>BSBM01000666.1:4800000-6000000 GCA_027924585.1 Larix kaempferi | reverse complement strand
CCCCGGCAATATGCTGAAGGTGAGTTGGTTCTTCTTTATGACCAAGCTAAAGAACCCCTGGGGGAAGGAAAGTTTAACCAAATGTGGGATGGTCCTTATGTTGGGAGGCGTGTACTTGAGAAAGGAGTGTATGAATTAGAGGATTATGAAGGGAATGCCTTGAAGCATCCTAGAAATGGGCTCTACCTCAAGCGGTATTATGCTTGAGCTTCTAGATCGAGTTGATACTTTTGTATACTATTTTATAGTTTCTATACATAGTTTAGATTTCCTTTGATTTTTCGAGTTTGCTGATTCGTTTCCTATTGGTTGAAAGATGTCAACAGAATATCCAGTGTTCTTGGGATTCGTGGATGGTGCTAGCCATCATACATAGAGGTTATCTTCTCCTATGTGGGTTATTTACTCACCCGACCATCAGGTTGTGTCTTCAGGAGGTGCTTGTCTCATTCCTACATCGAACAATGTGGTTGAGTGCAGTGATTTTATCGATTTTATCGAGTTACTTCGCTATGCCATTTCGCATGGTATCCAGTCTTTAGAAGTCCACCTGGATTCACAACTGGTTGTGTCTTAGTCGAATGACCAGTACCATGTGAGGGATCCTACGTTATTAAGGATATTCTTAAGGGTAAGACTCTTGGAGCGTCAATTTTTTTTCATTACATACATTCATGTTCCGAGATATTTTAATCATGTAACTGATGCATATGCTAATTATGTCCTAGATTGGCATTTGTCACATCAATAAAAGAAGCACACAAATAACATTCATACATTTGTACATACATAAAAGTAGAGTGGGAAAATCATAGTGCTTTTCATTATCAAAATAATATGTCCAAAATGTGGTGTCATAGTACAAAACCGGAGCTCGTAGCACTCAAATATACAATCCGACACAAAAATAATGATACCCCATGGCATCTAATCCCTACGCGGAGGCCTCGGTACTTCGGTAGGATGTATTTATATGTAATAATGCACAGCGTTCGCTATGCGCTGGAGTAATCGCACCCATGTTCCAGGTACCCCTACTAGTGTCTCTGCATCACCTCTAGGAGATGCTCTACCTCAATCACTAGTACCCTGGTAGTCATACGGGTCATGTTGACTCGTACAGTCTCTAATGTGTGCTCTATTGCTACGCCCGCTACCTCACGACCCTTGCCCCTACATCGATGTCGTGGGAAGCCTTGTGGTCTATGTGGACCCAAGTCTGCAAGCAAACAATCAAACATCAATACGTGATACCACACAAAAAATATTTTTGCTTTCACTTAAATAAAAAATACAAAAAATTAAATATGCAAAACTTAAAAAGAGTATCTTACCAATGTCTCCAAATGCGGCCCCTGGTGGGAGCGGCATGTCTCAGTCCCCTCTGTAGTCAATCCCCTCATAGGGATAGTCATCGATGGCGATCACCTCTTGCCGCCACCAGTGGAAAAACTCATCAGTATATGGGGAAGCTTGCTAGCCACCCCCCTTTCATGTCAATATCTCCGCCCACTGGGTTGTTAAATTTTGAGCATTAAATCACAATACTCTTGGATCTTTACTAGGAGAATAACATATACAGTATATCAATGCATAACAATCACAATAAGAATGACAAGCATCACAAGAATCAAAAGCATGAGAGACAAGAGACACAGAGTTTCCGTGGGGAAAACCCTAAGGTGAAAAACCCCACAACTTCCTCAGAGATAGAGAGAGCAATGGCTCAACCAAAGTACAACCAAAATACACTAAGATAGTCTCCTAGTAGCAAATGATTCTCCTCCTCACTAGTGTGCCACTTTCTGAGTGAGAGAAGTGTGAGTTTCCGAGTGATCTAAACAGAGATCTCCCGATCTCTATTTATACTAGTCTTTTTGCCTAGTTACACTATGGGGCCAACTTGTCTAGCTAGGTACATCCACAATATAATATATATTTCAGGGCCAACCCCACACATGGTGGTCTAATAACCCATCGCCAAGTACACACACTGGAGACACTTGTCAATACACATGACGACACTTCCTTATAGAGGAATAAAACATCTCTTATAAGGGTACAATAAATATATATGAAATACATAGATGAAATATATTCTGAAGTTACATATACATCAACACTCCCTCTTAACTAGGAAGGTATTTCTCGACACAGTTCTGCTAGACAAGTCTTCTTCTCAGGATCATCGTCATCATCAACGTCACTGCTGTTGCTATCTCAACCAATCTCTGACTCTACTCGTCATAGGAAGTTCTACAGAGCCAGTCCTTTTTCATACTGGATGTAGGCCCACCACCTACAGGTCTTCATCATCACTGTCCATACTACGGAATCCTCATGACTAATTACGTGAGTCAACAAAACCTCGAAAGAGCATACCAGGACTGATTACGAGCACACAGCTCAACCTATCGGATCTCCCAGGATCTTTTACATGTTATTGCACAACCTGTCCATGACCACAGAGTATCACGAAGCACAACCCAGATGCACACACACAGCACTTACACTCACCGGCATGGGAGGACCAACCTACCACCATCCGTGAAAGGCTCACAGCACTTACATCAACGACCATGGGAGAACACATCTGCCACCATGTTGGAAAGGCTCTGCACTTACATCAACGCTCATGGGAGAACACATCTACCACCATGTCGAAAAGGCTCTGCACTTACATCAATGCACATGGGAGAACACATCTACCACCATGTCGGAAAGGCTCTGCACTTACATCAACGGACATGGGAGAACACATCTACCACCATGTCAGAAAGGCTCTGCACTTACATCAATGCACATGGGAGAACACATTTACAACCATGTTGGAAAGGCTCTGCACTTACATCAACGCACATGGGAGAATACATCTACCACCATGTCAGAAAGGCACTATGCATCTGTGTCTTTGGAACTCATCACACATAATCCAACTGATTATGTAATGTATCCACCTGATACATATGATCATCCTAATCATCATCACTGTACCATCCTGGTACATATCATCTAGAGCAACATCCTGAAGCTCGTCATCATGATCATCCTGATCATACAGTGCATCTACCTAATGCATACCAAGCATCTATCTGATACATATCATCATACATGATCCACCTGATCATACAGTGTATCCACTTGATACAAATACAAATACATGATACATATCAACATACATGATCCACCTGATCATACAATGTATCCACCTAATACATATACAGATACATGGTCCAAGCGTCCAACATGATGCATATACAAAATACATACAAATGATCCAACTGATCATATCTAGGATCCAACATGATGCGTGCATACATATACATATAAATGATCCAACTGATCATATCCAACATCCAACATGATGCGTAAATACATATATAAATGATCCAACTGATCATACAAAGTAGAAACTAGAACATCATCCTGATGCTCATCATCCAATGCTTACATCCACAGCCATGTGAAGGATCCTCCTTCCAACATGCTTGGAATGGCTTCAAAAAATGTGTCCATCACTTCTTCCTCGAAGTGTCCTCGATCTGAAGAACACCAAGCCTCTCCCTGAAGTACTCGAACTTCACTTTGGCTAGCGGCTTCATCAGCACATCTGCAATCTGCTCGTCCGTCGCAACATACGGGAGCCTCACAGCTCCTCTCTGCACCATATCCTTGATATAGTGATATTTGATCTCTATGTGTTTCGACCTGTCATGAAACACTGGGTTCTCAGACAGCTTCACACAACTCTGGTTATCACAGAAGATACCAATAGCATCCAATGGGAGATCAAATAACTCAGACAATAGCTTCCGTAGCCATACTGCCTCACAACTAGCTGAACAGGCTACAACATACTCTGCCTCAGCTGTACTCAGTGCTACGCAGGACTGCTTCCTACTAAACCAAGAGATCACACCTGATCCCATACTGAAGCAACACCCAGATGTGTTCTTCCTACCTGCAGCACTGCCTGCCCAATCTGAATCAACATAACCCTGCAAGTTAAATTTTTGATTCACTTCATACTTGAGCCCATAATCCACTGTACCCTTTAGGTACCTTAGAACATGCTTTACAGCAACCAGGTGAACACTCCTCGGATCTGTCAGGAACTGACTCAATGTGTTCACAGCAAAGCAAATATCTGGTCTCGTGTTTTTCAGGTACATCAAGGACCCAATCATCTGACGATACATAGAGATATCAACTGGCTCAGATGAAGTATCACATAGAAGCTTCAGGTTCGATTCCATGGGTGTGGCCATGGCCTTGCAATCCATCATCTCGAATCTCTTCAGGATATCTACAGTGTACTTCCCTTGACCAAGGAAGATTCCACCTGCATTCTGCCACACCTCCATTCCTAGGAAATAATGCATCATTCCCAAATCTTTCATATCGAACTCAGCAGCAAGCTTCCTCTTAGTATCTGCAATCAATCTGTCATCTTGTGTTACAAATAATTCATCCACGTACAGAAGTAGAATCACAGGATTTCCTTCCTCAACCTTGTAGTAAAGGTTGGAATGCGCTTTACTCTTGGTAAAGCCCAAACTAGATATGAAACTGTCCATCCTACCATACCAATTTCTGGGAGCTTGCTTCAAGCCATACAAGGCTTTCTTCAATCTGCACACATATGACTCCCTGTCATGTATTTCAAAACCAAGTGGCTTTTCCACATATACTTCCTCTTCAACTACACCATTCAAGAAAGCAGTCTTGACATCCATCTGGTGTATTTTCCATTTCATTGCTGCACTGAGGGCAAGTACTGTTCTAATGGAAGTATACCCGGCTACAGGTGCAAAAGTTTCTTCATGATCTATTCCCTCTTTCTAAGAGAAGCCACGAGCTACGAATCTTGCCTTGTATTTCTCTACACTGCCATCTGCAGCATGCTTGATTTTGTAGATCCATTTGGAAGTCACAAAAGACTTCTCTTTAGGTCTTGGGACAACATCCCAAACATAATTCTTCATTATTGATTGGTATTCCTCATCCATGGCATCTTTCCATTCTTTCTTTTCCACTGCTTCTTCATAACTGGAAGGTTCTATGTTCATGATGTCACAGAGTAAAGCAACATAGCTGGTATGTGATCTGGTTCTCTTCTTTGCTCTGTGTTCTTCTTCTAGAATGCCAAATATTTATGCATCTTGAATGAGCTCTCTAGCACATGCAGGTTTCCTCTTGTGAGATTTATCCTCACGGGGTGGATCTACAGGTTCTTGCGGGTCTTCAAACTCACGAACAACTTCTGGAATTGCTTCAGTCATGGTAGTGTCTTGAAATCTGGTTTCCTTAGGTTCTTCATAAACTTCAATAGGTGCCTTCCTTGATTTCATGAATGCTGTGTTTTAATCAAATGTTACATCCCTGCTGACATCAATCTTCTTGAAACCTGGAAAGTATATTCTGTAAGCCTTCGAGCTTTCATTGTAACCCACAAAGATACCCTTCTTTCCTGAAGGATCTAGTTTAGTCCTCTTTTCCTTTGGGACATGAGTGTATACTGGACAACCAAATATTCTGAGATGGCTGACTTCAAGTTTCTTACCAGAAAAGACCTCTTCTGGTGTCTTGTTGTCCAATATCTTGTGGGGTGTTCTGTTCTGCACATATATAGTTGTTCTAGCTACTTCTACCCATAGATGCATAGGTATATCTTGGTCATGCAGCATTGCCCTTGCTGCTTCCATTATTGTTTTGTTCTTCCTTTCTACAACTCCATTCTGTTGAGGATTATAAGGAGCAATCAACTCCCTCTTAATCCCTGAATCACTGCAGAGCTTCTTGAAGTCACCTGAGGTGAATTCTCCACCATTGTCGGATCTGAATGTTTTGATCTTCTTGTCAGTTTGATTCTCCATCAAGGTTTTGAATTCCTTGAACTTATCCAACACCTCATCTTTGTTCTTCAAGCAGTATACCCAAGTCTTCCTGGAGAATTCATCAATAAATGAGACATAGTAAACATACCCACTTAGAGAACTGGATGACATAGGACCACATACATCTGAGTGGATGATTTCCAGGATATCTTTTTCCTTGCTTTCACTGCTTAGGAAAGCCTTCTTAACGTTCTTACCTTTTGCACATCCTTTGCAAACACCTTCATGTTTGGTCTTGATTTCAGGAAGACCCTCTACAGCCTTGCTTGCAATTGGAAGTGCCCTATAGTGCATATGAGCAAGTCTTCTATGCCAAAGTTCACTTGGCTCCATGGATTCATGCACCATGGCATGTTCAGGTTGTCCCTTCAATTTATACAAACCTCCCTCTTACTCTCCAATCACTACTGCATCATCTATGGTCTTTCCCTTTGGCCACATTAGTACTTGGCCATCCAAATATGCAACCCTCATACCTTTTGCATCTAATGCAGAGATGGAAAGTAAGTTCTTCTTGAGCCCAGGTACATAAAGGACTTCTTTCATCTTCAAATATTTTCCAGAATCTAGGTTGTAGGAGGCTTCACTACTTCCTTTGATTGGGTATTGATAATCATCCCCAAGTTTCACCTTATGGGGTGATTCATGTTCAGATAGGTTCACAAAAGATTCCTTAAACCCAGTCATGTGTTTGGAAGCCCCACTGTCAATTAACCAATCATTACAACCATGGGAGATAGTCCCTGTGAGAGCAGAGATTAGAACATACTCTTCTTCACTTGATGAATCATCATCATTATCATCACTTTCCACCCTAGCCTTCTTCTTGGGTGGTTCATCATATTCAGCAGCATGAGCATGATATCTTTTCCTACTATCCTTCTTCTTCTTGATGTTGTTGTTCCTTTTGTTCTTGGGACATTCTGAAGCAAAATGACCTTTCTCATTACATGAGAAGCATCTAAGATCTTTCTTATCTTTATGTTGATGATAGTGTGAAGATTTCTTGGCATGAGAGTGCTCTCTCTTTGACCTTCCTTTCTTGGTGTGTACTGTGAGAGCTTGATCTTCACTTCCCATCTTTTCTTCTCAGGCCACAAGCCTTGCTTCTTCTTGAGAACATTCTTCCCGCAATCTGTTGAAGGAGATCAACTTCTTCCTTGCACAAATTCCTTGAATAAAGGAATCCCATGACCTGGGTAGGCCATTTAGAGTGGTCATGACAACTTCACCATTCTCCACCATTTCATCTACCGCTTCCAGTTGTTCCTTAATCTAGGAGACCCTAGAAAAATAAGATTGAATGGTTTCTCCATTCTGAAACTTTACTCCTTTCAATTGGTTCCTCAGGGTCATCTTCCGATTTATGTTCTTCCCTTCAAATAGCTTGGTCAAAGAGTCAAACATCTCCTTAGGTGTCTTTAGAGAAGACACATGGGGTATGAGATGGTCTTTGATAGAATCAGCAATGATTCTTTTTTCCTTGACCAAGTTCTTCTTATGCAATACTTTAGCCTCTTCATCCTCTGGGATAGGGATGTCTTCTTTTATATATGAATCCGACTCATTCTCTTCTAAGATTAACCCAATCCTATACTTCCAAGCTCGGAAGTTATCATCCCCTTCAAGCTTATCCTCAAGCTTGGTGTGGTGAGACATCTTAAAGAGTACCTCAAATAGAAATAGAAAAGATTTAGGTCTTACCACTTGAAATGCTGAAAACTGGATCGGGTCCCAGATTAGGGTTTGTCGAAAAAACCCTAAAATTCAAAATGTGAATTTCAACTTTCTGAAAGCATAGAAAGATGCGCCTTGATGAGATGATCAACCTGGTGTATTCAGAATTCTAGATCAGCAAAGCTTTACCCTTCAGATTTTCCTTTTTGTCCTTCCAGGTTCACCAGGGAGAGCCCTGAATTAGGGTTTGAGTTTCCCGGAGATCTACCCAACCAAAAATCTCGATCCAAAGCTCTAAACTTCGATTTGTGCAAGGAGCTTCCAGCTATGTCTTCATATTTCAGAAATTCCTATTTTTGTGGAAACCGTAATTTTTAGGGCCAAATATGAAATTGCTCAGAATTGAATTATGATTGGACAGATAGATTCTCCTTGATGAGTAAAGTCAATCTACTATACTGCTTTTCCAAAAACTGTGGAGAGAAACCCAATAAACAAGAAACTCAAGTTTTTGTCACTGCAAAATGTCTTCTTCTCAGGTTAGCTCTGATACCATGTTAAATTTTGAGCATTAAATCACAATACTCTTCGATCTTTACTGAGAGAATAACATATACAGTATATCAATGCATAACAATCACAATAAGCATGACAAGCATCACAAGAATCAAAATCATGAGAGACAAGAGACACAGAGTTTCCGTGGGGAAAACCCTAAGGTGAAAAACTCCACAACTTCCTTAGAGATAGAGAGAGCAATGGCTCAACCAAAGTACAACCAAAATACACTAAGATAGTCTCCTAGTAGCAGATGATCCTCCTCCTCACTAGTGCACCACTTTCTGAGTGAGAGAAGTGTGAGTTTCCGAGTGATCCAAATAGAGATCTCCCGATCTCTATTTATACTAGTCTATTTTCCCAGTTACACTATGGGGCCGACTTGTCTAGCTAGGTACATCAACAATATAATATATATTTCAGGGTTGACCCCACACATGGTGGTCTAATAACCCATCGCCAAGTACACACACTTGTGACACTTGTCAATACACATGACGACACTTCCTTATAGAGGAATAACACGTCTCTTATAAGGGTACAATAAATATATATGAAATACATAGATGAAATACATTCCGAAGTTACATATACATCAACATGGGTCTAGGAAGGATCTCAGAGACTATTTGGAGGGACTTTAAAACTTGGACTCAAGCCGGACACCCTCTCAAAGAAGAAGTTGCACAATATGCTACCAAAACCAAATTTTTTGGTCCTCCCTAGTTTGCACTCCGTCAGCTGGTTCTTCATGGTACCCAGCAGCGTGGTGCACCAGTCATACACAGTCGATCTTATGCAATTGACCGCATAGAATATCACTGGCCTTGAGGCATGATGTAGAGGAGCTGACCCTGCTATTCTCCCCAGTGTGAGAATGATAGTTTTCATACTTAGACTCACAATAGCCTCGGTAGGGATTTGGATACCCACTTTCTGGGTGCCAGCAATGTAGTGCATGTCTATATAGTCATTGATAGTGACTCCACCCCCCACGCTGCGATATTGGAGGCTTGCTAACTCCTCTCGGCGAGACAAACCAGTGATGAAATATATTTCTTCCACTTCCAGTTGAAGTGGTTGCCCATCCAATTCAAAGTGTTATGCTTCCGCATCCCAGTAATTAACCAAATGAGTGAGCAATCAGTTTTGGGCACTCAAACCCCCGATGCTCCAAAATTTGTATAAACCACAAGCTTGCAATGCTTGTTGGGCGGCCAAATATTCGCGAACTTGCTGATCAATGAGGTCATGCTCCCTTTCTCTCCATTCCAGAACCATCTTGGAAGAAAACAAAGAGTTTTTAGTGCCCATGTCTATAAAAAAAACTACCCCCGGAGCTGTACATGAGCTAATTCATGACAGTTGCGGGTACACGCAAGCTATTGTTAGTTTGCTCGCGCACACCCATCCCTACACGTGACCCGCAAAATAGTAGCCTGCGTACAACACAAAATGGTTGTATATCAATGGAAAAGATTAAAATTTGACCATTAAAGTCAAATTAAAAGCCATAGAATTGAAGAGGAAGTTGAGAGATCTTACCTGGTCCAGACGACTCGTGATTCCGACGCTCCTAGTTCCTGGAATCGTCAATTGAAGATTGGAGGTAAAAAAAACCCAAATGCACTATGTGGAGTGAAAAGTGAAAATGATGTGGTAAAAACATTTATTTTTACTATTTATCAATTTTTCAAACCCACTTTTATATAGTTTTTTCCATTTTTGAATCTTTTTGGACTAATATGTCATCATGAAGTGCCTTTTCAGCAGTTTTTTCCGACGAGAGTGAATTTTTGAACCTTTGAGCGCCTTTGACAGGTATGTTATTCAACTGGCATATAGGTTAGGATGTCATTTCTCTTGCATTTTTGCATTGACCTTATCACCACATTCATAAACCTTAGGTGCGATCCCACTTTTTAACTGACATGAAACCTCCATGTTGCTCTAGAAGTGTCATTATTTGGCGGTAGGGCTTGTCTGACCATGGGTGCCTTAGTTAGATCCTTTTATGTTTTACGTTGCCCATGCAGTTTTTGTTGATGTATATGTAACTTCGGAATGTATTTCACCTATGTATTTCATCTATGTATATTGTACTCCTATAGAGATGTTATTATTCCTCTATACGGAAGTGTCGTCATTTGTATTGACAAGTGTCGCAAGTGTCGTAACTTGTCGATGGGTTATTAGACCACCATGTGTGGGGTCAGCCCTGATTAAGTTAACCATGGGTTATTAGACTGAGTTAGACAAGTCAGCCCTGTTGGTTTATTTGGCAAGACAGGGTCTGTATAAATAGAGATCAGGAGATCTCTATTTTATCATCTCATTACTCACTCTTCCATCACTCGGAAAGAGGCACACAAGTGAGGAGGAGGATCAGCTGCTAGGAGAAGACTATCTCTTGTACTTTGGTTGTATCATTGTGTTAAGATTCAATATGCTAACACAGAAAATATCAGCATTGCATTTCATTTCACAACATTAGCATATACAGGATCACTGAAGAAACAACAAGCATAACATAAACACAAGAGACACAGATTTATCCTGGGAAACCCTCATGTGGTAGAAAACCCAGCAAAGCTTCCTCAATATAGATGATCAGCAAATACAAAGAAGTAAACCAAATACATGAGCTCCTCCTCCTCCATAGCAGACCTCTCTCTCACAAGTGTGCTACATTTCGAGTGATGGAAGTGCGTCAAATGAGGAGCATGCCTCCTCTATTTATACACATCTCTGACTTGCACAATATATTAACTAGGTCTGCCCCAACTTTACCACTGGGTTAAACACCCCACTACAACTGACTGGGCCAACCCCACTAGGGTGGTCTAATAACCTTTTGACCCACATAACACATACAGGGAAGACTCCCATTAGGGAAGTCTAATAACCCAAGTTACCACATTCCGACGGAGGAATAAACATCTCCGGATATACAATAAGATCTTCACGGAGGAATGAAAACATCTCTGGAATAATAAAGTACAAATATAATATTCTTAGAAGTTACAATATCTCAACACTCCCCCTTAACGAGAAGGATATTATAACAACATTTGCAGGAGCAAGGAGTCATCAACATGATACATCTATAAATCATTGGAAGCTTTCTCAACATCATCAGTAACTCAAGCAGTTACTGGAACATCAACATCTTCAGTACTGAGTCTTTATCTTCTGCAGCACTCGAACAACTACAGCAACATCAACATCTGGATCCTCATGATCATCAGCATCGTCATCACACGATCATCAATATCGTCATCACACGATCATCAGCATTGTCATCACACGATCATCAGCATCGTCATCACACGATCATTAGCATCGTCATTACACGATCATCAGCATCGTCATCTAGACCATCACGATCAGTAGCATCATCATCTAGACCATCATGATCAGCAACATCGTCATCTAGACCATCACGATCAGCAGCATCGTCATCTAGATCATCATGATCAGTAGCATTGTCATCTAGATCATCACGGTCAGCAGCATCGTCATCTAGATCATCAGTATTCGTACCAATACAAGTATACACATCATCAATACAAGTATCCTCATCAATCAATACAAGTATCCTCATCAATACAAGTATACATACAAGTATCATTATCAATACATATCCTCATCAATACATACAAGTATCCTCATCAATACAAGTATCCTCATCAGTCAAGTATACACAATAGCAGCATACCCAGCAACACACATGATCCTTCCTTTCGAAATTACGGGATCATGGACAATCCTTCCTTTCAGAATTACAGGATTCTAGTCCATCAACTCTGGTGATCCTTCCTTTCAGAATTACGGGATCATGGACAATCCTTCCTTTCAAAATTATGGGATTCTAGTCCATCAACTATGGTGATCCTTCCTTTCGAAATTACAGGATCATGGACAATCCTTCCTTTTGGAATTACGGGATTCTAGTCCATCAACTCTGGTGATCCTTCCTTTCGGAATTACGGGATCATGGATGATCCTTCCTTTCGGAATTACGGGATTCTAGTCCATCAACTCTGGTGATCCTTCCTTTCGAAATTACAGGATCATGGACAATCCTTCCTTTCGGAATTACGAGATTCTAGTCCATCAACTCTGGTGATCCTTCCTTTCGGAATTATGGGATCATGGACAATCCTTCCTTTCGGAATTACGAGACCCGGTCTTTACGGAGCTACCACACTTGGACGATCCTTCCTTTCGGAATTACGGGATTGTAGTCTAAGGTTCAATATTTAAGACTATCCTTCCTTTTGTAATTACGGGATCACTGTCTAAGGATGATCAATCCTGATCTATTTAAGACACCTCTCATGTCTATGGACAATGTAGTCCTATCATGTACATTTTGAACTAAACATTCAGGGACGATGCAGTCCTATCACCAATTTTCAGAGACAGATGTCATGGGTCAATTCAGGGGACCGAAGACCAGGGATGATGCATTCCCTTTCGTCCACTAGGGACTTCTTCCTCGGAGACATATGTCTACGGATCAACTCAGGGATCGAAGTCTGGGGATGATGCAATCCCCACATATCCACTAAGGACTTCATTATTGAAGCCATAGGTCTATGGATCAATTCAAGGGACTGAATTCCAGGGATGATACAATCCCCACCTATCTACTAAGGACTTCATTCTCAAAGACATAGCTCTACGGATCAATTCAAGGGACTGAATTCTGTGGATGATACAATCCCCACTTGTCCACTAAAGACTTCATTCTCGAAGACACATGTCTATGGATCAATTTAGAACATGTGTTCAAGGATGATGCAATCCCTCTTCTTTCCCGGAGACATATGTCTACGGATCCTTTTAGAATGTGTGTTCAAGGATGATGCAATCCCCTTGTCAACTTAGACCCTGTCTAAGGACCATCCACCAACCTCTTTGTCGGTATCACCAATATAGGTATCCACATCATCGACCTCACTGTCGATGTAGGCAATCTCATCATAAGTGACCACATCACTCCCCCTTTCGAGGAGGGTCCTACTAAGCTTGTCTCGGAAATACTAAAAATTTACTTGAGGTAGAGGTTTGGTTAGTACATCGGCAACTTGTTACAAATTCAAACTTTATAGTTCCTTTCTACACCATATCTTGTCAGATCTCCATGTGCTTTGAATTATCATGGAACACTAGATTCTCTGTCATCTTGATACAAATCCATTTGTCTCATTGGATCACAATTGGGCCTAAGTCAAATAATCTTGAAGCCATACCGCTTTGTAACTAGCAGAACAAGCATCCATATATTCTGCTTGTGCTGAGAGCCACACTAGATTGCTTCCTACTAAACCACGAGATCATGGTTGATCCTAGACAATAACATCCTCTTGATGTGCTCTTCATGTCTAATACACTTCCTGCTTAATCAACATTTGTGTAGACATATAATCTGAAGTCATGATCTCCAAGAACCAAAGTCTAACGTACCCTTATCACATGCTTTGCAGCTATCAGGTGAACACATCTAGTTTCCACTAGATACTGACTCAAGGTGTTCACAGCAAAGCATATATTTGGCCTGGTATTCGTCAGATACATCAATGAACCAATACTATGTCTGCATAGAGTCACATCCACTAACTCTGATGAGTCATCAGCTAACAACTTCAAGTCGGAACCCATGAGAGTGGCCATGGTGGTATATTCGAGCAGATCAATTCTTCTCAAGATTTTCACAGCATACTTTCCCTGGTTGAGAAAGATTCCTTCTGAGCCTTTTCATACTTCCAGCCCTATCTTGAACTCTGAAGCTAGCTTCTTCTGGCTTTCCATGATCTATTTCTCATTCCTTGTCAGAAAGAGATTATCCACATAGTATCATTCATAACCTTAAGCTTTACTTCTGGTAAAATCAAGCTTTATCAAGAAACTGTTAATTCTTCCTCTGTGACTGAACATCATTAACACTCTGCATTGAGTGATCTTCTACAAATCTATATGTTCCATATCTCGTCAGATGGGTCTACTGTTATGAGCCTTGAGATCATTCGAACTCTGTGGTGAGTTCGTTCTTGCATACATGTCATCTGTATGTAGAAACCATATTCAACCTTGTAGCAAAGGTTGAGATCCACATCACCCATGGTGATCATTAAGCTCGTCAATTTACTATCGATCCTGGGTACCCCAACAGATATTTCTTCAATTGAATCCTTGATTCGCACTTCTTCTTCAATTACATCATTAAGATAATGGTCTTATCTAGCCACTTGGAGAAAACATCTCATCATGATTCTCTTCCTCATTCTAAGAGAATCTTCTAGCCACGAGCCTTCTATATTATGTTTGATTTGTAAATCTTCTTGTTGAACATCCATCACTTGTTCGGTGTTCATCATTCTTCATGATCTTTCCTACAAATCAAAATTAAGTACATGATTAGTAATACTTCATAATCATCAAATCATGTTGACATGATAACCTATTATGCATACAGATATGATTCACATAGTTATGCTAGTATCTTGACCAATACTTTGGCACAACACTTTTCCATATCTTGTATACATACAGTGGCTATCTAGATGCCTTCCATCTCTACCAGAACATACTATCGAGAGTGTGCATAGCTCTCAGCATGTCAGCAAAGAGGTTTCATTCTACACAAGCAACAATGGAATGTTTGTCCAACTTACCAATCATATGCATATTAGTAGTATACTGTTCAATGCTATATGAATGTTTACACTCAGCATGATATATTCTAAATATGCATGCAATCTATTACAAGCAATATCATTTAATGTTTCAAATAACAACTCAAATACTTATCTTTTATGTTTGTGTGGTTTCCTCCCGCTCGATCTTCTATATGTCTTTTGAACTTCTATTTATTTTGTGCCACTGTCCATGCTCAAGTGTGCACTAGTGTCATCCTCATGATCTCATACACAAACATACATTCATTAGTATAATCTCAATATTATCAAAACATTATAACTCTAAATAATCTTGAATGTGTATGGTCATGATCATTCAATATACTAAGATCCTAGCACAAAGTGGGATTCTAACTTGACATAGGAAAACATACCTGGATTAGTATACCTGCTTAGTTATGTCTAACATACCTAAACAATATCTTCTTTGTTCTCTTAAATGATTTAGAGATTCTGTGCTAGAACCTGCATATCTCATAGGTTAAGCATAGTAGAACAAAGTCATACATACCTCGTAGGTAGAACTTCTATGTGATCAAATATTATGGATGAGTCTTTTGTCTTCATGACATCATGGTCATGGAACTTGATTTGTCTTTCGAGATGTACCTGTATCTTGTTAGAATACACCATCAACCTCATAAAACACCACAGTGCATTAGTACAATCATATAACCCTAATAAATGAATGTCTTATATCATTCACATGCATTCATACTTTTATCAGGGTGATAAGACCATTCTAACATTAATCAATATTGTACTAACCTAGACAAACATATTATGAACTTAATCAAGAATCAGATTTCAAGACATACCTGTATCTCCTTAAGTCATACCTGTCGAGACTTCTTGTAGTCTTCTTATGTAAGGCCTTAGCCTCAACTCCCCCTTAAACTAGATCTGGAGCTCGATTAGGGTTTGTTAGAGAAACCCTAAAAATTCAATCTTTGAATTTCACACTTCTAAATGGATGGATAGATGTGTCTTGCTAAGCTGATCAAACTTGCATACTTCAATTTTTTGAAATCTCCAAAATTTGACCCCTCAAAATTGCCTTTGAAACTTCTGGATCTTCTGGACAGGATTCTGAACTGGGGTTTGATGGAGCCCACCCTTCTGATCAATCAAAAGGTTTGATCCAAAGCTCTAAGCTCCTATTTTTTTGAGGAGCTTCCAGTCGTGGTCACAGACTTAAAAAATTCCAACTTTTGTAGAAGCTCTAATTTTCACCTTTCCAATCAAAATCCCGAACTAGGGTTTGATCAAGCCCACTCTTCTGACCAACCAAAAATTTTGATCTTGGTCTCTAAATTTCTATTTTGATGAGGAGTATTCAGCCATGGACTCCGATTACGGAAATTCCAACTTTCTACGAAACCCTAAATTCTGGAAGCCATGAATGAAGGTACTAAAAAATAATTATGTTTTGACACAAATATGTACCTGATTTTTTCTACTGTAACTCTGAACTTTTCAATCCACAGGGTCTGAAAACTTTTTCTGTGGTAGCCTGACCTGTCATCTTTCCATCCCGACAGTTCTGACCTCAATTGGATTCTCTAAGAGAGATTTATGCCAAGTGTTGCAACGTGACCTATTTATGGGATAAAACAGGAGAGCGAACTTGTACGGCGTTCCATGTGTCACTGGTTCAATTTCGGCCTCTGAAAAAGTTTCTTGAGATAGTACAGACTGTGTAATACCTGTCAATTTTTATGAAATTTCATTTGGAGCTTCCTAGCCCAAGTTATGACCTTTTTTCCTAGGTCACCTGATTTTGACTGATATCTGGAAGAGGCAGAAACCCTAACTTGTACTGATCATAACTCACAACGTTAAACGAATATGAGGGTGTCCTTTTGAAAAAAGGTACATGGGGATTTTATCTACGACCTGTAAACTTTTTATACCCTGAACCTTCGCCAAAATGTATTTATAGCGACATTTCCACGATGACTAGTTTTTGCTATATAAAACCCTAACCTTCAAATTGTCGCAAGTGAAGCAAGTGTCGTAAGTGCCATACATTGCCTTCCTTCAGGTTAGCTTTGATACCATGTTAAGATTCAATATTATAAGACAAAAAATATCAACATTCTTATTTCATTTCACAACATTAGCATATACAAGATCACTGAAGAAACAACAAGCATAGCATAAACACAAGAGACACAGATTTATCCTGGGAAACCCTCATGGGGTAGAAAACCCAGCAAAGCTTCCTCAATATAGATGATCAACAAATACAAAGAAGTAAACCAAAACATGAGCTCCTCCTCCTCCATAGCAGACCTCTCTCTCACAAGTGCACTACATTCTGAGTGATGGAAGTGTGTCAAATGAGGAGTACGCCTCATGTATTTATACACATCTCCGACTTGTACAATATATTAACTAGGTTGGCCCCAACTTTACCACTGGGTTAAACACCCCACTACAACTGACTAGGCCGACCCCACTAGGGTGGTCTAATAACCCTTTGACCCACATAACACATACAGGGCCGACCCCCACTAGGGAAGTCTAATAACCCAAGTTACCACATTCCGACGGAGGAATAAACATCTCCGGATATACAATAAGATCTTTATGGAGGAATGAAAACATCTCCAGAATAATAAAGTACAAATATAATATTCTTAGAAGTTACAATATCTCAACACATTGCTCTCTCTATCTCTGAGGAAGTTGTGGAGTTTTTCACCTTTATGGTTTTCCCAAGTGAAACTCTATGTGTCTATTGTCTCATGTGATTTCTTGGTGTGATTGATATGGATTGTTATACTTGATATGTTGTACATGTTGTTCTCTCAGTAAAGATCCTAGAGTATATGTGAATTAATGCTAAAAAATTAATAGTTGTTTCTCCTTAGAATTGGGATTCCTTTGTAGTCACGCCATGACATTGCGATGAAGTCTCATACTCTACTTTATCTTTATTTTGGCCATCTTCCACAAGGAATCCCCATTTATGTCAAGTTGTGAATGCATTGAATTATCTTACTTGCCTTTGAGCCCTGTGTCGGCTCCCTCTTTTCTCAGTTACTATCCATTTTCCTAAGCACTTTGCCTTCCAAGCCAAGCAAATCCACAATTTATCCTTCGCAGCTTGATGACTCTTACCTTGAGGGAACACCCACCCGAGTGTCCACATATTGCACATGCTTCCTTGCATTGAGCATAGGTATGTTCCATTTCCTGGAACTAGTTTGCTATCCCATGACACTCATTTCCTCATTTTTGTATCATAAGCAATTTTATTCTTTTTCAAGCTTTATAATATGAAAAATACCAAAAAAATCATATAAATTAAAAATCTAGATGGGAAACTTTTTACCACCTTCTATTGGCAGTTGTAGTGTCTCCTTTGAACAGAGCATTCATTTCCACTCCATATATCATGAGTCGGGACATTAGTATGAACTTAGGAAGCTGTACTCATTTCTCAGATCGTACTCCACCAGCTGGTTAAGCTTCGAGACATTATGGAGCCTTTGTTGATGCCTCATGTGTCACAAAGTATTATCAGTATCTATTGCTTGAGTCTATGTTGCCTGAGTCTTTTCATATTCTCATGCTCTTGTTCAAAGGAATTATTGAAACCAAAGTCGGACACTCCTTAGATCTCTTGACTATTGCATGTCGGCCATCCCTTATGAGTCCAGTTCAATCACATTCTTAGAAATCTTTTATCCTAGCTGCTACCTCGTGCTCGTTGATGGGGGATCCATTAATTCCCTCCTTTGAGCGAATCTTATTCCATTGACTCCAACTCATTTATTCTGGAATTGAGATTTAGAGTCTTATTGAGTACCTTGAGACTTGTAGTCATTAGTGGTAGGTCCCCTCGCCATCGACAGTTGGGAATTAATTAATGTCCCATGATCGATGGATTCGTCAGAGTGTTCGACCTCAACACCTCTATTCACACTTTGATAAATATACTCAGTGCCTTGATTCCAATTTTCATTATTGGTGGGTTATCTTACATCGTTTAACGGTATACATCATTGACTGGTAATTAGACGATGTCACATAAAGTTTGACATCAGTACCCTTATTAACTTGATAGGACATGCACAGTAGACGGTTTTTGTAGAAGACCCCAGACTTTAGTGGCATTCAGTATGTTACTTGTGATCATGATTGTACTGTGATGAACCTGCAGTAATTAATTAATGCAAATACACGAGATATCAGAAATAATAGACTCATAATCACTTTTATATTGATCACGGGCCACTTCAAGGGGGCAACCTCCTTTGAGCAAGCTCAATACAATTAACTTCACGGTGCCTTCATAGGCCTCAACACACACTTATATACTAAGTCTAGGCACCAATACCATGGGTCAATACTATGTGTCAATACAAGCCATGTGCTAAGTCTAGGTGCCAATACTATGAGTCAAAACCATGGGACATATAATACTATGGGACGACTTACAAAGCATATGAGTCCAATACTATGGGTCAATACTATGGGCTAATATAAACTATGGATCAACAAATACAACGGGATGACTTACAAAGCATATGCGTCCAACAACAATATACTAACAAAGTAAAGACATGGGTTCCTAACATCCCCTCTCCCTTAGAAAAAAGCTTTGTCCTCAAAGCTTTGGATGTGGAAATTGATGCAGAATCAGAAGGAGTGGATCCCCTGTAGCATCCTCAGGTTGCATTCCGAGCCACTGGCGCCTTTGGAATTTCAGGGAGGATTGCATGGAAGGTTGTAGACAAAGAAGAACCATATCAGTGATGTGAAAAGTGCACTCAGAACGGTGCTGATCAGCTTGTTGTTTCAGTCGAATTCTTGCCATGTGAAAATTGTCCTGCAGAATGAGAAGAAGCTGATCACGGTTTCGAAGAATTGAGTCAATTGCCTGAACTGGGGAGCTGCTGAAGGTGTATGGAAGAAGAACTGGTGGTGCATGTACAAATACTGCTTCATATGGTGTCCTTTGAGATGTGGTATGATACCACTGGAGTGCTTCTAGGAAATCCATAGAAATAGTTGTCCAAATCTGTGGAGGGACGGGTAAGGGTTCGAGCAGTCCTGAAAGGAGGGTCGTTTCACCCTTGTTGAACTGGAAAGTATCACAGTCAACCACCATCCGTTGAATTGTCCTTTTGAGTCCCTGCCAAAAGAAGTTACATTGTTCCTGGTCATACATTTTGAGGAACCCAGAGTGCCCTACTGATGAAGAAGCATGGAGTTCATAGAAGAGATAGCCCCGTTGAACAGATTGCAACCAATTTGGAACAAGCAGAGAAATAGTTGTAAGAGAAACTAGGTCATCAAATGTACGAGGAGGAGCATCTTCCACCATATTGTCCTTACCCTTCTGGTAAGTGGTCGCATAGTCATAACCCATGAGTTGGATAACCCATTTCAGGTGTGTTGGGGAGGAGACCCATTGTTCCAGGAAAGTTTCCAGACTCTGGAGATCAGTCTTGATGCAGAAATAAATCCCCAATAGGGATGGCTGCCACTTCTGGATTGTATGCAAAATAGTCATCATTTCCTGCTAAGAGGTAGATGTAGATAAATTCTTACCGAAAAGGTCTCTTGAAGGCAACAAGCTCATTGGTTCAGCAAAGACACCTGCATATCTATCCAAGGAAGTAGTGGAGATTGTTGATGGGTGCATCTGAATGGAATGGAGCTGAGCGATGACACCATGTGAATTCTTCTTAAGTAATTTTTCCAGGCGATGTGAACTGATGATGCAGAGAGACCCTGGTTGTAAGCCCATAAATTTGTGTTGTACCCCATTGACTGAAAACAGCATCCAAAGTTCAGCAAAATCC
Organism: Larix kaempferi; assembly: GCA_027924585.1. Lineage (NCBI taxonomy): Eukaryota > Viridiplantae > Streptophyta > Pinopsida > Pinales > Pinaceae > Larix > Larix kaempferi. The sequence continues at coordinate 5,979,345 of BSBM01000666.1, read as the reverse complement.
CATAAGATGGGGCCAAGTGTGCGTAACCATTGAACGCCCAAAACCACATCACATCCGCCTAAGGACAAGGAAAACATGGGAGAGCACAGGTTATAATCTTCCATAGAGATACGCACATTGTGACACTTCCCCTTGCAAGGTAAGGTGCCCCCATTGGCAACCATGACTTCAAAGTTGGAGCAAGGATGGACAAAACAATCATCCTGTTTGGCAATCCGAGGATCAATGAAGTTATGAGTGCTACTAGAATCAATGGGTATGGTAAGAGGGATCTTCTTGAAGTATCCCCTGACTCGCATTATTTGTGGGGTGGTGACGTCGGTTACAACATGGAGAGAGATCTCAGGTGGATCGTCCTGAGATGGGGTGTCAACAGGTGGGTGTTGAATGTCGACCTGATCATCTACTGTATCTGGAGCTTCTTCATCAAGTTTTGAGGCAGGCGGAGAATCCACATCTAAGAGATAGAGCTTTTGTTGAACACATCTATGTCCCTGAGTGAATTTCTCATCACAATTATAACAAAGCCCTTTTTCTCGGTGTGCCTGCATCTCTATTTTAGACAATTGCTTGATAGGAGTTGGTTGAGGAGCAGGCATGATGGGAGGTCGTTGGGAACCCATATTTCTAAAGGGAACAAAGGTGGGTTTGGAGCGTTGTTGAGCTGTGATCTTGTCCTCAGCCAGCTTAGCCAACCCTAAGACTTTCATCATTGTGTTGGGACAAAACATTTTGACCTCTGAGTGGATTTCATCCTTGAGACCACTGATAAAACAACTCCTGTAGAATTCATCGGACAATCCTTCTGTGTGATTGGCTAGTTTCTCAAATTCCATCTGATACTCTCTCACTGTGCCAGTTTGGTGAAGTTTAGTGAGTGCTCCTGCGAAGTCGTCAAAAGAACTAGGACCAAATCATGACAAAAGGAGTTGGCGAAAATCGATCCAGTTTGGCTCGGGATGAGCTTTGATGTACCAATGGTACCATTGAAGGGTTTCCTGTTCCAAATGAAAGGATGCAAGTGGAACTTTCTGAACATCAAAATTATTATGCAGACTAAAATATTATTCTGCTCGGTATATCCATCCAGTCGGATCAGTACCATTGAAGCGAGGAAAATCAAGCTTCAGCCCACGAAAATTGTTGGAAGAAGAGAACCTGGTGGCTACAAAAGATTCTGGCTTTCGGTTATTATTCATGGCTGAATGCTGAAGATGGAGGCTGAGAAATTTTTCGTCCAGATCTTGGAGTTTGGTTTGGATGGTTGTAAGTGCTTCCTCCATGGTGTTTGCTCCTGTGCGAGTGACAACCATAACCAGGATTTTTTTTTTGGTTGACTGGGTAGGAAAACAAAAACAGAAACTGCTTCAGTAAAGGAAAATCTAGACCTGGGAAAAAATCTAAAGGGTAATTGGGGTTTGACTAGGTTTTGGACACTGTCGAATAGACAGGGGAGCAAAAATGAGGATTTCAGAAGCGGGGTGAAAGAATGGGAAAATTTGGTAGAGGGGGACAAAGAAGCAGAATTCAGAAAGGAACTCTGTGGTAAAATTTGAAGGTGATTGGGTGAAATCTGAGTAAGTTATGGCAAACCCTAAAAATAGACAAATGTGGGATTTCGGGCTTTGGGAAGGGGAATTGGGGATAGGGTCCTCAGGAATGAAATATGCAGAATGGGATGACAGGGGTTCCCCAAAAATTTCAAGGGAAACAGAGTGAAAACAAGGGAAATATGGAGAAAAAACTGGTTTTTTTTTCCAGACTGGAGCGGCTACGGCTCGGAAGGGATCTGGAACAGATAAATCTGCAACAGCCCAGAAGTGAGCAGAAATAGAGGGATCTGAAACGGCACCGAATGGATTGAAAACAACTGAATCTAGAACGGCTCGCAGAATGGATCTGGATGATTGGATCCGAAATGGCACAACAGTGATCGACAACAATTCAGCTGAAAATAGATATGGACCCCAGGTATGTGCGGCTTCCTAACAGTTCAGGGGTTTCACTTGGCCACCAATGCTATCTGACGGCTTGCGTATTGGGGCAGTATCCCTCACTCCACGGCTCAGGTAAAACTGATAACCGCTTTGCCACAAACGACAGCTCTTGGTTTACCTCACGGGTGGGAACTAGTCAATCAGGTAGGGGTCGTTGCCCTTTTCGCTGGCAGCTCCTCTCAATGGGCCAGCTACTTCGGGGTTCCTGTGGTACTCCTCACAATGAGTTTTAGGGCTTATGCCCAAGTACTTCCCACAGTTAAGCGAATAGGGATTATTCCCAAATCCGAAGCTGCAACAGATGCAAAAAAAAATTTGGAAGAAATTTCACCCAACGAGCCCAAGAAAGTGCTCTGATACCAGATGTGATGAACCTGCAATAATTAATTAATGCAAACACACGAGATATCAGAAATAATAGACTTAGAATCACTTTTATATTGATCATGGGCCACTTCGAGGGGGCAACCTCCCTTGAGCAAGCTCAATACAATTAACTTCACGGTGCCTTCATAGGCCTCAACACACACTTATATACTAAGTCTAGGCACCAATACCATGGGTCAATACTATGTGTCAATACAAACCATGGGTTAAGTCTAGGTGCCAATTATATGAGTCAAAACCGTGGGACATATAATACTATGGGACGACTTACAAAGCATATGCGTCCAATACTATGGGTCAATACTATGGGCTAATATAAACTATGGATCAACAAATACTACGGGATGACTTACAAAGCATATGCGTCCAACAACAATATACTAACTAAGTAAAGACATGGGTTCCTAACATGTACCTATGTGATATTGTTCTCATACATCAACAGTTTGTACCATCAATCTGCATCAGTTGTTTCCTCTTCAACAGGAGAGCATATCTTACTGTATATGGGTCATGTCTATGACCATTCATGACATGTATTCCTTATATACTGCCTATTCATGGCCATTGTATCAGATTGCTATGTATTGTACCGATATGTACACAGAGATATCATTGTATTATGACGAGTGGGATACTCCTGCCATTTGTGCCTCCATCACTCCACTTCTGAGATTTATAATGTATTTCGTCCATCGTAGTACCTTCTTTGACCTCACACATTAGGGGGCATCTGTTACACCATATTTTTCCACCTTGTGAGAATTAGCACTCATTGGCCTCCATTATCCATTTATGGACTCAAAACCACTTTTTGTCCTCCTGGAACCCTTGTTTCCCTATTTCTACTCCTATATGTGAGTTGCTTCAATGCAACTCGTGCATAAACTGGTTGCACCATTATAGCCTGTGTACATCGCGTTAATTGGTAAAAGCGAGTAAAATCTCCCTTTTTCACTCCAAAAAGTGGCCATTGTGACCTTTGTCCCTCCATGTATCTCGAAACGACTCGATGTGACCTTTCACTTGCCTTTGGAGGGTTATATATTGAGCCATTATACATGGAAGGAGGGGAAGGAGATCAAAGAGAAGAGCATCGAAACTCTATTGGAATTTTTCCATAGCTTGAGTCTACATCCATTGATCCTAGTTGTTGTGAACCTTTTATGTTCACCTACCAAACTCTTCCATATCTTGTGAGGGATTTTCTCCTTTAATCATGAGTTTTCCATTGCATGGGGACTTGAAGTGGTGGAAACACAAGTGGAGGGACCTAGTTCTTGGTTCAGATGAGTTGCCGACATGAGGTTATATCGTGTACTTCTTTTTCATATTAATAGAAATACTCATTTTCTCGTCCAATTGATATTGTGAATGATTGTTTGTTATCATTGGGTACATTTGCTTATATATATCATGGATCATGCTATTGTATGTGCCAACATATTTCACATATCATATGCACTCGCTTGTGTTTATTGTTGAGACTAAGCTGCAGGTTCAAGTGATGATTCGAAAGCTCAACGGGGATCTTCATGAGACGTCCGGTTGAAGGTAGGTCTTTTAATCCACTTCTTAGCATTTACATTTATATAGCATACATTGGGAAATGAGTTGATTTCTGGAATTCATCTGTATGTTGTGGTCTACCCCAAGCCATATGATTTTTTTCTCCGTAACACTCTCTATCGTATTCCCTAATCCAGTCAGTTGGTGTCATTATTTCAGGCCTTTGAGTTCTCTCTCATTTACCATTGAAAGAATATGTTTCTCTTATATAAGAGTGGTTTTCTAGGAGGAATATCCTAGAGAAGTCGCACACTGAATTTCATAGGTATTTGGACCACCTAGCCTTCATAGAAGGTCCACAACATTAACATCCATAATAACCTTTTTTACAATACCTGTGATGTTATAGTAAAGAGAGCACGTTAGTGTTGAGGATAAAGAGAGTCACACCAAATTAAATCTTTCAAAAATTATGGCTTTGGATATAAAAACAATAAAACAACATATTTACCTGAACAAACTCCTAACCTTGGATAATCATGTGTGGTGTACATACATATGCCATACAGTGTAAAAATCCTCTGTGATGGGATGGGTCTTGAAACATCATATACCTGTATCCCTTCCCAGAATTCCTTGAATTCATCGATCAATGGTTGTAGGTAAACATCCATATTCTTCACTTTTTTTTACCAGGGACTATAAGAGCCAACATAAGATGTTCACTCTTCACGAAAAACCATGGGGGGTATTGTTATTGCTCACTGCTACATGAAAAATAGTATAGATGTTGTTGGTTGGGAATATGGGTTGATGCCATCAATTTCTATGCTCAATCGGAGGCTACATACTTCATCCTTCAATTTATCGGGCCATGTATACTCTATATGATTCATGGCTATTGAGTCTGTTGGGATTCACATAAATCCTTCCTCACTTCGGTTCGATGCATGCCATCCTTGCGGCATAGATAATTCTTTGCAATGAAAGAGCCTTTAAATCCTTGGGATTATAGGCATGTGCCTCAATATCTTATGAGGAGGACCATGTGCTTTTGCCTTGTTATTCGATTCTTTGTATCTGTCATGCCCACATTTTGGACATATCATTTTGTCTACATATTCGCCTCTATATAGAATACAATCATTGGGGCATGCATGATAATATATGTACTCTACACCCAACATTTTCAACATTTGTTTTGCCTCTGCGCAATTTTCGGGAAAGAAATTATCATTCAGAAGTACCTTATATTTGAATAGCCTATAGTTAGCGGGAAATAAAAATGTACAATGTCATTTACCGTTCATAAAATTGAACATTTTCAATAATGATTGTGTCGCAAGATTACTCAAAATATAATGTAGTTGATAGTCAGTTACCTCAGCATTGCCGAGAAATATGCATCTGACATGCCGTACTTTTCTTTCAAGTTTATAGTAACATTGTTGTCCCCAACCGTGTAGAATTTGACCGACCATATCCAAATAGAGGTGTGGTGGAAGCTGATTTAAGGATTTCGAAGAAGGATTCAGTAATATGAGCATCATCCCCTCGCTCATTGTCCTGGAATGTATGGAACAACATTGCATCCATGGCATTCCTTTGTCATAATAACTCATTCATACCAACCTCTACTTCATTTCCTCCATTGGTGAGGATGGACGCAGTGGAAATTTAATAGTTGGTTGATTCAACCGTGCTTGATATGCTTCCTCTCCAAGTTGCGCTCTTTTTTAAAACTTCTCTCGATTTGACATTGTACTAGGGTGCGACAGAAGATGGTAGGAAGGTTGCTCATTATAAGAATCATGATTTCAAAAATATTGAACATTACATCAATGATGTTAGTAAGCACAATTTAATTGGTTTGATCTCTCATTATAGAAAAGAATTATTACAAAAGCACGAGAATAACTTCCAGTAGAAAATGTTAAGCTACAAACAATTTATAAAATAAATGTTAAGATTAAGTGATAAATTAACATCAATTCCACATTAAATATGAAAATTTAAAATTGAGTAACACATTTTCAAATTCAGTTTATAAATTAAATAAACAATTTATAAAACATAATTTCAAACTAAGCAACACATTAATATGAATCCATTGAAAATTAACAAATACAATTAATCAATGTTTTTTTGTCTTACGCCCCAAGGGAACGTCTAAAGGTAATCCCAATGCAAGGAATCTCTGACAATTGGTTGGTGGTCTATGGAAGTTGTATTTTATTAACAACTCGTCACCAGGAGACAATATATGTATTGCATGAACAACAACAAATTTGGACGCTTTCCTTTTCATAAAGAACTCCTAGTCATTGAAGTGTTCCTCAAATGAAAAATTTGGAGAAAATAAAGCACACTTAGAACTATATATGAACCCTGCAATGTTACAATGAGTGTGTGGATGACCATCTATATACAATAGGTTCTTCCTGTTAAATTTTCCAGAAACATAACCATTCATGCACATACTATAAATGTAAATGTTGTGCTTGTATTTAACAATATACAAGTAATCAAACTGACAATAGATAGGACCGCAAAATGACATAAGTACTACTGACTGTTTGGGAGGAACAAATACATGTGAAAGGATAAACAACCCAAGATTTGTTGCATCTATATTAGTCTTGGTAATCATAAAATGATTACCACAAATGTAGAATTCAGTTCCAACATCAAGCATGGGTAGAGAGGATGACCAAGTTCCATATAAAGTGTGGTTGTAAGAATTTTGATATTTACTTTGCAAATTCACGGGAAGGGAGAAATCATCACTACTGTTAAGATCCTGGTGGGCGGCCTTCACTAACATCTCGAGGTTTTGGTGTAATGGTTCGTATCATCTGGTATCAGAGCCTTCACCCAGGTTCAAGTCACAGAGCGGGTGGCAACGCCGGCATTGCAGTGTTCGCCCGGGGCTCGTACGGCGCAAAGGGGACACCACCGTATGGGCGCACATCCAGCCCAGAGTCTGGACTGCGGAGCGTGGTGGGATGTTAAGATCCTGGTGGGCGGCCTTCACTAACATCTCGAGGTTTTGGTGTAATGGTTCGTATCAACTACCCTCCAACAATTGGACGGACATCGATGTGTACTTCGATAGTTTTTCTCTCAACTCATGCAACTTTTTGGATCTTCTAGTAGAGATGGGTTGGGTGGAATTTATATCATACTTTGGATCACTAGAACTTTCATATGATTGAACATAAGCCTAGGGGTTTGACATAGTTATTTTGGCTTCCAACGTTTTCAAAAATGAGCATAAGGAAGTGTTCCTGCATGTTTTTTCTATATCACCTATTGGATATTTTATAGGAGTAGGTGGAATTAGACCATCAACATTAGGTAATGTATCATTGGTGTAATGGGTGAGTGTGACACGCTGAGGGTTCTCCTTCAACCCTTGACATTTCGAACAACCACAAACTACTGTGGTGTCATAAAAGAGTTCCAGCTCGTGATGAATTATTGCCGATGAACCAGGATGGCAACTTGAAGATGTCATGTTACAATTGGTGGGGTAAAGTGGATGCCCATTTTCATCCACGAACTTCTTGCGCTATCTTGCTCCTAATAAGAGATTATGAAGTTTTGAAACTGATGGAATGTCTTGTACATCTGAACTCGATCCCGAATCGTGATCCTGCAATATAGAATAAATCAATATTTAGATTCACATGGACAAGTAACATAAATTCAAATAAGTAGTCAAAAAATAAATAAAACATGAACTTACCAGGGATGGAATGGGATAACTCGTCGAACTTTGAACAAGATGGTATGAGCTGGAATCTGAAGAATTGGCCATTTGATACTACAAATTTTCCTCCTGCATTTGAGCCAAATCAACAATCAACATATATATACTATGAAATATTGTAATTGGTGTGGTTAAATAGTAAAAGGACATTCAGTATGAATATATAATTTTAAGTGGACACATAAAAGCATATAATTTGCAAAATAAACAGGTGTGTTTATTCATACATAAACACACAAGATGCACCAATGCGTAACGAATATAAATGCACCATTAAAGTATATCCGCAAAATCCCTCGCGCCAAAAAATATTTTCTACATTTGGTAGTGGATACTTATACATGCATTTTCACAAAATAATTCGTTCTAGTGAGTTTACTACAACTAAGCGCACCGGTTCGGCATAACATTGCATGCATCGCCGTACGAGTTTTAAATATGGTGCGTTTTATGTATCTACGCACCGGTACTAAATAAAAAAAGGTGCACCGAAAATGTTGAAAATAAAAATTTTAAAAAATTGCACAAACCCTTATTTCCCTAAATTATCAAAAGGGCGAAAATTTTAAACTCGAAAAGTAAATCTAAATAGTCTATAAAACCCAAAAACCTAAACAATAACTCACTGTTTTGTAGCCCCAAGAGTTAGCTCGATCGGTTGAGTTCTCGGAAGTTAGGCCTCCCAGCATGCGAGGTCACGGGATCCATCCTCATAGACCCTCTTGGGGTTAGGCACGCAGCGGCCGCAGGGCGGAAACCCCTTCGGGGCGGGTCCGTCGGAAATTATTTCATGGATGTAGCAGTCGGCTAAGCCGATTAAAGTGAACCACATGGAAAAAAAAAAAAAAAAAAAAAAAAAAAAAAAAAACTCATTGTTTTGCAAAATTCTTTAGGGGAGAGTTCTGGAAGAGAGACTTACGTGGAAGGAGTTTGGAGCAACTAGGAGGAGTTCTGAGGGTCAAAATTTCTTAGGTATGGTGAATCAAACCAAACCATTCATGTTAGAAATTTCACACATGTAAGTATTACTATAGATCTTATAACCTTATTTAGAGTTTAACTAGATTTACAAAAACAAAACTTCATACTTACCTTCAATGTTGAAACCATTATTTTCTCCCTGCTTCTTTTGGTTTTATGTGGTTGCAAAATTCTTCATTAGGGTTTAAATCTCTCAATTTTTATACAGAATTACGATTTCACCTTTTAGGTATTTTGGATTTACTTAGCTTGTGATTATATATAGAAAGCGTAGGGTGATATTGGTCCACTTAATTGGTCAAATCTATAACCATCTCGACCCTATCAAGATTTGGGTTTTTATTAATTGAAAAAGGCACGCGTCAAAATTGGTGCATTTGTATTACTGGAATGCACCGGTGCGTTCATCTAAATGACACACCAATTTTGACCTACGTCGCATCATTTTTAATTATTTTATAAAAATGCAAAAATCATTTTTTGTGTCTCAGTTCTCTATTCACGATGCGTTTTATTTACTGTAACGCGCCAATTTTATTATAACTTGTCATTTTTTATTATTTTACAAAAATGAAAAATCCAATTTTAGTATTTTGATTCTATGTTACTAGTGTGACATATTGGAATTAACGCCCCAGTGTGGTCGTGTAACTAATGCACCGGGGCATTGAATGTATACAAACACACCGAAATCAGATTTATTATTTTTTAATAGATTTTTTTCGTATTTTGAAGGTCTGTAATTTGTTTGTATAATATATTGATAGCTTCTGTATTTAGTGGTACAGGTTATTTATTGATATAAAATATATGCTATGAGTTCAATGAACAACAACTTTAATCAACATGATGGGAGCACACCGACAATTACGAAGAAGGCAAGTGCTTTTAATTAATTTTTGTATTTAAATTAATTTGTTTGAATTATTTGTAAATTTAACTAATATGTATTGGTTAATGTGTGACATGCAGTGCCAAAAAATGAGGAAGCTCAATAATATTCTTACCAAACTAACTCCAGAAGAGTGTAAAATGTTGATGGAAAAGTTGCAGATGGATAAACCAGGTGAATAAAAAATAAGTCAATATGAATTATTTATTGAAATTTGAGTAATAATATACTTAATTAACAATATTCACTAATATGTTTCAAATAATGTAATTCACATATGATGAATGTTATGCATGTATTGACAACAAAAAATGTCAATGTCATCATAAGAAAATAAAAATTATGGAAGATGCAAATGATGATCAGTTCGTCCTTAACACAGCTGGAGTGGTGTTGGAAGTTAATAGAAGGTGCAAATAATTTTATAATATGATGAGCGATTTAGCGGAAAGAATGTACAGACGTACTTTTCACTTACAATACAGAAATCAATCAAATGATTCAAAGAATAAGGTCATATGTAAACTACAAGAGGTGTTCCCAGAGCAATGGTCAATGAGGCCTGTAAGGCTTGCAATAGAAAAAGCATACAACAACAAAAAGGAATCATTCAAAAGGTAATAGTCCTAAACATTTCTATGTAGAATATGTATCTAAAACTATTACAAAGCTTCACTCATTCAATAATTTTAATTCTATCATATTTATTTTTCATATCAACAGAGAAATAGTTTAATTTCATTTTACATTTTCAGGAAGATTATGAGAATCCAAAAGGATGAATGAGGTGATATGCGAAATGTGCTAATAGGGATGTCCAAGAAAGTGTACAAGGAAATGGACATAATTGTATTGCAGGAAGAGCCATATCAATAACAACGTGCTTCAAATGTATAAAATCATTGGTTTTCAAGTTTATGTTATACATTTCATTAATTAATTTGAATTAAATATTAATTTTCAATTTTTTTGTTGCAGAAAAGAATATAAAATGGAACCCAGTCAACACACAAGACAGGACGACAAGGAAAAAAGGGGTTGATAGAAAAGTTTGTGAGTATTTTTTATTTCGTTGTAAGAAATAAACATTCTGTAGTGGTTGTGATTGGTATATATATATATATATATATATATATATATATATATATATTAATTTGTTGTCATTGGAAATCCTTGCATGCCTTGAAACAGTTGTTAACATATAAAGAGGAGCCATCAGAAGAATTGATTAACATTGGGTTAAGCAAGGGTTGTGAGTATATGTTGGCATATCAAAAAATAATTGTGGATTTTGTAAGTCTCTATGTTGTTTTACTTCTTTCATTTTATAATTAATAAAACAAAAAAAACTTTTATATTAAATCTATGATTTGTGACGAGGCATAACACTTGTAGGAAACAAAGTATGGAGTGGAGCCAACATAAGACTTGTTGATAGAAGGCATGAGATTTGATTTTAAGAGAATGTGTATCATTCATGAGTTGATTATTTCTATGGTATGGCGCTTTTCAATTTACATTAGTGTATACTATCTATTTATTTTTCATCCTTCTCGCTGGTAATGTAGATACACTCAGTATACTTTTATTTTATGTTTACAGATGGAAGTTGAAGAAGCAGAAAACAATTGATCCAATCAACAAAACATTCCGCCAAATAACCCAATTGATGCAAGTGACTCGAGCAACGATAACATTTCCAACGAAGAATGATGCTCCGTATTTAATTTTGATGTTAATGCAAGCTGTTGTATCTTGTTGTATGTTTTGAAATAATTGTCTATGAAAATCAGACATTTTGTATAATAATGTACTGGACATAGTGTCCGAATTGAAAGATGAGTTACTAATAAGTGTAGCAATAATCCAAGGAAAAAAGTGTAGCAATAATTACATGCATGTTGGCATTTTCATTATTGTTGTCTCTATGTTGTCGTATTTTGTATGACAAATGCTCTCTTATTGATATATATAAAATAATAATAATAAATATTCTATTGCATTCTTCAATATTATTGTCAAATGGAACATGTGAAATGGTACATTGGTAATTTTTTCCAATAAAAAAATGCGTATTTTCATTCAAGATGGAGCAAATCAATTATTCACTGCCACACGGCACTCGTAAATGGTAAATTGGTAATTAAATGTATGGATGATTAAATATTACAATATATTATTGCATCTATGATATAATAAATTAATCCAAATAAACAATTTCAATAATTAAAAGTGAAATGAATTTAAACAAATATTTCAATTTCAGATGAATAATGGAATTAAAAAATTAAAAAAAAATAATATATATATATATATATATGAATGAAATATCAATAGCCATTCTTAACATAATCATATTCAGTGTTTTTAATAATATATGTCGCACCAAGGATCTGATACTGACATTGCGCACCGGTGCGTATACACGAAAATTAAGCACCGGTGCGTGAAAAACATTAAGTACCGTGCGTTCAAATAATTACACAGCCGTGCGTTCACAACATTCTGCACCAATGCGTTTTGTTATATTTGTCGCATCGATGCATTTAGATTTCTTATGCACGCCGAGAATGATCACGGACTATGGAAACCGAATTTTAGTTCTTAATCCTGCGGTGCATTCCATGTGTTTAAATGCACCAGGCCAGGTTGATATTTTGTATGCACTAGTGTGTTCTACTGATAAATGCACCAGTGTGTTTGTGCATAAAATGCACCAGTGTAGCAGGATAAATGTACGACACCATTAAATATAAATGTAATGAAAAAATGTACAGTGTGTATGATGTAAAATATCGCACCGGTGCGTTTATTTTGTATAGATTCCTTAGTGCATTTATAATATACTCAAGCACCGGTGCAGCATTGCAATTTGATTATTTCCGATGCTTTTTTTGGTTGAGTGCACCAGTGCATAGGTTCTAAGCATACATCACCAGTGCATTATAGCTTAAAACGCATCGTTGCACTTCATTCCTGTTATGCGGACCGATAAGCTAACCTCCGCTAAAACCTCTGGCTGCCGAGTATTTTTTAGTTATAAATTGCATCTGTCATCACCTCTGTAACAACATCCACTACCAATGGCGGAGGTCGTAGTGGAGGTTTTTTTTACAATTTTTTCCAATCTTGTACAACACTAAAAACTACCGCTATGACCTCCCCTACAGGGCCTTTTCCTTATATTTCTACCTACCCACTCGACCCACCGAGACAATCATCCTAAAAATATTAGGGCCATTTTTCTTATATGTCGACATTACAACATATGCTTGAACCCACATAAATGCATATTTTGTGTTGAAGCTGGATAGATCCTAGGCTTCATAGTTTCCAAAGACAGGATCATAAATGGTATGGCGCTTTTCAATTTACATTAGTGTATAGTATCTATTTATTTTTCATTCTTCTCATTGGTAATGTAGATACAGTCAATATACTTTTTTTTTATCTTTGCAGATGGAAGCTGAAGAAGCAAAAAACAATCAAGCCAATCAACAAAACATTCCACTAAATAACCTAATTGATGCAAGTGACTCGAGCACCGATAATAGTTCCAGTAGAGAATGATGCTCCATATTTAATTTTGATGTTAATGCAAGCTGTTGTAGCTTGTTGTATATTTTGAAATAAATGTTTGTGAAAATCATACATTTTGTATAATAATGTACTGGACATAGTGTTTGAATTCAAAGACGAGTCACCAATAAGTGTAACAATAATTACATGCATGTTGACATTTTGATTATTGATGTCTCTATGTTGTCGCATTTTGTATGACAAATACTCTCTCATTGATATATATAAAATAATTTTTTTTATTCTATTGCATTCTTCAATATTATTGTCAAATGAAACATATGAAATGGTACATTAGTAATTTTTTTCCAATAAAAAAGTACGTATTTTAATTCAAGATGGAGCAAAAATAAATTATTTACTGCCACACAATGTAAATGGTAAAATGGTAATTAAATGTATGGATGATTAAATATTACAATAGATTCTTGCATCTATGATATAATAAATTAATCTAATTAAACAATTTCAATAATTAAAAGTGAAATGAACTTTTTTTTAACATTAACAGTTAAAGAGCTTTTTATTATATAAAATGAACACGAAATTTACAAAAATTTGAGGAAGGATTGCTCCCACATAAGTACAATGTCCAAGACTCCTTGTTCAACATTTGCTATTCTAAAACTGTCATGAAACTTCCCTAATCTATGGAGATTGTATCTCCTTACAAACTGTCCAAGAAGGAGGAGATAGAAACATAACATATGTGTGAAAGATAGAGCATCTTACTTCCCATAATAACTTCCCAAATATGCATCTTCTTTTTATCAAAATAAAACAACAAAATACCTGTTCTGGACTTCCCTAAGACTTGTAACACTAAAATTTTATCTGCACAGAGCAAAACAAGTAAACTTCGACAATAAGGAGCCAATTTGAAAGGCAAAATTCAGACCAGAGACAAAAGTACTAGAGTTGGCGATGTGGCTCCTTTTCCCTAAGAAGAGTGCCATCCAGAGAATCATCAGGTCTTCCAACCATCGAGTCTCCACCTGATTGCTAAGCCAAGAAGAGTTTTCCAACATTAGTTCTCAGATCATTTAATTTCCTTTCCATTTCTTTTATGTTTCTGCTGATATTTTCAAATTTAGACTTCATATTGATAGTAGAGACTCTATCATTGATTTCCTCTAGACTTCCAACCTTCACTTTCCCTTGAATACTACAGTTTCTAACCTCCGAGTGCGTGGCTTGGGCTAGAGAGAGAAGGCGTGTGATAGCCCTTTTCAAATCCAGATTCTCACTATGGAGAAAACGTATTTGATCATCCATGCCCTTGAGATAGATTATGACTTCAACCGAATTTGTATTTCTTTCTAACATCTGTGAAAAACCAGTGCTTCCATGCTCATTCTTGACCATTGGAGTAACCCACTTTCTCTCCAATCCCTGGAAATCAAATTGATGAGGTGCATGAGTGTCAAGAGCTTACCAAAAATTATTCATCTTACGCAATCTCTTGGATGCCATCCATCACAGAGTAAGCCTTCGAATCCACCATGTTTGAAAGCCCCTCAGATTTCCAAATAGATTTCCTACACCGCAGACACCGGGAAGGAGCCGAAACACAATCCCAAGCTTGAGCATTGATTTCACCCATAGCACAGACCCCCTACCTCTTCTTCAAACTCCACACAAAATTAAAACCAAAATTGATGTGGATTCCCCCTCACATGCCTATAGTTATATCAGCACTGTCGTGTTTATCCATCGTATGGATATGGCGCATGGAAACAAATTGTCTCCAACGAAAGACATGCCTCTTCACATTTATTGTGCCATAGAAGAATATCCAGAGGTATATTTTGAAATGAGTGTGAGCCATGAATACACTCCAACCAAAATTTAACTTCAAAGTTAGTTTAAGATGCACAATGCGATGTGGGAAAACATCATCAAGGAGGGGAACTTCCTCCTTACTCCAAGGACTTCTAGGTCCATAGCTTCTTTCAACAAAGAAAACTAGATTAAGGGATCCAATTTCTATCATAGGTTTGTTGATCACTCACAAGAATGCCACAATTTAATCTTGTTCCTTTATTAGCCATGATATATGCTTGTTGATTGAGGGATCTCAGCACATGGAGAAAGTTGATTGCTTTGAATTCCTTAACCATGGACATTAGAATATAGTGTATCTTTTTAGTTGGGTTCTTGCGGTTCTTCGTTAGGTTCCTTGCTTCTCTGATGACTATTAGTGAATCATCGATAACCACCACTTCCTCGATGCCGATGTTCCTTGCTAATTCCAAACCTTTGATTAAGGCCAACCATTCCGCTCCATTGTTCAATTTTCTCCCTATTCCCCATGCATACTCCTTCTCTTTGTTCCCCTTAGAGTCATAAATGACTCCACCCACTCTTGCCAACCCAGGAAAACTGAAATGAATTTTACTATAAACAAATATTTGAATTTCAGATGAATAATGGAATAAAAAAAATAAAAATAAAAAAATATAATATATATATTTGAATGAAATATTAGTAGCCATTATTAACGTAATCATATTCTATGTTTTTAATAATATAAGTCACACCGGGGCTCTTATACTAACATTGCGCACCAGTGCATATACACGAAAATTAAGCATCGGTGCATGAAAAACATGAAGCACCATGAGTTCAAATAACTACAGACCAGTGCGTTCACAATATTTCGCACTAATGCATTTTATTATATTTATCGCACCGGTGCATTTAGATTTCTTATGCACAGCGAGAATGATCACAACCTATGGAAACCGAATTTTAGTTTTTAAGCATGGCGGTGCATTCCATATGTTTAAAGGCACCAGGCTAGGTTGATATTTTGTAAACACCAGTGTGTTCTACTGATAAATGCACCAGTGCGCTCGTGCATAAAATGCACTAGTGCGACGGGATAAATGTACGACACCATTAAATATAAATGTAATGAAAAAATATACAGTGTGTATGATATAAATATCACACTGGGGCATTTATTTTGTACAAATGCCTCAATGCATATTTAATATACTCAAGCACCAGTGCATCGTTGCAATTTGATTCTTTCTAGTGTTTTTTTTTGGTTGAGTACATCGATGTGTAGGTTCTAAGCATACAACACCGGTGCATTAAAGCTTAAAACAAACCGGTGCCTTTCATTTCTATTATGTGCACCTGTAAGCTAACCTCCACTAAAACCTCTAGCTGCCGAGTATTTTTTAGTTATAAATTGTATCCGTTATCACCTCTATAAAAACATCCACTACCAATCGTGGAGGTCGTAGCGGAGGTTGTTTTGACAATTTTTTCCAATCTTTTAATACTAAAAACTACCGATATGACCTCCGCTATAGGGCCTTTTCTTTGTAGTGATACCTACCCACTCGACCCACCGAGACGATCATCCTGAACATATTAGGGCCATTTTTATTAGATTTCAACATTACAACATACGCTTGAACCCGCACAAATTCATATTTTGTGTTGAAGCTGGACAGGATCAGAATCAATCCCTTTAAGGTTTAGGCCATTTTCACCTTACATGCACCTACTACCCTTCTACAACTTTAAAGTTTGCAAGGGAAGGCAAACTTTGTACGTTGTTTTGTCTACAACTTTGTAGAACTTACCAAAGGATATATGTGATTACTCAAAAAATGTGTCCCTTTCATTTGAGATGATGAATCTCAAGGATCATTTGATGATTTAAAAGACACATTAAATCACACACCATTGTTGCATCCCCCCAACTATATTTGTGATTATATCCTTTACCTTGTCGCATCCACTTCCACCATTGGAATGGTGCTCATTCAAGAAGACAAAAATGGCCAGAAACATGTGGTCTACTATCTGAGTAAGATCCTTTCAAGCCCTGAACTTTGGTATTCACATGTCGAAAAGTTGGATTTGGAAGCTATCATTTATGTCCAAATATTCTTTCATTACATTTTTCTCTGCAAAATAACTATTATTGCATATTCTAACCATATGTACCACATCTTAACCCGTCAAGTATTAGGGGGAAAATACTCACGCCATATTGTCATTCTCCAAGATTTCAATTTAGAATTTGATAAGGAAAAATCCAAGAAATATTTGGTCTTTGTAGACCTTATGTTTAACCTTCTCCATGTTGATGAAGAAACTGAGTCCATTGACTCCCTCCAGGATGAGTCTTTGTTCCTCATTAGCATGTATGACCCGTGGTTATATGCAGACATCATCATATATCTCCAAACACAATTTTGTCATCCTAGATTATTTCGAGAGGACCATTTTCGTATTCACCATCACGTGAAGGACTACCTCATAGTTGTTAATACTTTGTACCGCCACATCCCCAACTCTATCCTATGACAATGTCTAATACATGAAGAGGTTGAACACGTCTAAAATGATTGCCACTCTAGAGCATGTGGTGGTCATCTTTCTGACATGGCTACAACCCAGAAACTTTTTTGTGCAGGATACTTCTGGACATCAATCTTCAAAGATTGTATGGAGGCTGTCAAGAAGTGTCCTCCTTGTCAATTATTTCATCCAAATAAGCGCACACATCCCGCTCCACTTCACCCAATCATTGTTGTAGACCCTTTTTCAAAATGGGGCATTGATTTTATGCATTGTAAGCCTACCTTAGTCAGGGGGCATGGTTATATCACAGTCGCAGTAGACTATTTTACTAAATGGGTTGAGTCCATGCCTACATATGTGAATGATGACAAGACTGTAATATTATTTGTGTTCAACCACATCATCACTAGTTTCAGGTTCTGACAAGCCATTGTCACTGACCATGGTTCACATTTCAGAAACCATATGATGGTCAAACTAAGTGAAAAATTGGGTTTTCGACATGAAAACTTGTCCCCCTATTACACCGAAGCAAATGGAAAAGTAGAGGCCATTAACAAGGTCTTGAAAACTATGATCCAAGGCATGGTGGGGCCACATAGATTGAATTAGCACTTATCACTTTTTTCAGCCTTATGGGATTACAGGACCTCAATAAAAAATGCCACCAGATTCACTCCATTTCAATTGGTTTATGCTCTAGAGGAAATATTACCTATCGAATGTAAGATTTCATCCCTTAAAGTAGCCATGGAACTTCTGCCAAACACCTTTGTTGAGGAGGAATGTTTTCTGTATTTGGAAAAATGCGATGAGACCCATCATGATGATGCTCTTGCCAATGAAGCACATAATAGATGCATCAAAGTCAAATATGATAAATCAGTTAAACCTCGCATATTCAATAAAGGTGATTTAGTCTTGGTTTACGACCAAATTCATGTAAACTGGGGGAAGGAAAATTCGAATCCATGTGACACGGTCCTTACATCATCAAAAGGGTGTTAGAAAAGGGTTCCTATGATCTAGTTGATCACAATGGAACCTCACAAGGAGAGTCACAAAATGGGATCTACTTGAAAAATTATTATGCTTAGGTCCATCCTGCATATGTACTTGTATATATTTGTGATATAGTTTGGCATGTTTTGGTGTGGTGTGATTTTTTTTCTCTTTTGTGTGTGAGGGTCTTGTTTCACCTACTACTACTTATCTCGGTTTGTGCTTGAATGCACAGATGTTGGTGTACTCTAGATTCATGAACAGTGCTAGTAGACATACTCTAAACCTTGCTTTTGCAGCTTGGGTGATCTATTCCCCCAATGATGAGTTATTCAGTCCAGGGGGGGTTTTCCTAGGTCCAGCAACCAATAACATCATTGAATAACATGCCATAATAAGCCTATTGAACACAACTTCCTCCCTTGACATATGCCTTATCACTTTTTACCTGGACTCCCAACTCGTGGTTTCTCTGTTGAACCACATATATTCCATCCATGATCCTGCACTACTTCGATTATATAAAAGGATATGTCTTCTTGAGAGATCATTTCATTTCGTACAATATCAACACATCTTGAGAGAATTGAATACAATTATTGATTCTTTAGCTAATTTCATATTAAATTGGCACATCAAACATACATGAACATTTCATCATAAAATGTACATATAAAAGGCACAAAACATACAATGTAAATAACTATATAGGGGGGGAATTGGGCTACAATACCTGTACATCATATAAATGTTACGAAAAGAAAGCTAAAAAGGACCGCCAGACTATCTAGATCACCACTTCTCATCATGAGGTACACGGTGCTCACTATAGCACACGACTGCAAGAGCTACTTGACACAATAAGTGATTGATTCACTCTAGCACCCATACAATATGCCTCTATATGTGGTAGGGGATATCATGCAACCTCAATTGAGGGACACCCATCGTCAGACCCTCCAGGTTCTGCTCCACATCTCAGATTCTCCCAACATTAGCTATTACTACCGGATACTCTTCCCCACATCAGCGTAGTGGTGATGATCCCATTGATCGTGCCAGTCCTCGATCTCTGACATAAAACATGTACATATTAGATCCCCTTTATACAACCAAAAAAGTGGAAATATTCAAAAATCCAGAAACACGTCATGAACCAAGGACACATTTTCTAAGAGACATACCTGTATCATCCCAATCTCCTCCCTCTAGAAGCACAGAGTCCCTGTCGCCACGGAAGTCCACCATTGCATACGGGTATTCCTCTATCATTAGAAATTGGCTTCTACACCATGCAAAAAAACCAATATCATACAATAACATCCGAGTGTTACAACCTATCTGGTTGTACTCAAAACTATCCAAATGGATAAGTCGCCCAATTGATAATAATTCGATAGTAAAAAGATAATTACTGAATAATTGATCAAATATATAAAGGATGATGTTTACAATGAATGGTGTAGCCCGTATAAATAGGCTCACATGGTGACTATTCACCAAAGGGATGTGCCCCTTAATTAATTATAATCAATGTAATGTTATTTTATTATGTTATGTTATTTTATTATTATATTATTATTAATTTTTACTTATATATTTGTTCATTACATTGCCTCTCCCTTAGAGATGCTTTGTCCTAAAGCATAATTATGGACGACTTTTTCCAATGTTCTTGTTCGTAACGTTTTTTTGTGATCTTCTGAACTTGTAACTTTGATGCTTCACGAAACAAGACGATATAATTTCCGAATGCCTGAACTGAGATGTTTCATTTCCTAGGAAGTGATCCATTCGATATTTACCTTCATCGAAGTTGTTTTCTGGTTGATCGCTAGAAAATAACTTCTTGTTTTATGTTCCCAAACAATTTGGCAATTTTTTATTTTCTCTCCCTCGGGGTAGTTACTTTTTCTGTAGGAGTATTTTTGTTTATTTTCCTCTTGATTTTTTTCGTTGGGCATAATGACTCTTATGATTAGGATGGTGATACGGTACTTGAATTACTTGTGGATTGTTTGCAAAGACTTCAACTTTTTGTGTTTCAAGAAATTTATTGTCTGATAATAATTCAATTGAGTGTGTTTTTGTTGCCTTTTTCTCAACTTGAATTTGTTTTCTGAGAGTCTGGAAGCTTCCTTTTGGATTTTCTCTAACTTTTTCTATAATAGAGTGTTATTACTCTGAATCTTTTTTAACCTTTCTTCTTGCAACTTTTTGTCCTCATTTAACTTCTTGATTTGCTCTTCTAGTTCTTGATTAAGGTTTCTGAGGAGATTATTTTCCTCTTGCTTTTCTAGTATTTTTCCTTCGAAGTCTTCATTAGAATGTTCTATCTTCCGATTATTTTTCAATTTCTTGATCTTTGTAACTAATGTCTTGTTATGATTTTTTAGTCGAAATGTCTCTTATGTATTACTTGATAACGTTTTATTGATTTTCGAAATTTCCAACTTGTGCACCTTCTTAGTGTCGTCATATTTTTGTTGGATTTTTTCTATTTGTTGTTGACGAAAGCGGTTTTCTAATTCTTGATCTTCTATTTTTTTTTTGTATTTGCACAAGTTCCTCATCCTTGTCGTTCAGGAGGGCGTTCAAGCGCATAACTTCTTCTTCTAGATATTCAGTTGTATTTGATGAAGGAACTCTTCACGATGAGCCATGTATTGTTATTTTATTTCTCTCGTGAAAGAAGTTCATGAATTTCATTTATGCATTGAAGGTGAGTGTATCCAATTCTTCCAACCAACTTTAACCTAACATTATGTCAGTAGTATCATCGTTTATATCTGCAATAGTGAATTCTGATGTAAGATTATAACTACCGATATGTAAGTCTAGTTGTTTTATTTTCTCTTCATTCTTCTCATTCTTCTCTATATCTGCTTCTAGAACATGTAGTTGATTAGCAAGATCAACATTAATAAATTTTTCTCTATTATTTGGACTTATGGCGATGTTAATAAAGCTTTCATAAAATGTGCCAATCACTTCTAACATCGTCATCGAGTTTTTTGAAGGAACATCGACGAATATTTTCTTCTCGGGAGTAATATTTGTTTCTTCCATTTTGATATTTTTTTTCCCTTAAGAATTCTTCGACAATAAAGGGTCTTTGAATTCTCTTCTTCTTAAAACTTCTTTAATACTTTAATACTTAAAAATTTCTAAATATGGGATGTTTTATTCAATGACTCAATATTGCTGATGCAAAAAATCCATTGCTCGAATCCAAATTTTGACTGCACCAGTGACTCCGGCTCACAAAAAATAGTGAAGAATGACTATACACACCACCACCATTGTCTCACAACTAGCCACAATAGTCTTTTCCTTTCTCTACATACAATGCAGGCTCACATAGAGAAAGTTGTGCTCAAAAGGAACTTGGAACTCCACGTTGGTTAACCTTTTACTTTATATTAAATTATTTGTGGATTGTGTGTAGATTAGGTGGATGGGAATAATGATTGTTACCCTCCCCACCCAAGTTCAATTCTCACTTGTTGCTTGGTAGCCTTAAGACTTCTTATGCACTTCTAGCTTTTATGTTATTTAATAAAGAGAATTAAAGACTAAACTCAACCTAATTAAGGTATGAATTATTATTTAATATCCAATAACCTTTCAATAAATAAATAACATAATTAAGGTGTGAGTTGGTTCCTTGATAAAAACAAGGGTTGGTTTTATAAAACCAAGGGCTAGTTTTATAAATGGGATCTTCTTCATTCTTCTCTTTTTTTTTACTTCTTCATTTTTCTTTTTCTTTTTTTTACTTCCTTTTTTTTTTACTTTCTTTTCTTTATTTACTTGGTCAAAGACCAATTTTAGGGAATCCCTGGGATAATGGTTAAAAACCACAATATGGCCAAAGTCCTGGATCATGAACGTATACCAATGTTACAACCTATCCGGTTGTACTTGAAACTATCCAAATGGATAAGTCACCCAATTGATAATAATTCCATAGTAAAAATATAATTGTTGAATAATTGATAAAAATACATAAAATATTATGTTTACAATGAATAGTGTAGCCCGTATAAATAGAATCACATTGGGACTATTCACCAAAGGGATGTGTCCCTTAATAAATAATAATCAATGTAAATTTATTTTATTTTGTTATGTTATTTTATTATTATATTATTATTAATATTTATTAATGTTTACTTATAGATTTTTTCATTACACTGAGGACCTCCCAACCAACCTTCATGGTTGGTCCATCGTTCCATTCGTGGCTCGAATGGGTGTCATATCAGCATGGAAATCTGTGGACGTAGAAATAACTCACTCTAGCAAAAATCAGACCAAGATAGTCCCATATCCAAACTAATTTTTCCTTCCCGTCTTACACCTAGTGATCTGGTCCTTCATGTTTGCTAGTACATCCCCACACCAATTGAAGAGTTTAGTCTTGAGACACTCAATGTAATAGGTCATCTATGATTTAGTTGCATGGTGAGGTCTTGCACTTCCGGCCACTCTTGAGATGGAAAACAAGATGGTATGCAAAGGTCGATCTGCTACATTCTTGATTGGTATTTTTCCACTACTTTTTTGACTCCAAGGCCTATAGTGTTGTGTTATATAGCCCTTGGTACTCTCATCATTGCTCCGATGCCAAGCCAAGTTTACTTGTGCTCCTTGTTTAAAAATCTCATTCAAGAAGTAGATGTCCTCCAATTCAATTTCAAGAGTATGTGGTTCCACATTGAAGACTTGGTTTTTGAGATCCCACATGTATATCAAAAGATTTAGAAGGAGTAACTATTTCCTCATGCACTGAATCTTGAAAAACTTCAACAAACCACACTCTCTGAGTGCATCTACAATCTCTTAGTCATGAAGATTTGCCATGTCATCAACTTCATGCTCTCTTTTTTCCACTCGATCATGGTGGATTCTTGGGTCAGCAATCCCCTGCAAATCACCAAGAAGAAGCATGGTTAAAATCTTAGCTTAATATTTTGCAAGATAAGGAATAAGCAAGCAAAACAATTTCCCTTCCTATGTATTTTCACCCCCTAAAACTGCCACCAGAGAAAAAATTACTATTTCCCCCCCTGGACTGTCCCATAGAGAGATAAACCCCAAATGTTTCGCTCCTTTCGAGCCTTTGGGGAGCGACAATCTTGCTAGGGAAAAATTAAATCCCTAGGAAAGCCCAAATCCTACCCAAACTTGCATGAAACTGATAAATTCAACCATGAATAGAAAGAGTTAGTTGATATGATTAACCTGGTTCATACGACAAGTTGAACGATGTCCCAGATCTCCCACAATCAGCAATGCAACTATAACTTACAACAAGGGTAAAATCTTTTTTGAGGTAAATGGAAAGGTAAAAATGAGTTTGTTTTTACTACATCCTTTTTTCTCTCATTCAGCTTGCTATCTTGCTTATTTTCACACTAGCAATACCTTTTCAAGCTATTTTTCACCTAGTTGACTATTGCATCATGGGACTCTAACACAATTGTGTTTAGATATGATGATTCTTTTTACGGGATTATGGGAGAAGGATATTTTTTAGTTCATGTGACCTAGCACGTGTGTGCATGGTTTGAACTTTTCAATCACTTTAAACCATGAAGTAGTCATTTTTCAAGTGGTAATTTACTCCCCTTTTGGCCTTGTCAAACTAATTAGGACAACGAACTCCGTCGAAATCTCCTTTAAGCTCTTTTCAGACTCCCTAAACATGAAAAGATTGTTGAGCAAGCTTTGTCCTTTTCACACTCATAAAATTATTTGAAAGCACATAATTTATATGGTGATAGTTTACCCATTTTTCAAGCCATGTAGACTATTTACGAAAACGATATGCTCTAGTCAACCTCGGCTAGAGGAGTTCTCTTATGTATTATTTTACTCTTTTTTGGCCGTAGAGGACTAAACTTACGAAAAAGACATTGCGGAGTCTTCTTTCGATCCTTTCTAGACTCTCTAAATGTGAAAAGATCACTTAGTTTACCTTATGTGGACTTGTAAAACAATGCGTTGAAGTGCCCATATGAGACTGAACCCCTCCTTCTTCAGGTTCGTTAAACATATGATGAAGGACTCATCTAAGATGAGCTATACCGAGCATCTATTATCCTCCTTAAGCTCATTAAAAAACAAAGAGGTACTCATTGATCATGGTGGGAGACAATTAGGAAAATAGGTTAGTCTTGTTGTAAAGTCTTATGGCAGCTTGTTGTTGCCCTTGAACATGACACCTATTTGTGTCTTGTCTTACAATTGGGTAATCTACTTGCCTCGTCTGCCATCTAATGAACTGTACAGTATTTTTGGAATGTATAAGCTTTTACTGCTGAAATCGAATACCTCCCAAGGCGATCGAATGTTCCAGATTCGATTACTTTGTCACCGAGTAAGATGCAAGTCGACTAATGGCCTTACTAGTTCAGTCATTAGTAGGTTCATCAGTGAGAACGCTGGTGGGATCAATTCATTCTCTCTCTGTTCATTTATCTGTCCTTCCTATGCTTCCATGGATGTTAATTTGTGTTATTCCTCCGTCTATCCCTCTTAATGAATGTGTTGTTATCTGTGGTGTCTTTCTCCATTTCAATTCCATTATTGATTTTCTGATCTTAAGCAAATGAACTGCCCCATACTTAAGGTAGCATTCAACACATGAGTCCAGTGGAATTGCAAGAGTTTCATATTCTTCTCATCACTCCTTTACTCTGATTCTTAAAATTAGCAGTTCTTAGTTTTGTAATATGTTGCTAAAACTAATTCCTCTTCAACCAATTTTCTAGGCGGAGTCGCAGACCTACCTTTAGAAAATACTAAACTCTTTGCCGCCTCCATTTAAATATCTTCGCATCTAACTTTTTTATATGCATTACATTGACTTAACATTGTAAATATAATAGTCACGCCCGTGGATTTTGGAGTATGAGGATGTAGGACTGTTTCGATCCCTGCAATCCACCCAGGTGATGTGGGTGTAGATTCCATCCATTATGTATCTTGCATGACGCCCACAAAATGCACCTATCACTTTCATGTTTATAATAATATTTTAAACATTGCCTTGAAAGCTGAATCCAGTTGTTACCAGGAGCAGTTCCCAAACGCAAAATCACAACATAAATAGTAGCAATAGTAAATACTAATCATATATTGTAGAAAAACAAACATCTGAAAGAAATCACACAGTTTATACAAGCAAACGAAGTAAAGATTTCATAGTGGCTATAAGCTTGTCTAAATTCCTTAAAGTATATGCTTTAATGGAGGATGGATGGAACTGACAAGGTGTTTTAGTTTTCAGTGTTGGATGTTGTTATAATCTTGTCTAAACTCCTTAAAGTATATGCTTTAATGGAGGATGGATGGAACTGACAAGGTGTTTTAGTTTTCAGTGTTGGATGTTGTTTTAGTGTTGGATCTTTCTGAAAAAAAATGTTCAAACATTAGCTTAAATATCCATGGATAATAATCATTGCAGTTGCACTTGTCTCTGCAAATCAATTTCAATATTCCCTGGCCAAGGTAGGGAATAAAAATATGTCACACCATGAGAGTTTTTATAATATGATGTAATTGCAAGATCCATTTCAAAATTTAGAACAGTCTATCATTATCAATCTTATTAATTCCATAAATGTGAAACTTACATTTGTAAATTCTTTTAAATTCTTTTGAAACTTAAAAAATAATAATAATCAAAATAAAAAATAAATATTGAATATAAATCAGATTTAAAAATAAAATTCTTATTTACATTTAATAAAGAATTTGATGACTGATTTTAAATTATCAATAACTAGAATTGACCAAATTTTCACACCATCTTGTGAAGGCATGACATTAATAACATAAACCTAAAATATTATTTTTCCTGCAAATTGTTAATTCTATCTAATTAAATATTGAATCTTTTCATAAATGAAAGTTACAAATAAAGTATAATTTTAAGTTTTATATTTTTTAAAATTGTTAAATATTTAATAAAAAGTATTGATATAATTAACATTTTCAGTTTTTTCTTTCAAATTTTCAATATTAATCAATCAAGTTTCTGTGTCTCTTGTTCACTTTGAATTGATCATTACATAAAATATGATTAAATATCATTTTTGTTATTTGTTAAATTATGAATATTTTCAGATTTTCATATTTTATTGTGTATAAAGTTTAGTATACTCTTAAGTTTTATATTTTTTAAATATTATTATATATTTAAAAAAGTGTTCATATAATGAGCTTTAATTTTATTTCATTATTTTAATTTTTGGGTTTTCTTTTTCGTGATTTTCAAAATTAATAAGTTTTTATGTCCATTCCCTCAATCTTGTTCTATATAAAAATATAGTTAAGTGAGACTTATCAACTTAATTGTCCATCTCCTTAATGTTATTTTAATAATCTTTACAGCAATTGAAATATCTTTTTTATTTTAAATTAACTTAACTTCATTAGTATGTAAAAATATTCATTTTCTTAACCCTCTTTTACTTGAGAATGTCCATCTCCTTATCCTTATCTAGATAAGAATGTCAAATCCAATATCTTCTAGAGATGAGAGGAGAATGTTAAGTTCAACATCTTCTAGGGATATGAGAGTGATGCAAGTAACCAAGCAAGTAGATGTTTCAAGTATCATATGCTTAGGTATACAATTGTAAGTATTTTTATGGAGTTGGATATGAGCATAGTTGTAAGACTTATTTTGGCCTATGTAACCACATATGTGTTGTCCAAATTAGCATACATCTTTTAAAGGTTGGTTTTCTACTAAAGAGTTTCCATGGTAAATATTCACTATTATTGTGTGCATGTATATCTATGTGTTTTATTTCTATTTTTATTTCTACGACAAGGTTAAATTAATATTAACAAAAACAATCTCAAAATAAATTCAAAAGTATAATCACCTTTCCAAAATTATCCCATTTCAATGTCCATCTCCTCCGCTCAGTCTAGGTAAGAGTGTACCACCATGATTCCCATCTCCTCAAGCCTAGTCTTGGTAACAATGTTGGATCACCCCCTATTAGTTTTGAACTAGGATTGGATCTTTGAAGAGATTTAAAAGATCTTTTATTTCTCAAAACTAACACAATTTCAATGTCCATCTCCTCAACCCTAATCTATATAAGAATTTCCTAGTTTCAATGTCACTTGACCCTAGTATAGGGAAGAGTGTCAAATACCCCCCTTATTATTTCTGAAAGGCAAAAAAGAAGTGGCACCATTCATAGCTCCGTTATGATATCAATACCTTGCAATAGAGACTAAGGAAATTTGGTGGAATAAATCCATTCGATGAAGCATCATTTGTGAGAGGGAGTAATTGAGGGTAAAAAAAATATAAGATGTAGTATATCCAATTTCACAAGTAGAAATAGATCCATATCTAGTAGCTTATCCACCAAGGCCACCATGTTGGATTGTTTGTCCACCAGCATCTGCACCACTAGTAACAAAATAAGTAACAAATATGATTACAAATTCATAGCTAGATGCATCCCTTCCACTTAAAGAGCCTATAGCATCCCTTCTAATGTAAGAGAGCCCAAAAATTCGCAAAAATTCGCAAGTCACTATGTTAGTGAAATTTTAAGAAAACTTTGAGCCACAACTACTTATGCAAAGGTCTTCGTCTATCCTCTTAAGAAATAACTATGCAACTTATTGTATCTCTCTCTTGAGACAATTATATATAAGGAAGCATTCCAACTATATTCTATATTTAACAATGGCAAAACACTTCATTAGCATTAATAATTATATGAGTCAAATAATTCATTTTTCTTTGAACATCTTCAAAGAAATCTTACAATTAGGGTAACTTAATTGTACCTGACAAAACCTTAAATACATATATTTGATCATCGCATAAACATCATAAATAACCATAATTATTCTCTTACCAAAAATCGTTGACAAACATACATTCATACATGAACAATAAAACCCTCAAAGATCATACACGAAAGAGACTAAGACCCATAAGGTACACATAAGAGAAGAGACAAGATATACCCAAATCTATGGGCTACGTCCACCAAGCAGGAGTCATTGTATTATTCATCAAATGCAAGGGTTACATCTGGCAACAAGTGGTTGCCATGACTTATTTTCACTTTCCCAAAGACTCTCCCATAGAGAGTTTTTTACAAAGCTTTTGTCTACTTACAGAGATCTATAATAATTCGATAGTCTTTTTACATGCATTTAGCCAAACGTGACGTGAAAACAGAGAAAACATACATAGCATCAGTATTCAAGTTTGTTATTTATTACGGTATCCCCTTTCCAAAATACCCTATGCAAATCAAGCGGTAGTATATATATATATATATATATACCCCAAGATACAACCGAAAGCAATCGTGTTACAGCTTAAATTTTAATCAGAATCACTATAAGGAAACTAAATTTCCGGCATTAACCCAAACGCGAAAAATGCATAGATGGTGATATTCAACATGCACAGGAAAACTCGTGACATTCAGGCAGAAGCATAAATAATCAAAGATACAACTATGACAGTTATCTATTTATCTAAGCATGCGTTGTCCAATTTGGTAGGATCAGGGTACCGTTTGTTTTTACAGCAGTAAATAATATATAAAACTAAGACTACCTGTTATAGCACAAAGAAAACAAAAATGAGATTGATCTCTCCACGCTGTCAATCGATAGCAGCGTATTCATTTTGTACCCTTCGGCTATCATCCCTAACATAGGGTAAGAATCGTAGATTAGTTACCTACTCAGATTGACTATTAACTTAGGACAAAATAAATAAACTGCTCACCTTTTCTTCTGTTCTTCTGGTTCCTACTAACATCATGATGACATTTGTCATCCATGTATTAAGTTTTCATGGCTTTCTAGCTAGACGAACTCTATACCCTAGTGGAAATCTGAGTCTAACATTCTCAGGTATAACTTAGGAAATTGAATAAAAGTAACATTACAACCAAGGTTTTATTGATGGGGCCTTGGCCTTGAGCTCCTCGCCATAAACCACTACAACATATAAAGTACACTTTACCAAGTAATAGGGATATACAAGAGGGATGTTACATCTAGTATCTCTAGAGTGAGTTTTAGATCTTGTTCTTGTGGATGTACTTGTGCATTAATAATAAAGAGGCACGCTTATTCTTTATACTTGAGAGTTGATTAAAATTCTATTCATAATACACAAATGGTTTAATAATGAGACTTATTATGTGTAGGATTACATCCTCCTTCAAGTTACAAATATTACATATTATTTATTCTAATTGTTTCTTCTAGGTATGGCCCACTTTGAATATTAGAAAGAATATTTTGATCTTCTATATTGGCTTTTATGGTATTTTTATATTATATTAATTCTTTTATTCTCAATATTTTCATTGCAACATAAATTCTCTTTGAATTCAGTTGTTATAGTAATTTTAAAGATATCAATATTCTAAAAGGAGGCATAATCATTTATCCTACAATGCTTAATCCAAGAATCTACATCTTGGGGTTTTATATTGTGGCCTACTTTTTTTTATATCGAAGCATGACCCACCCAGTGATGACATCAATATTTCAATCATCCTTTTTTCTTGAACCACCTTTCTTGAGTTCCCTTGCCTTGAATTAGATGTGCACCATCTTATGGATGTATATTGCTTAGATGGGGTCTCTTATTTCCTTCCTCCTCACTCTCTTGTCCTAATTTGGTCATTGGTTTTGGCCATGTTGGACCCATTGGTTCAAGGAAAAATGTTTGATTTCATTTCACTTTGTAGAATGATTTAAGCATTGTTGATGTAATTGTAACTTCGGAATGTATTTCACATATATGTATATTGTATTCCTATAGAGATGTTATTATTCCTTTATACAGAGGTGTCGTCATTTATATTGTAAGTGTCGTAGCTTATACTTGATGGGTTATTAGACCACCTTGATGGGGCCGCCCCTCTATAAGTCATGTGGGTTAAAGGGTTATTAGACCACCCTATTGGGGGTCGGCCCTATCAGCATTATGCTATGTGGTTAAGTTGAGGCCGACCTAGTAAAGGTTATTAGGAAAGTCAAGTCATGTATAAATAGAGTGTGGGAGGCACTCTATTTTATCATTCACTTTCTCACTCATACTCTCATTGGAGAGTGGTGCACTTGTGGAGGAGGAGAAGTTGCTACTAGGAGAAGACTATCTCTTATGCTCGGGTTGTGTCATTGCTCTATCTATCTCTGAGGAAGTTGTGGGGTTTTTCACCTTTATGATTTTCCCTAGTGAAACTCTTTGTGTCTATTGTCTATTGTGTGCTTGCATTATTATGTCCATGATTGATATGCTGTAGATATGTTGTACATGTTGTTCTCTCAGTTAAGATCCTAGATCAGATTGAAGTAAATTCTAAAAAATTTAACATGGTATTAGAGCTAGCCTGAAAGAAGGCATGGTATGGCATTTATGACACTTGTTCACTTGCGAAGCTAGGGCTTGATATAGAAACAACAAGTCATCATAGCACTTTCACTATAAATCCATTTTATCAAAGTTTCAGGATCTAAAACTTTCACAGGTCGAAGATAAGATCCCAATGTACCTTGTGTCCAAAGCACAAATTCTAATTCGTTGTACTTTGTGTTTTATGATATGTACAATCTAGGGTTTCTGCCTCTTCCAGATCTCAGTCATAAATAGGTGACCTAGGAAAAAAGGTCACAACTTGGGCTAGGAAGCTCCAAATGAAATTTCGTAAAAAGTGATAGGTATGGAACGAACTGTAGTTTCTCAAGTAAGGTTTTCATAGGCCTAAATTGAATCAGTGACACGTGGAACTTCGTACAAGTTCTCTCTCTTGTTTTATCCCATAAACAGGTCACGTTGTGACACTTGGCATAACTCTCTCTCAGAGAATCCATTTGAGGTCAGACCTGTGGTGTTGGAAATTTAACAGGTCAGAATACCACAAGTAGAATTTTCAGACCCTATAGATCGTAAATTGCGGAGTTACACTAGAAACAATCAGGTGCATATTTCTATCAAAACAAAATTGGATTTTGAGCACCTTCATTCATGGCTCTGAGAATTTAGGGTTTCGAAGAATGTTGGAATTTTTGTATCAGAGACCACGGTTGGATACTCCTCATCAAAATAGAAATTTAGAGACCAAGATCAAATTTTTGGTTAGGTAGAAGGCCGGGCTTGATCAAACCCTAGTTCGGGACTTTGATCAGAAAAGTGAAAAATTAGGGCTTCTGTAAAAATGGGAATTTTTGAAATGTGTGACCATAGCTGGAAGCTCCTTGGAAAAATTGAAGTTTAGAGCTTTGGATCAAACTATTTGGTTGGGTGAAGCTCCGGGAAACTCAAACCCTAATTCAGGGTCCTCCCTAGTGAATCTGGAAATCTAAAAGGCAATTTTGAGGGATGAAACTTTGCAGTTTTCAAATTCTGAGTATACCAGCTTGACCTACTCAAAAAGGCGCATCTTTCTATCCTTTCAGAAGTTTGAATTTTTAGGGTTTCTCTAACAAACCCTAATCCAGCTCCAGATCCAGTTTCTGCAAATCAAAGTGGATTGGGTTAATCCTAGAAGAGAATGGATTAATCACCTGCATAAGTGAAGAAGTTCCTATTTCAGAGAGAGTTGAGGCTAAGGCCTTACATAAGAAGATTACAAGCAATCTTGACAGGTATGACTTATCCAGGTATGTTTCGAGATCTGTTCATGATTAATTTTATGGTATGTTTGTCTTCATTAAGGTTAGTACAATCATGATTAACTTTAGACTTGCTGTATCACCTTAATAGAATTATGAATGCAGATATTCATTGATTAGGGTTTTGACACTTATGATTGTACTAATGCATTGTGGTGTTGTATGAGGTTGATGTTGTCCACTAATATGAAAGGTACATCAAGAAAGACAAATCATGTTCTAGTTCAAGAACATATGACCATGGTGACATGAAGACAAAGATTCATCCATTGTCATGGATCACATAGAGGATCTACTTACGAGTTATGTATAACTTGGTTCTATAATGGTTAACCTATGAGATATGCAGGTTACTAGCACAAGCCATTGAAGAGAACAATAAGACATTATGCAGGTATGTTAGACATAACTAGCTAGCATGCTAATCCAGGTATGTTTTTTCTATATCAAGTTAGAATCCTACCTTGTGTTAGGATCTCTTATATAAGTATACATGGCATGATTGATAATGATTATTCATGAAGTTATAGGTTTGATTGATGATATGAATAACCAGAAAATTCCTATGGTCAAATAGGAATACGCATGAGTAAAAGAATTGTGATAAATTATCTGTGTATGAAATGATCTTGACCATAAATGTTTAAGATTACTTAGAATCATAATTTTTTTTATAGTATTAAGATTATATTGATGAATGTATGTATGAGATCTCGAGGATAACACAATGATGATACTAGTAAGTATGCATAGTGATCGAGGATGGATATAAGTTCAAAGAAAAGTAATCCAGGAAGCAAAGATCAAGAGGGAGCACAGTCCAGTAGTTCCTGCAAGGAAGCAAATATTTAGAGGGAGTCCATCCTACAACAACAAACAAAGATAAGTATTTGAATTGTCATTTCTGATTGTTTAAATAATATTGTTCAAAAATGTATATACCTATGTTCCTAGACTTAGGTTGTGTATTATACATATTATAATAATTGCACTAATGAACAATATACTACTAATATGCATGTAATGGGTAAGTGGCCTATGGCACTATACAACATTCCATTGCTACTTATCTAGAATGAAACCTCTTTGCTGACATCTTGAGAGTTGTGCACACTCTTAAATGTTCTGGTAGAGATTGGAAGGCATCTAGAAAGTTACGGGATATGGATAAATGTTGTATTGAAGCATTGGCTAAAATAATTGCATGACTGTATGGCATATTTCTTTATGTAAGAATTTGTTTTGAAAACTATGAGATGTTTCTAATCATGCAATTTAACTTGCTTTGTAGGAAAGATCGTATACCATCACCTACAAAAGAAGGACTACAACATTTGTTCCAGCAACAAAGCTATCTATTAAAGATATTGAAGTTCCCAGGATCCGAGATGAAGTAATGGAAGAATAGCATGATCCGTCGATCATGAATAAAGATGTTTGGGATGTGGTCCCAAGACCAGAAGGAAAGTCTGTTGTGACTTCCAAGTGGATCTATAAGATCAAGCATGCTACAGATGGTAGCATAGAGAAATACAAAGTGAGGTTTGTAGCTCGTGGCTTCTCTCAGAAAGAGGGAATAAACTATGAAGAGACTTTTTCTCCTGTAGCCAGATACACTTCCATCAGAACCATACTTGCTCTGGCTGCAGTGATGAAATGGAAGATACACCATATGGATGTCAAGACAACCTTCTTGAATGGTGTAGTCGAAGAGGAAGTGTATGTGGAGCAGCCACTCAGGTTTGAGACACATGACCGAGAGTCAGATGTGTGCAAACTGAAGAAAGCCCTGTATGGTTTGAAACGGGCACCCAGGACCTGGTATGGCAGGATAGATGGCTTCCTATCTAGTTTGGGATTTACCAAGAGTAAAGCAGATTCCAACCTTTACTACAAGGTTGAGGAAGGAAATCCAATGATACTACTATTGTATGTGGATGAACTGTTTGTAACAGGTGAGGATAGATTAATTGTCGATATGAAGAGGAAGCTTGCTGTCGAATTCGAGATGAAGGACTTGGGGATGATGCACTACTTTCTAGGCATGGAGGTGTGGTAGAGTGCAGAAGGAATCTTCCTTAGACAAGGGAAGTATGCAGTAGAGATCCTGGAGAGGTTCGAGATGATGGACTGCAAGGCCATGTCCACACCTATGGCATCGAACCTAAAACTTCTGTGTGATGCTTTATTTGACCTGATTGATGTCACGGTGTATCGTCAGATGATTGGGTCCTTGATGTACTTGACGAACATGAGACCATATATTTGCTTTGCAGTGAACACATTGAGCCAGTTCCTGACGGATCCCAGAGGTGTTCACCTGGTTTTTGTAAATCATATTCTGAGGTACCTGAAGGGGTACAATAGATTATGGGCTCAAGTATGATGCGAATCAAAAGTTTAACCTGCAGGGTTATGTTGATTTAGACTGGGAA
Source organism: Larix kaempferi (assembly GCA_027924585.1). Classification (NCBI taxonomy): domain Eukaryota; kingdom Viridiplantae; phylum Streptophyta; class Pinopsida; order Pinales; family Pinaceae; genus Larix; species Larix kaempferi. Next base: position 5,944,770 of record BSBM01000666.1, on the reverse strand, counting down.
AGCATTGTTGTAGATAGGAAGAGCTCATCTGGGTGTTGCTTCAATATGGGATAATGTGTAATCTCTTGGTTTAGCAGGAAGTAGTCCTACGTAGCATTGAGTACATCCAAAGCAGAGTATGTTGCAGCTTGTTCGGCTAGTTGTGAGGCAGTATGGCTTCGAAAGATACTGTCTGAGCTATTTGATCTCCTGTTGGAGGCTACTGGTATCTTTTGTGAAAACCAGATTTGTGTGAAGCTGTCTGAGAACCCGGTGTTCCATGACAGGTTGAAGTACATTGAGATCAAATATCACTATATCAGGGATATGGTGCAGAGAGGAGCAGTGAAGCTCCTGTATGTTGCGACGAATGAACGGGTTGCAGATGTGTTGACGAAACCACTAGCCAGAGTCAAGTTTGAGTACTTCAGAGAGAGGCTTAGTGTTCTTCAGATTGACAACACTTCAAGGAAGAAGTGATGGGACACATTTGCAGAAGCCATTCCAAGCATGGTGAGAGGAGGACCCTTCCCATGGCTGTGGATGTAAGCGTTGTTTGATGAGCATCAGGACGATGCTCCAGTTACTGCTTGTATATGCATCAGTTGGATGCTTGGTATGATCAGTTGGATCATGTATTTGGTTATGTATCAAGTGGATACATTGTATGATCAGGTAGATCATGTATGATAATATGTATCAGGTAGATACTATGTATGTATCAGGTGGATACATTGTATGATCAGGTAGGTCATGTATGATGATATGTATCAGGTAGATACTATGTATGCATCAGGTGGATGCATTGTATGATCAGGATGATTATGGATGATGAGCTTCAGGATGTTGCTCCAGATGATATGCATCAGGATGATGCTATGATGATGATCAGGATGATCATGTGATGATGTAAATCAGGATGATGTATGATGAGTATCAGGTTGATGCTTTGCAGCCGTGGACAGGTTATGCATATGAGCATGTAAGTTGACCTGGGAGATCCGATAGGTTGGGCTGTGTTCCCGTAATCAGTCCTGGGATTCTATTTTGAGGCATTGCTCTGGGAGGACATGCAATATTTCCTTGGGAGATCCGATAGGTTTGGTTGTGTGCCAGTAATAAGTCTTGGGATGCTCTTTCGAGGTTTTGTTTGATGGCATGTAATGTAGTCCTGGGAAATCTGATAGGTTAGGCTGTGTGCCCATAATAAGTCCTGGGATGCTCTTTCGAGGTTTTTCCATGACCACATGTAATGTAGCCCTGGGAGATCTGATAGGTTGGGCTGTGTGCCTATAATAAGTCCTAGGATGCTCTTTCGAGGTTGTGTGGTGGAAAATCCTAGATTTGTTCTAGGTCCCATCTAGTATGAAAAAGGACTGGCTCTGTGGTGGAAATACTAGTTTTGTTCTAGGTCCCATCCAGTATGAAAAAGGACTGGCTCTGTGGCGAAAATCCTATATTTTTTCTAGGTCCCATCCAATATGAAAAAGGACTAGCTCTGTGGCGGAAATCCTATATTTGTTCTAGGTCCCATCCAGTATGAAAAAGGACTGGCTCTGTGGTGGAAATCCTAGATTTGTTCTAGGTCACATCCAGCATGAAAAAGGGCTAGCTCTGTAGATGTGATACATCCAGCATGAAAAAGGACTGTCTCTATAGATGATGAAGACCTACAGGCAGCATGCCTACATCCAGTATGAAAAAGGACTGGCTCTGTAGAACTTCCTATGACGAGTAGATCAGAGATTGATTGAGATAGCAACAGCGGTGACGATGATGATGATTCGATGTCGATGATCCAGTGACGATGATCCAGAGAAGAAGACTTGTGCTAGAAGAACTATGTCGAGAAGTATCTTCCTAGTTAAGAGGGAGTGTGGATGTAATTGTAACTTCGAAATGTATTTCACATATATGTATATTGTATTCCTATAGAGATGTTATTATTCCTCTATACGGAAGTGTCGTCATTTATATTGTAAGTGTCATAACTTATACTTGATGGGTTATTATACCACCTTGATGGGGTCGGCCCTGTATAAGTCATGTGGGTTAAGGGGTTATTAGACCACCCTATTGGGGGTCGGCCCTGTCAGCATTATGCTATGTGGTTAAGTTGAGGCCGACCTAGTAAAGGTTATTAGGCAAGTCAAGTCATGTATAAATAGAGTGCGGGAGGCACTCTATTTTATCATTCACTTTCTCACTCATACTCTCATTGGAGAGTGGCGCACTTATGGAGGAGGAGAAGACTATCTCTTATGCTTGTGTTGTATCATTGATCTATCTATTTCTGAGGAAGTTGTGGGGTTTTTCACCTTTATGGTTTTCCCCAGTGAAACTCTGTGTGTCTATTGTCTCTTGTGTGCTTGCATTATTATGTCCATGATTGATATGCTATAGATATGTTGTACATGTTGTTCTCTTAGTTAAGATCCTAGATCAGATTGAAGTAAATTCTGAAAAAGTTAACAAGCATCTTCACCATTTATAATAAACTATGTTTACATTATATTTTCTTTGAAAATATGTGTTGGTATTCAGAAAGGGAAATGAGCTATGAGTTGCTTAGTGAAGAGAAAAGTGGTCTATACATCGGCCTACTAGGTTCCTACGCAGTCATCGTACAAGACCTATTTCCAAAGAGACTGCCATTCCTTTAATGTAATTATAATTATGATGTCAAGTATAAAAGAGAATTACATATATCCTCTAGGACTTTATCCATACTCCTAAATTCCCTGATGAATTTTAGCCTGTGATCATGTAGTAAGGTGAAACCTCAAGTCGTATTGGTCACTAGCACACCCTTGATTGTAAGGCATATAGAGGAGAACTTGAAAGAACATGTTTATGTGAATGTTTCTAAAAATTTCCCTAATATGAATCATAATTAGATAAAGAGTATCATTAATATTATATGGAAATTTTGTAAAATAAAAAATTGTGTTATATTTCATTTTAATGTTTTGTGAGAGGTATCTTGTTATCCTTATCTCACAAAAATGATTCACTTTGATTGCATGTTGTGCTATAAAATGGGAATATATATGCTAATAAAATACTAATATCATTGTGGATGCACTATAACCATCCATTGAAGTTTTTGAGAGAATTGAGATAGAGATTTTCAAGCCTCCTCTTTCAGGTAGTGCTTCAAACAACTAGTTTCTTTGTAGCTGTATTTTTTAATTGAGGGGGTTGGTTAGTTCCCACATAATTTGTTAAAATTGATTGTACCTTGATTAAGTTCTCAATTGTATATTGCAACCATTTATGGAATCATGTCTAAATTTAATCTCCGAGGTTTGATCTTAATAGCATACAAATACTTTTGATGATTCAAGTCAAAAAATTAGATTGGATTTTTTTTACAAGGTGTTCAAGTGCAAGAGTGCATGGAAAATTTAAAATGTATACATAATCATCTAGGAAAAGTTATTAAGTCGAATTTAAACTTTTTTGCCAAGACTTTACAAGGTTTTATAGTTCAATGAAAGATCTATCATGATTTTACAAGAGTTTATAATTATGTGAAAGATTCACCAAGACTTTTACAAGGATTTATAATTATTCCATGAAAGATTTGTCCATATTTTATAAGATTATATAATTTCGTGAAATATTTGCTAAAAAAATTATATATACATATTATATTATTGATAAATAGCCTTCACACTTTTCCATATATCATGGGGATTCACCCATTTATTATACATATAAATTTAGGGGGGTTCTTAAAATTTCCCCTGCTAACAAAGGATTTTATTATGTTCTCTAACTCAATTCTCTTTGTTGAACTTAATGACAAATTCTATCCATATGTTTTTTGTATTGACATTTTTTTAATATAATTTTACTTTTATTATCTGAATTTCATTGCCATCAAATTCAAACATAAATATGAGTTAGGTGACTTGGGTTGCCAAAAAATCATACATGTTTTTATGTACTGTTGTTTTTGAATTGTCTTTATGTATGCCATCATGAACAAGTGTTGGTTGTGATGCTTGTTGAAACCTTTCCTTGACTGAGGGGAGAAGTTCATCAACGTTGAGAATTTTCTTATGTTTGGAAATCAAAAGGCATATCGTCTTGTTTTTTAAGAGGCATTTCTCGTCGATTCATCTATCAAAGGGAATGTTCTTGCCATATGCTTTTCTAGTGAATACTAAATAGATGTAAATAAAGTTAAACCAAGAAACAAAATGAGAGTTTTGAATCTCAATTCTATTACAACATAGAACATCTAGACTCTATTTTCAGTGATGGAAATAATATTTTTGTGTTTCCCTTAACTTCATATACGAATTTTTTAAACAATAAGTTTGAATATATGTCATGCATTATCACCTTCCATTGAAAAATGTAGACACTACCTGAGAATAGGACAATGCAACAATAACACAAAGTCTTCAACAAGATCCTAATTTTCACTCTTATTGTTCTACATACAATGCTCATCTCCAATATTTGTGCAAGGTTTAAGAAACTCATACATAGATTCATAAGAATGGGACTATGAAAAAATAAATATGTGACAGATGGTTATTAAGAAAACTTGTTAGGACTTTTCCATTATAGCTTAGAAAGGCCTTTATAGGAAGTATTAACGAGTTTGGTTGACAAAGAGTTTGAGTCGTGATCATAGAAATCACGCATCCTCTAGTAATGTTTTGAGCAGATCAAAAAATTTGCCATAATCGCAAAGTATAATCATTCAAGAGTCTGAGAAATTTATTTGCTAAAAGCAATAATACAATGAAATTTCTATTGACAGACATAAACTATTTTGAAAATGAAAATGTGTTTTCCTTCGAAGACTAGGATGGGGATCGTGTGAATCAAATAATATGAAGATAAACCTATTAGAAGGAAAATTGAAAGCGCGATGAATTGTGATTTCTTAGGAATTGAAGACATGGCAAGTATTCTTGGCAAAACATTCACCAAATTTTTACAATATCTTATAAATCGGTGAAAGATTCATCAGCTTTTACAATTTTTTCTAATGTAGTGAAATATTCACCAAGATTTTAAAATATCTTATAATTTAGTGAAATATTCGCCAATATTTTACAACATTCTATAATAAAATGAAAGATTCGCCAAAAAATTTATATATACATATTATATTATTGATTAAATTGCCTTCAAATGTTTCTATATATGGGGGAGATTTGCCCATTTTTTATACATATAACTTCTGGGGGGGTTAAAATCATCCATGGTTTACACCATTGACCTCTGATCGCATGATTCCATGATTGTTTTCCTTCGGCTCATCTATTCGCATTCATTGGAATGTACAAGGATACGTTCAGATCCATTGTCATCATTGGTGATTTCCTTCACACTTGTTAATAGTTTACAACAATGACTGGTAATCAAGAGGTTTCTACCATGTTTGAACTCAACACCTTTATTCGCATGGATATAATAGACATATCATTTTGGAATCGGGTCAAATACCTATATGTACTTTACCCATGTTGCGATGGATATTTTCTTAGTAGGTTCCCACATGGACATCATGTTGATGACTTGAATGATGTATTGTCACATAGATCCACTTTGTATTGGTCTGTGGATATGTTTTGATTATGTCATAGATCCACTATGTATTCTTTTGTGGCTATGACCTAATATTTTCATATTGATATGGATCCACATTGTATCTCTAGTGTCCATATTCTTGATTAGTACTTTCATGGATCTATAGTGTATTGGTCGGCAGCCATGCTTTGAGTCACTTTATTCCAAGCATGGTTATGCTTGTTTCAAGGATTATATAGTAGTACTGCTTGATCTTTGTTTGCAGCTTCTTTCTGTATCTCTTTGAGATACCCTTTACAACTATGTCTTGGTAAATTGTTTCATCCATCAGATCCTTTATGTCCTCACACTTTAGGGGGCACCTGTTGTACCTCAAATTGTCACCTTTGACTTGATATGCTTCATCACCATGATAAGCCTGGTTCATGATGTTCCCTAGGTGTGTTAGGGACCGCCATCTTGTGGTTTACCTAGTCCCTAGTCATGTTTGGTAGGGTCCCTTGACATTTGAGGTCGAAAAAATACCTTACCAAACCTTAATTTGAACCTTGATAGAGAGTTTCTCTCGTGCTAGTTTTCCAGTGAGTGAACAACCTTTTTCGTGTTGTACTCAGCCTTAGGGGAGTGACAACCTTTGTTTAGCCATCTTGCCTTGATTTTTGGGTCAATATCTAAGCATGATTTTAGGTGGATCATCCTATCCTTTGAATATCTCCTCAATTTCCATTCAAGGTAACCTAATATTCCCTGATCCACCTTATCCTCCCTTGATCCAAATATTTCTCTCAAGTGGTTTAGCCTTTCGATCCTATAAAGAGGACTTCACTCCTTGGCTCACACAATAGGTAAAATATTAGAGAGGTGTTCCTTATGATATTGTGGTGCTCAAAGGGATTTGGAAGGAGATTCTGAAGGACATGTTGTTGTAGAGTCAGGTATACGTGTGCATATGTTGTTCATTCCTTTCTTTCTAATATAAAACTTGTCCTCTTATCCCATTTCATGTCTCTTTCGATGGATGTATGAATATGTATACTAATTGGTAGTTATATCTTTCTTAATACATTTGGTGCATTGGAAGGTGTTTCCTTTTGGCTTTGTGTGTAGGCTCATAAGTTTAGATTTGCAAGCTAGGAGCTATATCAACAAGAAGCAACTAGGACAACATTTATGGTATAGGTAGGACATCTACTCTCTTCCATCTTTCTTATGCTTGTGTTTTCTCTTGTATGAACTAGATCTAGGAGATGTTAGGTACCGTTTTTTTTGCTTATGGTTTTTATTAGGTGCCTAGGGAGCCTTACTATGTCCAAAAGAAGTCTGACCTATCCATAGGGAATATTTTATAACACATAAAAAGGCACAAAATAAAATAGATCATCTTTGAATCTAGGATTCATGAAATAAAAAAAAATAGGATTCATGAAATAATAGATCATCTTGGAATCTCAATTCTACCAATAGTACAATCTCCATGACAATAGATCTCACACTAGTCTAATGTCAAAATATCAAATTTTCACCACAACGTAATATTGGACCAAGAAATAGTCATGCATGCTTGTGAAATTTCTACAAACCTTGGAGGAACTTCACTTGCCCATGCATAGGGGAAAGGCACATGAAATTATTAGCAATAAAATATTCTAAACTTTACATGAATTTTGCACTCCATTCCCAACAAATTGAAGAAACCTCAACCAAGTATCCTTTATAGTGATCCTTCCTCCATTCTATTGTTGTCACGCAACCATGGAAGGGAGAATCAATCACCTCCCAAACAACAATGCTTGTTGGAAATATTGTAGTCCCATGTTGAATAATCTACAACCTATTAAAGCATATGTACAACCTAAATGCATAAACACAACAACGATACCAAGAACACAACATCACAACACATAAGAATATGGAATAATGACATATTTTCTTTCTTAACCTAATGGTTGACCTATCACAAGTATATCCCTTGCCCATGGTGAGCAAGAGAGTGAAACCTCTCTCAATCTACAATCTCTTATCCACTCATAAACCAAGAGCTACAATGATGAAGGTATTAATGAATACATGGATAATCTCAATGATGCATGTTGCGTATCATCTCAACCTCCATAGAATACCTAATGATCCTCCTAAAATAGTGCCCAAGTAGTAGTTAGATTCCTCCAATTAAGGAATTAATCATGCCTAACTACTCTCTCACTCCACTTTCACAACCAAGTCATTAATACATAATTGCATAACAAACCATAATGCCATTAAGACATAAATTCTCTAACAATTATCCCACAAATACAAAGGATCAATGAATTTGGGCCCAATAGTTCCATTATTTCCTTCTCTTCATTTGTACTGGTGCTAGTTGTAGGGATAGTAGATCATGGTATAAACTAAGAACTTGATTAAATTCCTCATTTAGTTCATGCAAGTTCTTCTTGGGAAACATGAAGAGAATCCCTTGTTATGTCATGTTGGATGTGACTCATGTCTACATTTCTACTTATTCTCTAAGAATCATCATAGTGAGGATGAAAGATAAGGGGTTAAATTCAATTCTATCCACACCTTCCATGATTGGCTTGACGTAGTTGGTGTCCCTTGTTGATTCAAACTTTATCTACTTTTTATAATAATTGATGATCATGTTGGGGAAACTAAACTGGCATTGGGTGACCTTCACCATTCTATTGTCCCAAGCAATGAATACGTGTCATTGAATTCCATGCGATCAATTTATTTCCTTCCTCTATGGCTAGAATGTTGTCAATATTAGGCCCCTTCTAGTTGAAGGAGCTCATAGCCTTTTTGTGCTTCCTAGTTGAACATGGAAAAAGCATGTAAAAATATCCATAGTTAAAGGTCAATGTTTTTGTATGGCCTTCAATAAATGCATTAAGAAATAATTGACCCTAGTTGGGGCACTTACCTTCTAAACAAGCCTCTACAATTGAAATAATGTTTAGGTTACACTTTCCCTTCTTTCTCTTCCTCATGACTTGGCATGCAAGTATTAGTGTTGCCATTCAAACATATATGGATTTGATTGAGGAAATATCTACCCGCTTGTGTCTTATGTGTGTACTTTGTTGCATATACAAATGTTATTTTCCATATCTCTATGCTCTTTTATGTGACTAAAATAATTTGTATTTATATCTTACCCATGCATAGAAATTCACATGAGCTCTCAATATTAGTTAAGAGAGAAAGGGTAAGTTTTCTAGACATGGATTACCTTGGTGCTCTCTACTCATCAATAACTTTATGCAGTGTTGCACAAGTTGTGATGAATTGAAGGTCACGATGCTCAATAAGTTCATAAGGGAAGAAACTTACAACACTTGAACTTCATCAACAACTTCCATCTTCTTACCCCCTTCATTAAGCTAGACCTCATGCATGCAATAAACCTAGTGGAGCTTTGGGAATAGCTCTACAACTTTGAATCCATTTTCCACAATTGGTGTGCACTCTAGCTTTCCTTTGAAATCCCCACATTGAAGGACTCTAGGGTTAACAAATAACTCTACCTGACCTCCTTTTTCTTTGGTATGGTGCAATATTACATTTCCCATGCTATCTATTCTTGGTTCTCTTCTTGTATATGTGATCGGTAGACCTAAACTATCCATTAAACGTTTATTTGTTGGTATTTTATTTGGTGGATATAGAAATGGCTTGTTCTCACTGGCTCTCAAGCACTTATTTGAATATCAACTCTTTAATTTTCATAATGACTAAACAAGTTGGTGGAGTTAACTTGTATAAACTATTACATTGAACTATGGAGTTCTTATCACCGTAGATTTGAATTTTGATCATATTGGATAGAATATATGACCATATCATAGTGCATTTATGACCATATTCTTGTCATAACTTGATAGAATCATGTCATGACGTAATCCATCAAACTATCACATCAACCATACAACTTACCTATTAACCCGACTTTTGTGACTTCCACATTTATGACTTTTTTAATTTGGTAATCATAGTCAATAGATATTGACATAAGCATCATAAATAAGTTGGTTCTTGGATTTGTACCTTATAACATAATAGTGCCATGATGCAATGACATCACTTAGAGACTCTATACAAAAATGGCTTCTTTATTAACTTTGATGAACTAGAAAGAGAATTACTATACTTATACAACATTAAGCTAAGATGTGGTAGATGCTTGCAAGCTTTGCAAATTTCACAATACTTCTTGTCCATATTTCCCAAAAGAATAGAATTTTGTAGAGTTCGATTGGGAGAGACAACCCCCATCCATAATGAGGGACAATCATTAATAGTGTGGCCCTTTGTTTTGTAGACTATGAACTAGACATGCTCTCTCCTCATCTTGGCTTGATTCATCTCCTAGATTTGCCTCTTTAGGGTGGAAAATTGGGATTGGAATGATTCCAATTCAAGACTTGTCTTAGTCAACGGAATAGACACAACCCTTTTTCAAGTAGTCCCAAGGTACCCGTTCATGAAATCAATCTTCATTATTTGGGCCAATGCTTCTCGTTCAATTCCCATTTCCATTGCTTGAATGATACCCCACTCAATGAAAAGAGGTGCTAGATAAACCATTATGTATGTTTCATTTCATGAATTAGATATATTAATCTACTAATTAGGTCACAAAATCATTGATCATATTCCTAGATGCTCTCACAAATGATCTACTACATATCCTTCAACTTAGTACAACTTTCTTTCTTTGAGTTAGGATTCTAGAATTCAACTATAAAGCTTTCCTTTAATTCATCCAAGGGTTTAGCAATACCCTTGGGATCAATCTACATAATTTTCGAGCACCATTGCAAAGCCTCTTCCACATCGTGGTTTGGAATTATACAAGCTTAGAATTTGGAGTAGTGGTCCTCTTCACTCTCAATATTGACTCACATAAGAACCGATGTTGTTATTCATCATTGTTACCTTTCCCCAAGATCATGGGAATCTACAATGCCATATTATCTACCACTCTAGCCATAGTGTTGTATTCTTCTCTCACTAAAATAAAATGAAAAAAATGTGGTTTGGGTTGGCTAACCATACTCCTCCCGCCACTTGATTTAATATTAACATTCATAGTTTCACTTCCATCAAAACCAATACTTCCTCCTAAACTTGGTTGTTTTCCAGTACTATTCCCTAAACCAATGTTAGGAGGTGTTTTTAAATTAGAACAAGATGAAAACTAACAACTACCTCAACTAAGTTAAACTACACATGGGTGATAACCGCTCTAGATCAACTACACTACCTTTAGGCTATCCTATGCACACTAATCACATATGTATTTCTTCAAATAGTTATAGCATGTCATCAAGTGGGCCACCATATTACAAATTGATTGCCATGCCCTCTTTTATTGGTTGATCACAATTTTCATTAAACATGAATTCTCAATGCAATTCCTTTGATCCATCTATCTAAACAATTTTACACTCCCATTGTGCTTCCTCTATTACTTCCTCCACTTCCCTGGACACTCCTTCTTCTTCCATTGTCCTTCCCTAGCTTCCTTGCACCATCAACCCATAATATCTCAACCACCAACCAACTTTCTCTCCCCTTTTCTGCAATGTCTCCAACTTCTTTGGCCATGCTTATGTGCTTCCCTTCTCTTTAATATATCTACTTGCCACTTCTACTCCCAAAGGAATCTCGCGTATCTTGTTCAACCATCATTTTTCAAACATTACACACTACTTTAAATATCTCTCCAATCTCTCTTGAGCTTGTACCTCCTCCATGGTACATTTTTTCTTCAACTAATCATTCTTTTTGTTCCATCCCAAGTCATCCTCAAGTGCAAGTGTTTTTGTCATGACTAGCAGGTTAAAAGGCATATGGTCTTCTTCCACCAAAAACGTATTCACCCACATTGCAATTTATTTTACTAGCCTCCTTCAAGATTCCTTCTTGAAGTTTTCCTATACTTGTGAAAAGGATTGGCTAAACTTGACTGTGAATTCAACAATGTATCCCTCTTCCATGCTTTTGACCCAAAAATCAACTTCCCTTGCAACTTTGTGATCAAATGTTTTCAATGCAATTAGGTTCTCAACATTCCACTAGATATTTCTCCTTTTTTTTCTTAATTATATATGGTCTCCAAATATGCTCAAATATTCAAATAATACCTATAAAAATTCTACCTAGAATACTTCATAGGTATCATGATCATCATGCTATGTCAAAGTGGATCAATGTCCCTTAGAAAATTGAATCAAAAATAGGTTGATATATCTAAACCACCAATCCTCCACATAACTCTAGGTCAATGTAACAACCATACTATCAAAATTCCTCACACGTCATGATAATGTCCCGATAATGGTACTAAGTCTCTTTATCTTGTCGTCACCTTTAACCACTTCCTACCACTTTCTCTCTTGACATGTACGGAAAGCTATAGTAGTTCATAACTGATTCTAAAGAAATTTTTCAACAAATATATAACAACTCTTCCAACCAATCATTAATACCAAGAAAATACAAAATATGCTACTATCCTCCCAAAGTCTAACAAAAAAATAGAATCTAGGAATTGTAATGGAAGTTACCTCAAATCCTTTCTCTTGTCATTTAAGAATTAAAATGGATAATGACAAAGTTTAGACATAAGAAAAGAGGTACATTGAACAAGAAAATGATTGAAAAATGTAACCAAATAGGGACCCATCATCTTCCCCAAGCTAATTTTGTTGCACATCCCTCTATAACCCGGTAATATCCATATTCATCCTTTGTAGTAGTAGAATATGGGTGAGATTGTTTTCCATGGATATTTCTCTAGTTGAAAGGAGGATGACCTTATTCTCCCATCATGTAATATCCCAACCTGAGTTCCACTTTATCTCATATTGCTACTTCTCCATGCTCATCCCTAGAAAAACGAAAATCAAGTGAAGGACACCAAATAAGGGTAAAATGAAGCCTCAATCCCAACCATTGTGTCTCATATCTCCTCAAAGAATTCATATACAATATAGACATGTTTAGGGATACATTAATATTTGGGTATGAAAGGTATTCCCTTTTCCTCAAATTAGTAGATAAGGCATCCCAACCTTTGATGGAAACCAAGTCAAGCATATAACCTTGATTTATTTGGTCTTCTCTCGCATTCAGTGAGTGTATCTCTCTAAGTATGGTGTATGTGCACAAAATCATGAGGTCGTTTCAATAGTTCTTAATAATTCACTATTACCTTGGGAGGCACATGATATTCACCCCTTACCCATAAATTGGCTAACCTCTTGGTATTTGTCAAATATACCCATGATTTATTCCACTAAACTTGTTGTGCTAAGAAGTGAAAAATCTCAATTGAGTGTCCCTCTCAAATGGGTTAGGGTTTTAAATACTCATGCTCACATAATTCACATGATAAATTCTTTTCATTTTCATCAAAGAGAAAATACAATTTGTAGAATTGATCAAAGTTGAGAACATTATAACACGTATCTACAACCAGAAAATGAATCTAGAAAGATATCAATTGATCCTTTAAGAAAAAAACATATATAGGGGAAGGCGGTATACATGCAAGGGGATCTATTAGCCAAATGGAACATATTCTCTTTGCCCAATTTTAATTGATGAGTATATCTCATGGATTCTCGGAGACTCTATCATTCTCTCCACATATACTCCCACCTTTTCCTTGTTTGGGCATAAGTTTCAGCTCATTTCTCTTGAAGTCTATGAGTATATTGATGATGCACATGTAATGATATCATATCATAATCTAATAACTCAACAAGACTCCTTTAGTTTACTACTTTGGCCCTCAACCAAATGATTTCAAATGACTTAGATGCTAAGGTTTGTAGCATAGAATTTTGTGGCATAACCTCTTCTTTAAATACTACTTATTTCTCTATCACACCCTCAAATTGAGCTTTCATTATAAGTTATACAATATTTACTTAAATATTATTCATAATCCCCTCTAGTACCTTTTTTTTCAATTTGTATAACCTCTACCACATTTTGAAGTGTAATTTCTTTTTAAATCCCTGCTATGGATTATGTGGGATTCGTTCCCTTAATAGGCTTTGTAGCAACACCTACTTTATCAACTTCTGTAGCAATACCATTAGTATTGGATTCTGTAGCAATTTCAATTTCAACGAATTTTGTATCAACTTCAACTTCAATGGATCTTGTAGCAATGCCAATATTATAGGCTTCTATAACAACTTCAATTTTTCCAGATTATATAACAATTTTAGCTTCAATGGAATTTGTAGCAATATCAATTCTAGTCGGATTTATAGCAACATCAATTTTAATTGGACCCATAGCAAGATATTCCAACCCTCTTTCTATATAATTGATGCCACCCTCATGCAAATAAAAAGGTGGATATTGTGTTGCTATCGTACTGTTAGGATATTCCTATCCTCCATCCTAGTCCTACCAACATTTTCATCCTTTGCATTTTCAGTCTTGCATGCATTCCTGCATGCATCCGCATGCTTCCCAGTCATCAGGTTGATACCTCCAGCACCTAGTCCCTAGTCTTCCAGCACTCGGGAGCTTATTTCCACTCAGATTGAGCCCTCCTAGCCAGTGATGTGCCCACATCTCACCATCCATTTGACAAAGGCGCCCTTCTACCTACCAGTCCAGTTGTATTCACTTAACTGAGTTCTCTCCTTGATTTTAGGTTTGAATCACTCTTAACTGACCTTACCACTTTGATAGACCTCCAGTGTGACTAGACTGCTCATTCTGACTTCAGTTAGCTCCTCATGCACCCTCCACTGAGCCTCCTTCATTCAGTTAGTGTCTCCATGTGCCAGTTACACCTACCACACTCAGTTACACTCAATTTGACTGAGAGTTGATAGTTACTTATGCATTGATGACTCCACCGATGATGAGATAGACTTCTAGTTGTGCTTTGATGACACTCCAGTGACATTTTGATCACTCCATGAAGGATAATTCGAATTTCCACCTTGGCATTCAAATCCTCATGCATTGTACTACTTATTTGTCCATATTGTGATTAATTGATTTGTGTGTGTGAAGTATTTTTGCTTCTATCCAAGTTCTACTGTATGATTATTTTGTTGCTCATCTTACTGCATTGACCACTCTTAATCGTATTTAAATTATTTCTTGTGAGGTATACATCATCTCTTAGATCTGCTGTGAGGATTTTCACACGTACTACACACTCTTTGTTCTGCCTCAATTTGTTCCTCCATGGCTCATATCAAAGTATCCATCTTCAGTTTGGGAATCAAGTGTTTTTTTATTTATGGGTTTCAACTAATTTATGGTGTGAGTCTTTATTTATTCTTCTCAAATTTTTATTTATTCTTAATAACTCAGAATAATAAGGCCTATTTTCCTTGAAATGCTTCATATGAAAGTGCTTACCAAACAATTAATTGATTTTCCACTTTTTTTATCAGGTCAAGTTTCTGTAGTGGTGACCTCTATTGTAATAGATTATGTAGAAATGCTTACCCTAGGTCTTCTCTTCTTTTTACTAGACTAAGATCTTGTATAATCTTATTTTGTAGAAATGACTTTTGCAACAATGCTTTCCCTAATTATTTTGCATTTGAATCCTTCTTGTTTTGTAGCCTCATTTCCTTTACCCCATTTTTATCCCACAAAAGATGTTACCTCTTGAATTGAACTATCATATTCATTATCCTAAAAAATTATGAGGGCCTATTACTTCAAACACTTCCTCATCTACCATCACTTCCTGACCCCTTTTTTGTTGGTACTTTTGGTCCACACTCTATAACAAATTATTCCCAAGTTCGACCATCCCAAGAAAGAGTATCCATAACTAATAATTCAATTGGACCATGTTGAGATAAACTCCTTTTCCAATGTTAGTGTTGTAATGAAATCCCCGCCATTAATTGCATATATCCAAATAAGAAGAAAGTAATGTTGATAAGGTGATAATGTTGTAGATGAGAAAGAAGCTTGAAGTGGTATTCAAAAAGTAGACTATATATGTTGGCCCTCACAAGTGAGATATTTTTTGATATAGAAGGAAATTTCAAACCATGGTTTCCTCAAAGATGTTTGCTTAACACCTTTCCATGTGATTTTAATTGTCTCAATATATGCTAGAAAATCCAAACATTCATTACAATTTCCCATAGTTAGTCACTTAAACTGGCACTCACCTTTCATAGATACCCATGATACTTGTGAGATTATTTCTTTTGTGACTGAAATGTGAAGGAATCATACCAGATTGAGGATTCTTGAAATGTTCATACAAATTCAAAGGTGATTTCCATATCAAATCCCTGAAGTACTTAAAATAGGTCAACCATCTTACTTCTAAAAAAATCCTTACTGCTAACTCAAGTTGAGTTGAAAAATAACAGCTCCTAATAGTTCATGGTACACAATCGAGCCTCCCATGGTTGCAGAAGAGACCGTAGATAATTACTAGGAGAAGAGATGAAAAATAATTTCTTGGGATAATAGTTTTAGTGGTAATAATTCAAATGTGGAATGGAAGGTAATGTCAAAGAAGGTAACATATATAAAAATAGTAGCCTTGATATGGTGATACATGTGGCAATTAAAATTGACTAGATATGGTAATAATTGTAATGATGATGCTATATTAGCCATGCTGGAATTAATTTGTGCTTGCCATATGAAAAGTGATGATGACATAAAATGGTGTGTGCCCACACCAAATGGAATTATGTTTTTATCCCTCAAAAAATGTGTCGACATGAATACAAAAGAAAAAAAAGTGGAAGGGGTAGTCACATATTAAGGTAGAGAGTTGTTTCAAACACAAAACTTAAGAATATAAAGAAAATTGTTAAACTCATATAAACAATGGTAGCGTATCTTTAGTTTCCTATGAATGATGAAAGAATATGTACTATAAGAATCAATGTACTATAACAGGAAATTAGAATTGCAAAGAGTGATATGTCCATGGTAGCAAGTGACCACAACTTCTGTAGGATCAATAGAAACCAAATTTCCTCATGCCAATGAAGATTTCAAATTGAATATTTTGTCATTGGAGAGGAGAAATTAAATTTTCAACATGAATAATAATAATTAGGCAGATTTGATACCAAGCATTGTTTTAATAAATGAAATTAATAGGGTGATGAGATTCCACAATGTCCTAACATAATAGTTTTTTAAGGGACTTACCAAGAATGTGGTTTTTGTGAATTTGGGGTTTAATACTAAAACAATGGATACATGAAGATTATGTTTGCTTCAATGTGTAATGAGTTTGGTGGGAAGGTGAGGGGGAAATGCCATATTTAAATTTTTTATTTAGTAGTAAATAATAATGTGTCAGGGGTCCATGGAGGGTCAAGGGTATCAAGAACGATGAAGAATGAGCGATTAAGGGTGCACCTAATGACTCTTACAATTTATATTTTAGGTGGAATTGCATATCAAAATAGTATAATAAAAGGAATGTGAATGGAAACTATTGAAGGCTTCTCCATCCCCAAAAATTGGACTAATTTAATATGATTTGAATTAGAGGGCAGGAAAAGGCATTTGGAATGTATGCATTGATCCCAAAATGTTGATGAGAGGTGGAATGTATGCATTGGGCACTCTTATTCATTTTTGGTTTTCATCTTAGCAATCAAAGAGGAAAAAAATATTATTGGAAGGTTCCAAGCTTGTAGGGGGCACCCTTTTGCTTTTGAAGATACCTATGTGTGTTGATCTTGCTCGCATTCTAATGGAGCATTTAATGTCACTATCAAAGGAGAAGGAATAGTTTTAAGTTGAAGAGTTGTAAGAGAGGTGAATTAGATTGAGGAGGAAGTCAATTAACAGGATATCATAGTTATGGAGAAAGAAAGAATCCCCAAACACCCTTACAAGATTTGTTACTTGTGAGGAGGTGAACATGGTTCAAATCCCCATAATTATATTTCTTTTGTTAGTTGATGTATAAAGAAAAAGGGATATGTATGTTTGATTACAATGTGAAACCTTTTGGAATGTAAATATAGGTTATCTAGAGCCTTTCCCACAATAAAATTTAATGGAAAGTTATTATCATCAATCCTAACTTCTTGAAAGTTTTCTTGTTCCATCATTGTTTCCCTCCTCATCATCATGATGATTGGATCCTCCTCTTCTTTTCATTCATCACAATAACATTGTTTGTTCATGCAAGTGGATGAGAGGCTCAGTTATGGTATCATCCTCAAATTCAAATGCAACAACATAAAGTGTTTCTTCCACTCCAGGGAATGGATGGATGGAATTGTAATGGAAAATTGATGCCCCATATTACCATTTGTATATCTAGTGTAGCCATTGATGTTGTGCATTCCTCGAGTGAGTACTATGTTCTAGCCCCTAATACAGGTGATCACCATGGGTTTTCTAAATCAACAAATTGCAAATCTTTGAAGGTTGGGTTTGCTAAATCAACAAATTGCAAATATTTGAAGGTTGACAATCATACTATGGTTAATGGTGGAAATGGATTTCATCAAGGTTTATATCCAAGAGGTACTTGAAATCACAATTATAATTAAGGTGTTTACTCATGGATTCATTCCCCTCTAGGGAAGCATCCTCATCACTACTCATGATTCCTTTAAATTTGGTTCAATCAAGTGGAGAAATGGGTATTTGGGTTAGTACCATCAGATTTTCTTTTATGTTCATGTCAAGATCAAATCACAATGAATATATCCGTACTCCATCTCTCCATTAAAACCACAATGACACTCTTTACAATAAGGGTTGGGGTACTTCAAACTAACACCCATAACAGAGTAACATCCATCGTCAATTTCATAACATGTGATTTCTTATAGTGCTTTTGATCCCACAACTTCCTATGTGAATAGGCTTGCACTACCAAGTGATTTTTGGCTATACCTAACACTTTTTCAGTGGTGAATCCTTCTCATAATTAAATCCAGTGTCCCCCTAAGGGAATGATTATGCTTGTTTAATTATTTTACCTTTTCAACGTATTTCCATCCAAAACCCTCCCATATTCGATGCATGCTTTTAAATATTTTCCTATTATATTTCTTCTTTAGTATTTTTTTGGATGCAACACTTTAAGTTTGTAGGATGTGTTTTACTACTATGATTCCCCCTATTCTATTCATAATGGATCAGTCCTTTTTATGCATGAATACATATCAAATGCATACTACATAGTCCTCTGAAAATCCTCACAGCAGATCTAAGAGATGATGTATACCTCACAAGAAAGTAATTGATTAAGCAAGACAATAGAAGAAGAGTGGTCAATGCAGTATAATGAGCAATAGAATAATAATACAGTAGAACTCGGATAGAAGCAAAAATACTTCACACACACTAATTAATTAATCACAATATGGACAAATAAATAGTACAATGCATGAGGATTCGAATGCCTAAGGTGGCAATTCGAATTATCCTTCATGGAGTGATCAAAAGATCATTGGAGTGTCATTGGAGCACAATTAGTAGTCTATCTCATCATCAGTGGAGTCATCAATTCACAAGTAACTGTCAACCGTCAGTCAAACTGAGTCTAACTGAGTGTGGTAGGTGTAACTCAATGTAACTGGCACATGGAGACACTAACTGAATGAAGGAGGCTCAGTGGAGGGTGAATGAGGAGCTAACTGGAGTCAGAATGGGTAGTCAAGTCTCACTGGAGGTCCATCGGAGTGCTAAGGTCAGTTAAGAGTCAGTTAATCCTTAAATCAAGGAAGGAACTGAAGATAACTGAACTAAACTGAAGTGGTAGGTAAGAAGGGCACCTTTCTCAACTGGTAGATGAAAGGAGGGCGCACTAAGCTCTAGGAGGGCTGAAACTGAGTGGAAGGAAGCTCCGGGGGCTGCTAACTGAGGGCTAAGTGCTGGGACTGATGACTGGGATGCATTCAAACCCTAAATAATGCATGCAAACCCTAAAAGTGCATGCATGACTGAAAATGTAAATGATCAAAATACTGGTGGGACTAGGATGGAGTATAGGAATATCCTAACAACCCCCCTTAATCCATCATGGGCCCTAGTAACTAAGACCAAAGGTCACCCAATACAATGAATAATAACAGTCAATAAACCGAGGAAATGGGGAAAACCTCATGGGAAAAATACCCCCCCTCAAAATAGACTGTACGGCACACACAAAAATAAATGCTCCAAACTCAAGCAGGTGTGATGCTTGGTCATATGTCTGGAGGTATATTCTTCTTGGGAAGAAGTGGATCATGCTCAGAAAGCATGTGCTTGTACTTGCTCTTCAGATCGAATGTGATGAGAACAAATCCAATAGTATGAGAATGATCCTTGAACCTGTGATTTGAATCAGCTAAGGTAGGATCAAAACTATGAATGTGCAGATAGCCTTTTGTCTTCTCCTTCGAACCATCATGGGTGAGATTATGCCAAAAAGAACCATGAAATAATAATGATTGCTTTGAATCCAAATCAGCTGCAAGACTTGATAAATGGTTTCTTGAGATCTCCTTTGAACTAGCAGGGGTGAGATCAAAACCATCATATGCATGAGAAATTATGCCAAGTAGTAACTACTTAGAATCCAAATTAGATCCAAGACTTGAATCATGGTTTCTTGAGATCTCCTTTGAACCATAAGAGGTGAGATCAAAACCAGTAAATGCATGAGAAATTATCCCAAGCGAATGGCCATGGTTTCTTTAGATCTCCTTTGAACCAGCAGGGGTGAGATCAAAACCATGGTGCACATGAGAAATTATCCCAAGCGAATGGAAATGGCCATATTCTTCAATAACCTTCTGAAAGCATGGAATAATGATCATATAGTAGTAAATAAGAGGTGATTGCTTGAGGAGAGCGAATGCATTACCTCCAATAACTGTTTTGACCTCTGAAACATTTAATAGATCATGGTGCATACCAACAGACTCTGGTGCAAGAGAGGATTTAGGACCTTCTGCAATATCTAGAGTGTGAGCTGGCACAAAAAGAGAAGAAATTTTGAGCATGAGTGTAGAATATGCAAGTTCTTCTTCTTTGTGGACAAGTTCAATATGAGATGTGTTTGATACTGGTTCATGATCAATGAGATCATCAAGGAGGGCGAATGCATCACTTTTCTTGCTCTCGAAGGAGTTTGGATCAATCCCTTCATTCTGTCTGCCAAATATTTGATCTAGTTAGGCCCATAGATATTTTGGAGATGAAAAATCAGGGAGGTGATATAACATGCATCGAGACATAGCATACATCATGGCTGCACAAGCTATTTCCCCTTCATTTAACCAGTCATACTCTTCTTCAAAGGATTCGAACTCTCTTTCAAAACAATAATCAAAGAGACCATGTCTCTTCAAATGTGCTATCATTGGTGGTTTCCATTCGTCATAGTTGAATGGAGAAAGAGGAGTAATTCCTGATGAATGCATAGAAGCTGTAGAAGACCTGCAAAAACAATAGAAATGTCTGCAACTGCTACTGCTGCAAAAATGTAGAAACTGTTGCACTCAAAATCTTGGTAATAACCTGCAAAAAAACTCTTGGGAATGGAGATAAACAATACTCTCAACATGCTTTGATACCATGTAAAAATCCTCATAGCAGATCTAAGAGATGATGTATACCTCACAAGAAAGTAATTGATTAAGCAAGAAAATAGAAGAAGAGTGGTTAATGCAGTATAATGAGCAATAGAATAATAATACAGTAGAACTCGGATAGAAGCAAAAATATTTCACACACACTAATTAATTAATCACAATATGGACAAATAAATAGTACAATGCATGAGGATTCAAATGCTTAAGGTGGCAATTCGAATTAGCCTTCATGGAGTGATCAAAAGATCATTGGAGTGTCATTGGAGCACAAGTAGTAGTCTATCTCATCATCGGTGGAGTCATCAATGCACAAGTAACTGTCAACCATCAGTAAAACTGAGTCTAACTGAGTGTGGTAGGTGTAAGTGAATGTAACTGGCACATGGAGACACTGAATGAATGAAGGAGGCTTAGTGGAGGGCGAATGAGGAGCTAACTGGAGTCAGAATGGGCAGTCGAGTCTCACTGGAGGTCCATCGGAGTGCTAAGGTCAGTTAAGAGTCAGTTAATCCTTAAATCAAGGAAGGAACTGAAGATAGCTGAACTAAACTGAAGTGGTAGGTAAGAAGGGCACCTTTCTCAACTGGTAGATGAAAGGAGGGCGCACTAAGCTCTAGGAGGGATGAAACTGAGTGGAAGGAAGCTCCGGGGGCTGCTAACTGAGGGCTAGGTGTTGGGACTGATGATCGGGATGCATGCAAACCCTAAATAATGCATGCAAACCCTAAAAGTGCATGCATGACTGAAAATGTAAATGATCAAAATACTGGTGGGACTAGGATGGAATATAGGAATATCCTAACAAGTCCCACTACGAGTATGTTATTTTTCTATGTTTTGTATTTTTCTCGCCATTTTTGTCGAAATCCGATGATAAATTTTTGTTGAAATCACAATTTTCATTTTTCAAATTGTATTTTTTATTTAGAAATGGATTCAGTGCCCTTGGAAATCCCTGGGCACCCTGTTAATGCAATTGCAACAACGTGCATCTACAAGTTCAACAATTTCAACAAGATTTTTAGTGGAAAAACATTTCATCTTTTGATTATGACAAAAATGACTAGAAAAAATCAAAACGTAGAACATTTAACTTACTCCATTTACACTACATTTAAGAATCATGTTAGGGAGACTGTGGTATACCCAACAATCTTGGTAGGTGGTATACCGTGGGATCTTCGTCACGACTACAAAAAAGGTGGAATTTGTGTCATGGCATCATCATTTACCAACACAAGTACACATCGAAAATCAAATCGATCGTACCACATGAGATTTGGAATTTCCGAGACAAAGGAAATATGTGGAGTCCATGTTTTGACATTGTCCAAGTAATATCATAATCACTTCACTAAATAGTGAAAATGTGATATGACTAAACAACCAAGTTGTATTACAATCACAATGAATAAATCTCACCTTGAACCTTTCGAAGTCACATTTATTTTGACGTTTTATAATTTGGTCCTTACATTAAAAACAAAGTTTTGAAAATTAAATTGCATGCCTACGTAAATTGCCCATAAATAATTTAAACCGTATATGATGGTCAAATTCTATCCTTGAATTTCATGCACCACATGGTGTGTGGATCTGTTATTAGTGAGGACAACCAATTTGAATTGCTAACTCAACCTGATCATTTATCAAGACCCTTCATGTTTGTGTTTCGCTTGTAGGATTGGGTCATCTGATATCAAAGGGACCACAAAGTTTGCTTTGGGATTTTCTAATGTGACCAACATAATGGGAAAAGTGAGCTCCCCTAATCAATATCCACTGAGACCAACCAAACCCCTATCTTTAGACACATGCATAAGGATTGGGGTAATGGAAACTGTACAGTATAGAAACAAGGAGACTTTTCCTTGTATCCAAACAATTTCTATTGCCAATGTGATAATTTTAGATTTATTGATTTATTTGGTGACATAAATTTGATTAAAAATGCAATATTTTATTTAGTGATTTTTTTAAAATATGTAATTAATTTATTATTATCAATTGAAATGTAGTTTTTTCGAATATTTTCAATTTAAAAAGGTGGAAAATTTTGATAAATGCGAATACCCACATGACTAGAACTCGAAGGACACCAAGACATCATCAGATAAAATGGTCTAAATTTTTCCCTTCATCATATAAAATAGTTACCTTCCCATAGTAAACTTTTGATGAAAAATATATATATATTTAATGAGGAAACTGTTAAAAATTCACATTTACATAGGAAATAAAAGTATTTAACTATATAGAATTTGAAATAAAATGCTAAGTGCTAAAAAAAAATTAAACATGAGAAATAGAGAATTTGTACCTTTCATTATATATATGCACAAATATGAACTAGGAAGGCACAATGGTTGTGTGCATGACAAATAGCGGCAAAAGTTTGAATATGGAAATGGATGAGTAATTTGAGACTTATCACAAGTACAAACATTTTATTTTTCATACCGACACCTAACAATTTGGAAGTTTCTATTTAAGCACCAAGTTGTTTGTGCTAATTTCTTAAACAAATCAATGACCATAAGAAAGAAAATTAGAATGGTGAGTTGTAAAATGTAGCCCCAAGTTCTGTTGAGAGTTCCTTGGGATTTTTTGTTGTACAACTACTCTTCCAACCGAATTTCCATGTACAACTTCTCCCACTTCACTTGAAGTTATTCCAATGTATACATATTAATACCGCAAAAAAATTGAATGACGGTTTGGAAAATACACTAACTATCAAAAATACATTTTGGAAAAAAATGACTATGTAAAAAAAAGGTTTATATATATATATATGATGAACAAAATGGCCCATGATGAACATTTTTCCCTTGAAATTCCAACCCTAATCCCAAGTCATATCATAGTGACTATAACCCAGATGATACCAAGACGTCATCGCAAATTTCATATCACACTGATTGGAACCCGAAGGAGACCAAGACATTATCCCAAATTTCGCAAGTCTTATCACAATCACTTCTCATACGGGTTGGAATAATGCATACCGTCGTTACAAAGTTACAAACAATATTAAAAATCATATGTTGATGGGTCGTTGAGTGGACGCGAACCAGGTCCAACCTCAGAGGACCAACGAAATATTGTAAAGAAACAGAATTTGATGGTTTTGGTAATGTGTAGTCATACTTCAAGTACTAGTTGGCGAAAAAGCAAAAAATAGTCAACAAACACTCGGTGCAACAAATTCCCACTACTAGACCGCTGTATACCCAATCCTGGTCGGTGGTATCTTCATAAGATGATTGAAAAGGTGGACCATGGAATTCTCATAGGTGGTCTAATATGTATCATGGCATCACCACCTACAAACATGATTACAACTGAAAACCAAATCCATGGAATCCGAAAATCGCCAGCTAACATGATTACACACCTGGAATCATCGCCAAGTCATATCATAGTCACTTCGGTGTTGGAGTCACATTGTTTCTTGCAGTTTCCCTGAAACTGCTTTGAACTACCAAACTAGTTCAAAGCAGGTTCGTGGAAACTGCTTTGAACCGCGCCATCTTGTGTTTGTTTTTTCTTTGTATTCAACACAAATAATATTTTATGTACAATAATTTTATTTTAAAAGTATTATATTTTAGTTTAGTCTTATAAAATGAAGTACAATTATTTTGAAAAGTTTCAATATGGAAATATTAATAACAATATGAAATTAAAAATAATCTTCCAAATTAAATCATTGGTTGGAATCTACTTTCCTATGTAAATCCGTAAACAACTAATAAAATCTCACTTTTCATTTTTTTGAAGACGGGTATTCTAACGTTCTTCAATTTGGTGAAACAAATTTTGAAAATTGAATTGCTCATCTAAGAAAATGGCCCATGATGAACTATGTATGACATATCTAGACCAATAGGGAAGAAACAATTTAAGTTCTATGGAATACTTGCATGGACAATTCATGACGCTCCCGGGTTAACACATTTTTGTAGTATGTAACTTTCTGTTGCATGTTAAAATTATATGTTTTTAAGGTAAATATCATGCATTTTTTATTTAAATTAATAATCTTTTGATGCCATAACATTAATACATATATCTTCCAAGCCTTCAAACAAAGGGTAAATTTGCATGTCTAGTATGTGGTCCTAGGATAAAATCTTGTCGTTCAAAATGTTTAGCAAAGGAGGTGTTTGATGAGTACATACACTTCCTCCCTAAGAACCATAGGTATCGAACTTCCGAGAAAAAAAAATTCAATGGTAAAGAAGAGAATGGAAAGAAACCACAAAGAATGACACCTCACCTATGGAAGTTGGAATATAATAGAAATCATCGAGGTATGCAAATTGTATATGTAACATATAAATATATAATAATATGAATTTTATATTTTTACTGAATTTTCTCTACCATGGGTGTCATGAATTATTGTTAATGTGTATTTTTTATGTTTAATGAATGTCGTTAAGACATGAATGGGCTTCCACGAGGAATGAAGAGTTATCCCATGCAATTTAGTAGGTTTCCTTACTACGAGCACCTACAAATAGCTCATGTGTTTGATACAATGCATATCGGGAAGAATGTAACATAAATGATATGGCGAATATTAGATGGAAGGACTAACAAAGATAAAATTGGAAAAATTTGTAGTGACATTGTAGAAGCCAATCACGCATTGCAAAGTGTAATTAATTCCAATATCGTAGATGGGGACCAAAATATTAGTCTTCCATGTTTATTGACATAGCAACAAAGCAATGCTATAAAAGAGGTCATTAAGAAAATAAGGTTTCTGACGGGGTTTTCGTCGAACATACAAAATATCTTAATGAAAAAAGGTGACTTTGGTGGTGTTAAAACTCAGGACTGACATACATTCATTAAGGTAATTATTTGCGTATATAATTTCCATTTAGTATATCTTTTTAGTAGTTGTTGTCTCTTATTTGGAAACAAATAATGATTTGATTTTTGTTACAGTACGTTCTACCTCTATCTCTCCCAGATAGCTTTGACGACAACATAAAACAAGTTATATATGATCTTGGTAAATACATGAGGTAAGCAACAATTTATATCCATGAAAGTGTGTGTTCACTTTGTTGCATAGCTTATTGACGTATTGTGTTTTACAGCTTGGAACTTTATTATATATGCCTCAATCTTTTTTATCACTATTATTTTCTTGCACCATTTGTAGGTGGATTTCATCTAAAGAAATCCATAAAGAAGATATTAGGTATTGGAAGATAGAAATTCCTCGTCTAATGTGTTAAATGCAGAAGTATTTACCTCCAACATTTTTCAATGCACAAGAACACTATCTCATACACCAATTTGAGGAGATTGAATTGTGTGGACCTATAAACTCAAGGTCAATGTGGATGGTGGAAATGCATTTGAAGTCAGTGAAGGATTGTGTTAGACAAAGAGAAACTCTTGAGGGTTCTATGGTGCAGGGCTATATGTTATATCAATCCATGGTGTACATTAGTTAGTATCTTCCAAATTTAGAAAAAAATACCAATCTGCCTCACATTTGGCATGTCAACTCCATCAACAAATTTGAAGGGGAGGTACTGTTGGGGAAAGGTAGAATGAGGAAAGTGAAAGGTAATTGAATGGTGTAGATTTAATTTATTATACAATTAATTTTTCAATTTCATATATATATATATATATATATATATATATATATATATATATATATCTTACTCGTGTAATTTTTATTATTCCATCAATATTTTAAGGTAAAATTAATTGCCTTTAATTTAATGATAGCTGATTTACAATTCTTAATTGTTATTTTTTCATATAGTTGGTCGCGAGTGGGATGCACTACATTTATACATTGCAAACAATCTTGATTGGATGTAGGAATGGATAGAATGATGCACATAATTATATGGTACCTTATGATGGGAAGGGGTTAGTAAATTGATTAAAATAGTGCATCGTCATCGAGAAGAATATCCCGGTGAACTTACGCAAAGGGAAATTGATTTAGCATGTGGTTTAAAAGATAAAAAGGAAAGTATATTCACCCTGCTCATTTTTTCGTTGTTTCTCATTATATCAATGTATTTATTTTGTTTATTTCCTCTTATATATTTATTTACTGATTCGGGCATGATGCAGTTGATACACCACAATGCTATGTGGTGCAATGGTCGTAAATTTCACATCAAAAAGTTGGATGAAAAGAAGAAAACATTCGATTGTGGGATAAATGCAGTTTTTCAAGTCACTAATGTTTCCTCTAGAAGTGACAAGCATCCAAAAGTATCTGAAAATAGGTACTATGGTTATTTGGAAGATATAATTGAGTGTGACTTTAATTCCTTTAAAATAGTTATGTTTGAGGTCAAATGGTACATGCTACGAATGAATGAACGTGATCCTGAAATAACTGTTATTTAGCATGCCAATGTATTTACCATGGTTAATACAAGGGCACTTGAATTGGGTACAGAGCCTTATGTTCTTCCAAGTCAATGTGAGTAGGTCTTTTACTCATAGGTTCCAGGTAAAGAAGGTTGGTCATACATTGTTAGATATGATCCAAGAGGAAGACCGGTCAAGTATAATGCAAAGGAAGAAGACAATGTTGAAGAAGAAGGTGAGGCAAATCAAGAGTAGTTGCTCACCGGCGCAGATGTATCAGATGAAGAATCCGATCAAGAAGTTGATCATCCAAATGATGTAGCAGACAATGTAGTCAGTGATGATATTGATGATGAGTATATAACTGAAAATGACGTTGATGATGATGTTGATATGAGAGATCCTTTTAATGATAGTGATTCTGAATCGGGTGATGATACAGATGTTGAGTCAAATGAAGAAGAATATCAACGATATTGTATTAATGTTGGAATCTAGGAGGTATGTGAGTATATCTTTTTGCATAATGTATTATGTTTAAATTATTTAGTTATGTCATTTTTTTATTTAGTATGGTACATGTTCTTATTTATGTGATCATGGGTATTATGGAATTGAGAGTGATGTGAGGGAGGGGGAGGGGCCTTCAGAACATTTCATGATACTAATAGTTGATCCAATATTTTAGGAAATGATATTCCTCTAAGAAAAAATTGTTCCATGTGGGTATTGCTTCACTATGGTTAGGGTCATAGAGATGCACTTCTTCCATTTTACTATGAAGAAAAAGGAGAGAAGGGGTTCATCTTGCTAGCACTCCCCCAAATATCCTCCTTCCTTAACGTAATGTCCATCACCAATGTTGTTCATCGATCCTGCAAAGTTAGCAGTGAATGGGACCAATGTTGAAATTTGTTCAAACTTTGCCAGTATGCATTGAAATTTGATATTGTTAGACTAGACACATGCCTTCACGAAATGGGAGAGTTTCAAGACTCAAGGATAGGAAAATATATACAAACACCCTAATGAATGTAGAACCATTATGAATATAGAACCTTGACTCAAGGACCATAGTAGGAGCATCTTTTTGAAGCTATGGTGAGACTAGTTAGGGTTTCGTTAACTATGGCGGTGCCCTAGCTTTCTCCGATGGCCACCGGCGGTCATCACTGTCAGGATACAGACGGTGGTCCTTGGTTTGTCAGAGCTGATGGACGTGGTGGTTTATCGGGATCTTAATCGGCGAGCAGCTTGCTGGGTGTGATGGATGGAAACCGTCGATTTTAAACTTTCTACCACTGTTAAGGTTTTACTAACCTTTCTTTTTCTGTCTCTACTACCTTAAGATTTACTGTGGTAAATCCCGTTTCAATGGAAAACTATGATGACTTGGTGGACTACACACTTGACCCATCGGATGGGCTATCGATTTGGTCACAAACATCGGGCACTGTATGGAGTGATGTGGCGAATGGTGGTGAACTTGGGCTGACTGGGTTTTATGCTGGGGAGGCTCAACAAGAACTTGGTTTCTCTCTGTCTGCATTTTTGGCACAATCACTGGCTAACTTACTCTTGACTGAACCATCTCCTCAGTTTTCCTCGGCAATGCCTTTGAAGGAGACAGCGATTCCTTTTTGGTCTTCGACACAGGTGGTTCAGGTTATTGAAGGCACAATGGATGGGGGTGGAGGTTCGGTATCTGCGCTTGATGAGAACCCTGGAGCGGTCGACCCATTAAACATACCAACGGACCCTCTGTATTATGGAAAGAGAGTAGAGGGGCCATTGGAAGGATCTGGTAGGAGTTGTTTGGGGACCCACAAACAGCGCAGGTATGCAAGTCCACTAGTGGGCTCAGGAACCAATTCTGGTGAGTGGGGTGGTCACTCCTCTGATGACACAAACAATCTAGTGAAGCGTGGGCGGAAGCGATGGTTAAAACTGAGCCACAATAAATAAAACTATGCCATTGGAGAGGACATTGAATGGCATCAGCTTCTTAAGATGACTTGCATCACTTTGGTTGGGAAGGCATTAGGCTGGTCTTTCTCTCTGCGCACCATTGAGGATTGGGTGGCGGAACACTGGGTAGAACGGTTGGGTTATACCCCTGAGGTGGTAGAACTGACCCGGAACTGGTTTGCCTTCAACTTTCAAATTGGGGATCATGCATAGTGGGTTCTAAATTCTAATTGGAGTTGGGATCATTGTCCGATCATGCTAAGACCCTGGCATCCGATGTTTGATGCAAGTCGCGAAAGACTAGATTTGGTTCCCATTTGGGTTTGTCTACCGGGTTTACCCCTGCACTATTGGTCGGAGAGACATTTCAAAGGCATCGGGAACTTAATTGGGACTTATTTGGAAGGTGACTACAGTTTTATACAGTCCCGTCAATGGAAGGTGGCTCGTATTTTGGTTAATTTGAACATCAGGGATGGTCTAGCCGCGGATGTCACACTTAGCTGGGGGCCTTATTCCTATGTGTAGAAGCTCGACTATGAAAATGTTCCCTTCAGATGTCGTGGCTGCCATGCTTATGGACATCCAGTTGCAGATTGTAAGTTACCTTTGCGGCAGTGGAATGGTGGTGGTCACAATCATTCTAAAGTTGGGGAGGCTCCTCCTCCTGAGGGACATCCTACTCCGGAACCTTCTCATCCTCAGGGGGTTGGAACTGGAAATGAACATGGGCCGGCACAAGGAGTGTCACTAGAGGATGGATTGACCCATGCTGAAGTCACTCCCGGCACTGAACTTTCGGCGCCCCATCATCCTACGGTGGCTATGACTGCAGGCATTTCTCCTCCCATCAACTCTCATTCCTTTAATTTTGTTTTAAATAACTTTTCATTGGACAAGATGGACTAGATGGAGGCTCTTAACAATTTGAAAATCTCCTCTTCAATCGCTCTAGTGGAATCCCCTCTTATTGACCTATCCCCTGCTTGCATAGGGGATATCCCTACTATCCCTGTTGTGGAGATTCTTGATGTACCCCCCGATCCTGATCTACCCCCTTAGGAATTGCACACTCCCCCCTCCCCTGCTGATTCCTCTTATTCGGGTTATTTCCTACGGTCTCTCTCCAAAGTTTCTCCCGGTGGGTTGGGTGCTAGGGTGCGTCAATCTGGTAAGGGTCATGGAAGGAAATCTCATCTTTCTAAGGCTCAGTCCAAGGCAAAAATGGACTTGTTGGAAGGTAAACAGGTGACTATTGATAGGGCGCTTAGAGCAGTGCGTGCCCAGAAGAAGGGTCGCTAATGAAGGTCATGTCTTTCAATTGTCGGGGTCTGTTTGGTCCCCATAAAAGATCAACATTGCGTAGAGTGGTATCTCTTGAACACCCGGATATCATTATGCTTAAAGAAACCTTGGGTGACGACTCTTTGGTGAAGTCTTTGTTCGAAAGTTGGTTCACCGGTTGGTTGTTTGCTACTTTGGATGCTTGTGGTCACTCTGGTGGTCTGGCTATAGGCTGGAATGTCAGAACTGTTAAGATACATAACCTGTGGGGGATGGAATCCGTCTTGGGGATGTCCTATTTGGCCCTTGATCTTGGTGAATTGTTTACGGTGGTTAATGTTTATGGTCCTTATTTAAATCATATCCCCTTCTGGGATACTCTTCTCATGAATCCTCTGTTGCAGGATGGGGATCTCTTATTGGGTGGAGACTTTAATTTCTCTTTGGGTCCGTCTGAAGTCTGGGGCACCAAGGCTCCTTCTAATCCTTTGGCTGGTTATTTCACTCAAAAACTGGTCACCTGCAATCTGATTGATATTGATCCTACTTTGCTCAAGCCTACCTGAAGGAATTATAGAACTGGAGAAAACCATGTCGAGAAATGTCTGGATAGATTTTTGGTTTTTGATTCATTTGTGGACAGGTTTTTCCTTTTGAAGCAGTGGGTGGGATCGGGGGGGTCTTCCGATCATTTTCCCATTTTTATCGAACTTCATCCGGGACCTATCAAACTCGTTGGGCCTCTGAATTTTAATAAGATTTGGTTGAAAGATGAGTCCTTTTCTATTCTGGTCAGATCCCTCTGGGTACCTTACAACCCTAGGGTTGTGGCTTCATCTTCTTTTCAATTTGCCGCTAACATCAAAAGGATCAAAGGACCTATCAAGGACTAGGCTCGTGAGAAGAGAGTACGGGAATATAGGGAACTCAAATAGATCGAGATGGGTTTGAGGCTACTCTATGACTCTGGGACCAGGGGTCTGGGGACTATGGAGGAAAAGGCCCATCTTGTCTCTCTGGAAGGAAGGAGAAACATTTTATTGCTAGAAAAAGAGGAAACTTGGAGGTTGAAAAGCAGGGCACTTTGGCTCGAGGTTGGCGATGAGAATACAAAATTTTTCCATGCTTATGCGAAAGGTAGGAAGGATTCCAATACAATTTGGAGCCTTGAGGACTCGATGGGGTCTCCACAGACCTACTTTGAGGGCATGGCTGGGGTGGGGGTTGAACATTTCCAGAATCTTGTTAAAGCCCCTATTCAGGCATCGGTTGCTAAAGTTGTTCATATGGCTCAAATTTTTCCATGTTTTGTTGAAGATGAGGATAATCTGTCCCTGATGGAAAGTGTTACTGAGGAGGAGTTGAAGGGGGTCCTCCAGAGCTTCCAAAAAGACAAGAGTCTGGGTCCGGATGGATGGACCATTGAATTTCTCTTGGATCTTTATGATTTTGGGGGGGATGATCTATTACAGATGGTTGAAGATACTCGAATATCGAGGTGGATCCCAGATGCTCTGAATTCTACTTTCATTGCTCTCATCCCAAAGATGGATAATCCCTCCTCCCTCGGTGATTTCAGACCTATTTCCTTGTGCAACTGTGTGTATAAGGTGGTGACTAAAATTATTTCCCGTAGACTGAAGGTCATATTGTCCAGGCATATCTCTACGGAACAATTTGGTTTCCTTGAAGGTCGTCAAATTCATGAAGCTATTGGGGTGGCACAGGAGGGCCTTCATAGTATGAAATCAAGGAAGCTAAAAGGGGCTATTATCAAGATTGATTTATCGAAGGCATATGACAAGGTGAATTGGCTCTACATTCATTTGCTTCTTACTCATCTGGGCTTTGCTGTGGATTTTATCAGGTGGATTATGAGTTGCATTACTTCGGTCTCTTTTCCTGTACTCGTCAATGGGGCTGCCTCTCCCTTCTTTCACTCTGAGAGAGGACTTCGCCAAGGGTGCCCTTTGTCACCTTTACTCTTTCTGCAGGCGGCAGAAGGGCTGAGTAGGGCCCTTAAAAAATCTTGTAGGGAGGGCACTCTTCATGGTATTCAGGTGGCTCCGGATCTTCATATTACTCATCTTTTTGTGGATGATATTCTCATCTTTTGTACCAGCTCACACAGTGACACTGAAGCTCTCCGAGGTATTATTCAACTTTTTTCTTCTGCCACCAGTATGGAGATTAATGAAAGGAATTCTACTCTGTTGGTGCATTTGTTAAGAGAAGCCGAGGTTACATCCATCAGGAGGGTCTTTCCATACACCTTAATGGCTTTGGATGCTGGCATCAGTTACCTTGGTTTCCAATTAAAGCCGAATGCATATACTAAATAGGATTGGAATTGGCTTATTGAAAAAATACATAAGCGCTTGATGGTTTGGAGTCATAAATGGCTCTCGAGGGCTGACGCAAGTCGCCCTATGGAAATAAGGTTCTTGCTTAACAATACACACGACACAAACCACAATTCTCACACAAACAAGGTGTAGAACAAGATGCCTGGATTGGCTTATATTACTTCTCTGAAATCAGTTACAATGTAAAATAACTGTAAGAAAATAACTAACTACAATCGGCCTCAGCCGTTACAACTTAGAAGTAACTATGGTGTGTTTTCCCTGTGTGTCGACCTCACCCTCTCCTGGTTCACCTCTGAAACTCTGAGCTATGGTTCGATCTCAACACTCTACACTCGGCCAGGGTGACTCTTCACAACTCTCTCGGCTCTGTGCTTACTCTGCTCTGCTCTGCTTCCTCTGCTCTTGGCTTTCTTGTTGCCATCTTCAAAATGAAGGTCTTTTTTTTCCTCTTCTACTCTGCGGGTGTTGTTTCTAAGATTATTACAATCTCAAGACACGCGTTCCCTCCATTCGCTGATCCTTTCCAAATCCTGCGAATCTGCAGTGTCAGCTTCTAGATGTGTTGTATAGCCTCCGTCCATGACGTCCTCTGTTACGTCCTTCACCAACTCGCCATAACTATCATAACTTCCTCAGCAACCCCGAACAACTACTAAGTACAGTTCATTGACTTTCTGTCCTTTCGACCCTGCAATAGCAATACAGTCCCATATCGACTACCCCGTTGGTTTGCTCCTTTCCCAATGTATCTGGATACTCCAAACCCTGTCGTGTCGTAGCTAGACCACTTGTCAACTACACAACCTCTCGCATCGCTCATCATCTGTCGACCATTTCCTGTCGATCCTCGACCCCTCGCGACATCCATTGGTCCTTCAGTCGATCACGTTCCGACTGCTTCTGCTCGACTTGCTGACTTCGACAAGTCAACTTGCTTTTTGCACCATTGGTCATTGGCACTCCCGCTGGTCGGCTCTCCTCGGTCGATTAACTTCAACTGATCTGCTTCGGTCCCGATGTGCCTGCATCAGTCTCCCCAGGTGAAAAAGAATCCGACTGCTTCGTCAGTCTTCTGAACTCTTCTTCTAAAATCCACGTCGCTTCCTGCAACTCATCATTTGTCCATCGCACCAAGTATTCCTTCATGCACGATCTACGAGTACGCCCCACTTTGCGCTCATCGATTACTTCTACGATCACTTCTTTATGTTGGTCTGGAATCTGTTCTATCCAGTCGATACTGTTTCCTTCACCTATACCGCTGCTTGACCCTTCTTCAAATTTATACAGGTCTGAGAAATTGAACGTTGCTGAAATGTTCAAGTCTTCCGGCAACTCTAACACATAGGCATTGTCTGAGATCTTCTTCATAATCCTGCATGGTCCTATCTTCTTCAGCTTCAACTTGTTGTATGTTCCTGTTAGAAATCGTTCCTTCTGCAAATATGCATAGACTAAGTCCCCTTCTTGGAATGACAATAGTCTCTTCCTCCTGTCGACTCTCAACTTATAGGACACATTACTCTTCTCAATGCGCCTTCGCACATTTTCATGAACTTCATGCATATGCTCTGCGAATGATTCTGCATCCGCGTTCTTCCTAGTTTTTGTCGGCAATTCGACAAATATGCCACGACATGTGGAGTCCTCCCTTGAACAATCTGGAATGGGATCAGTCCTATTGATCGATTCACATAATTGTTATATGCAAACTCTGCCTGTGCTAACACATTATCCCACTACTTGGGTCTATCGACTGCTAAAAATATCAGAAGGTTTCCCAAACTTCTGTTTACAACCTTGGTCTGTTCGTCTATCTGCGGATGATATGCCGAACTAAACTCTAACTTCGTGTCGATTTTCTTCCATAGGGTCCTCTAGAAATGCCCCATGAATTTCATATTCCTATCCAACGTGATACTCTTTGGCAACCCATGCAACCTGACTATTTCCTTAAAGAATAGCACAGCGATCCCCATGGCATCACTTGTCTTCTTACATGGTATGAAATGTGCCATCTTCGAAAATCTGTCGACTACCACAAATATTGGTCATTCCCCTACTGCGTCCTTGGCAATCCTAACACAAAATCCATGCTAAGATGCTCCCATGGGTTCTCTGGTACTAGCAATGGTGTATACAACCCCACATTCTGACTCCTTCCCTTTGCCAACTGGCAAACTTGACATTGTCGAACCCATTTTCTGACATCTGTCGACATCCTTGGCCAGAAATAATTTTCGTCGATCAGCGCTTTGGTCTTATCGATCCCAAAGTGCCCTGCTAACCCTCCATTATGAAATTCTCGGATTAGGTTCTCTCTCACTGATCCTCTGGGAATACACAACTGACTTCCCCTGAACAGATAGCCTTCTTGAATGAGATAACTCAAATATGGAATCATGTTGGTGCTTTAAGGCTCACGACACACCTTCCATGCCTTCGCAAAATCTTCGTCAGTTTCATACTCCGTCTTTATCGACTCTATTCCTGTTGCCTGAACAGTTATCGTGCTCAATAACGCAACTCTCCTGCTCAATGCGTCGACAACTTTGTTCTACTTGCCCGACCTATGTCGTAACACGAACGTATACCTCTAGAGTAGCTCCACCCACTTCATGTGTCTCTGATCCAACTTCGACTGAGTATTCAAATACCTCAGCGCTTGATGATCAGTGTATAACACAAATTCTTGTGGCAACAAATAATGCCTCCATTTCTTCAATGTTTGTATGATAGCATAGAATTCCTGGTCATAGACCAAATATTTCTGCTTCACTCCACTCAGTTTTTCACTGAAGTATGCAATTGGTCGTCCTTCCTGGCTCAACACTGCCCCAATTGTTATTCCACTCGCATCACAATCGACCTGGGAAACTTTGTCAAAGTATGGGAGTGCTAACACTGGGCTCTCAGTGACCTTTTCCTTCAATTTGTCAAAAGCTTCCTGGGCCTTATCTGTCCACTTGAACTTGCCCTTTCTCATGCATTCTGTCAATGGTGCACAAATCTGACTAAATCCCCGAATGAACTTCCGGTAGAAACTAGCAAGTCCATGGAAACTTTTCACTGCATTCATACTTGTCAGTTCTGGCCAATCTACTATTGCCTTCACCTTCTCTGGGTCCATCTCCAACCCCTTACCTGAAATTACAAATCCCAAGTACACTAATTCCTTCTTCATGAAGAAACACTTTTGCAGGTTAATCATCAGCTTTTCTCCCTGCAATCTCTGCAATACTTGTCAAATGTGCTCCAAGTGTTCTGACTTGGTCTGACTGAAAATCAGAATGTCATCTAGATAGACTACGACAAAATTTCCCAAAAATGGTTTCAGTACCTCATTCATCAATCTCATGAATGTACTGGGTGCATTAGTCAATCCGAATGGCATGACTAACCACTCATATAACCCTTCTCTTGTTTTGAATGTTGTCTTCCATTCATCTCCTTCTCTAACCCTGATCTGGTGATATCCACTCTTTAGGTCTAACTTCGTGAAGTATGTCGCTCCACTCAGGAAGTCCATCAAGTCATCCATCCTTGGCAATGGAAATCTATACTTGATCGTGATCCAGTTGATGGCTCTAGAGTCAGTACACATCCTCCATTCTCCACCTTTCTTTGGTGTCAATACTACTGGTACTGCACACGGGCTCAAGCTTTCTCGGATCAATCCCCTGTCCATCAACCCTTGGACCTGTCGGTTGAGCTCCTGTCCCTCTGCTGGACTCATCCTATATGGTGCTTTGTTTGGCAGACTCTACCCTGGAATCAAGTTGATCTGATGGGATATGCTCCTTGTCGGCGGCAATCCCGTCGGGTTCTCTTCAGCCACTATGTCTTTAAACTCCTCGAGCAACTCCTCGACTTCAACCGAAATGTTCCCCATGTCAATCGTTCCTTCGATATATGGTCCTTTTGGAATGATTGCATAACATCCCGACTACTTTTCCTCCTCTACGAGGAATTCCTTGGCGGTGCTCATCAACACACGTTTTTCCCAAAGATTGCTCTCGCCATCCTTACGATCGGCTGGCTCTCCTCGCCTCGGCTTAAGAGTCCTTTTCATGCCATTCTTCCACACTGTAATTGTGTTAGCTCGACCATCATAGATCATTTTTCAATCATATTGCCATGGTCTCCCCAAAAACAGATGGCATGCATCCATGGGAACTACATCACACAGTATGTTGTCCTCCAATCCTTCAACTCTGAAGTTGATCAGGCACTGTTTGGTCACCTTAACATGGTGTCCTTTCTACAACCATGAGATCTTGTAAGGGTGTGGGTGTTCTCAACACTTCAACCCAATCTTGTCGATGACTTCTGTCGACACAATATTCTCTGTGCTTCCACCATCAACTATGGTCTTACATCGCCATTCTCCAATCCGCACCTTTGTTCGAAAGATCGCCTTCCGTTGTGTTGGTTCCATCGGGTCGCGTGGATCTTCCTGGATCAAATCTCTCTGAACTGTCAAATTCCGGTTCTTCCTTTGCTCACCTCCACTGTTGTCTGATGCCGACTCTTTTCTCTCATCGACTTGCTCATCCTTTCGACGTCTGGGTTTCGACTCTTCAGCAGCATGTAGGTTTTTTGGACATTCATATGCCTTGTGACCTGTTCCTCGACATTTGTAACAGATTATAGCTTGTTTGTTAACTCCTTTCTTGTTGGATGGACCACTTCGACCATACGTGCCTCGACCGCGGTTCTCACGACCATCACGTCGGTTCTCTTGCGCTCTTTCCTTCGCCAATGTCCCTTCCGTGTGTCAACTATCTTCGACACCTTCTTTCTTGTAGCCACTACCTTGACCTTTCATGGAGACAGTATTTCCACCCCGACTAGTCATCCTACCTCTGGTCGCTGCGGACTTCCTTGACAATTTCTCTTCTGCCTTCAGAGCTAACTGATAGGCTTCACCGACTGCTCTGAATCTTGACATGCTGAGTTCATCATGAATAGCATACTTCAGGCCGTTTACATACCTGGTAACAGCTTCTTCTCCTTCATCAGTTTGTCCTGACCAAATCAACAATTGGTATAACTCCTTCGTGTACTCTTTCACGATCATCTATTTTTGTTGAAAGTTTTGTAACTTTCGGAACAAGGAAATTGCATAGTCGCTTGGCAAGAACTTCCCCTTCAACTTGGAAACCATCCTGTCCCAAGATTTGATTTTCTCCTTGCCTTTCTTGAGTTTGTCAGCCTGTACATTGTCCCACCACAATGAGGCATGACCCTTCAACCTTAGACACGTAGTCTTAACCCATTTAGGATCCTCGATCTGCTCTACATCGAAGTATTTCTCCATCTCTCTGAACCAGTCGATCAAGTCTTCTGGGTCCAGGCTTCTCGAGTATGTACGTACATCTATCTTCACCCGACCTCTCATCTCTGTCAGAAGCTTAATGAGTTTTTCCTCTGGTTCTTCTGCTGCGGCTTCCCGAGCTTCCACTTCCTTGACTTCCTCATCTCTGTGGTCTAGCGCTTCAGGAATGCAACCATGCCTCTATTTTTCTTTGATCGCTGCGACTTCATTTGTAAAAGTTTGCATCGTTCGAATGCATTCGTCGAACATCTCACAATCCACTATGACGGCTGCTGCTCCATGCGCTCTTCATCCTCGGACATTAACGCCTCTATGAGCCATCTTCAACTTTCTCTAAAAATCCTCACGCCTTCAACATTGATGCAAGTCAGGTTGGTATGGTATTCTTTTCTCCAACCGGACTCGCCTCCGGGCTCTGATACCAACTAACACAAGTCAGGTTGGTATGATCTTCTTTTCTCCAACCGGACTCGCCTCCGGGCTCTGATACCAACTGACGCAAGTCGCCCTACGGAAATAAGGTTCTTTCTTAACAATACACACAACACAAACCACAATTATCACACAAACAAGGTGTAGAACAAGAATCCTGGATTGGCTTATATTACTTCTCTGAAATCGGTTACAATGTAAAATAACTGTAAGCAAATAACTAACTACAATCGGCCTTAGCCATTACAACTTAGAAGTAATTGTGGTGTGTTCTCCCTATGTGTCGACCTCACCCTCTCCATTTCACCTCCGAAACTCTGAGCTATGGTTCGATCTCAACACTCTGCACTCGGCCAGGTTGACTCTTCACAACTCTCTCGGCTCTGCGCTTGCTCTGCTCTACTCTGCTTCCTCTACTCTCGGCTCTCTTCAGAATGAAGGTCTTTTTTTTCCTCTTCTACTCTGCAGGTGCTGTTTCCAAGATTATTACAATCTCGAGACACGCGTTCCCTCCATTCGATGATCCTGTCCAAATGCTGCGAATCTGCACTATCAGCTTCTAGATGTGTTGTACAGCCTCCGTCCATGACGTCCTCTGTCACGTCCTTCACCAACTCGCCATAACTGTCATAACTTCCTCAACAACCCCGAACAGCTACTAAGTACAGTTCATTGACTTTTTGTCCTTTGGACCCTGCAATAGCAATACAGTCCCATCTCGACTGCCCCGTTGGTTTGCTCCTTTCCCAATGTATCTGGCTTCTCCAAACCCTGTCGTGTCGTAGCTCGACCACTTGTCGACTACCTGACCTCTCGCATCGCTCATCATCTGTCGACCATTTCCTGTCGATCCTCGACCCCTCGCGACATCTGCTGGTCCTTAAGTCGATCGCATTCCGACTACTTCTGCTCGACTTGCTGACTTCGACAAGTCAACCTGCTTCCTACACCAGTGGTCATCGGCACTCCCGCTGGTTGGCTCTCCTCGGTCGATTAACTTCGACTGATATGCCTAGGTCCCGATGCTCCTGCATCAAGGGCAGGAAGGCTAGTTTTGGTGAAGGCAGTTCTTGAGGCTATTCCATTCTACTGGATGTCTCTTTCTTGGATCCCCAAAGGAACGTTGGAAAAGGCTCGAAAAATATGTTTTCGATTTTTATGGAGCGGTAAAGGAGATTTTGTCTCCCCTTGGGTTCGGTGGAAAAAGATTGCAATTCCTAAGGCTTTGGGAGGTTGGGGACTTAAAAACATTTTCTACTTCTCCAAATCCCTAGTGTCTAAGGGAGTTTGGAGGATCTTAAAAACTGACAGTTTATGGACCTAGGTGGTTATACAGAAATACATTGCTCCTGCAACTGTTTTGGACTGGGTTCGAAACCTTGTTAAGACTCATCGAGGTGGATCGGTCATTTGGAAAGTCGTTGTTGATTCTTTCTCTGTAATTGGTGACCTTTTGGCATGGAAGATCCCTGGTTTGGGTGTGCAGGAAGACATCTCTTATCGGAAGGATTGATTGCATCACTTTGAAACATGGGCATCATTTACCTCTCTCATCTTGTTGATACGGTTTTGGACCGACCATGGGTTCAAACCTGGTTGGATGTTAACACCCTGGCATTGTCGGTTGTTGAACAGGTGGAATTGAGGGAATATTATCGGGCACTCATACTCTCTCAAATCCTTCTCTGAGATAGGGATGACTTTCTGGTATGGGAAGGGGCTCTGAATGGCATCTTTTCTCCGAAGAGTGGGTATTTAAGTATTAGCTTCTTCGACAACCCCCAGGCTCTGGTTTAGTGGTGGAAACCACTTTGGAAATTAAAATGTCCCATGAAACAAAGGTTATTTATGTGGAATATTCTTGAGAATACGGTGCCTACTTGGGACTTTTTACAGCATAAGAATCGGGCGGGACCGGGGTGGTGTATTTTATGCAAAGCGGCCAAGGAGACCTGTTTACACTTATTTTTACTTTGTCCCTTCACGATCCAAGTAT
Organism: Larix kaempferi; assembly: GCA_027924585.1. Lineage (NCBI taxonomy): Eukaryota > Viridiplantae > Streptophyta > Pinopsida > Pinales > Pinaceae > Larix > Larix kaempferi. Next base: position 5,903,892 of record BSBM01000666.1, on the reverse strand, counting down.
GGGCAGAATGCTCCTTAATTACTAAATCTCGGTATACTTGGGCTGGCAATTCTCTGTTACAAGCTTGGGCTCAGTGGTACACTGATCCAATTGGAAAATTGGTTAAAGCTTTACCTTTGATGATGTCTTGGGGGATCTAGCTGGCACGGAACAACCTTCTTTTCTCTGATAAACCTTGTACCCCTGCTATTTCCACGACACTCATATGTGGTTTTGTATCTGCTTTCCCACAGCATATTAGAGCTGCTAAACAAAGGGTGATTTCGGAGGTGGATATTGATCGAACCATCCCTTGGGGGTTTTTTGATGATGCTGCGCAAGATAATGTGTGTGGGGGTGGGGCCGTTCTGCATCTTTCTATCTCTCACTACTTTCACCTGTACTTGGGCTTGGGGGTTGGCGAGAATAATTTTGCAGAACTCATGAGTTACAAACTACTCCTGTTATTTTCCATCGAGAAAGGATGTCAAAATCTTAATTTTTTTGGTGATTCTATGAATGTTATTAACTGGTCACATGGTATTCATCAGTGCAAAGATATTAGACTTGTTAACATGCTACAGGTCATACATGATCTACAACACTCATTTATACATTTTTCATGCAGACATATATACAGGAAGAATAACACAGAGGCGGACGAGGCTTCTAAAGTTGGCAGGAACTTGGCAATGGGGATGTGGAAGGTAAAGGAGTTCCGTGAGGGGACTATCTATGAGTACTATCACCGACCATTTGTTTATGAAGCGGCATTTCATTGAGATATCATCCCATGGTTTCCACTGCTACACATTTTTGAACCTGATAGCTATTTGTCATCTCTCTGTTTTGGAACTCTTTGGACTACTATTGTAGGAAGGATCTTTACTATTTTTATTTTTGGAATGGAACTTAAGAGGCTCAGGGAGATGGTAGACTGATACATATACCATAGAATTTTGGTTTGGATCGGTGATTATTTGATCACATATGACTATTGTAAAGAAGACTCTTAAGTCTTTAGCACTATTTCTTGTTAAGCTGGTATCCGCATGCATTCTTGAAATGCATATTCATAATGTAATTTTGTTTACCTCTGCTGAAATAAAATTACGCTTTTTTCTTGGGAAAAAAAAAGAACCTTGACTCAAGAATTTTGGATTTTGATTATACAAAATTCCACTTGTGTCATTTATTGCATGATAAGGGATGAAGGCTCAGGTAGATGCTTCAACACTTCATTTTGGTCAAACATACACTCTAAGGAAAAAAGTGCCTTGGTAATCTCATTTATTTTGTTGAGTTAGATGAGATTTGAAGTATCCTCTTTTCTCTTTTGCTTTTATTTATGTGCCTCCAATTTTATTGAGAGATTCATTAGCTTTGACCAACATTGGATAAATTATTCATCTTTTATAAGAAAATGAAAAAGTGGATCATCACTTTCTAATGCTACATGGGGGAGGAAATTGAGCTATCAACTCAAATTTAAAGGGATTGACAATGATCCCATACTTGGACACTATAAAACCAAGTAACCTTGCAATGACGACGTACAAAATAAAATTATTTGGATTTAGTTGTATCTTGTTGAAATGACATCTATCAAAAAATACTTGAAGGTGAGTTGGATGATCGACTCTTATTTTAGATCAAGTGGTCAGGTCATCCAAATAGGATACCACAAAATGCTTGATGTCATGTAAATCATAAGAAATATCAATCTAGAACATAACCCCAACATTTTTTTTATGTCAAATAAGAGATTAATTTCATAGCTCTTTGACATGACAACAATTGAAAAGAGTGAATTCAAGACAAATTCCCTAAAACCATTTTTATTCGTGCATTCTATACTTCTTCTAGCATCTACCATGAAATTCCTATCCACATGTTGAAGACAATCTTGTTTATGACATTCATTTGTTACCAAAAGTCAGATTTATTTCTCTTTATCTATCTTGTTTTGACATTTTGCAACATTTTTTCTAGCCATAACTCATTCAAGTCTTTTATATGGCCTTGTTTGCATATCATTTTATTCTAGGTATTTTTCATTGTAATTATCCCCATCCCATTGGTTTAAAGGACACGCCTCTTCTATAAATTCCCATATCTCCATTTTTCTTGGTGTCTCCTTGAAATTTTCCTTGTCCCTTAACATATCACCTTTGCTATCCTTCACTTTATTTATTGCCCATCTAACCAAACAATGTATAGAATTATCCCCAATCCTACATTGTTCACAATTTCTATGTATCTCTTCCACAAAAACACCGAAGTCCATTTTACCTAGTGCTTCACCCTCAACCTTCTCATCCTCATGGACATTAACTATCATTCCTTTGGCAATGCACATGCGTGTTCCTGTGCATTCATGTGTAATAGAAACCCTTTTAAATTTGAATGTATTCCTATATTGGGGATACCTTGAGATTTTGATTTACCTATGTTGTGCCTCAAATCCATAATCTTCCATGGATGTGTGTCCCCTTCATCAACATTTTCCATAATCAAATATTTTTGAGTGACATCAATTATCAAAACCATAACATAGCCTTCATTAACTCTTTCCCCGCCATATGAATCAAATTTTGGACCTTGATTATTTGGGGTTCCTATTGGTATTATGTGAGGGGTTTATTTACATTGGAAACAAATTAGAGTATTTGTTGACTAGGGAAGAGTTAGTTCAATCTAGATCAAGGATGAAGCTTAGCAGAATAATTCATGATCCAAAATTGAGGATGACAAGATTACAGTGGAATGACGATATCCTTATTTATCATTCCAAGCATTTTCTAAGAATGACATATCTCAATTCATATTAAACCACCAAGTTATTATTTAGCCATGGATATGACACTTGTATTATCGATGCATATGTATGGATTGTGCTCATTAGAAATTTGTAGAAGTTGGAGAGTCACAACAAGGTCCCTTGGAAAATCTAACAAAGTCTAAGATTGATGATATCTTAGATGCCAAGAAAATCCCATGATTCGGAGGACTGATATTTATGGCTCACATTGTCAAGATGGAATAAAATATAGAAGATATCTAGATGATTATATGCCAAAGATATTCAAATGTTTATAAGACACCATATCTCTATTGTGTTTACAACATATAAGGATAATGCAAAGGAAGAATATTCATAAACCTCTCTTTTTCATCATCCTGAGTTAATTTAATGATGTGAAATCCCAGTTTAATCCCATCCAAGTTGATGGTAGGATGGATATACCTTTGTATGATGGAACTATAAATATTGTGAAACTAGATAATTAGTTGATACAATTTGTAGTCTATTTTTATTAGAATGGTTTGGAAAATGGACATATGAATTAATTTTCCAAACTAAAGATAAGTGGATGTGATTTTTTATGATTAGAGGTATACCGCAAGAGACTAGAAAAATGAAGAGAACATATACTCACAAATGAGGAGTGGTTAAAAGTCTACTGAGGAAACAATTTTATCCATTGGGATATGAAAGTGACCATCAAATATGATGTAAATAACTTCACCAGAAACAAGGTTTGAGTGTGAAAGGGTATACTTGTTCTTTTCCTTGAAGGAAAACTAGTGACTATTAGCTTTCCACAAAAAAAACATATTTAAATATATCTAATATTTCATAATCATGTACCTTCTTATCTTATTCCAAAGCCAATAAATGAGCACAGACAAAGGAAAATCTATAACCAAGGTGATTGTTAGGACAAAAAAAACTTCGAGCAATGATTTCATACTTGTGCTTGTCCCTGGAGGAAAGCTAGCAACTGGCATCTTTCCATCAATGAGTGTAGAACTCACAAAAGCTTAAAATTTGAATACATCTCTCGTTTCATAAGAGACGATATTATTATCTTATTCTATAGACAATAAATGTGGACACACAAAGGTAGAACCTAACCACGATGAATGTTAGGAAAATGGCACCCCCAAAGCATTGATTGCATATTTCTAATGACAACAACATATGAACACTAGCCTCTCTTAGGATGAAATCCTAGAGAAAGGAAATCCTAAGCAATTGTTGCATACTTGTTCTTCTTGTTGGTGGAAATCTAGCATATGCTAACTTCCTTCCAACATAGGGACAAGTTTAGAGCCAAATAAAAAATATTTAAAAATATATAAAATATAAATATTAAAACAAAAAAATATAAATATAAATTTAAAAATATATAAAATATAAATATTAAAACAAAAAAATATAAATATAAATTTAAAAATATAAAACTAAACAAAAAAATCAAAACAAAAAATTGAAAACAAAATGTGCCTAACCATTGTTCAGGTCCCGTGCCCGACCATTGTTCAGGTCCCGTGCCTCGACCATTGTTTGCTTTGGGATTTTCTAATGTGACCAACATAATGTTCAGAGTGAGATCCCCTGATCGATATCCAATGAGACCAACCAAACCCCTATCTTTAGACATGTGCATAAGGATTGGGGTAATGGAAACTATACAGTATAGAAAAAAGGAGGCTTTTCCTTGTATCCAAGCAATTTCTATTGCCAATGTGATAATTTTAGATTTATTGGTTTATTTGGTGACAGAAATTTGATTAAAAATGCAATATTTTATTTAGTAATTTGTTTATGGCTTTTCCTTGTATCCAAGCAATTTCTATTGCCAATGTGATAATTTTAGATTTATTGGTTTATTTGGTGACAGAAATTTGATTAAAAATGCAATATTTTATTTAGTAATTTGTTTATGAAATATGTAATTAATTTATTATTATCAATTGAAATGTAATTTTTTTGAAGCTTTTCAATATAAAAAGGTGGAAAATTTTGATAAATGCAAATAGACATGACTAGAATTAGAAGGACACCAAAACATCATCAAATAAAATGGTCTAAATTTTGCCCTTCATCATATAAAATAGTTACCTTCCCACATTAAACTTTTGATGAAAAATATATATTTTTTAATAAAGAAATTGTTAAAACTTCACATTTACATAGGAAATAAAAATATTGAACTATATAGAATTTGAAATAAAATGCTTAGTGCTAAAAAAATTAAACATGAGAAATAGAGAATTTGTATCTTTCATTACATATATGAAGAAATATGAACTCGGAAGGCACAATGTTTGTATGAATGCGCGAGAGTTTGAATATGGAAATGGATGAGTAATTTGAGACTTATTGCAAGTTGAAATATTTTATTTTTCATACCGAATTTGGAAGTTTCTATTTAAGCACCAAGTTGTTTGTGCTGGTTTCTTGAACAAATCAATAACCATAAGAAAGGAAATTAGAATCGTGAATTGTAAAATGTATCCCCAGGGTATGTTGAGAGTTCCTTGGGATTTTTTTGTTGTACAACTACTCTTCCAACCAAATTTCCATGTACAACTTCTCCCACTTCACTTGAAATTATTCCAATGTGTACATACTAATACCTCAAAAAATTTTAATGACGGTTTCGAAAATACACTAACTATCAAAAATACATTTTGGAAAAAAAAAAAAGATTGTAAAAAAACGGTTTATATATATATATATTAGGAGCACAAAGTGGAATCCATTATATCTACCAAACAGTTTAGGAGCACAAAGTGGAATCCATTATTTTTGGCATCATCGCCCATTCGCAGTGGCAAACAATATATTCAAAAATTCAAATCAGTAACGAGGAGACCAAGACATCATCTCAAGTCATATCACGATTCACAATCATTTCTTCATATGGACGACTCGACTGCATCCCTTGTAACTGGACGGGTCGCTGAGTGGACCCCATCCAGGTCCATGCTGGTCGGCCAAAACAGCAAAAGATGGTCAACACTGTTCGCCAACATATTCCCACTAAAGCAAACGAATCGTGGTGGGTGGACCGTGGTCCGTATCAGGCTTCAAATTTGAGGCCTTCAGGGCCCTTCAGAGGCCATTTTACACGTCATAGAAGTCCACTTCAAATTTTACCATGCAAAAAAAATTCAATTTCATGGTAAGCCCTTCAATAATTAAATTAACCACTACTGTTTAAAATTGCAACAGAAGGGTAGCTTCAAATTTCACCCATCGACAGTTTTTAGTGGGAAATTGGTAATGTGGCTACTAGCTAGGTGACTTGGGAGTGGGACTTGGTTACTCTCCAATATCCACGTGTTCGATCATCCATGGATCATGGACCATTGGGCCTCTAATAATATCATTTACCAACTTACATGGACGGGCTTACACTGAGCAGCCCATGGCTTGAACACTTCTAAGTTCTCGTGTTTTCAGTGAACGCTTACATGTTTAACACATTTAATGGAAGCAACAAATTTATTAAACCTGGTTGGTGGATCATACATGTTGTTGGCAATGGGCTTACCAAGTTACCAGTTATCACATACCAATTCGTGAATTCTAACTTAGTGAGTTAATTGAGTATTCAATGTATAATATATTATGTTAATGTTCCCCGAATTTGGCATTTTAGACAAAATCCACACTCCAGAAACTTCTTGTAATGTTGCAGGTTGTTGCTCCTTACCGTGGCCCCTACCCACAGCCCTACATTTGATTTGATGTATCAAGTTAATCCTACCGTCCATGGCTCCCATCCTCACACCCTGTGTTTTCTTTGTTGTATCAAGTCAATCCTGCGGCTCCTGAGTCCCACCTTGTGTTTTCTTTGTTGTATCAAGTCAATGCTCGAATTCCATGCTTCCATGGCTCCGACCATCAATATATAATATTACAGGAACACAAACAAGTTTTTTCTTATACCCCTACTCCACTGTGGTCGAGCTACTTCCAAGTTCCACCTACCTTATCTCCTCCAGTCCTTCAAGAGAGTTTGCGGAGCGAAGCTGCCAATGCCAGCCTGCCATAAACATATATAAATAAATTCGTTTTCTTTAAGGAGCTCAACTTCAAGGCTGACTAGATTGCCGACATCCTATGAATTTACAGGTATGTACATCATTTTACCCATTCATGATCCCATCAATTATTTAAAAATTTGTTACTTGATTAAAATTCTGTAACTTCAATTTCAAACACAATATTATTATTTGACTGAAATTTTGTTACTTCAATGGGCCTTGAAGGCTTCAAATTTAAAGCCTGGACTAGAGAGTGGGTTTGTCACAAATATCCGTCAAAGGCTGTTTAGAATGACATTTATCAATTCCCAACTGTAGCAACAACAACAATTGATTCTTTCTTCATATGTCTTGTGTATACGCATATGATTCCACGTGCTCCTTGCCTTGCCCTATTTTCCATTGTCGCTCGATCAAAGCTCTTGAGAATTTATCTTCCCTTTAACTTTCCTGAAATGGAGGGGACAAGGAAGACCATTGTTTTCACTCTAAAATCGAGTTCTTCCCCGTTCATCTTCCACTGGTCACTGTTGCATCCCTACGGGAAACAGGTGTGCGTAGTGCACCCCCTAGCTTTACCAAAAAGCCTGGGGATTTGGGGAAGTTCCCACTCTGCCAACCTCCATGCATCTAGTTAATGAGTTAGATCAAGAATCCAGACTTTGTATCTAAAACTGTATTACATGAGCTGTTTTCCCCAATTGCTCAGTCGTTGAATCGACACCTTCTTCTAGTAAATGGTTTAATATTCTTGGTATTTATTAATATGAAGACCACCAATGCTACTACACTTACAATCCACGTTCGACTATACGAACTGGGACAAAAATGTTTTTGTAATCTTGATTTTTAGAACTACAATGCTACTTTACCTTTTGATTTTGTTACCCTTATTGGCTGGTCTGGAATAAAACAAAAACTTCAACCATCTATGCATCTCCTCTCTACTTGGTCTACCTACGTTTTACTTATGCTTCACAAGTTACAACCCATCCTCTACTCCATCATACCATAGATTTAGTATGTATATCGAGATCTAGGGGGAGAGCTATAGAGAAGAAGCATCCAAGGTCCTTAATCAGCTATTGAGAACAAAAGTTTCCTGGAGTTGGATAGTTCTCTTTGCTCAAAGTTAACCATAACATAGCATGTAACATGTAAGGAATGCTTAAACTTATTCTATCCCAAGTACGTGTGGCATTCATAGTGTTGAATGAAAAATTAAAACATATATTGTTGTCGTTGGCATTCAATTCTGCCGTAGGGTACACAATTAGAGTGACAAAGAAACTTGCTATTAGTTTTCAATCCTAACCAACTTCTTTGTTGAACTGTTCTCTCTAATATACTTGCGTGAAGGAGGATTATAAATGGAAACGAAGTTGTTTGATAGAGGTGCATGAAAGTGAATTATGGTCGTCAATTCAGCAAAGTAAAAAAAAGTTACCATTTAGATTTTTTCCCTTCACCTTTTTTACGACCTTTCTGCATACATCTCTATTGTTCACTAATTTAGTAACAGATAGAGACCAAACTCAACGTCCAATGTTTTTGGCTTATAAAAAAATTTCTTCCTTTTTTTTCTTACATTATCATTTTTTCCATTGTTAAGTAGGCTAGATTTTATGTAGGCTAGAATTTATATTAGTTTGAAGAACGTACTGATTCACACAGATTGAACTTTTCCAAGAATAAGCATCATGTTGCTTTTAGAAGAGTTGAATAACCCAATTCTTCATCGAGTTTGTAGTGTTTGAGGTAGCCTAGGAACCCATTTTAAGAAGTATTAAATATTATTATACTGGTTACAAGTTGGATTGGAATTGGGCTAGCAAGCTAACTGTAGCTGATGCAGCAAAAAAGATCTATGAATTTAGTTATGGCAATTCACACTGAACATTGGAAAGTGGATTTTCTATGTGTCTCCTAAGTTATGTTTCACTAATAAATTCCTCATGTTCAAACAGATCATGAAAGAGAAAAATAGTATTAATTTTGGATGTAAGGATGAAAGTTGGATTGGAATGGGGTTAGCAAGTAACTGTGTTATTATACTCGTTAAAATTTTAAGAGGCAAGATCAATTTGGGAAACTGCTAAGATGGAAAAGGTGGCATAGTGGCCTAGAGACCCAGCCGCTAGATCGAGGTGAAGTATGGTTGTGTTATATGAAATATATAACGTTCAGTGCTGCTATATCCACTACAAAATAAAGCCTCTCGACTTTATTATGTAAGTAAACATTGAAATTTTGATGTACTAGTATATTTTCAAATGAAAAGAATGAATTATTTTTACATGGCAGCATTGAAGGGTTCAATATCTCATAGCCCTTCAAAGTGAAATGAGAACCCACCCTTCAAATTTGATCCCTGGTCCGTATTCCGAAGACCAAAGGAAGAATAATGACTGCCGAGTGGACTCCAAGTCATATCACAATAACTTCTGCACTCCATCATGTCCACGATGAATATTGAGTGGACGCCAAGTCACATCACAAAAAGAAGTTGGAATCCGTATCACGTGTCATGGCATTTCCATGTTTTGGCATCATCGCCGAGTCATATCACAACAATCACTTTTGCGTTGGCAAAATGCGCTCCATCGTTTCGACTGCATCTTTAAAGTCACATTACATTGTTGCGTGCAGTTTCCACGAACATGCTTTGCACTACAAATTAATTATGGTATTTTCTAGGTTCGTCAATATGTCAATATATTAATAAGTGTTTATATTTTAGAATTTGGCATGGACTAGTATTTATGTTTTTTTGTAAGAGGATAAAGTAAATGTATTATAGAGATTGATTTTATGATATTTGTTTCAAAATTCTAAACAAATAATTATAAAAAATAACTAGTAATTGATGCATGAATAACTTGTAATTGATTCATGAATAATTATTAGTTTTTAAAACTAGATTTAGAAAACAACTAACCTATTCATAACACTTAACTTATGATCTAACCACAAATTAAGTTTCCATGTTAATTTTATAGTAATTTCTTTGTATTCAATCCATTCATTTAAATTCCATTTTCAATATCACCTTTATGATAACTGTTTTTTTTCACTATTTTTAAAATTATAAAGTTATTAACTTTTAACTTTGAAAAGCTATATTTTATTTACAATATTTTTTATTTTTAAAAGTGTTTGTAGTTTAATTTATTCGAAGCCTAGTTACTTTGAAACTTGTTTAAACGAAAAGCTTGATTGACAATATATCCTTCAAACTTAATAGTTAGTTGAAATCTATTTGGTTCTAATAAAAAGTGACATCTCATAATACATTTTTTAAATTAAAAAATAAGTTAACATTTAGTAATATTCATTTTTCAAGCCTAGAATACTATACTTAACTATAGTATTATATGACAATAGCTCGCGATGAAGACGCCCGGCGATTCTATGCGGCTAGGGCTCAAACCCTAGCCGCCTCACTGGTTTTCGTTTGCAGGGATCGGTCTGTGGACGCGTCGCTCGTCTCCTTTGCTTGCAGGGCCAAGGATGAAGTGCCTGCGTTTTTGTTGCTCGATATGCTGCGTTCCTCATAGCTGGTGGGCGTCGCCTTCCAAGATGGCCCCAGACCGGTTTGCAGAGATGGAAAAAGACTCTTTGGAAGCTTTCACAGCATTAGTCCGTTCGGCAGGACCTAAAGCCAAGCCTTCTCTCTCGTCTAAGTTTGTTAAGAAGATGGAGGAGATCCCTTCTCTGGAGCTATCTCCAGAAGAGCCATGCAGTCTTGCCCTCCTTCTAGCAGAAAAAGCCCTCATCGGAAAGTTCACGGGGTTATGGCCTAGCCCCAAATCGGTGGAGGCTTGGATGGAAGAACGCTGGAAATCGCTGATACATCGAAACGTTTCTCTATGTGCAGTAGGCAGGGGGTTTTTTGTTTTCAGCTTCTCTAGCAAAGTGGATCGAGATCTAGTTTTCAGATCTGGCCCCTATTTCATGGGGCCGAGGGGGCTGTTTTTAGCCCCCTGGACTCTTGATTTTAATCCCGGAGATGAGATCACTGCAGCCCCGGTTTGGGTTAGGCTGCCTCATCTCCCCCTGCATCTATGGGGGAAAAGTTCTCTGGAGGACATTGGGAATAAGCTTGGGCGTTTCCTGGACAGTGTGGAGCCGAAAGGGGATCAATTTACCTGTGCTCGTGTTTGTGTTGAGGTTAACCTCGAGAAAGGACTCCCGGAAGCCATTCAGCTCTCACTGGGGGAATGGCGCCATATCCAAGAGCTGGACTACGAGCATATTCCTTTTAAGTGCCTTCGGTACCACACTTATGGTCACTTCGCAAAATGCTGCCCCAAAGCCTCAGAAGTGGCAGAACCAGCTAAAGGAGATGATTTTCAGCCAGTAACTAACCGGCGAAGGCAGCCAAGGCGAAAGGAACCACTAGCCCAGGTTCCGAAGGTCACTCCTTCAGCGGAGGCAACTCTTGAAAATAAAAACAGCTTCGAAGCACTGCAAGAAGAAGAAGCCCTAGACCCTGAAGCAACAACAGTTTTGGAAGACCCTCCGGTAGACGAAAGACTTCCGGATCCTGCCCTACCTGTCTCAGTAGATGCGAAGGAAGACAGGGCTTCAGATCCTGAACCCCCTGCCCCTGTAGGCCCGGTTGTTTCAGTCCCCTCCAGCGGCTCTGTGGGAACTATTGAACCTGAAGACAATTCAGTCCCGTCTCCACCCCTTACCAGAGGGCGAAGGACCAACAAGGCACGTAGAGAAAAGGAGACGGCCTCCAACATCTCTTTTGGATCTCAGAAAAAGCTGGATCCCTACTTTAAGGGGAAAATTTCATCCCCCTGCTTCTAAATGCTTTGCTTTTTTCTTCTACTTTGCTCACAGTTTGTGAGAATTTACCCTTGTAAGCTCCTTTTGTCATTATCTCGAATTAGCTCAAGAAACAGATGGGATTTGTCTCCCAAGACTTTAACAAGAAGGTTGGCAGCACTGTTAGAGGTCACCAACCTTCTTCAGATTTGTAACTTTTTGGTTCTGGCTTGCCAGAACGCAGATTAATGCAACTTAACCGTTCTTGTCAAAAAAAAAAAATATTCATTTTTCACAATGTAAATAACTTGTAAATTTAGGGGTTGATTCAATGAGGTATTAGGTGATAGGATGTGAAATATCAATTTGTCTAAGCTTCAAATACTTCTACGAGTGTAATCGCTTCTTTACCTACTCTATGATTTTTTATTTTTTTCTAAAACAACATAGATCCATTTTAAATTGAGATCTAAACACTGAGAGGGATCCAATTTCTTCACGTGCAATTCTTTTTAATCTTAATTTTTTTACACGGAAAAATATATTTTGTATTTTATGAGTCGACATGGATATTTTAATACCTTTTCATTTGGTTTTAATTTTTATTTTATAGGCCAACATGAGTTTTTTAATTAATTTTTATTTTTGGTAATTTGTAACGTTAAGTTATGTTACAACATCTCCCCCATACTGGGTTGTAGAGCACCTCGCTCCTCTCAGTGTTATGGAAGTGGTTTGTGCCATTAAAATTGCAATTGTTTTGCTAGTGGTGCTCGAAAAAAAGATCTTGGTGGGTGATCATTTGAAGAAGCAAGGAATCATGAGACCTTTTCATTGCCCTTTATGTTGTGCTGGTGAGGATTCAGTCGATCATTTATTTGCATCCTGTTGTTTTTCACAAAAAGTTTGGGGTGAAGTTCTTTGTGTGTTGAATATTTCTGCTAGATGGGGACATGTTTCGTTTGAAGTTATCCTTGGGTTTGGAAATCTATTATTAGATTCCACTCAAAGTTGTAGTTGTTTGTCTTATGAGGTCTTTGGAATTATAGAACTTTGATTATTTTTTAAATGGATAGATAAATTTAATTAATATTATGACAAAGATTGTTGGATCTTTTATGGATTATAAGCAAGAAGCCATTGAGTTACCTGTGTGCTTTATTGTTTACATCTCTTCCTGGGTTATGCCCAGTGCGCTTCTTTGATGGTGCATCAGAGTCTAATGTTTTTGGAGAAAGTTTGGTTTTAAAAGTGATAGTGGACCACTTTTTTCGATTGTGGATGGCTTATGGATCAGGTACTAACTCTAGAGCCTAACTCTTGGCTCTTTGGGGGCTTTTTTTTGTTTAGAAATGGAATTTTTTATCTCTCCGGGTGGTGTGGGATTCATAGGTTATCATAGAATGGGTGGTAGGGACATCACGTCTACAAGTGATCATTTTAGAAGGCTTGAAACTTAGAATCCGTGAGCTTCAAAGGAAATTCCAACTTCTTTCTTCCAGCCATATTTATAGGCAATTCAATGCACGGGTTGATCAGTTATCTAAGAAGGCTCTAAAATCTGTTAAAGGGCTTCTATTTTATTAAGAGTGTCTAAACCATTCTAAGATCTCTTCTAGTTCTTTTCAAGAATATTGATATGAAGTCACTTTTTTGGAACTCTATTTATGTTCTAGATTCATAATTGTCTCATAAATTTAGTTACTGTTTGGAAGTCTATTTTGCATTCTACGTGGACAACTTTGTTAGTTTTTTTTATTTTTTTTAAATTTGTAAAAGTACAGTTGTTGTGGTGGCCTAGTAGAGACTTTGAGTTTTTATGTGGGATAGTTTTGTGGCTTAAGATCTGAAGTATTATTGACTCTTCAAGACCTTTGTAATGTTAAGTTTGATTCATATTAATGAATATCAAATCTTGTAACATATTTCAAATTTGAAACATACCATATAATATATCAACATAATGTATTTTTTTAATGTTTATTAAGGTATGCATTTTTTGTATGTTATTTCTACATTTACTTAAAAAATTGTATATAACAATAATAACAAATTTGTTTAAATTAATTTCATTTTAGATTAGCAACTAAATAGAACCAATAAAATATAAAAACTAACTTTAAGTGTATTTATGTTAGTAAAAATTAGTGTCCTTGAAGGATAAAATGGAAAATATGGCGGAAAGAAAGCACCATAGTATAAGAAGTTTACATGTCTTTTAAGAGTAATTTGATAGAAAATAAGTTGGGTAAAAGTGAGTAAGAAAATGAAATTTTATTTAGAAATATCAAATGTATAATAGATATTTGATAATAAAGGAATAAAATATTAATATAGAATAGAATCTCTTACTAATAAAAATAATTACTATTATTTTTATTTAAGTAGGTTTTAAAATGAATTAAATAGATTTAATTCCAACTTTTCTCAATTAAATTTAAAAGAATAGAAGTAGACAAATTATATGTTCAGTGGTCTATGCCAATGTACATTCATTAATTCCATTTTTTATTAATTAACATTAAACTATGATAATTGAGTCATATACAACTTCATCAATTTTTAATCTTGGTTTGCAAATTATTTATGAAAGGATTATGTTCCAATATAACCATAACTATATGTATAAATGTTTATTATATTTTATACCATAATAATTAATAAACATTCAATTAATTAAATATTTGTTGTGAAACTAAAATGTTAAAATTAAATTTATAAATGACAATAAGTTTGACTGATTTAAAAAACAATGGTTTAAATATAAATATAAATACAAGTATATATGAAATTTAAAGAGATATATTAAAAATACAAAACTTCAAAAATCTATTTAAACATATTTAAGTCAAATGTTTGATGTCTTTCTTTTTGTATCATGTACAAATTAGGATTGTAGTGCTTACCATCTTTTCAAAATCCTTATGAGAATGCCACTATCATTTTTCAACATTATGTTTTTCAACAAAGTTTTCTATATGGTCTTAACAATAATTGTCACTTTAAAATTTTGAAATTTGTGAATGGCAATAAAAACACTAGATGCATATGAAACAATGTAGTAATTAGCATAGATCTATCTTAACTTGACTCTATTAAGTATCGGGAGAGATCAAATTCCTTTAATCAATGCATATATAGTGCAACATGGGGCTGTTCTTAGAGTCCCACAAAGGAATCCTCTTCCACAATCACTAGAAGTTATAGCATTCAGCGAAGTTGCAACTCACAAAGGAGTTACAGCCTCAACATAGTTGCATCCCACAAAGGATTCACAACATCAATGGAGTTGTATCCCACAAAGGAGTTTCAACATTTGAAAATGTACTACACACATGGCTTCAATCATGGCATTTGCCACATAAATAACAATAAAATAAATCACAAAAGATAACTCATCCCGTGTAAATAATAACATAGAATTAGATAAGTTTTATTATTGTCCATTCACAAATATTTACAAATATCTGTTGCATACATAGAGCCACATATCAACTTCTATTCATCCCTTGTGCAATTTCAAAATATGAGAACCCATGTTGCTCACTTAGCATAGAAAACATAGGCCTGAGCCTAGACCTCCATACCCACTATGGCCAATACCTCTCTTCCACTACAGAGCTAGAAAACATCTCATAATATTTCTGCATAGGCAAGAACACCCCTTTAAATCCAATGAGAGGCAAAATCTCTCTCTCCTTCATGGGTAGGAATATTAATAGCTCTAGATGGGAAGGTAAAGGGATGAAATGATTCAACTACCAGGAAATGAATCACTCCATCCTTTACTATTGTTACAGTTGTGCTTGTAATTGTCTTCTAACACCACATGTCAAGCTCCTCCAACGCAACCTAAGTCCATATCCTGTAACAACTATGTATTTATTTTATTTTATATTGAATGGTTCACATATTGGTCAACAAAAGTAACCGCCAATACTAACGACCATAGAATTAGTAAATGTAATAATAGTTTGAAATATTCTTCTACATAAACGTTCTTTTAGCAGCTTTGTTGTAGCAACAACCATAATCTACGGAAATACTGAAAACCAATAGCCATCCTAATGAAAGTAAGGGAGACATGCATGATAGCCCATTGCACCAGGGATGCTCCTACATCAGACTTCCCTAGTTGAAAATTCGTGAGCATCTTACTCATGCAATTATTGATAAATCAACAACCATTGAATCTATGGCTAATATGGTGTGGTAGTGATGCCAAAAGTTGAATTTCTTTGCAAAAGGAATCACTTGTCATAACAAGACCCGCCATAAAATGTGTTGAAGACATAAATCAAATTGCATTAAACCACAATGAATATGGTTAACCACCATTCACAGATAATGAAGCACATCATACAATGATCTTGGACGAGTCATCAAGTGCTACATAACTAATTAGTGTAGTTTCCTTTTGAACAATTTACCTCAAAACCAAATAAAAAAATTAGTCAATTTATTTACAATTACCAATCATAAATTTCAAATTTATATTTCAAAATTTTCAAATTTATTTTTTTATTTTTTATAATATATAATTTCGATTTAACTTGAGACAACTATTTGACAAATCAATCGTTTGATCACCCAAAGATTTCAATATTACTTTTTTCTTTCAAGCTGAAAAAAAAGTAACTTGCTATTCAAAAAGAATCAAAGTTACATCAATGCATATCAAGAGTTCTAGCCTTTTACAAAAAGGCATCCTTATCTCTTAAATCACATCTCACAAAGAGACCTTAAAAAAAATAACATTCTACATGCTTTCATAGCAAAAAACAAAACACCTCTTCCGAACAAAGGGAGAGTGCATTTCCCAACTGCGAACATTGAAACTAGAACTAAGTTTTGGAGACATCAACAGTTCAAAAAATTGTACTAGATAGTTCATCAGTAGGAAAAATCATTTGTTTAAAAAATATAAATCACTCATTTGTCGATAATAGCCTCATCGAAAAATTCTTCAAACTGAATGGTGCCTTCCATTTGACCCACTACTTCCTTAGATAATGCATTTGCACCAGTATTGAATTATGTATAAATATGGGAGAAGGAAATATCAACAAATGAATCCTTTAATTCCAAGATCCTATTCATACAATGAGTTAGATGAAGCACATTAAGATTGGATTTTCCAGAAATCCAATCGATGATGACCTTGGAATCGCCAACAATATGTATTATCTGTAATCTATTTTTTTTTTCGGAAAACCACAAAAGACCCCATAATGCAAGGAGTTCAGCTTTGGTATTTTTTCTAGCTCCCACTCCAATTTTTAGTTTGATATGATGCACTTTTTTAATTTTAATAAAGAAACCAACACCACAAACACCCTTGATTTGAGAACCATCAAAGAACCCCACTGATATTGAATCTTCCAACTAAGGTTTGAATAAAAATATGTTCTTCATCTTCATCCTTGATTTATAGTTCTTCAAAAACTGCCCAATAGCCCTATAACTTACTTGAAAAGGCAAAGAAAGTTTACCATCAAAGATAAACCGATTCCTTGATTTCCAAACTTCCTATATAATGAAAAGGAGAAGTTCTTTATATTACATCTTTTTCAAAACCAATCCTGCATACAATCCTGAAATCTTGCATTCTTCCAACAATCTATGAAATTCAGTTTTTCTTGACATATAATCCACAATCTGATAAAAAAGAGAACAAGTCACAAAAAGGTGTGAAATTGTTTCCAAACCACTCAAACTAAGAGAACAAACTCTTGGGCCATAAAAACCTTTTTTAACAAGATTATCCCAAGTTGAAATTTTATTCTTCGGGCATAACCATATAAAACATCTGATTTTTGAAGGAATCTTCCACTTACATATTTTTTTGAGCTCGCCACTTAAGAAGAATCTGAATATTCTCTGAAATAATGAATTCATATGCCTTTTTGGCTATAATCCTGCCATAAGAGTCCTCCCAATCCCAAACTAAAACATCTGGATTATTTCTCAATCTGATTCATGTTGAATTGAGAGAGAGAACATACTTTTCCCACCATGTTGACAAAACACCTGTTAATCCAAATTCTGTAGAGATAACCCAAGTAGACCTGGAATTATCGTGCTTATAAATCTGAGCCAACACTTGTAAATTCGATGAATGTAGAGCAAGAAGGAACTCCTGCGATAATTGAAATTTTTCTTTCAAACCAATTATAGGATCAATACCAATATAGGCTTGGATTCCCCTGCCAACATTCCAGCACAATCTCTTTTTTAAAATCGACAACTTTCTATATAAGCCTTTCCATATGACAGAGGAATTTGAATTAAGACTAGGAGTATTATGAATCCAATGAGATAAAAACATTGATTTGATATATTTTATTTTCAAAACTTTGCTCCAAATACTGTCGCCAAATAAGGCCCTCGGGATTTTGGCACCCATCGCATCACCAAACCAAAAGATGTGCTTCAAATCCCATCCTCCAAGTTTTTTCGGAAGACAAATACTATGCCATGAAGATAAATGTAATTTTGAGGAGTTTAAGCTAACAGACCAAATAAAGTCAACCATTCTCTTCCTTATCAATTCCAACATAGACCTTGGGATCATTGCCAACGATTACCAATAAACTAGGATACTTTGTAAAACTGATGTAGCCAAAACCAATCTTCCTCCCAAATAAAGGAACCGGAAAGTCTGATTGTTAATTCTTTGTTCGACCCTTTTTAGAAGCCAGCTCCAATCCTCTTTAAGATACCCATTTGGTTTAAGGAAAAACCCCAGATATTTAAAACCCAATTGAACATTTACCATTTTTAACAGAATAAAACTAGCCCCTTGTTGGTCCACTTGCAACCGACTTATCGGTCGATGCCCACTCTATCCGACTAACGCCTCTAACCATTTGTTTGCCAAGTACCACATTGTGTGCCCTTATTCCCACTTGTGTTGGTTGTTTCTTTGAATTGACTTGGTTGTGCACCCGAGCTTGACACACCCGACACCCTTAGTATGTGGGAGTGCGCCCATGCTACTCATCCCATCACCATGAACCGGGATTCCAACCCAAAGTTCATCGTGAAGCTTCCATCAAGAGTTTGGTGATGGAGCTGCCATCCCGAGTTCGATGACAGAGCTTCCATCCCGAGTTCATCAGTCGAGCTTCCATCCCGAGTTCATCAGCCGAGATCCCATCCCTGGTTCATTAGCTGAGCTTCCATCCCTATTAACACTCCTCATTGAACTTCTGTGCTACCAACCACACCGTACCGACGGGATCCTTGGTGGTTGATGCGCCCAAGCTTGCCATGCCTTTGGGTCACATGCCCTCTTGTATGTCAATGGGATTCCGCAGGGTAGGTAAACACTTAGAATATTTGGCTAAGTATCCTGTCAACTGTGGACCCAAGAGGCTCCCAAGTCTGGTTCCTTGGGCGAGTGAGGTGTGGCTAGTGCCACACCTCACTCGCCCAGGGCACCAAGGCCGTTACATTTACTTTTATGAGGTAATAAAAAATAGGTAAAGATTTAATGGGAAACACATATTTGATGCCAAGTACTCGAAGCATTAAATTCAAACTTGATAAACCAAATCAATCACGCGGATGATGATTATTGGGATCGACTATTCATATCTAAGTTTGTAAACAATTAATAATAATAAATCTCACTTTGCTTATTATATTTACACCTTTTCTTAGATTGAAGGAGGATGGGACAAATGCATTGTTCAGATTGATTGTCGTTCAAAATTCGAAATAAACAATTAACTGATAATATTTGTGTGAATCAACTATTAACATATCTAGCAATTAACTTGAAGAACTGAAATCGTTGGTCAATACGACATTGCACGGTGCAGCTACAGGCCGGATGCAGGACACCTTGCCTAACAATTTGGATAATCGAGTTGTAACTTGTGGTGGCACTCTGGTCATCGCACAGGTGCAACCTAATTTTTTCCGACACACTCAAATCAATGAAGAAAATAAATCCCGTTTTGGTATTAATTGCTTCTATGTCTTCTTAGTTAGCTAGGCGGCTTTGTATATGCAAACACATCTAATGCCACAGGGATGCTAAGGCCAGAATGTCAACATTTGGATTAGCATTTGGCTAAAGTATTAATAACTGGCCAACCAAGTAAGATGATACTGTCGGGCTTTGCAGTTCTGAAATTGTAGACGATATTGTAAATATGGCACCCACCTGAGAATTTATTTAGCATTAGCATTATGAAGATGTTTGGAATGACGAAAGCTAACTATTCTCTCACCCACTTGAATATCAACACCATTTTAGAAGAAATTTATTTAATACGATCATAATTATTGAATTAAAAATGTATAAAGTAAAATAAAAAGTGTTTAGCAATTTGAATATGTTTGAAATGGCAAAAGCTAAAGTATTCTCGCCCCCGAACAAAAAGTCGGAAAACCACCTTATACACCAAAAGTATGTACAAGTCGAATATGTATATATATATCGAATTTGTATATATATATATATGATAGTTTTTAAAGTCTCTGAAAATATAGGCTCGTTTCCAATTTTCATGTAAGCATGTGCACATATGTTATCACTCAAATGTTATTATAAATATTTGTATTTTGATAAGGATGAGGGTAATGATACAGTGTTACCATTATTATTAGAATATATCAAATATATATGTTTATAGTGAAAACCTCTATAATATTTGAACAAGATTGTTATTAGAAACATTTATTTTACAAGATTGTTAGTAGAAATATTTGTACATGTATAGTATTTCTTAGGAAGGAAGGAATGGTGGCCTCAACATTTTATAAGTTTTATTAAAGCAAACAAATCCAAAGTTTACATTTACGACATGTTTTTAATAATACAAATGATCTTATAAAGAAGAAAAATAATTTCAGAAAATAATCAAAATCTATTTTTATTAAGTTTACCTCTGTTATGCTATGCACTTTTCAAAAAACAATTATATATATATATATATATATATATATATATATATATAAACCCCAAGGTTTAGTTTAAATGGTTATGAGACAAACGTGAAATTTCTCGCCTCAAAGTTGGGGAGATCATCGGTTCAACTATATTGATCTCCTTAGGGTTTGGTTCAATAATCAAGTCCAATTGTTTACACCATTTACCAACCATTAATCCCGAGAAAGTAATATATATCATCCCCAAGGTTTGGTTTAAATGGTTATGAGCCAAACATGAAATTTCTCCCCTCAAAGTTGAGGAGATCACCGGTTCAACTATATTGATCTCCTTAGGGTTTGGGTCAATAATCAAGTCCAATTGTTTACACCATTTACCAACCATTAATCCCGATAAAGTATTGGAAGGTTTTTTTTTAGAGGTTATATATATATATATATATATATATGAAAAAGTATAACATGTCATTATTGCAATACAAAAACTATATTATATTAATCTACGAATATAATAAAGTATACAGTATTGACTTTCAAACAAATTGTGAAAGAAAAGAAATCGCTGCATAGAAATTCCAACACAATGATTAAATTGTTTATAAGGTTTAAAGTAAAAGAAAAATGCTCTATTTTTGCAGCATTGACCATGAGATTTCAATGTGGTGGTCTACATTTTTAATGGGTATGCCACAGCTAGTGTGAGACATAGGAGTTTGATTAAATGGTCCAAGTCGACGTGGTCCTTAGGGCTTGCACAATTTAGGAGATGTAGTGTTATTTCATGAACTCATAGCTCAACTCTCTTTTACTAATTGGAAGTGTAGCTTTCCATGGTTAAAAGATTCAAAATTTGCAATTTTAGTAGAAGTTTTGTTGCATATTTAGAATAAACATAGTTTGATGAATAAACACATTAGCATTGATTAAAGTTGTATGCACAACTATAGTTTCAGGATCAAATACATAAATTGTCACTGATGATGATGGGAACCTCTAACATAATGGGATTTGCTTTATTTCCCTTGGATAAATCTCCATTCAATGTACCATTTGTGAGGAGTTGTCAAATAGTAGGAGTTATTCATAATCCACAGCCACTTGAATATTAACACCATTTTTTCATGGAAGGAATTTATTCAACGAGGTTATTAATTATTGGATTAAAAAATGCTTGGTGGTATGCATAGAACCTATATTTTGACAAAAGGTATTAAAATGAGTTTTCCAGTGCCTCAAAGGTGAACTAGAAGAAAGGATAGCTTAACATTGAAGTTATTAAAAGGAAAAGTATGCTAAAAAAATGGATAGCATTACAAGAACTTATAGTTAAATAATCCATAGAAGTTATCCCATAATAAGATATAGATGATGTGAAAAATGTTGCAATACAATGTGACAATGAATCATCATAATAGAGTTATGCATATTTATAAGGAAAATTAAGAAATTTAAACAAAATACATTTTAATAAAGATAGAACTTTACTCAAGCTCGAAGAGAATTGGATTGTCTAGATACAAGTGTCCGCCAATTTCAACAATAAGCAAAAGAGCTTCAACAATAGAATAAGACCATAAAAATAACCCATAAGGAAAATATTAATTAGTAAGGACTTAACGTCGATGAAGAAAATTTTCACCTAAGAAATGATAATAAAAATATACCTGCATAAGTGAAGAAGTTAAAGAAGAAGAAGAAGAAGATAAAGTGGGAAATCAATCTAACCAACTCATTAACAAAGGAAACTCAATCAATGTAGTTGAATCAAGGAAGGTCGATGAACTTAAAATCCAAACTATGGATATTGAAACCCTTACCAACTCAATTAATGTGGAAAAACCTAACGTCATCACTAATGAAGTCACTCCTCACAACCCATTTAATATAAAAATATCAATTATCAACATGACAACAGAAGTAAATCATAAAAATATAAAATATGAGATTACAAAGGGTCAACTTACCATGGTACCATATTTGCACCCAAATTACAAAATTCATAGCACACAAGAATCAACATACTAATGCTAACATTGTTCTTGTGTGACAAAAAATCCAAAAATTGATCCAACTCAAAGTTGGCAACAAAGAAGATTGACTCAAAACCCTTATCATCAAAGAGTTCAATAATCAATTTATGATGGATTGAACCTTTTTCGATGTTGTTATGAACATAATAATAAATGCAAATGATAACATTAATAGTATTAATTAAATAATTAAATATTATAATTGTCATGAAATGAATAGTTAAGGGACATACCCATTCACTCCTGACCAATTGATTCTTATAAAGTATATCATCATGAGGGTGATTGTGCTCATCTATCATTCAATAAAAAATTTCTTATCCAATATATTCATATGTATTTTGTATAATTTTCTATCAATGGAGCGCTTCTGCTACATTGGTATCAAAACCTCAAATAACCAACCGATCTCGTGATTAAATTCCATACAATGTTATTGTACAACCGCCACATCTATACCTCACCTACCCATACATCGCAATCATTTCCATTCTCAATCACATCTTTTATGAATTTGAAATTAATTCATTGGCATACAACCACCACAGTTTTCCATACATATTTGTATAGTCCACATAATTTCTAACTGTACCCTACAATCAATCATACGTTTAAGTGGCCATCATACCCTACCGCAACTTCACCATCATTTTACCCTATTCGGTGCAAGCCTGTTGAAATTTCCATATGATTCGTCTTACATATTCCCTTCAATACACAAATCCCATTTTCGTACAATCCTTCGTACTATCGTGCTACTCGACAAGTTTATACCCAAGAAGATTCAATATTTAGGTTAAATAACGAGGTTAAAAGAATTCAGGCTATGATCCACATTTTGCAAAATAATCTTGTGAATGTTCAAATTGGGAGCCCGGGTAGAAAAAGACAAAGATGTTGCCACCAAGGAAGCATGGTCAGTTAGAGAGAATCCAATCTATTATTATTTGAGGAAACAACATTTTAAGGGTTTGAAATGTTGACTTGATAACATGGAAACTATGACATCTCCGAATCCAATTGAAAACATTTCTACCCACATAAAGCTTAGAACACAATCATATTTGTTATTGTTGTATATTTTTGTGTGTGAGAGATGATATTTTTCATGGAAATATATCTATCTTATAATCAATTAATTTTTTTCTTTCCAAGGAAATAACTTGGCAGGTTTTAAAGATTTCAATCATAGTTGATTTGTCTCTGTAATTAATGCCTCATTTCAATATTTAAATTCGTTAAAAAATAGCATAATAATTCACTTAATGATCCTATGAATCTATTGGGTTTATCTCGGTTTATGAATCTATTGGGTTTGTCTAAGTTTAATTTAGAATGTACAAATATCATAACAAAAAATAATACAAGAAAGAAAAAAAAATTATAACTACTGTGAATGTGAATGTTTGGAAAGATGAATAATGAATACTTCAAATGTAAATGATTTAACTTACTTCCCATGGCTAAAATGGAAGAATAAAAGAATAAAAAAAAGATAATACATAAATAAATTAACTAATTACCAAACAAAAATAGTAATTTATTTATAAAGAACCTCTTTTAAGTATAATCTACTTATATTTCTTGGATTCTTCCTCACAATTGAGGTAAACATACATTAAACTTTACTTAAGTATCCACATACATATACTCTCCAAAGGCACCAACTTTGAGAACTTAAGTGTTGATCTAATACCATTATAAAAGTCCAATCTAACATGCATTAGTGAAGAGGGTTGTTAATTGATGGAAAAATCCCTACAAGTAATTTAATTTAATGCACGGATCAAATTAAAATGCATTACTAGAAGAACTATTACATACCCAAGTTCCATTGCCTTAAAGTGGACCATTCCTCCAATGTGGGGAAAATCAATTATCACACCCAAGGGTCGATTTTCCACCTAATGAATGTAACACTTAGAACCAAGTGATTCCTCCCAGGAAAGGCTTAAGCTTGATGAGATGAATTTATGGAAACACTTCCTATTTCATAGTCAAATCAAGTCACACTACCCAACAAATAACATAATGGGTTAGATTCAAATTGAACATGACAATTTTGTGGTCACCATGCCTCTCCAGGTTTTGGTGTATAAGAAAACCTCCACTTGTGTTTGTAATACCACATTACCTATAGTAGTCGATTTCTTCCAATCAAGTGTTAGGATTGATTTTATGCCTTAGTACCCCCGTTAAGCTAGATAAATCCAAAACCCCCTCTTTCCCACTCAGGGAATGCTTGAGTACTAAGTCTTCAAATGACTTGCATTACCAACACAATTGGTACAACTCCCTTTCTCAAGACATCAACCATTAATGACACAAATAAAAATACGTCTAATGGAAGTTTCCTCTCTTATATAATCCTAATAGCTAAAAAAAAATATTTCTTTTATAAAGAATTTTTTTTCTTCTATTCTCTCCCTTTCCCACCTCCTTCAAGTGTAATTATACACTTAAATAATGTTATCTTAGTGTGAAATTAAGATTATGGTTATGAGTAATTAGGTCATATGATATGTCATTAGTCAATTAACCTAGCCCCCTTGGAACTTAAGACCTAAAAAAATTAGTTTCCATATTACAAATGTTCTACATCAATACTTTATTTTACAGGTATCGCAAGGTACTAGCTTCCTGGCTTACTCTCCCCATTAAAAAAAAAGTACTTTCTCCCAAGTGTGATTTCCACCACATGATTAACATTCATCTAGGTTACTACCAATATTTGACCTATGTTAGTGTGGGTTGCAAGAATCATAAATATCATCTTTTTCATTCCTTAAACAATTTGTTAGTTCCTTAAAAAAAAGGTCAAAGTTCATCATTGAACCATCTAGGCAAAAAAAAACATGGATCATAACCGTAATCAATATATTATATCCTTCAATCATGAAAGATAAAAATTGGGATTCTTCAAGAGGGGTTTCAATGGTTGGTGATTATGTAGAAGTCAAAGTGGATGAGATAGGTTGATCTCTCGAGAAAAATATAGTACACATGATGGCATTATTTGATGGTGAGATGACCAATGGTGATCCTATGTATGTCGTGTGTATGCCCCCAATAGTGAGGAGTCTTTGTATACTCTTGGTCCTATCTCGCCAAAAGAAGAGAATTTACCATTCATACAACTATTGGTACTAGGGAAACTATTCATATGACCAATGGTATTGAGATGACTAATGGTGATCCTATGTATTCCCCCAATAGTGAGGAGTCTTTGTGGACTCTTGGTCTTATCTTTCCAAAAGAACATATTTTAGCATTCATACAACTATTGAAAATGGTGCAAGGGAAATTAGTCCTAAGCTTATTGTTTTTTCCTTGCTTCGTAAGGTTTGTGTTGCCAGTTTTTTGGTTCTGGTTGCCACCATTATGATTTTTTAGGTTAGGGAGGTTGCCCCCTAGCATTGAGGTTGGTTTTTCTTTTTTTTTTCTTCTCTGTCTTCTTTCCCTAATTTTATGGATTAGGGAGGTATTTGTTGTGTTTAATTGTTCAAAATACTGAACCTGTTGAACAAGAGAAGGTTGAATAAAGTTTACTCATTCTTGTGATGTAGGTTTGGAACCAATCGACATGCCTAATGGAGGACTTGAAAATTAAAAATAGGGGTTGAGAAGGGGGTCTACTACATAAGGGTTGTGGGTCTGGTATGAAGTAGAAGTGTTTCTTGGAAAATTGCTAGAATTACAAGTTGCATTGTGGATATGAGGGGAAGGGTGTGAGGTAACTACCATCACGCTCATGGTGGGGAAGTATGATTGTATGATCCATATGTAGGATATACATAATGTGGTTTAGGTCCACTTTGTGGAAATCTAACAAGTGAATGTGTAGGAATACCGACATATGGTATATAGGGGGAGAATGACCCATAGGGGGTGGTTGGTTCCCTTCATGGGTAATGGTCCCAACAATCTCATCAACAACATGAGAGGTGTCGAGGGTGCTTTTATTAAGGAACCGATGACCAAGGGCATAAGGGATGATCATATATAAATACCCTGGCTGGATGTGATTTATATCGAATTGTTGAGCTTTCAAGATGCCCTCATCTTCAATTGTTGGTATTGTTGTCACAATGTCCTTGCTGATCATAAGGAGGAGTGATTTGAGGAACGAATCTAATAAGAGGTTGTATCTTAACTTTGCACAATGTCCATTGGTGGTGCCATTTGTGGATATGATATGCGATATGTGTGGAAGTGTTTTATCCAAACTCAAAGAGGATATCTAGTCCAAGATCATGGAAACTAGGAGCTAAAAATAAGTAAGGAAAAAAGTGATGACAGGCACAATGGTTGCATGTTTGTTCATAGGAAAATTGGCATACAATTTGGAGGTCATCCCTATAAGAGTCCTTTGAAAAAGTTGAAGACCAATGGTATCCTTGTTTATATATTGTTTGATGAACACCATAGGTGGAATCTCATTACATGGTTAGTAGGATCATCTCCTTGTTTTCCTTCAAACTTTGGGATGTTCAAAGGTAACTTTTCTTGCATGTTGGGAAATTTAGAAAAATTGTGGTGGATAAGATCATTAATGAGCTTTTATAGGTATAGGAGATTTAAAATAGGCACAAATGGCAAGGTTGCTTGGGAAAATTTTGTATTGAACATGGTGTGTGACTAGGGGATGGATCCACTAGATGTGGAATCATTGTAAAGAGAGGTGTGAGGAGGAATATTGAGTAATGTGTGTTCGATCTTGGCATATCCGATCACATATGCATGTGTGTGGGTGTTGAATGGTGTCTTCCCATCTCTAGGATGGGGACCAGGGATACCCTTCCTCTAATATGAGGAGGCCTTGAATCCTTAAGGGACACTGAGATGGTGGGGAGTTTTATATGGTTCCAACTTTGAGGGAAGAAAGTTTAATGGAGTATGCAATAGAAAATTACTGCAATCAATAAATATAACTGTAGCGTGAAAGATAAAAATGTGTGTGTGGTGCAGGTACGTGTCTTCAAAGTAGCTTCATTGGACCGTATGTAGTATGTATTCTAAATTACTAGG
Organism: Larix kaempferi; assembly: GCA_027924585.1. Classification (NCBI taxonomy): domain Eukaryota; kingdom Viridiplantae; phylum Streptophyta; class Pinopsida; order Pinales; family Pinaceae; genus Larix; species Larix kaempferi. The sequence continues at coordinate 5,876,335 of BSBM01000666.1, read as the reverse complement.
GGTTCTTTGCAATTTAAAGAAATAAGAGTGTTAACATATTGACTTAACATGCTTTTTCTCAAAATTGTAATTGGGCCTTCCCATATCTCTATTGTTGGATGGTTGTGAATCCACCGATGACGTCTAGTGAATGTGTGAATGAACTAGTTAAATAACAATGGGTGTTGTGACCCCACCCCAAGATACCTACCTCAAGTGTGGACAATTGTTTTGTCCTTGAATGGTCAAGGGTTATCCCTACAAAGAGTTCAGTGAAACAATGTAGAGAGAGAAAACATATTGACCTCATATTTAATATCCTTTGGCATCATCCCTTCTTATCTAATTTTGTCACACTTGGTATAATAGGATTTCAAGCACCCTAAAAGGAACCATCTACTCTTTCATGTGAAAAAAGATTGAGGGGCACTATTCAAGTATGTCTAGCCCAAAAATCCTTAACCTAACTATAATTTGTTCTATGACCTCTATATGAAGGAATTAATTCGGATATGATTAACTTGTCGATTGATTTTAAAGGTCCCAATTTGATTTAAGGTGCGAAAAAGGAGGTATGTCAAACCTCTCACTTGTTTTGGCTCATCAAGATCACATCATGGGTACAAGATGAAGAGCATACTAGAGTGAAATAAATTTTTATGTTCTTTTGTGTGTGTTTCAAATGTTGAGACAAATGCGCTATTGAACGCTTCAAATAAACTTGCAAGTAATTTGGAAGGAAATAAAGAAAATCGATGTGAACATTACTCCTTTTAAATTAGTTTCCTTAATGTGATTGGATGTTTCCTTAGTGTAATAATTCAAACCAAAAAATGTGAAAAGGGAGGTATTTCTACCTCTTAATCCTTTTTTACTAACCAATATCACTTTATAGGTGCAAGGTAAAGAACATACTAAGATTTAGGAGACATTTAGGTCCCTTGTTTGTGATATAGAATTGAACCCAGATTGTTAGCGGGTTAGAATGGTATTGAAGCACTAAACAGAATAGCAGCACTACACGAATTTAATCCAATTGATCAACCAGCGAGTGAGGCTAGCAATACCAAAAGTGAACCCGATCGATAAGCTATTCTACCAAGATTGAACATAGACCCCCTGCAACACTACCTAGATTGAAGTAGAACTACATTGGATTGAACCCGATCGATCAACCACTGAATGGGGCTATCTCAAGTGCTTGCAGTAAGCGTACGATCAACAAGGTATTTGCATCATATCTCTCGAGTAACGAGTTACGCCCTTTTTCCCTTGGAATTCCATCCTTTTTTTGGTGCATCCCTCCTTGTCCCTGTTTGTCTAACCTAGATTTCTTTGAAAAAAGAATAGACAAGTGGAAATTGGTTAAACTAATGTTAGTTCATTCCATTTTCCTAGCCTAATGACTCTTTTTTTCTTTGGTAGCAATAAAGAAAATGTGTAGTCTACTATAGTGTAGGCTAGGAGTTTGTTGGTAACTTCAAATCCCAAAACCTAGAAAAGAAAGATGCAAAATGATTTCCCCCCAATTAAAACTAGGATTTCTGATGGCTAACAAAGAAAAACAAGTTTTTAATTGATTTGTTAACTCCATAAAAATTGTGGGCAATTATGTGAATTGAATTTATGAGGAACAAAAAATAAAAAAACTAATTTCAATGGCAATCATGTAGGTCACGGTGCATATAATTAAGTGACAATGACAATGCGAATTATAGGTTACAAAAATCACATGGGAAAATGTTGTGACAAAAAATAAAAGGGTTCAAATGATAGCATGGTTGTCAAAGAAACACCCATGTGAGATCACTACAAATAGACACCGGGTATTGTGTTGCTTGAAAAACGGATTGAATTTGACCTTCAACCAAAAAAACTCAATGGTTAAGGATATTATAGGCAAGGTATTGGTCGTGCAACAACCCCCAAGTTAGTATACATAAATTAGACAGCCTATAGATGAGAAATGAGTAATAACACAAAGTTGAGTGGCCCATTCTATATTGGGGAAAATGGTTAAATGGTGAGAAAAAATCCCTTTTCTTGTAGATTTCAAATAAGACAATAGATCTTGGAATGGTTATTGTTACAAGTACTCGTGTGTTGAAGCAAATAAATAAAGAAAAGCAAACATAGAAGCTACTTTAACAGTTAAAACTACTAAAATGACATGAAAACAAGTAATGAAGGCAAGCTTCAACTAAATTTTAAATGTCCAATGAAAAGGTATGTATGTAATAGTATGAACTTGAGGAATGTAGCTTTCGATATGTAAACCAACACTCCCTTTGGGAAGGGTCCTTTAACTCTCTAATTACTCTCAACAAGCTTGAAAATGATGAAGGAAAAAACTTGTTTCTTATGGGAAGAAGCCAAACAAGCATGGAAGTTAAAGAATGGTAGTAAAATAAAAGGAAGAGATTTCTTCCAATGTAATTTTTGTTGCATAAACTTGCTCTATTTTTTTATCTTCTGGAATGCATACCCATGGATTCCTTTTATAGTCAAAATGGAGGTATTCAAAGAACTGGTTCCAAATGTGAAAGATCCTCTTTATGAAGTGACTTCCAAGTACAAGAATGAGGCCATTAAATTCAAGTACCTAGTAGGTGAAGCCACATCGACCCTTTTGGTGCCCAAGTGCAGATGGGGTATTAAATGATCTATGGACTTTATGAATCCATATTTTTACATAGTCCCAATTTTTTCAAGGAATGTTCCCTACAATTTTGCTTAGGTCACAATGTTGATAGTCACATAAGCTAGGTAAAACACAATTGTGCATTAATTCCTCTATTGCACAAATTAATTACTAATAAAAAAAGATTTGTGAATTTCATAATGTATGATGATGATGTCTTCTAGTAATAAATGTGAAAATGTCACATGTGTGTTAAATTCAGGCAATAACATGTAGGATGTGATATGAACGAGATTAATATATAATTATTTTATGAATGAGTTTAAAAGACAAAAAAAATTGTAAATAGAGGAAAATAAATTAAAGTGTTTAATTAAAATTGATGAAAACTTGGAGAAAAGAAAAGGGGTTAAAATATTTTATACATAAATATGATTGATAAACTTAGAGTTGAGTAAATAAAGTCATGATTGCAGAAATAATCGGCCTTCCATCAGTGAATGATACAAAACATATAATAAATAAGTAATGACATAGATATGAAATAGAAATGAGTTTTATAATCTTGCATACAATGTATAGAGATATAAGATATATAATTACAACTTTATATTAACTTGAGGAGAAATTTTCATGTAGAGGGAGAGTATATAATGTAATATTTATGGCTAGACTTATATAACCATCATAATTGTCTAAAACCATTCTAGATGGATATATGACTAGTAGTGAAAATGTGTTTATTTTTATGTAACTTATTGAGACATTATGTGGATATGAGATAACTATATGCTAAGGTGTTGTGCTATAGTGGATGTGTTTTTGTATGGTTTATAACTAATGTTGTGTAATGACATGAGATAGATGGTTTTATTACATGATGTAACATTATGTGATCTGTTTATGAGATGAGATCTGGATAAATGTGTAACCTAATATTGATATTTATATTTATGATGTGTTGGTTATATTATGCTATGCCCTTTAGTGGTATTGATGGTTTGTCAAGTGTGACAGGAAAAGCCACATGTCCACATAGACATCGGATTGTGTTAGATTATAAGGAATCTGGATGGCTTCCAAATGTAATTATTTTCTATATATATGTGCACTAATTATGTTGATTGTTTTATTGGCCTATTTACCATGTTGGTTTCAGTTTGTGTAGAAACATGAAACATGCTTGTGAATTAGTATACACATGAATCACAGGGTTATATGAAAGGTGTACATGGGTACCCTTGGGAGACAAGGTAGTCTCCCCGCCTCTACCTACTAGTACCCCATTCCATCTAATGGGTTGAATATATGTTGTATTTCATCTAGAGGTTACATGTTGTCATGGAGGTGGGACATGGATTTGGTCATTCACAAAGTTTATCTAAGGGGCATTCAATAAGTTGTTGTCCTTATTCCCCATTAACCATTAGTCTCTCAACAAGATAGGAATACCTTTCCAACACCAAGGAAAACCAATAGTCGAAGGGCATGAAGAGACATGGAACCATAAAGAAAACAAATATGCATGGTTAATTATCTCATAAGTAATACATAATTTGGTTTAAGAAGAGTTTTTTATTTTATAGATAAGAAATTAGATTAAAATTATATTTTTTTATAAAACAAGGAGAAAAACACTTTAAATAAATAGAAATGGGAAATTCAAGTACACCCACATCATAAGGAGAAGAATGGGGAACCTAGGAAACATCTAGGAGTGGAAATTGGAATATTACTAGATGTGGGTGAGTAAAATTAAAGAAAGGTAGTTTTTATTTAAATCCAAAATAGTGAATTCACGTGTGTGCATCCATTGAAATAGGAAAATGAAAAAAGATTAAGGGAATATTTAGGAGTAAAAATACGGAAAATGGTTGAACATGATGAATAATATTTATTTTCAAATTTAAATAAAATGAATTACTTGTGCATATAAGTAATACATAGGTGAGTGAATAATATGTATTAAATAATTAAATAAAAAACATTTTACATGGATAATGCAAGTGACTTGAGCCACAAATCCTATAAAAGCAAATCTTCAAAAAGTTAAGAGGCAGTACTTGCACCCTAATGCGAGAAGGTTATCCTAAAACTAGATTATTTTATTGGTGATTGTTGAGAGTTTGCTTTTGTGCATGCTACTTTTTGGAAGTGGAAAACTTCACAAGTGAGATAAGATCCATGTTTTTATGTTACTTTGAGTATTTTTTCATACAATCACATTGTTGTTCAAGGGTCTTGAGGAAGAAGAGTTCCCACTTGAGCACCGCTAGGGTGATCAATTGATAGGCTCTTTGAATATTGGTAAAGAAAAAATAGGTATATTTGAAGTTTTATTGAGCTTAAACAAGCTTGTCACAACCAACTACAATAAATTTTCAACTGTCAAGAAGGGACAATTGAATTTCATTTGTTTTGTAATATTAATATATATTCACAACAATATATTTCATGTTAATTAATATCTCTCACTTATTAATAACTTTACTATTTATAAAAGATATATTTTTTTATTTTGAATAAATGCAAAAACAAAACCTTTATTACAAACTAGAAAATGAAAGAGGATCTTCAACCAAAATAAGAACCTCTATTGCTCTCAACAAGAATAACAAAGTGTATATATATATAACAAATTACAAAACACCATATATTTTACTTCTAACAAAGTAAGTATGTGTGTGTTAAATAAATGGCTATAAACATGATGCATTTCTAACTTAATTTTATTTATGTGAATTTATACATGTTAAAATAAAAATTATTTGTTAAAAAAGGTTTATATTTTGTTTTAAGGGTTCTATTGTTTTTATAAGCTAAGTGTGAAGATGATTGGAGTATGGGATTGCATTGTGTTGATGTTGGTACTAGTTTCTTGATCATGATTTGGTATTTCAACTTATTATTAAACTTTTAACATGGTGATTTTATGTATGTTTATTTTGATTATGGTTATGGAGTGAGTGATTATTACTCAATCTTATCTATTTTTTTATGTAATTTAAAAAATAAAATAACTAACATATAATATTTCTTTCACTTTTCTTTCTAAAAATTGTCCATCACGTAAGTCAAATATGTATGCATTTATATGTTTTGGAATTGGTTTATAACATAAAAGTTTTTTAAAATAAATATCCCACCTTGATTGAGAAAAGTGATTCACAATAACATATATAAGTTCCAAGATATCATAATCCTATATATACATGGTAATGTTGCCTCTTATTAACATAATGTTTGACTGATTGTACGTCAAATTTAACATAGACATAATTATGTTTGACAAAATTTAAAGTGTTTTCTCATTTAAAAAGAAAAAAGTGGGATATGTGATCTAAAATAATTTATATTTTAATTAGTTTCCAATTATTTTCCCATTTAACAAAGAAAAAGTGGAACATATACTTGGACATAAGTATGGTTCACATTACAAAAGCTAAAATATTTTTTCATCTAACAAAAAATGAGACATTTGCTTCAAAATTTAATTAGCTTCCTAATATTTTCTCATTTAACAAATGTTTCATTGATAATTGTGGAAAAGTGTTACCTTTATTAACATTAATATTACATATGATAAATTCCAATTATTTGTTTGTCACCTTATGTACCAAGTCAAATTTGACATGTACATAATTATGTTTGACAAAATTTAAAGTGTTTTCTCATTTAAAGAGGAAAAATTGGGATATGTAATTTAAAATAATTTAAATTTTAATTAGTTTTCAATTATTTTCCCATTTAACAAAGAAAAAGTGGAACATATACTTTGACATAAGTATGTTTGATATGACAAAAACTAAAATATTTTTTCATCTAACAAAAAAAATGAGACATTTGCTTATTCAAAATTTAATTAGTTTCCTAATATTATTTTCTCATTTAACAAAATAAAATTGGAACATGTACTTTGACATAATTAATTTTGGGATAACAAAACCTGACATGTACTTTGACATAATTACTTTGACATGTACTTTGACATAATTAACTATGGTATCCCACTCCATCTTTATCCCCCACTTAAGGTTCGACATGACAGAAGCGCACATATTTTCTTGTCTAACAAAGAAAAAGCGGAAGAACATGTGCTTCACCCCATACCCAAAATCTATATTTGACGAGTATTTCCACATCCATGAAGAAAGTTTGGTTTTTTGATGTGACAAAAGAGACGGTACTCTCTCATTTAACAAAGAAGAAAATGCCGAGAATTTTATTTTATGTCATTTCCACGAACCAAGTCGAGTCAGTCGATCTTTATGGGCTTGTCACCGCATCAAATAAGTGAGCAACTTGAAATATTCGTACACCGTGAAACAAAAAGTGTCTAGAATTAGCATTATGAATATGTTTGAAATGACCAAAGTTAAACTATTCTCTTTCGTAAAAGAAATTTATTCAACGAAGTTATTAATTATTTGATTAAAAAAAATCTAGGTAAAAGAAAAAGTGTTTAGCAATTTGAATACGTTGAAAATGGCACAAGCTAAACAATTCTCTCACCCCTTAAAGCAAAAGTTGAACTTCTCCGTCATTCCAATCCTATACACCAAGTCTAAGTAAAGTATGTAAAGTGGAATATATTCTCTTAAAGCAAAGTATGCAGAGTCTAATATACATATATATAGAGAGAGAGGATAGCTTTATTTTTTGGGGGGGAGAGGAGGTGATTCTTCGAGAGGCGATAGCTCTAAGCGAGTGATGGAGGCTGTTCTAAACTAGGGTTTTAGTTGGGGGAGATGGTGGATTAAGACATAATTGGGATGATAATATGGTTGAGATGGACGGGTTGAGGCTAAGGCTTGTTGGTGATTGCGGAGGATTAGTTTTTAGGGGTGGAAGTTAGGGTTTCTTCTGGGTACATTGATTGCATACCAGAGAATGTTGTGAAGGGGGTCTATGTTAGGGTTATACGGTCTAGTTGATATACTAGAAGTTGAGTAAATAAGGATTGGAAAGAACTCTGAGATCCTTACCCAAAACCAATAGTTTGGAAAACGACAGCCCTCACGAGTCTATGGGTGAACACGTGGATAAAGCTTTGAATCCATCAGCAGGAAACATGCAAGGAAATACTGACAGGCCTCATGTGTTGGGGGATCACACTATGGAAAATAACTGTATGTCAGATGAGTAGTGGGAACGAGCGGGAATACTCAGACCAGACTCAACTTACAAGGATATGCTCAAGGCATGTGTTGAAAATGGGACTCAAGTGGCAGACACGGGGCGAACACACTCCCAGACAAATGGGACAAACGATGTTACAAAAATTCCTAGTCCCCCCACTAGGTTTTCAAAAAATTATTCAGCTAACCCTACTAGTGGATCGATACGTACTTCCAATTCCGAGCAAAACACAACTTTACCACAAAATCCTGGGACCTTCAAAGGAAATGACATTGTAAAGAGATGTAGGAAGTGGAACATTCGACAGGAAGGGTGCAGCATGACCGTTGGCATGGAAAGCTTGGCGGCCTTATCCCTGAAGGCCTTAGTTGGAAAAGTCAGCTATCAGACCATGAATTCGAGGGAGATATCTCACTAGGTATTGACTCAATGGTCGGCACTGATCGGCTATAAAGCTGACATCTTCATACTAAAAAGGGCTAATATGGTTTCTACTTTAGGAAGGAAGAATATGCTACACACATTCTGGAGCAGACTTGGATTAAAGGTAATGGTCGTTTGATGCTAAAGAGATGGCATATAGGTTTTGATCCTAACCTTGAACGGATCTGGTTTCGTCAATTGTGGGTACTCCTCTTGGGGTTTCCATTGGTCCCCTGGAATCATTAGGGTTTCAAATCGGTTGCCAATCAGTTGGGGAAATTCCTCCATATTTCTGATGAAACCCTAAAGGGGATGACCAAAAGAATGGGCAGAGTTCTGGTAGAGATTGATATGTCAAAAGGCCTACTTGATAAATTAGAAATCAACTGGCACGGGAAAAAATTTATGCAAACCTTTGACTATTGGGGATTACCTTTTTGTTGTTCTCACTATAAAGAGGTGGGACATTTGTGGCATGAATGCAATAGTGTTTGCTCAGGGTCGGATAGGGAGGGATCTTTGGAAGAAATTCTGGCATGGTCCTCTGAAAGTGACATCATCTCAGAGGGTGAGCCACATTCACATGATGTAAATGTTCCTCATTCCCCAACCAGACTTCTTGAGGGTTCAATTGAAGATCTCATCGGTAAGTTACAGTCTCAAGAACCTACCTTTGTTATGTCTTTATCTTCAGAGGAAATATCTTTTATTGCTTCCTTGGAAATTAAAGGGGAAACTATTGGGGATGATATTATCGGTAGCAGTCCATATTTCTACAAAGGGGTTAACTTATCCACTTTTCCTCTTCCCACGGAACCGTTACAGCCCAGTCCTGAATTGCGAGTCATCGACCAGTATTTTCCCCAATCTAACCAACAATCTGTTATATCTATACTTGGTCGGACTTCTCCCGTAGAATTTCCTCCTTCTCATAAATAGGTAAAACCACCTATCCCATTTCAGCATCCTTTTCAAGGCTCAGATCCTTCATCTGTTGGACTTAATCCTACGCTCGAGGCCGAACGACTTATTGATTCTTGTACTCTCCTTGTCTCCCAAGCAAACCAATTTAATCCCCCAACTTATTGTGAGATTGTGAAGCATGTAAAGCTCACCACCTACTTCGAGAACATTTTTGAGGATAAACTAAAAGACCAGGCACTTGCTAAACCCTCAGACGATTTTTTGTCCATCAAACAAGCGACCAAAGGTATCAGGCATGGGGGATTGGATCCTACCCATTCCCCTATCCAGACTAGAAGTGCTCGAAAAGGGAAACAACTTGTTGGGGGGGGGGGGTCAACTCCAATATATCCTTTCCTTCGAGCGGATCAGATGACCATAAATTACTGAAAAAAGGGGCCTTAGAGACATGGAATCCCTCGCCATGGGTGTTAAATGAATATTTCGTCCCTTAATATCAGAGGATTGGGGGCCATCATAAAATATTATCCCTCAAGTGCATTTTGGAGAAAGGGATGCCTGACTTGGTGTTTCTCCAACAAACTATGGTGTGAGCTGCTAAAGCTAAGTTATTTTTTCAGAAACTGAAACATGATTAGGTAATTGTGTCTATTGACGTAGATGGCCAATCCGGGGGAATTTTGACCACATGGAATCTTAGAGTGGTGAAACATTTGACACTTCATACTCATCTAGGTATCCTATCGTCAGGCAACATTATTGGGATCCCTAGGGATTTTCACTTCATGAACTGTTACGGTCCTTATCAAGATCAAAAAATTTACTGGGACTAAGCTCGAGATCTAGGACTTCTACAACTTCCACAGTTGATCTTGGCAGGGGATTTAAACCTCACAATGTTAGGTGGTGAAATTTAGGGCGACACAACCCATTTGGATAATTTATCACAGTTTTTTCAGGATATTTTCTCTAATTTGGGATTGAATGACATTGAGCCCATGCCTCTATATCCGAATTGGAACAATGTTCGACGTGGGATTGATATTGTATCCAAAAGGATGGATCGATTCCTTTTAGAAAATAGTCTACTGGAAGTCTCCCATCGGTATGATCTTGAGTGGAAAATGATTAGATTTCTGACCATAAGCCGATTTTTCTTGAACTGGATTTTGATGGGAAGTTCAAACCTTTCCCATTTAAATTCAATCCCATTTGGTTGTGGGAGGATTTTTTCAAGATCCTTTTAGGGACATATGGCTTGAGGATGGATTTGATATGGATTGTTCTCTCGCTTACAGATTTGTTTAAAAATTAAAACTGTTGAAATTAGCCGTGGTGAAATGGGAAAGGGTTCGTAAAAAAATAACAAAGATAAGAGTTGGTACATATTGAATCTCAGATAAATGGAATCCATGAAAGGAATTTGGATATTCCTCCTACAAAACATACTCGAATCAACTTATAGGTGCTGGAAAAGGAAAAAATAGAAATCCTATCCATGGAAGAGGAGATATGGCGCCTGAAGAGTCGGGCTTTATGTTTCACTCTTGACGATAAAAATACCAATTTTTTCCATAAATTTGCTGATAGCAGGAGAATTACAAACTCTATTTGGTCTTTAAAGACTGAAGGTGGTGATAGGATAAGCGCACAGAGTGACCTCCAAAAGGAAGTTGTTATTTTTTTTCAAAATTATTATTAGGACACTGGGGAGCAAGTAGTCAAGGAGAAAATAAAAGTAATTAAGGAGTGCCTACATTTCTTCACCGATTTGGAGGGTAATGATATCTTCAAACTTTTCACTTTGAATGAAATCCACAATGTTTTAATAGGGTTTGCTAAAGAAAAGAGCTTGGGTCCCGATGGCTGGACCGTCGGTCGTTCTTAGACTTTTTTGATATTATGGTTGAAGACACTCATATATCTGGCAAGGTACCCGTGGCCCTCAATGCGACTTTTATAGCACTCATTCCTAAAACATCCTTCCCTAAGTCATTTGAAGAATTTAGGCCCATTTCTTTATGCAACCTCGCATACAAAATTGTAGCCAAGATCATTGCAAAGAGAATTAAACCTGTTTTATATAAATACATATCAAGGGAACAATTTGGATTCTTAGATAATCGTCAGCTATTGGATGCTATTGGCGTGGCTTAGGAGGCCTTTAATAGCATTAAGGCTCGGAACTTAAAGGCTTTGATCCTAAAGCTGGACCCAACGAGGGCATATGATAAGGTCAATTGGGGTTTTTTAAGATTGGCATTGATGCATATTGGTATCCCTTGGCAGGAAATCAAATGGATCATGGCCTGCGTAACATCTATTAATTATTCAGTACTCATTAATGGTTTCCCCACCGAATTCTTTCCATGATCCAGGGGCCTTAGACAAGATTTCCCCCTTTCACCATTGTTGTTCTTGATTGCCATAGAGGGCCTGGGTAGGCTCCTCCTCAAAGCCAAGGATGGTGGCCTTTAATTCAAGGGATAAAAATCACAAAAAAAATTGTGGTCACCCACTAACATTTTGTTGGTGATGTGATGTTGTTCGGAGCTGCGCGCAGAACTTAATGGGAAAATATCAAGGCTATATTGGAACTATTATGCATGACCACATCATGTATGTAAATTAGCGCGAGGAAATCATTCTTCTTAAAGCATAATATGGATGGGGAAATACTGCTACAAATCAAACTATTGCTTCCTGATCATTTCAAATATTTGGAGGACATTACAAAGTATCTTGGTTACTTCATCAAACCGAATGGTTATTCTGTGGCAGATTGGCATTGGCTACTCGAAAGATTTGATCAGTGGATCCCCCACTGGACTGCAAAGTGGCTATCCTATGGTGGTTTTCTAACATTTGCAAAGTCTGTTCTTTAGAATATTGATGTTTATTGGCTTTCCCTGAGAAAAGTCCCAAAATCAATACTATCTGGAATTAGGAGCCACATACACAATTTCTTATGGTTGGGTATTGATCAACAAAAAAATCATCTGGTTGATTGGAAAAGGATCTCCAAAACTTACAGAAAAGGTGGTTGGGCACTCAAGAACATATACTATTTTTCTACTGCTCTGCTAGCTAAAATCCTTTGGCGGGTCCTCATGAGTGATAGCCTTTGGGGTAGTGTTATTAAGGATAAATAATTTAGGGGTTGTTCACCATTGCAATGGATGAGGTTAGAGCTTGGGAAGCAAAGAGGAATATCATATATTTGGGTGGTACTTCTTTCGTCCATATCAGTTCTGAAAGATTGGATCGCTTGGATGCCGGGTGATGGGTGACTTATCAGGTAGGTTTGGACCCTATTATTGGGGGTCTCGAGATTTATAGGCTATCCAATGAACTTATTTATATACTACATTCTCGTGGTATATTTTCTCTCAATCAGGATTTGATATCGAATTATTAACATCGGCTTGTTCACAAGTGGATTTCAGCCACTCATCTCGGGCTATATGGATCTATGGCTCAGGAATGGACTTGCTATGCGTACGGGATCCATAGGGGAAATAATCAAATCAATATGGAAGCTGACCGGTTAAATTGGTATTGGAACACTAAAGATGGTTGTTTAATGACGAAAATGGCCTATGAAGCGATTTTTTCAAACCTTCTTGTTGATTCAGAGTGTTGGCACCATAACTGCTGGAAATGGTTCCTACCTTTAAAAATAAAAAATTTCATGTGGTTGACTATGGTCGATAAGATTGTTTCTTGGGATCATCTTCAAAAGAGGGGATTCTTTGGTCCAAGCATATGTATGCTCTATATGTAGGAACATGAATATGTAACACACATGTTTGTGGGTTGTTCTTTTGTTGCAAAAATTTGGATCATCATTAAACATTCCTTCTCCGATATATCTTCATGGGTTGGAAATACTCCACTAGAGTGCTTACAAAATTGGTTTTCTCATAATCATAGCAGGAGTGAGTTGGCCTGCTTTATAGTGTGGCACATTTGGACCTCCAAGAATGCTCTTATATTTGATGGGAAACCAATAAACCCTTAATGGTGTGCGGGTAGGGAGATTGTTGGTTTTTTGGAATGCTCAACCATTTCTACTTCTCCAATCCGGGTACATCCCCACATTTCTAGGCAGCATTTGACATTTCTGACTGGTGGTTTGGAAAAAAATCAATGGAGCCTTACAGGACTCTGCCATGATCTGTGGAGTTGGTGTGTTTATTAGAATGGACCAAGATTGATCTATCAACTTGTGGATGTAGGGTGGAACTAGAATGAATACAAAGCGCGAACTTTTATCTCCTTGGCTCCTTCTTTTCTTCATCAAAATTCATGGTATCGGTTTGTAGATCATCGTCGAGGATTCTCTGTCAATCATCAACTGAGATAATGGATTAGGAACGATAAATTCTATGGTCCTATCTCCTTGGATGAACCAGATTACACACTTTCTTGAATATCTCCCACTGGTTCGACTTATCCATATTTTTAGAGAGGACAACCATGATGCTGATGCTATTTCTTGACAAGGCTTGTGTGCGGATGAGGTTTTCATTAATTTTGAAGATTGGGTTGGCGGTTGGTTAGTGTTTTCTTTAAGAAATAAGGGTGGCGGCTTCAATATTTAATTTTACAAGTTTTATAAAAACAATCAAATCCAAAATTTATGTTTACTACCATCACATCATCTTTTTAAAAATAAAAATTATTTTAAGGAAAAGAAAAACAATTTCAATACAAGTATATGGAAACCAAAACATCCTTTTTTATGCTATGCTCTTCTCACAAAAACTACTCATATTTATTCATTCATATATATTATGAAAAAGCATAACATATTATTGTTGCAATATAATAAATATACTATATTATATTATAAAGTGCAAATAATATTTTTAAATGAATTGTTGAAAAGAAATGAAAAAAAGGTGCATAGAAATCCCAACATATATATATATATATAAACTCTCTCTTTAAAATTTCTACGATTTTAAACATAAAATTTTGATTTTAGCAGCACGATTTTGAAAAATTGACATAAATTTTTAAAAATCTTGGTTACAACGGTCAAACTTTGAAATTTTGCACACCCTAGGGGTTTTTGATGGTGTTGAATCCATTTCTACATCAAAATATCCATTAACACATACCTAAATTCAGATTTTGTAAAATAAAAAACGTCGGATTCCAAGGAAAAGTCCACATTCGGGCCAAATTGTCGAATTTTTAGACAATAGAAACACACACATTGCAATATAATAAATATACTATAATATATAATAAAGTGTAAAGTAATCATTTTTAAACGGTTGTTAAAAAAATGAAAAAAAGTTACTAAAAGTAATGAAAGCATTGCATTGAACTTTCAACGTAATAATTAAATTGATTATAAGGATTACAGTAATATAAAAATGCTCTATTTTTATTTTCCTTTCAGGGTGAAGTAATCAAGAGAAGACACTCCAAAATCTAGTCAATTTGATGCCTGGTGCAATCCAGGTCAGGCATCCCGAGTGATTTTGACGGAATAGATGCATCTAGGTCATGGTTTCTTAGACCAGAGATCACTCCTACCAAGTGAGGGAGTTTTGGGAAAACAAAAAAAAATGCTCTATTTTTGCAACATTGACATAGGATTTAAGTGTGATGGTCTACATTTTAAATTGGCCATGTCAAATATAGTGTGATTCATAGTAGTTCAATTAAATGGTCCAAGGTGACGTGGTTATTAAGGCTTGCATACTTTATCAGATGTAGTCTTATTTCATGAACTCATGACTCAACTCTCTTTTACTAATTGGAAGATTAGTCTTTCATGCTCAAAATATTTAAGAATTTGCAGTTTTAGTGGAAGTTTTGTTGCATATTAAGAATAAACATAGTTGGAGGAGTAAACACAAATTAGCAATAATTAAAGTCATAAATGGAATTGTAGTTTTAGGATCAAATACATAAATTGTCGTAGATGATGATGGGAATGTCTAACGCATGGGATCTTTCCAAGCCCTCACTGGATCTTCATCTCCCTATTCCTTGGCTTTCTTGTCTATGAGCACCCTAGATAATAGATGCTTTATCACCCAGAATATCGCGACCATCCGCTTGTGCAAGGCAAGGTGACTCCTCATCAAGCCTGGGTCTTGCACCCATTCCGCTAGGACATCGAATTCAACCTCATGTTTCTCATTTTCCATCTCCTCCTAGAGACCATGTTCCGCCTCCTTGATTTCCGCTTGAATCTCCATGGGAATACATTGTTGGAAGAGATTATCCACCTCCATAGATTTATACTACTCACGCGTGATCCATAGAATTGCAACCTTGGTCTTCCCTTTTCCTTTGACTCTCGTCGGACGACCCTTGGGAGCCATAGTTTCTAACATCCTACTGCTCTTTCTTTTTCCACTCTGAAATTCAACAATCCCTCCATAGGCACATGACTCCAACAACCTAGGACTGACTAAATCTCCCCAATCCACCAAGTTGTTGCGCATCACAATCTATTTAACTATCACATACACCATCAGGACAAGTGAATATCTACTCATACTCAGGCCACTGCTCGTACTTCTCAGAGGTTCACCACCCTGTAGGATCATTAATCCGCATGCCATGAGTTGACTATAAACATAGGGATCGTACCAACCCACTTGACTTAACCATAAACCACCACCGTCAACTTGACATGACACACTTGAATAAACGAAACCTTAGGATCCACCACGTGGACGGGCCACATGTCTTACCCCATGACCCGCACAATCCATCTCTCCACATTTATCACTCGTGTTAACAAAAAAACTCATCCATACATCATAGCCTACTTACCATTTCCACATCATTATTTTTCACACTAAAAAATCAATATGGTGAACCTTCATACACCAAAAAATACAAAGAAAATTTGATACACCATGGAAAGTGGGCTTATCCCACAAAGTTAGGAAATCCCACCAAAATAGGGATCTCCACCAAAATAGAGAAAAAAGCCACCAAAATTTGGGAAAGTCCACATTAAAAGAAAGGCCCGCTCAAATTCAAAAATTACTAGCGGTAAAATGGAAAAACCACCATGGTTTTGAAACCCTAAATCCTAAGTATTTTCCTATTTATGTGATATGAAGGTTCCCATTTACGATATCTCCACATTAAAAGCATCGTTACTCTACCGGAATTCCATCTGATCCATTAACCCTCTATTATTGCTCTCATTTCACCCCGGCTGAACTTCGGCACCTCCATGACAAAGTGTGGGAGACATTCGACTGCCTGGAACCAAGAGAGACAGACTCAGCCTAGCTGCAAGGGCCACCATTGTATGAGGTATTCTCTATTAATGTATAAGCCAAATTATTTTAATAAAAGAGATTAGATTCTTTCATCTTGTTTTTACTGTTACAGTTTCACATTCACTGTTACTATTCACATTAATGACATGATATTTTCTTTTTAGTTTTCCATTCAATCCATAATATTTTCATTTTAGTTTTTCATTTATGAATCATAAACCGTCATACTTTGGGTTATATTCCTATTTGCATAGTTTATTTCTAGTTTTGATGATCTTTACTTTTGTTTACTGCACTTCCCTCACACACAAAGCCGCAAGAGATAACCTCTTGCTTGCTCTCTATCTCGGCTTCCTCAAGACGGTAGATCACCCATTTTCACCTGTTGTAAAACCATTGTTTATAATAGAAAAAATATTATTTGATTCTCATGGCACATCTCTGGGTATTTAGCATTTTAGTTTAGATTTTTATTTTACTGTCATAATTTCCAGCATTTTTACTTTTTTGTTTACACACACACTACCCATTCACGAATTGTTACTAAGGGTTCCATAATCCTTAGTAAGTGCTCTTTTGCACTAGCTTGTGTGAAAACACTAGCTATAGTTTTGGCGACTACGCTGGGTTGATTCCCATCAATTTGTGATTTGGTATGATCAGTACTTATTTTTAATTCTTGCACTGTAGTTTATTTCAGTTTTAGTTATTTATTTCAGCATTTACTCTTGGCGTATATTGGGTTGTTTACACCACTTGTGCACCCACTCACTCCCTAAATTTCAAGTGAGACTAAAATTGGTTTAATTGAGCACACATTAACCCCACTTGGGGTGATCCGGGTCGTGTCCATGAAGCACGAGGGGGACAACAATTCGACTGAATGACTCAGCTATGTTATGGCAGAAGCTTAAGAAACATAATGAGCAGAAGCAGGATCACACTACACAGATAAACACAATATGCACAGACAATATACAAGAATGCAAACTCATCTTCTCTATTAGATGTAAACAGGTAGATTCATGTATGCTACAATTATACATGCTTATATAGAATTCTGAGATGCTTGGGCGCTTTCCCGTTATGTTCAGTTACAAAGAAGTTAGAACGGTTCAATAGTTCAATCGTTACAATCGACTGGAAGATAGAGAGACAGTATGTCAAAGTTCAGCAGTCACTGGTCACATGTTGATGTCGAAAACTATGAGGTTGTTGAACATGTCGAAGGTGCGGAGTGTCTCGCAATGTGTCGAAGTTGAGACTCGTCGGGTTTTTGTCGAAATTGAAACCTGTCGAAGTTGCTGAGATTGTCGAATTCATGTCGAAGTCGAAACTTGTCGAAGTTGTATCAACATCAATGACTTGTCCTCGTCGATGTTAGCATTCAACAATAATGCCAATTGCAATATGGATCATGGGAACCCAAAAACAACTTTGTATCTAGGTAGGACATTGGGTTTAGGTATCCAAATAACACCCCCTCTGTCATATACAATTGAGACATAGTTGTTGTCCTTTAGGGAGCCAAAATCCCCTATTATTTATTGGTACGGTTGACACCGATTTGTTGGATGGCCTCTCCCTTAGGAGGGAAAGTGTGAAGACTGGTTCTAGAAGTCTGAGTGGAATACCGCTCTCCACTTTGTACTAAAGGACACTAACTCATTGTTCTCATTGTGCATGTTGGCCCCCATACCAGGTGCGCGATGGACAAAGAACTGAAGTTGTGTGACACCTTTCCAGATGTACCATGAACGAGGTAGCTTAGTTTCCATACTTGTAGGAATCTTTTACTTGGGATCGCTCTTGGTATAGGGATATCCCTTAGCCATTTGTTTTTCCATTTCGTCTTTCCTATCTACGTATTTCATCACCCTGCAGGGGATACAATTTGTGTGGGCTTCCATATCTTTTAGATAGGTGTTTGCATGCTCTTATACCCCATAGGTTAGTGAGTATTTTTCTTTCTAGGAGTGCTTCTTGTTGGTATTCTGACCATTTTATTTTTGCCCCACTTGTTGTGGCACACTGTTGCAGTAGGTGTTTCTGATCTTGTTTTTTGGCTCGAGTGTCGTTTTTTGAGAGATCCCCTTTTGCATGCATAGTTGCACTAGGATTTTTGAGCACGTTTTTTACCATATCCCTTTAGCACTTTTACACCTGTTATCATTGATCCCCTGAGATACTCCCGTAGAATGCAGGGGAGATCTCCGCAAAATGGTCCATTAGACCCCACTCGTCATGCTCCCTTGACAGACACAAATTTGTCGCCAGATCTTCATCCCAACGCACCTTATTTCACATCTGATTCTAGATCAAAGTCACATGTACCTACAACACCATATAGTGTGATGCACCTGCAACAATTAATTAATACGAATATGCGAAATAGCAGAAATGACAGAACTCAGAATCACTTTTATATTGATCATAGGCCACTTCGAGGGGGCAACCTCCTATGAGCAAGATCAATACAAATAACTTCACGGTGGCTTCATAGGTCTCAACACACACTTATATACTAATTCTAGGCGCCAATACTATGGGTCAAAACCATGGGCCGCTACAAACTATGGATCAACAATACTACGGGCGACTTACAAAGCATATGCGCCAACAACAATAACACAAACTATTGATCAACAAATACTACAGGACGACTTACAAAGCATATGCGTCCAACAACAACATACTAACAAGGTAAAGACATGGGTTCCTAACATCCCCTCCCCCTTAAAAAAAGCTTTGTCCTCAAAGCTTTAGATGTGGAAATTGTTGTTGAATCTGAAGGAGTGGTTCCCATGTAGCATCCTCTGGTTGCATGCCGTGCCACTGAATTAAGACCTCTGTGATAGAGCGAGAGCGAAGCTGACGCGTGCGCTGATTGAGGATGGCCTCTGGCTCCAAAAGGATGAATCCTTCATTATCCAGTTCGGGTAAAATCATTTGTCCACTGATGTTGGTGCCAAGAACTTTCTTCAGACAAGAGACATGAAAAACTGGATGAATGCGGGAAGAAGGAGGAAGTTCCAATTTATAAGCAATGGACCCAATCTTCTGAAGAATCCGATATGGCCCATAGAACTTTGGAGCGAGCTTATGACGCCCTTTGAGTTTCAAGGAGGATTGTTTGTACGGATGGAGACGAAGAAAAACCATATCGTTGACTTGAAAAGTGCGCTCAGAACGGTGCTGATCAGCTTGTTGCTTCATGCGATTTCTTTCCATCTGAAGATTGTCTCGCAAAATGCGAAGAATCTGATCGCGGTTTCGAAGGACCGTGTCAACTTCCTGAATTGGTGAACTGGTGGGGGTGTATGGAAGAAGAGCTGGAGGTGCCTGACCATAGACTGCTTCATATGGGGTCATTTTAGAGGCGGTGTGGTAAGAGGTATTGTACCACCATTCAGCGAGAGGAAGCCACTTTGCCCACTGATGTTGTTGTTCCGAGGTGAAGCAACGAAGATAAGTTTCCAAGCATTTATTGATAATTTCAGTCTGACCATCTGTTTGTGGGTGATACCCTGAACTCATCTTCAGTTTGGTGCCATTGTGGCGAAATAGTTCTGTCCAAAAATGATCGGTGAAAGTCGCATCACGATCCGACACAATGGAAGAAGGGATGCCATGAAGACGAAAGATCTGGTCCAGGAAAATTTGAGCGACGGAAGAGGCTGTATAGGGATAGATGAGAGCACAAAAATGACTATATTTGGAGAGGCGATCAACCACAACGAGAATCACTGTCTTCCCGCCAGATTTAGGGAGTCCTTCAATGAAATCCATTGAAATATCTATCCAAATCCGTGTAGGTATGGGCAAGGGTTCAAGCAATCCTGGAAGGAGTGTTGTTTCACCCTTATTGCACTGGAAGGTATCACATTCGGCCACCATCTGTTGAATTGTCCTTTTCATGCCCTGCCAAAAGAAGTCACGCCGTGCTCGTTCATACGTTTTGAGGAACCCAGAGTGCCCTGCCGATGGAGAAGCATGGAGTTCATAGAAGACAGCCTGTTGAATATCTGTGCTCTGGGGAAGCACCAGACGACCCTTGTATCGCAGAGAAGCACCATCCCAAGAGTAATGTGGTACAGCAGAAGGGTTGTTGGTAAAGCGTTGGATGATTTGAGATAAGGAGGAGTCATTGACATAACCCTGTTGAATAGATTGCAACCAATTTGGAACAGGCATAGAAATAGCTGAAAGAGAACCTTGGGCATCAAATGTGCGAGAAAGAGCATTTGCCGCAATATTGTCTTTACCCTTCTTGTAAGTGATCTCATAGTCATAACCCATGAGTTTGCTAACCCATTTCTGTTGTGCCGGGGAGGGGACATGCTGGTCTAAGAAATATTTCAGACTCTGGTGATCAGTCTTGATGCAGAAATGATTCCCTAATAGGTATGGGTGCCACTTCTGTACTGCATGCAAAATAGCCATCATTTCCTTCTCATAGGTAGAGGCCGCTAAATTCTTACCTGAAAGGGCTTTGCTAGTGAACGCAATGGGGTGTTCATCTTGAAGGAGAACAACACCAAGTCCATTGCCGCAAGCATCACTCTCAATAGTGAAGGGCTTGGAAAAATCGGGCATAGCTAGCACAGGTGTAGTACACATTGCTTGTTTTAGTTTTCAAATGCACACTGAGCAGTAGGTGTACATGTAAAAGAATCCTTTTTCAATAGAGCAGTTAATGGAGCTGCAATATTCCCATAATCCTTGACAAACTTGCGGTAGTAGCCAGTCAACCCCAAAAAACCACGAAGGCTCTTGAGTGTCTGAGGATGCGGCCAATTGTTCATGGCATCGATTTTGGCAGGATCCACGCGAACCCCTTGTGCTGAGATAATGTGCCCAAGATACTCAACTTCCTTCTGTCCAAAAACAAATTTAGACTGCTTGGCATGGAGATGATTGTCAGAGAAAAGTTGCATGACAAGATCCAGATGCTGGAGATGTTCATCCCATGTTTTACTGTAGATGAGGATATCATCAAAGAATACCAGAATGAATTTATGCAAGTAGGGTCGAAATATTTTATTCATTAAGGCCTGGAATGGGGAAGGAGCATTAGTGAGGCCAAAGGGCATGACCAAGAACTCATAATGGCCATCATGTGTGCGGAAAGCTGTTTTACGGATATCATCCTCATGAACCCGAATTTGATGATACCCAGAATGAAGATCCAACTTGGAGAAAAAGTGAGCCCCATGAAGCTCATCAAGAAGCTCATCAACAACAGGAATTGGAAACTTATCCTTGATGGTGAGGTGATTAAGTGCTCGGAAGTCAATGCAGAGGCGCCATGACCCATCTTTTTTGCGGACAAGAATAACTGGAGAAGAAAAGGAACTAGTGCTTGGGCGAATAATACCTTGCTTCAATAAGTCCCGAACGAGCATTTCAATCTCCATTTTTTGGTGAAATGGGTAACGATAGGGCCTGATGTTGGGAGGAACGCTGCCAGGAAGGAGCTGAATACGATGGTCTTCTGGCCTGGAAGGTGGCAATCCCACTGGTTCAGCAAAGACACCTGTATATCGAACCATAATTTGTTGTAGATCCAAAGGAGTAGTGGAGACTGCTGATGGTTGCATCTGAATGGAATGGATCTGAGCGATGACACCATGTGAATTCTTCTTGAGGAGTTTTTCCATGCGATGTGAACTGATGATGCTAAGAGAACCTGGTTGTAATCCTGTCAATGTGTGTTTTTGTCCATTGAGGGAAAACTGCATCCAAAGTTCACCAAAATCCCATAAAATAGGGCCAAGTGTGCGTAGCCATTGAACGCCCAAAACCACATCACATCCGCCTAAGGGTAAGGAAAACATGTCAGAGAGCAAGGTATAATCTCCCATAGAGATACGCACATTTCGACACTTCTCTTTGCAAGGTAAGGTGCCCCCATTGGCAGCCATGACTTCAAAGTTGGAGCAAGGATGGATAAAACAATCAGCTTGTTTGGCGATCTGAGGGTCAATGAAATTATGAGTGCTACCAGAATCAATGAGTATTGTAAGAGGAAGCTTCTTGAAGTAACCACTGACCCGCATTGTTTGGGGGGTGGTGATTCCAGCTAAAGCATGGAGAGATATCTCTGGCTGGTCATCCTGAGACGGGGGGTCAATAGGCGGTTCCTGAATGTCGACCGGAGCATCCAGTGTTTCTGGATCTTCATCACTAATTTCAGAGGCAGGCGGAGACTCCACATCCAAGAGATAGAGATTTTGCTGAACACATCTATGTCCCCGAGTGAATTTCTCATCATAATTATAGCAAAGCCCCTTTTCTTTGCGTGCTTGCATCTCTGTTTCAGACAAACGCTTGATAGGAGTCGGTCGAGGAGCCTGCGGTATAGGTGGTCGCTGAGAACCCATATTTCGGAAGGGAACAAAAGTGGACTTGGAGCATTGTTGGGCTGCAATCTTGTCTTCTGCCAACTTATCCAACCCTATGGCTTCCATCATTGTGGTGGGACAGAACATTTTTACCTCAGAGCGGATGGCATCCTTTAGACCACTGATAAAACAACTCCAGTAAAAGTCATCAGACAATCCTTCAGTGTGGTTGGGTAGGTTCTCAAATTCAGTTTGATACTCTCTCATAGTGCCAATTTGGCGAAGTTTAGTGAGGGCTCCGGTGAAGTCATCAAAAGCACTAGGACCAAATCGTTGCAAAAGGAGCTGGCAAAAGTCTGACCATTTGGGCTCTAGATGAGCCTTGATGTACCAACGGTACCATTGAAGAGCTTCATGTTCCAAGTGAAAGGATGCCAGCGGAACTTTGTTGACATCAAAAGTATTATGCAGACTGAAATACTATTCTGCCCGATAGATCCATCCAGTTGGATCAGTACCATTGAAGCGAGGAAAATCAAGCTTTAGACCACGGAAATTGCTGGAAGAAGAGAATCCATTGTCTGCTGAAGACTCGGACTGCCGTTTGTTGTTCATAGCTGAATGTTCAAGATGGAGGCCGTGAAATTTTTCATCCAGATCCTGGAGTTTGGCTTGGATGGCTGCAAGTGCTTCTTCCATGGTTTTTGCTCTTGCACAGGTGACAACCATAACCAGGAGTTTTTTTTTGTTTTTTTTTTTTACTGGGTAGGAAAATAAAAACAGAAACTACTTCAGTAAGGGAAAATCTGAACTTGGGAAAAAATATGGAGGGTAATTGGGGTTTGACTAGGTGTTGGACACTGTCGACTAGACAGGGAAGCAAAAATGAGGATTTCAGAGGCAGGGTGAAAGAATGGGAAAATTTGGCAGAGGGGGACAAAGAGGCAGAATTCAGAGAGGAACTCTGTGGTAAAATTTGAAGGTGATTGGGTGAAATCTGAGGAAGTTATGGCAAACCCTAAAAATAGACAAATGTGGGCTTTCGGGCTTTGGGAAGGGGAATTGGGGATAGGGTCCTTAATAATGAAATATGCAGAATGGGATGACAGGGGTTCCCCAAAAATTTCAAGGGAAACAGAGTGAAAACAAGGGAGATATGGACAAAAAAATGAAGCGGCTACGACTACGGCTTGGAAGGGATCTGGAACAGCCCCGAATGGATTGAAAACGACTGGATCTGGAACAACTTACAAAATGGATCTGAAACGACGCAGTAGCGATCGACAATAGTTCAGCTGAAAGTAGATATGGACCCCAGGTATGTGCGGCTTCCTAACAGTTCAGGGGTTTCACTTGGCCACCAATGTTGTCTGACGGCTTGCGTATTGGGGCAGTACCCCTCACACCACAGCTCAGGTAAAACTGATAACCACTTTGCCACAAACGACAGCTCTTGGTTTACCTCACGGGTGGGAACTAGTCAATCAGGTAGGGGTCATTGCCCTTTTGGCTGGCAGGTCCTCTCAATGGGCCAGCTACTTCGGGGTTCCTGTGGTACTCCTCACAATGAGTTTTAGGGCTTATGCCCAAGTACTTCCCATAGTTAAGCAGATAGGGATTATTCCCAAATCCACACCTGCAATAGATGCGAAAAAAAATTGGCAGAAATTTCACCCAGCGAGCCCAAGAAAGCGCTCTGATACCAGATGTGATGCACCTGCAACAATTAATTAATACGAATATGCGAAATAGCAGAAATGACAGAACTCAGAATCAATTTTATATTGATCACAGGCCACTTCGAGGGGGCAACCTCCTATGAGAAAGCTCAATACAAATAACTTCACAGTGGCTTCATAGGTCTCAACACACACTTATATACTAATTCTAGGCGCCAATCCTATGGGTCAAAACCATGGGCCGCTACAAACTATGGATCAACAATACTACGGGCGACTTACAAAGCATATGCGCCAACAACGATAACACAAACTATTGATCAACAAATACTACGGGACGACTTACAAAGCATATGCATCCAACAACAACATACTAACAAGGTAAAGACATGGGTTCCTAACATATATCCCCATGGCTAGCATGAACCCCAACCTGTTCTACAGAGGAATTGTTGGCGGTGGACATGCTAGCATCCCTGCCGCCACTACAACATCTATCCAAGTCGTGGGATCCATGAGTCCCTCTATTCCTACTTCCATAGGACCTACCCCTAGCACCACTGTGCACCGAGCCATTGCATCCATACCCATAGGTAGCGGTACCATCTCGAAAACCACAACCCTCTCGGTTACTGGTACTACCCTTGGGGGAACCACCACTTCCATTCAGATCCCTCCCCCCCATATAGGTAGTTCCTCTATTCCCATTATGACAGGTTGTCGCATTCATGTCGCATCCTCCTGCAAGTTTTCCATTCATTGACATTCTCAACCTCATTGACGTAGATAGATTGACCAACGACCCAATCCGACATGATCCCATGTGGACTCCTATGCCCACCAAGCTCCCTTCGAACATACCCAAGTTCAAGGGGAAGGGTGGGGAAGACCCCCAGAACCATATCATGTCCTTCCACTTGTGGTGTTCCTCTAACTCCATAGTGGACGACTGTATTCGACTATGCCTATTACAATGAACCTTCACTAGCACTACAACCAAGTGGTACATTAACCAACCACATGGGACTCATTCCACCTTTATGTCCCTCGCTTTAACTTTCTTGCAGTTCCTCCAACTACCAGTTTGTTATGATGTTGGTGTTGAGATCCTCCTATATTGCAGACAAAATACGGCTACCCATATCATATACCATATCCATGAAGGGCGTAAACGCCGCAGTTTGTTTAAGATTAAATTAGACGATCGCATATTTTTAGATTGGTTCTTGAAGTCCCTCATACCAACCATCTCCAAGGATGTGACATCTGAGAACCCCAGACCAAAGAAGAGGCTATCTTTAAATCCCAACAATTTGACCTTATCTACGCCTAATCGGGGTACCTATACATGATATTACTTGACTCCCCACGCGGTGATACTTCTTGGAAGGACATGTCAGGGGCATCCCATGCTGTAGATGGCATCATTGGCCACATTGTGTCCACTGACCGAACCCTCGTGCACATGCCTCCAACACCCGTGCAACCTGCTATGAGCTGCAGTCCCAACTTTTCACATAAAACAACTCATTTTGGAGCAACACCTTCATATGTGCCACCGGCCCACAATGCTCAAACATATGGGCCCACATATGTAGCACCTAGATATGGTCATAACCAGCAAGCATACCACCCTCCTGTAGACCCACCAGCTTACTACCATATGCCGCCTGCTCCCACTCCCCCCCAACCTCAAGTTACCCCTACCTATTTCCACTGCAGGAAACCTCCATACCCACCCAACCTCAGGCTCCCCCTACACCTCAACAATAGGTTTATGCTTAGAAAAACCAGTAATGAAACCAACCCGCCCTCAACAACTAGCAAGGACAGTAAGATAGAATACATAGATGGAATTGCGGAAACAATCAACACCATGGGAGGGGAAAACCTCTTCCTAACCCCCTGGTTAATAATGGCCCCAATCCCACGAATCAAGACCCCAATCAATGTCCCCGACATGGTAAGAACTCACAGTTGTGAACCAACCATCCCTGTTCCTTTTGTAATGTTTATAGCCACTACACTCACCATTGTCCCCACTTAGCTACAGCTCGCTAGCTTTGGGACGAGGATAACCATTGCAACACTACCGCCGCCCCTCAGGAACAACCTCAACCACCCTAAATGACAAAACCTCCTATGGTGTTGTGAAACCCCTTACCCACGCAAGGGGTTGTCATGGCACAACCTATGACATTGCAAAACCCCCTAATCACGTAAGGGGTCGTCACCACACAACCACCTACCACCTACGATGCATCCATAAGTCAGGTCTTTGAGTCAGGAGTTCATCACCTCTTAATGATGTCATTGACCGATGTCAATCTACAGACTCGTCGTAACCAATATGGTTCGACTACGAAAACCATACCTGTAGATAAGGAGACCACGTCAACCCTGTTGACCAGTCATTATGCTTTCCACCACCGCCGAATGAAGGAGCCCCCAAATTCCCTCCGTGTTTCATTACTAGTAACCCCAATGCTCGCGCCGCCCCTAATTATAACAACCACCTGCCACCTACGGAGAATCCATAAGTCAGGTCTTTGATTCAGGAGTTCACCACCTCCTAATGATGTCATCGGCCGATGTCAATACAAACTCGTCGTAACCAATATGGTTCGACTATAGAAACCATACCTGTAGATAAGGCGATCACGTCAACCCCTGTTGACCAGTCATTACGCTTTCCACCACCATTGAACGAAGGAGCCCCCAAATTCCCTCTGTGCTACATTACTAATAACCCCAATGCTCGCGCCTCCCCTAATTATAACATTATGGATGACTTGGCCCAGTCCCCCGCTGCCATGTCAGCCTTAGAAGTTCTAAAAGAATTCCCAGGACAATGAAAAGCATTGCTATCCGTGTTAGGTGTGATCAACCCTTCAGACTCACGACTAATGGAATTCAACTTATGTTCGGGTACACAGGGTACTATTAAAGGACCGAACACCAAGAGAAACCACTTCACACAAACAGATCATAGATCAACACACCGATGTTTTGACGTGGTTTAAACCCTCTTGAGGGAAACACTCCACGGCCCCGGCCAAATAGCTTCTACGGGACAATTTATTATGCAAAGAAAGAAAGTTACAAATGAGCTTCTCATAATCGATCAACTAAACAATGACCCTCCATGCTCTTTAAATAGAGATCATGGACCAATCGGGTGTTAAGCCACGGATCAAGGTTAGGTTTGATCTAAGAGAAGTTGAGCCGTCGGATCACTCTATGTCGGAAACATATCGTGACCGTCGGATTAAGTATTTACAAATGCATACTAAAGAAACACACTATCCCTAACGGATATATTACACAAGTTGATCTTAACTAACTCCTAAGTGTCTAAATATCCTAACATCCCCCCTTAAGAACAACTTGGGATAGGATTGAAGGATTTACAAAGGTGACACTATTAGGAGAAGGAAGGAGGCATTAGAGCCTATCCCCCCTTAATGACAAGTTCCTGAACTCCTAACATAGATCGAAGTTTAGAAAACTTCGCTTCTGTAAGAGACTTGGTGAAGATGTCTGCAACTTGATCATCTGTAGGGAAAAAGAGAACTTCAAGAACCCGATCATGAACAAGATTTCTGATGAAGTGCATATGTAGCTCAATGTGTTTGCTGCATTGATGTAGAACTGGATCTTTGGCAAGCTTGATGGCACTTTGATTGTCGCACCAAAGTGGAGTAAGCTGCTGCTGCTCGAATCCAAACTCTGAAAGGATCTGTCGAAGCCATAAAGCTTCCTGACTGGCATTGACGACTGCTCGATATTCTTCCTCTGCTGAAGAAAGAGCAAGAGCTTGTTGTTTCTTACCAGCCCAAGTAATAGGTCCAAATCCCAGACTGAAAACATAACCTGCAGTAGACTTTCGATCATCAGGATCACCGACCCAATCTGAATCAGTGAAACCAACCAACAAAGGTTTCCCCCCTGTACTGTAATGAATCCCAAACTGAACTGTACCTTGAATATATCGAAGTATTCTTTTAGCTGCTTTCCAGTGACTTTCATGAGGTGTCTGCATATAACAGGAAACTTGACCAACGGCAAAGGAAAGGTCAGGACGGGAATGAGTCAAGTATAAAAGACTACCAACAAGCTGTCGATACAAGGTGGCATCTACTTCAGGTGAAGTACAAGTGGCAGAAAGTTTGACTCCAGACTGGAAGGGAGAAGGGGCTGGTGTACAATCTTCCATGTGAAAGCGATGAAGAAGGTCACAAGCATACTTAGACTGAGAAAGAAAGATTCCTTCTTTGGTTTGCAGAACTTGGAGACCAAGAAAATAATGCAAATGTCCTAAGTCTGACATTTCAAAGGTTTGTTTAAGACTGGATTTCACATGGGTTATAAGCTTAGGGTCACTACCAGTAAGAATAAGGTCATCAACATATAGAACAAGTATGATGAGATGGTTTCCTACTTTCTTGGTATAGACATTGGGGTCAGAATGGCATCTAGAAAAACCGGTGTCAAGGAGAAAGTTATCCATTTTGGCATACCAAGCTCTGGGAGCTTGCTTAAGGCCATATAAGGATTTCTTAAGGCGACAGACAAGGCTAGAGTTATTCTGAACATAGCCAGGAGGTTGTTCCATGTAAATTTCCTCATGTAAATCACCATGTAAGAAGGCAGACTTGACATCCATTTGATGGACTTCCCAGTTGTGTAAGGCTGCAAGGGAAAGAACAAGGCGGATGGAGTTCATTTTGGCGACGGGAGCAAAGGTTTCATTGTAGTCAATCCCTTCAACTTGAGAAAAACCTTTGGTAACTAACCTTGCCTTAAGTCTTTCAACACTTCCATCTGATGCATACTTAGTTCTGTAGACCCATTTACATCTGACAAGTTTTCTTCCTTTTGGAAGAGGTACAAGATCCCAAGTATCGTTTGCCATTAAGGAACGATATTCTTCATCCATGGCTGCATCCCAATCTGGATTCCCTGAAGCTTCTGCAAAAGTTTCTGGATCATGATTCTCGGAAACTTGAGCCAAAAGAGAAGAGGCTCGCTGAAACTGAGAACGTGTTCGACGTTGATCTCTAGGATCACCGGCAAGATCACCAGCTGCTTCATAGGTTGAACGGACCCATCGAGGAAGCACTTGTGCTGGTGCAACTGGAGGAACATGAGCAGGCGGAGGTGGATTTTCATCCTCACTGTCATCATCAGAAACTGGAGTTGGAAACCTGTCAAGGAAGTTGGAAGAAGAAGAAGAAGGCACAAACGCCGAATCAGGCTCGCAGGCCAAAGATGGCACAATCGCCAAGTTAGGCTCGCAGGCCAAGAGATTTTCATCAAATTTAACACCTCTTCTAATGATTATAGCATGAGAATGTGGTTTAAGAAGTCTATAACCTTTTACATCTTCAGAATATCCATCAAATATGCACTTTTCACTTTTAGGCTGCAATGCTTTCCGTTTTTCATCTGGAATGTGAGCCCATGCTTCACTACCAAACACACGAAAGTGACTTACATCAGGTTTAATTTGACTCCATGCTTCTTCTGGTGTTATACCTTGTAATGATTTTGTGGGGGTGCGATTAACTATGTAATTTGCACAATTTATGGCTTCAGCCCAAAATTGAAGACTTAGTCCCTTAGATTGGATCATACAATTAGCCATTTATTTTAAAGTGCGGTTCTTCCGCTCAGCTACACCATTTTGTTGTGGTGTATATGGAACAGTGTGTTGTTGTTGGATGCCTTGTTCAGTGCAAAAAGTAGTGAACTGTTTGTTAATATATTCTCCTCCATTGTCAGATCTTAACTTAATAATTTGATGACCAGATTGTTTTTCAATAAGGGCCTTGTAGGCCAAGAACATGTTAAATACTTCTCTCTTAAGTTTGAGGAAATAAACCCAAGTGCGTCTGGTGTAATCATCAATGAAAGTTAAGAAATACTTGAAACCAGAAAAGGAAGCAGATGGAAGAGGACCACACAAGTCACTATGCACAAGCTCCAAGGGAACCGAGGCGTGCCAAGAGGCATGTTTGTCAAAACTGTCCCGATGATGTTTTCCGAGTACACAACCGGAACAAACACCATCTCTGCAAGATACCATCGGAAGACCTGTCACCATATTTTCTTTACATAGTTGTTGCAATGAGCGATAATTTAAGTGACCAAATCGCTCATGCCAAAGTTTGCTTAAGTTATCACTATGAGCAACAAAAATTGAAGGGAAAGGTGATGACCCAAAGTTGTTAAACTTGTACAACCTGGTAATATCATCAACAATTTCGGTAGCTAGGACTTGTTGAGGATCTTTAAAATCCTTGATTACAACTTGGTGAGGTGTAAAGGTCACAGTTTTACCTTCACCAGAATGAGTGATCTGATAGACTGATAACAAATTGCAGGAAATTCTTGGAACACATAGTACATCACTAAAATGACCATTATCTACTGGAACTGTTCCAGCTCCTACAACACTTAGAGATCTATCATCACCAACAAATATTTGTTTGGTGTTACATTCATGCATAGTAGAAAAGATGGCTTTATCCTTAGCCATATGATAAGATGCTCCAGAATCAATGAGCCATTCATTTGAAGTAGAAGTAGAAGATGCATTATAAGAATAACCAGAAGCACAAAGTGCATGTCCATGAGAGGCAGATTCTGAAGGAGAATCTAGGCTGATGTGGTGCTTCTTCATTGCTGCTTCCAAGGCTGCCATCTTCTTGAAACACTTAGATTCATCATGATTATCTTTCCCGCAATAGTTGCAATGACGCTCAGTCTTCTTGCCTTTTGGCTTGGATCCTTTGTCATTTTTTAAAGAAGGAGTTGATTGAGAGGGTTTTGGACCCTTGTTTGACTTATTATTGCGAAAATTTTGTTTCTTGGGAGGCTTGGACTTTTCTTTTTGTTGGGACAATAAGGATTTTCCAGATGTATCTGCATTGTTGATTATTCCAAGATGAATGAGTTTATCTTGTTCCGTAATCAAGGAATCACAAAAGGATTCAAGACTAGGCTCTTGATAGCTAGCTGCATTCAAGGATGCTTTCATGGAGTAAAATGTAG
This sequence comes from Larix kaempferi, assembly GCA_027924585.1. Classification (NCBI taxonomy): domain Eukaryota; kingdom Viridiplantae; phylum Streptophyta; class Pinopsida; order Pinales; family Pinaceae; genus Larix; species Larix kaempferi. The sequence continues at coordinate 5,844,885 of BSBM01000666.1, read as the reverse complement.
ATGCAAAAACAGAATATGCAGATCCAAGTTTGGAAAGAATATGATAAATGCATTGTTTGTCTTCCCTCTCAATCTTACATTCTGCACATAAGAGCTTGAGAGTTTTGTACTTAGATAAATAATCTTGAATGCATGAAAAGTCACTTGGATTTAAAGAAATCAACTCATTTTCGAGTTGGTGACCTCGAATTTCATTGTGTTTACCAAACACAGATTCCAACTTGTCCCAAGCAGTATTAGGTTCATCAATTCCATATATGTGGAATCGCAAATCAGTAGAGATTGACATCCCAATCAATCCACGAGCTTCATCACATCTATTTGCCCATTTTATTTTCTTATCATCATCAATGGGTTCTTTTTCTTTCCCTGTGGTAATTCTGAAAAGTCCCCTACTTCGTAGAACATCCTCCATACGAGATTTCCATGAGAAATAGTTGGAACAATTAAGTAGAATATCACAATGGGCGGCCATATTTGTAAATTAATGGCTGTAAAAGAAGAAACCAATAGTCTGGATGTGAAGAGCTCGAAAAAATAGGTGGTTTAAAAAAAACGGCACTGAAAACTGACTCTGTATGATGAAGTTATGCTTGAACAAAGAAACTGTTGAAAATGTCCCAAATAGTGACGTGGCAGCTAGAGAATGTCCAGCAAAAAAAAAGAACCCCCCTCTTCCCAAGATGAACCTTTTGAAAAAACACTTTACAAGAAAGTTGTTTTTAAGTGAACCACTTTTGTAAAATAAGTGATTTCACTTTTACAATGATATTACTTTTAAATAGTGCAACAATAAAAAAACTTAAGTGACTCACTTGTATTTTTATTTTTTTTATTATTTAAGTGAGATGCACTTTTACAATAAAGTAACTTGAAAATAGAAATTGCATGCACTTTTCCTTTTAAAAGTAACTTCCTAAGACTTGAACTCAAGACCTATTAAGGAATAAAACAACTTTGAACCAAGTGAGCTAGATTAAAAGGTATGTAAAATATGAGAATGAGGAAGGGGGCTTTTTTTTTTTTTTTTTTTACTCTTCTTGCTCGGTTTGTGTGCTTGCCCTTTTTCCTGCAAAACAGACCACAAAATGAAACAAAATTTTTTTTTCCACTCTTGTGGAGTTAGATCTTGTTAGCTTGCCCGGAAAGTCTATGTTTTCTCTTTGTTTCTGATTTGCCGAGATCGCGCAAGGTGCATGGCAAAGAGCATACGCAGCCGAGAAAAACCCTTCCCTTTCTGTTTCTGATTTGCCGAGATCGCTCAAGGTGCACGGCAAAGAGCATACGTAGACGGGAAAGCAACAATCCGAACCCCTAAAAAAAACTAACAGTAAAAAAAATGAAATATGAGATTTTTTCTTATTAAAAAACGAAATAAAAAAAATGCGTCACTGTAACATTATACCTTCAAATCTGATGAAATACGCATTTCTGGAGCAACCGGGAACCGTTTTCGATCAAACGAAAACTATTTTTCAATGGAAACGATGCTCCGGATGCAATGGAACACATCCCACAGCCCAGAAATGCCCAGAAATACCAGAACTAGAAACCCTTTCGAGTTTTGGCAACAACAGTTCAAGATCTAGATCATAACCGGAAGCGACACTTCATAAAAGCTCTGATACCATGTTCGGGTACACAGGGTACTACCAAAGGACCGAACACCAAGAGAAACCACTTCACACAAACAGATCACAGATCAACACACCGATGTGTTGACGTGGTTTAAACTCTCTTGAGGGAAACACTCCACGGCCCCGGCCAAATAGCTTCTACGGGACAATTTATTATGCAAAGAAAGAAAGTTACAAATGAGCTTCTCATAATCGATCAACTAAACAATGACCCTCCATGCTCTTTAAATAGAGATCATGGACCAATCGGGTGTTAAGCCACGGATCAAGGTTAGGTTTGATCTAAGAGAAGTTGAGCCGTCGGATCACTCTATGTCGGAAACATATCGTGACCGTCGGATTAAGTATTTACAAATGCATACTAAAGAAACACACTATCCCTAACGGATATATTACACAAGTTGATCTTAACTAACTCCTAAGTGTCTAAATATCCTAACAACTTAGACCAGTTAGAACCCTACATGCCTACATCCATTTCATTTCAAATCTCGATGATGATCCGAAACCTAGTTATACACTGATGCATAGTTGATGAGGGCGCTTCCACATGCGGCATGTCCATGTTAGTATGGAAAAAACTAGGATATCCTCCCTTTCAAGCATCAATGGCAACCCTTCGAGCTTACGACGGTCGTGCAACCCAACTGCAAGGCTTGCTTGCCAATGTCCCCATCAAATTAACTGGCAAAACCATCTTGATTGACATTGAAGTTGTCAACACTCAGCTCGACTACAGCCTTCTTTTACGATGAAGCTACATGTATGCGATGAAGGCCATCACCTCATCCTTGTTTCGTCTTATGATGTTCCCCCATGAGGGACAGGTCATCAAACTTGACCAACTCACTTACTATGACTCGAACGCCCCCGCTACGCCATAAAATGTCCTCCCCATGGTCGAAAAACCTATACTTGGAATTCCTACTCCTTTGATTTCAACTGTAGGGTCGGGTCTTTACTCCGAGGCCCCGATGACTTCCACCTTTGTCACCTTACTCGCACCCCCTTCATCCATAGAGATATCAGATTTGTGCACTATTTCATCAGGCCAGCCAACTCCTGTAGCTCAACTAGTACCTCCTCCGAAACCCCAACGACCGCCTCAATCTCAATCGCCGTCAATACCTATTCATGTGGGAGCTGCCCCAATCCACACAATCCCTTTCTTATTTCCCCCATCAGGATTCATAAGTGTGTTGGTCATGGAAACGCTGAACCTTCTAGGATTGACACTAGGGATCCATATCTGGTACCTACCTGCGCCTAATCCTGCACCAACCCCCCAAGTCATTCTTCAATTGGTTCAACCAATCAATACCACAAATCACCCACCTCCCAGTGTGTCAGCAACAACTTTTCACAACCCCGCTCCCTAGTCTTCCAAAAGGGTTGGGGGCAAAGCCATGAAACCGACACCCCGATAACTGCAAGCAAATCTGTGAATTCCCCCTCCTCAAGCATGCACACCTACAAAATGTGCTTTATGCGATACCTTGGGTCATGCTATTGTCTGCAATTGATTTACCTTCACGCCTATTTGGATTCATTAAATGATAACGAGAAAATTTCAGTTGTTCAACTGTCAACCCCCCCCGCAGGCACGCAACAAATTGTTCTACACCAACCAATCATGTGCGATCTATGGCATCTACAACAATTATTCCCACCACTTCCCCGAATTAGCATAGTACCGGTTGGTGCTCCATGAGTTGCGAAAACCATCTTTAGAGTATTTGATTACTGTTATTGAGGAGATCCACCCCCCAAAATCCTCGTCGGCTGAGGTAAACACCATTTATACTATTTCAACCATCGACACCATAGTCGCGTCATCAACTTCAACTGATCCCTCTGACATATCTATTCGAATTGACGAGGAAATCACATGTCCACACCATGGGGACAAGCCCACAAACTTTCATACTCATCATCATCGTCATTCTCATAGGAGATATTGGGGGCATCCAACTCACAAGGGGAATCCCCCATCATCATATCATCACTTCAATATTCCACCATGGCCAATGACCTCATGGTACACCCCCCTTCCAATAGTTGGTTGATGCCCTATTGATCCCTCTTTGAGACATCATCCGCGCCACATTGATACCTCTCAGCTAGGGAGCATGATCGATTACCTCGACCCTGGGATAAGAGGCACACTCAATCATTTTGACCCTACCCCATACCATCGCTCACACCAACACATATGTGATCCAAAATCACAAACCCCATGCACATAGCATGGGGGCATGTCATTAACCCTTCTCACTTTTTCACATGTGTGATCTCGACCATTTCTGAGGTGACACATCACTTTTATATTTGGTTTGATTTCCATATACACATTTTGTTCTTTGGTATCATTTCCATGTGTATAGGTCTAAGTCGCGTTGAAATCCACTTTTTTCAGTCGACAACTGCTCCACAGGTATAACCCCTTGACTGGAATATAGGACATCCTTTCCCTCCGAAAAGTTGATGCATTGCCTTGGTCTTCTCTCTTGCGCTTGTAGGACCCTCCTCCCTACTTGAGTAGGTGGCCCCACCCAACCACCCTTTCATTTTCCCCTGCTAGACAGTAGATCCTCCCTCCACATGTGTGATCGTTCTTAGAACCCCTTGCATTTGTCACCCATGTCGTTCAATCCCCTCTTAGGACTGGGAGCCCCTATAGTTTAACATATTGAGTTGAAGCCACATGCAGTTCCTGATATTGTCACTCATTTTCCTTTTCCTAGGCTCCCATCATGGAGTTTCTGTTAATCCCTTTTTTTGACTCCTTAAATAATGAAAAGATCGTCGAGCAATCTTGCTTCCTTTCATACTCATTAAAGTATCCGAAAGGGCGTCTATTCGGTATAAGTTTAACTCTTTTTGGACCATATGGACTAATTACAAAAAATTAATACTCTAGTATTTCTGGCTAGAAGAGTTCTCCATTGCATACTTTTATGCTTTTCTGGGCTTTGGGGACTAACACACGAAAAATACCACCCTCAAAGTCTTCTTATTGCTTTCAGACTCTCTAAAATTTAAAGTGACCATGAGCAATCACCGTCCTGGGCTCGTACAAAATCCACACAATGGTACCATATCGAGCACACTTCTACCCCTTCTTTGAGCTCCTTAAACCATGAAGAAGGCCCAAACTGTGTCTTTCGCACCCCTACATATCACGCACAACCCCATGTTATGGAAACATTTCTAAGTACAACCACCTTTGTTCAGATTATTTTGTGATGAGTCACCCTTGGAGTCTCCTAATATCACTAAATGATTACACCCCCACCTGAGTCTCCCCCATTGTAGTCACAACTCTTGATCGCCTAAGCTATGGTCCCCTTCCCCCAAGATCGGTTTCATATGATTCTATGTCAGCCCTGCTATCATACTCTGAACAAATGAAGTCTAAGTCCCATCACTCTACGACCCTCATATTCCCTCCATAGTGTCCTAGTCTCAGGTCTAGTACTATTACATCTTGGTCATATACCTCGCGCTCCTATCAAGGAAGCCTCATTGCCTTGGTAGTTGCAGGTATCCCTCTGTCAACGCTAGCACATATATTCCAGACGATAGACCCAAAGGTCCCTATATCTTGGCCTCACCCCCATTGGTGGTTAGTTCCTGCGGATCATTCGAGAGGAGTACGTAGTGCCTCTTCGGATGATTGTTTCTCATGTGCTCGACTCCAACTCCCTCATCACATCGTTGAGATTCGTACAAGGTATTGTTCCCTTCAGTTATTGGTTGAAGACCCTGGATGTCCCTTGACTCTAACAAATTGGTGAGTCTATCTAGAACCCCCCAGTTGTATGTTCCCGTGGATATCCCCCAGTTGTATGTTCCCGTGGATATCCAGGCTGTGTTGGTGACAGTGTTTGGAATCCCTCATTTCTATGCTTCCTAGAGTATCTAGTTCAAATGCAGTCCATGTACCTTTGAGATTCCTACTCTCAGTTGTTGAGTCCATATAGTTGTTGGACACCTTTAGATCCAACAATGCATCAGTTGTTATGATTCCGCATTTGGGATGGATTCCATTGTTCCCAGTTCCAGCTCTTTAGATAAGTCATGGTTGGACCATGATCACGTTTCATATTTGAGTCCCCTCTCGACCATTATGATGTACACAACAATTCTCTATGTATTTTTTAGGTCCCCCTATTGGCCTCTCTATTTTTATATCTTGAGACATTGATACGAGCATGGGAATTCCCGCCTCGTCCATGTATATTTGTGATTATATGTACCTCATCCATTTTGAGTATTGTATATGCAGACTTTTCCCTTGCAGCCCCAATAACGAGTTTGCTCTCCTCTCCAATATAGTCCTTAGTTATCCACACTACTATCACATTCTTTTCCAAGTTCTATGATGTCCATCGGTCATACAATGAGCTCCTAACCTCAGACATCATGGGGCAACCCGTTAACACAATAAACCTATCCATACATCATAGTCTACTTACTATTTCCACATCATTAATTTTCACACCAAAAAATCAATATGGTGAACCTTCATATACCAAAAAATACAAAAAAAATTTGATACACCATGGAAAGTGGACTTATCCAACAAAGTTAGGAAATCTCACCAAAATAGGGAAAAATCCACCAAAATTTGGGAAAGTCCACATTAAAATAAAGTCTCACTCAAATTCAAAAATTACTAGCGGTAAAATGGAAAAACCACCATGGTTTGGAAACCCTAAATCCTAAGTATTTTCCTATTTATGTGATATGAAGGTTCCCATTTACGATATCTCCACATTACGCACCATTACTCTATTGAAATTCCCTTTGAGCCATTAAACCTTTGTTACTGCTCTCATTTCACTCCGGTTGAACTTAGACACCTCCGTGACAAAGTGTGGGAGACATTCGGCTGCCTAGAACCAAGAGAGACACACTTAGCCTAGCTGCAAGGGACACCATTGTATGAGGTATTCTCTATTCATGTATAAGTTGAATTATTTTAATAACAAAGATTCTTTCATCTTGTTTTTTCTATTACAGTTTCACATTCACTGTTACTATTCACATTTACGACATATCTTTTCAATTTTGGTATTTTCGTTGCAATGGTGTTGGTTATTAGGGTCACAGTTTCAAACAAGTTGTAATTTTAGCTTGAAAAAAATGGGATGCCATGGCGATTCTGGGTGATTTCGCAAGCACCATTTTTAGGGAATTTATTGCAACAATGTCGGTTGTTAAGGCCAAGATTTCAAACAAGATGTAATTTTAACCACAAATGAAAATGAGGTTGATCCTGGGAGAACCATTTTTTTAATTTGGAGGCTAATTTATGGTTTTTATTGCAATGACATTGGTCATAGTCGGCTAGGGTTTAATTTTTTTTGTAATTTTGGCCCCTAAAAATAGGTTCTACTGGTAGCACAACTTTTGGACTTGGGGGTAGAATAGTCTCTAAATGAATCTTATAAAGAAACGAGAACTCTAGAGAGTTCTCGTCAAGTTGTATAATATGTTTTTCTTTATAGTGATAATTCAACAACATAAAAATGCTCTTGCGAATGAAATCATGGATGCAGAATGGCGACCATGAGTGATTTTTTACAAGGACAAGAGCAGTCAAGATCAATAAGATATAAATCTAATGTGTATTCTCTCCATTCCATTAATTTCTTAGTGGAGAGGTTAGTAGTTAGATATATCTATTGTTACTTTTGACCATGCAAATGTATGTGTCCACTTTTAGCCACTACTTCACTTGGGGAAGCATAGAATGATTAATGATAATCGAAAATTTTCTTTTGGGACTAGGTCATAGGTTTTTGGGAAAAAATGTGCTACTAGGGTTGTGATTTTTAATGGAAAAAGAATGACCCTATAGGTGTGGTGAATTTCTAAGTTTGAACTTCAGTTTTTAGATCATTTAGTCACTTCCTCAGGTCATATGTATGGAATGACATGGAAATATGTTAATACCATCAATATCATCAATTATGATTCATAATGGTGATGAAGCTGATAAAAAATTAGGTGAGAAAATTTTGGTTGTTAACAGATTGCCCCTTGTTGTGTGAGGTCAAGAGCTCATCGTATGACCGAAATACACCATAAGTCTTTCATACTTTTAATAGCAAATAATGTGACACCAAGAACAAGAGACCATAGCAATTGTGAAAAGGACTCCCACACCTAGGGATATATAGAGGCCCATACTTACAGACATATCACTTAGATAGGTTAGTTTCACATAATCTCAAATATAAATGAGGCGAGCATCCCCATCCTCGTATCAATGTATCAATATAATATTGGATTCAGAGCAAGAAGGGTCTAACCAATACATGAATAATTGTTGGGTAAAATACATCATGCGAGTTAAAAGGGGACCTAATATGATCCAAAATGGATCAATATATAATTTTCCACCTACTTGGAGCTTTCAAGGTCAGAAGATTGGATGAATTGGCTTGTAGGGCCCATTTTAGGGGAAGGTCTTATTTTGCAATATTGGTTTCTAGAACCTTTCGATGTCTGTTTGAGGGTCTAAATGGAATTTTTTGGGGTTATAATAACCCATCATTTCACAATGGGCCATCACGTGATTCTACACTTCGATACCTTTCCAACGGCCCAAAAATCGCCTCAAACGAAGTCCAATGCAAAGTATTCCTCCCACAAGTTGACCTATCTAGTTGACCACCATGGTACTGAGTAGATTCCATGTTAGCTCTCATTTCTCACACATGTGTGAGCTAGTTATGTGTGTACTTTCAAGAACATTCTAGAAGGTCCAAAACCCTAAGCCTAATTGGGAGTGGGGTATGCAAAAACCCTAAATTTAACCCTACACAATTGTAAGGCTATGTTAAATATAGGGCCGTCAAGAGAAGAACGGGTTCCTTTATTTTGATGTATTGTATTGTTCCATAGTTGAGAGACAACATGGGTGTCGATTTTAGAGTAGAATAGAGGAGATAAGAGATCATGTAGTATCCATTTTGGACGCAAAGTCATAGGTAACTCCATACTGAGTACCATTTCCTTTGTACTTTCATTTTGATATGAAGAGAAAGGCATAGTCCTCGTCTATGGTTGGTTTTTTCCCTATAGTGGGTTTTCCCAGAGTATATCTTGTGTTATTGTGTGGATCGTGTACTTATTTTCTCTAGTTATTTCTCTTTCAGTTCCATTGTATTCAGTATTTTGTGGAATTAAATTAACACAACAAATTAAGCCGTAATATCTGTTTCTATGAATTTATTTGGTGGAATACCCACGATAGTTTACATATCATAATCCAAATACATAATCATGGTCCAACCATGGCTTATCTAAAGTACATGAGTAGAAACAATGGAATCCCCATTGGAATGTTGAATCACATTAACTGAATCCCTTCCAGAATTGGAGGGTCCCAAGATTTAAATGAGTATAGAGTGATGTAACTTTCCATAAGCGACTCAAACTACTTAAATACTAATTCAAATAAGTCCGAGAAACTGCAACTGAAACTAGCCATTATTTCCAATGAAACATGAACACTTCATGAAGCATACGTCTAAATATATTTTCAAATAGACTTGAGAACTGGAGAGAGTTATGCATGTCTAAGGTCTTCACCCAAACTAGATAAGGGAACCTCCATACAATCTGCAATAGTTCTTAGGAGCACTGTTTTGAATGGTTTCCCAAGTACATGGGTACCTAAGAGAAAAAGAGAGGATGCATGGATATAAGTGTCCAATTTAAAACCAAGTGAACCAAGAGATGGAGTGATAGTAGATGGAAACAACCAAGGGTAGGACACCAATTCCAATCTCCTTGATGGAATATGAATGGTAGAAAAATAATGTAACTTTGACAGTATGGATGAAGTGATGGGACTATGAACATGTAATATACCATAAGTGTGGGAGTTTGGGGGTAGGCCAATGAGTGATAATAAAGAAGCATATGAGGATAATTTTAGGACCACAAACTAGGTGGAATCCTAATCCTAGGAGGATTGAAACAGAATGGGAATCCAATGGAACTGGGGGTACTAATGAATGACACATATGTAAGGGAGGCTCTACTGCAAAGAATGGGGAAATGCAAGGGTGGATAGGTTGGGACACTTAACCAAATAGAGGGGGGATCCTATAGGCGAATATGGGGTCAAACAAGTTTAATGCATTTGATGTTTTGTAAGGGGAAATTACTTATATGCCATTTTGAAGAAATATACATGTAAGCAGAGGCTACATGTATAGACAAGCATGTATCACCACAACCTAGACTTGCACACATGGAGAAAATACCAAAGTGTAAAGTGCGCCTTAAAATAAAACCAAATGTACAAGCAATAAATAACACATCGATCAAGAATAAATTACATGTGGGCATAGAAAACGAGGGAAATAAGGGATTCCTAGAAAATTTCTTAATCACATGAAACTAATCACGTAATCAAGGAGAGCATGGAAGTAATATTTTGATGGTGTGTATAGTGCATCAAACAAAATTCATCTGAGCCTGCATGAGATGAAATAAAATCAAGCCTAAACAACAATAAAAGGGGTGGGCCCAACAACCCTGGGTGTCATTTTCATTTTTCACCATTGGAGGAGCTTGTAGGCTCCAAAAATTTAGTTATTGATTTCTCTCATTCCATCTATCAAATTTGGATTATGTGGCTTGTAAGTTAGTGGTATATCCCTACTCTTCAAAGTCATCCATTTAGTTTTTTCATTTGGGATTCCAGGGCATTGTGGAGAACCCCGAAGGGTTTCAGCCACAGACTGCACCACATGGGTATTTTCCCATGAATCTAGGCATGCAAAAATCCTAGACCGGTGTGACTGGGTTGTGCCTAGTTGGGGAAAAAGTGCAACTTTATGTTGTGCTTGTTTGAAATAAAATCATGATGCAATCTCCACTTTTCAGAACCAGGTGCAACCTGGGGTCTCTCTTTTCCAGGGGAAAAATCAATTGGGTGAAGAGTTATTTGATCATACTAACATTGAAATTTTTATGGAGGATGAGGGTTAAGTAGAGGGATAAATATGTCTACCAGTTCAATGGATCCATCAAAGTCGATGCCATAGACTGATAGTCTCACTAGGTATGGGTTACTCAAGTTCCTTGAAATTTTTTTGATGAGGTTGGTGAGACTACTGATGACCAATATTATTGAGTTCTGGGATCTTGTTATCAAGGATTTCATGGTACAAGATAAGCATACTGAACTTATCCTTCTAGACATCTACTTTATGATTGGACTCCCAAATATGGGGTCATCTATGATACTCATCCCGTGAAACTACAAGATATGTATATGGAGGACATATTGTCCAGGAACTATAGATATGATGCATGGTTCCTCCATCCTTATGAAAAACATAGTGATATTGGAAACATAAGAAGTGACTGGAAGTGTCGTACAAGTATTGAGGTTGAGTGGGACCCACAAAATTCATGGTGGTTAGATGATTGTTGTTGAGAAGGTGTTTCCAATATATTCTTGATAGTGGTGTGTCAACAATTTAACCATTGTAGCTAACTTGGAGACGATTTCTAGTTTGGGACCTTTGTTTGTGACTTCTTCTTTGAGAGGGTGCTGAAATTGAGGCCCCATGTCACTATCCAAGATAGTGTGCCAATCGATCCTAGGATGTGGAGGTGGGGGAAGAATATGATACAAAGAGGAGGTGATGTCATAGGAAATGTCTTTATCTAGGGGTTCTTTTCATAGTTAGACCAACTCGCAATATATTTTTAGGACTACCTATATGCTAGGATGGAATTCTAGGGAGACCCAGAGCTATCACACCCACCAAGCCAGCCATGGGGACTATATGTTATGTATTATTATGCATGATGATGTTTTAGTTGTGTTTACATACTGGTGTAAATGGTAGCTATATTTATTTATGTGATACAAGGTACTAATTACTCGTAGCATGTGTGTGTAGATCATGTGAGACCAGTTCCCCTAGTGGGATTCCAGTGGCAATGAGGCAAGGTTGAGTGGGTCAATCCTACATCCCCAACATAGAGACAATGATGAGGTACCAAGGTCATCCTAGAGGGGATTTATCATGATAATAACTGGTTGGTGGATGGTATAACTAACGATGGGTGGTGGTATCTTAATGACAAGTTGATCGCTATGTGTTATTGGGCATTGCCTAAGTGGCATTTGATCATGCATCCTAGGGTATTTGTGACATTATGAGGGGGAATGTATGCACATACATAAGGAGGAGGATATCAAGGAGGAAGGACTAATGAGGAGGATGATGATGAGTAGGAAATTATGCCGAATTTTCCCCAATCTATGGAAATGGGATTTTTTAACTATTTATCACATTTCTTTACCAAGCAATGGGATCTTGAATGTAAACACTTCCAATTTTGGATGTATGCTTATATAGTTACATATTGATTGATTAATAACTCCCAAAAACCTCTTATTTATTTCAGTAGATTTCTCTTGGACTTCGGATTCCAAGAGATCCGTTGGATCCTAAATGACTCCTCAGCTTCCTTATTAAACTAGCTACTATTGACAATTTGGACCATAATCCAAGTATTAGGTCTCCACATCCCCCCTTGAATTCGAACGGGCATTTTTAAATCCGATCATGTTTCTAAACCTTTCAAACTTCTCTTGTCCAAGCCCTTTGGTGAAGATATATGCAATTTGATCATTCGTGAAACAATGTCATAGCTGAACTGTCGTGGCCTCTACATGACGTTGAATCAAATGGTACTTTATGTTGATGTGCTTGGTTCAATCATGGAATCTAGGATTCTTGGCCAACTTGATTGTAGAAGTGTTGTTGATCAATAATGGATCTTGTTTCTCCTGCAAATATTCAAGTATCTTCCTAAGGCACACAATATCTTTTTTTCCCTCTATAACAACCACATATTTTTCTTATGTTATCGAATCTACTAGAACTGATTATTTGCGTGATATCTAAGAGACAGTTGTTGATCAAAGACTCATTTTGTATTGAGAAGTAAGCACTCCTATCTCTTTGTCACCATCAAAGTCTGAATCGGAGTACCCAATAAGTTTCAAGTCATCCACCTTAGAGTATTTGAGTCAAAAGTCTTGAGTCCCCTTCAAGTATCTTAGAAATCGTTTTGCAGCAGACCCATTTCTTTCACAAGGTTTGTGCATGAACGTTAAAAGGATTCCAACAACATGTGAAATATCTGGTCTAGTGGTTGTAAGGTAGATAAGGATTCTTGCAAGATGTTGGTACTTGGTCGCATCCTCGACTTGTTTTCCTTCAATTGATGCAAGCTTCAAATTTTTTTCCATTGGAGTTGAGAGAGGGTTGCATTCTGTCATGCAAAATCTATTCAACAATTCTCCAACATACTTCTTCTGGAAGGAGTCACTTCAATTCCCAAGTAGTAGTGAAGGTGTCCCAAGAGGGGGCATCCTGAGTTCCCAGCTAGGATCAAATCATATGTGCTTGAGATTCTAGCCAATGGGGACAACCATGAATTAGACATTGTTCCATATCCATACACGGGCTTGGACTAGAGAGCATGCCATGACATCTTCTTCACCCAAGTTGAGCCAGGATGAGAGAGGTAATATTAGCATTATTTTAAATTAATATAGTTGCATTTTATTCTCTTTATACTTAATGCAAATGGAATATAATATAAACTATTATATTAAATTAGTTAATGAAATTGTTTAATGATTTTTGTGTACTATATATTTTGCAGAAATTAGCACATTCGATGGGGAGGGGATTCCTCCTCCCACTTAGATGATGAGGATATGGAGGAGCCTAAGGTGCCATAGTTGGAAAGAAATCATGGCCTCTAATGCAGGCCTAATGATAGGTATCTACAGGATGTGGAGGAGAATTTATCGACATTATTGGCACACCAAGGGATTCAACCTATATAGGTGCATGACATTGTGCGACAACCTGACCTCATAGAGATATGGAGGATTGTTCCTCGTGATATGAGGAACTTGATGTAGTATATTGTTGATGCATATATTTTCTTAGATGCGATGAGGGATGACCATCAGCCTCCTCCTCCACCTCCCCCTCCATCATCTCCAACATCTCATCCAGTTCCTCCTCCTCCACTTCCTCCTCCATCAGCTTTGGCATCTCATCCAACCCCCCCCCCCAACCTTCTCCTCCATCATATTCAACATCTCATCCACCTACTCCTCCTCCACCTCCTCCTCCATCAGCGCATTCATCTCCTCCTCTACTCCTACTCTACTGACCAACCTATCCTATTGATCATCCTGACAGTCCACCATTTCTTGCTTCAGTCACCTCTATTGTAGACACGATGCTCAAAGGGGGTATGATTCAACTTGATGGACCTATCTATGCTTGTCTTTGATATTTTTTTTTCTTGGAAGAGGTATTGATTCCTTTGGTTGTACTGGTGGAGGTGTGGATTCCTCTAGCTCTACTGGTGGATATGCCTCTGCCTCTGTCTTTGGTGGGAGAGATATAGATGCCTCTGGTTCCTAAGGTGGACTATATATGTTGTAATAGTTATTGGAATGGAGATATATATTTGGCATGTATCATATCATCAATTTGATGGTATTGTTCATATATATATACTGCATTTTTCATGTTGATGTTGATGCTAATGTTTATGTTGATGGTGATGTGTATGTTAGGTCAGGTTAGAAAATGTTTGTTAGATGTGTGTGATGGTTATGCATGTTATATAATGCAACTTGTGTTTTGATATATGCTATTATTAGATTCGTGTGTTAGATGATGTTCATATCTATTAGATGTATATGTTAGATGATGGTTATGTAATGTTTATGATGGTACACTCATGTTTATGTTTATTTTTATGTTGATGATGGTATATTGATGATGTTTATGTTTTATGTTTATTAAATGGTGAAAATGATGATGATGGTATGTTTATTTATGTTTATGATGGTATGATGATGTTTATGCTTATGTTTGTTAGGTTGTGTAATTGATGAGGATAGTATATTTATGTTTATGTGGTGAAAATGCAGATGATGGTACGTTTATGTTTATGTTTATGGTTATGTTTATGATGGTATGATGATGTTTATGTTTATTACGGTATGGTGATCTTTATGTTTATGTTTGTTAGGTGGTGAAAATGACGATGATGGTCTGCAAGATGATGTCAAAGTATTGTTTTTAGATGTAATTACTATATGTTTATTGTAGATGATGTTAGGTGATATTATATGTGTGTGTGAATGTGAATGTTTGTTTATAGATGTGTCTATTAGATGTGATTGTTAGATGTGTACTTATATCAAAAGAAAATTCCTCTAATATAATATTGTGTATAAACATCATGCATTTTAAATTGTGAGAAAACATCATGCATATTTGTTCAAAAAGATTGTGAGAGGTGTTTATTAGAAAAACATCTTAATATATCCTTCCTTACAATGCATTTACTATCATATTGTTACAATAAATGTAAACAATTTTTTGACCTTATATATTGATATTTAAATGCTTAACATTTATAATAATACTTAAGTTATAATTTATGGCATTTATTAAATTCTTATTATTTGATATATATTTAAAATTATAAATTAGGATATTTATTAATTTCATGTGATTGATTGATCATGTGCTTAAAATAGTGAGATGAAAAATATTTTAACACTTAACAAGTGGCATTAGTAAAATGAATAACAACCAACCGGAAAATTAAAGAAAAATCTTTACCTAAAAAATAGATGTCCTCCAAGAAATATAGAATACAATGAAAATATCATACTTTTATTTTAATACAATCTTATTTGTATAATATTTGAATTCTACAAATTTAATGTATGTGTACGTAAAGTAAGATGTCATGTTAACTTAATATTGTTCATACTCTTGTAATTTGTATTTTTAATAGTTTTTTATATGAATGAACAATTCGTGTTGAGTTGGTAATTACTTTTCAAAAAAAATTTTGTCACGTCCCCTCCCATCAATCCACTTAAGGGAGGGAACATAAACTAATTCCTGGCTTCCAAAACTAACCCCATCATCATTTTATGAATTCATAACCAATAGAACATGTGTGTGCAGATGCACAATAAAAATAAATAGCGGAAGTACTTTTCTACACATATCTAGCATGCAATTTTCCAACATAATTATAACAATCACCAATTAAAGACATTGCATAATTAATACAAGAGAATACTTATCCTGATATGAAGTTGTCCCGAGAAAATGGCTATGCAACTACAACATTCCACCCAACCATAGGCCAGTTGTGTTCATCAATCTCTCAACATAGCTTCCACCCCTGAGTTGGGCATGATTTCTACAAGGAAAAGGGAACAACAACTAACACATAGTCAAGTATATACCACATCTCAGCCAAGCCAGTCCACAGCTGGGTTTATCAGGATGTTAAGGTAGTAAAAAGGAGGGAATTACTAAGTTAGTGAGTTCAACCACAGATCTATCAGTACCTCTACAATATTTATCTAGATTGGCTCCCAAAATACCTACACACCCAACACAAGGAAGTATCCCCTTCACTGATCCACAGTCCCTTAGGCCATACCTTCCCTTCTAGTGTTCTTCAGGGTGTGCATAGAAAAGTAGACAAATCCCAATCATCTTTGGTGAGGTTACACTTTTCACTACGTTTATTAAGACAATTCCAAATCCTTGTCTATTCTTGGTTGCTTACACACAATTTCAAGCCAAAAGAAATGGATGCAAATAACCCAATCCATAGATATATCCCAAACACATAGCAAGGCACAATTATTGGGCATAGAAATGAAATTTGAGAGGATAATTTGACCACTAGGGAAAAAAGATTTTTCCACAGGCATTCAAACATTCAAATGAAAAAAATGGCCTCTATGAACCCCCAAATCGTAATTCTCTTCCTCCCAGTCATTCAACAACACCAAAAATGGATTTCCCAGCTATAAATTGAAGAAAAACATAGGAAATTCATGGAGGAAAACACACAGCAAGCAAGAGGGGCGTGAGAGAAAAAAATGGTTGATGAATGATAAATTGGGGAGCAAATTCATGGGTCATTTCTTGCCCAGGAAGCCAAACACGTTTTTTTCCAAAATGATGGCTTTCCCATACACAAAATTTGGACAGCCATACCTTTCATTTTCCCAAACAATAACTTCTTCAACCACCTCTTGGAAGAAATAAATGATTGGGTGCAAAAGTCAACATGGGTAGTTAATGGTTCATGGGTTTTCTCATTGACACTTGGCTTGACATTATTGGATTAAAGGGTTTCAATATATCACTCCCTATTCCTTGTAAAACTCATGCCCCCATACTCTTGTTTCCTTGCATAGCTAGTTGTGGGTATTTTTATTAAAATATACTTACACCATATTTACGATTTCCATCGTGCCATGCTAGCACACAATCCACATGCATCGATTTTTAATTACCGATACAAGAACGATAAATCGATGGTGGGGCCTTGGGCTTGAGATCCTCACCATGATTGTATATCGATATTACTTCATTTACATGTTTAATGCAACGAGGTCAAAATCGAGGTGTTACATTTTTTGTAAGTAAGTAAGGTGTCATGTAAACTTAACACTGCTCATACATTTTTAGTTTATTTGTTTAATAGTTTTTTTAATGAATGAACATTTTTTTCTAAATACAATGTTGAACTAGCAATTACTTCTTAAAAAATCAATGTTTTGAGAAAATAAATATAATATATAATTCTGAAAATTAATACTATGCGATCTATCTCTATAAACAAATATTTGATTTTCTATGAATATTTGTTAAAAACACAAATATTATCTCTATGCATACTTATATAAATTCATATAATTTAATTATAATTTATTTGATAATTAAATATTAAGATATATTTGATTCTACCAATTACTTAAATTATTAATATCACTTCATCATTTATTTTCAATATGTTCAAGTTTAATCTCATTATTTTATTTAACTAAATTACCATATTTATAGTGATGTTATTGTTGGAAATTATTCTCTTCTATTATCTACCATAAATCAAGAGAGAGGTTAGAAGAATAGTTAGGGAAAGTTTAAGAGATTGGCCTCAACCTAAAGACTTCTCACACATTTATTGAGAATAAATAATTAATTTTAAAATATGAAAAAATGTAATTAATATAAATGCATATGGTTATGTATCAAAACTAAAATTTGTTTTTTCAAATCAAGGTATCATTTAAAAGTTGAAAAAACATGTCGAATATTAACAATGAATTGAAAATGATTTAAATGCTCATGTTTTCCTTTTTCACATTGTAGACATCATTTCCTCTAATATGTTAATGCCCACATTGTTATTTCCTTTAAAAGGAACTCTTGTGCTTCAAATACCTCACTAATGCAAAGTATAAGTCTTTTCTATATCACCTATTGGAATTTTTGCTACAGTAGGAGCTATTAGACCATCAACATTGGGCAGTCTATCATTAGTATAATGGGTGAGTGTGACACGACGAGGGTTCTCCTTTAATCCTTGACATTTTGAACAACCACATACTACTGGGGTGCCATAAAAGAGATCCATTTAGGAGATATCTAGGAGATAGTTGTTGATCCAAGACTAATTTTGTATTAAGAAGTAAACACTCCTGTCTCTTTGTCGCCATCAAATTCTGAATCAGAGTACCCAATAAGTTTGAAGTCATCCACCTTAGAGTATTTGAGCCAAGATTCTTGAGTCCCCTTCAAGTATCTTAGAACTCTTTTTGCAGCAGACCAATGTTGTTCACAAGATTTGTGCATGAACCTTAAAAGGATGCCAACAACATGTGAAATATCTGGTCTAGTGGTTGTAAGGTAGATAAGGATTCTTGCAAGATGTTGGTACTTGGTCGCATCCTCGAATTCTTTTGCTTCAATTGACGTGAGCTTCAACTTTTGTTCCATTGGAGTTGAGAGAGGGTTGCATTCTGTCATGCAAAATCTATTCAACAATTCTCCAACATACTTCTTCTGGGAGGAGTCACTTCAATTCCCAAGTAGTAGTGAAGGTGTCCCAAGAGTGGGCATCCTGAGTTCCCGGATAGGATCACATCATATGTGCTCGAGATTCTAGCCAATGAGGATGACCATGCATTAGACATTGTTCCATATCCATATGCGGGCTTGGACAAGAGAGCATGGCACGACATATTCTTCACCCAGGATGAGCCAGTAGATGAGAGAGGTAATATTAGCATTATTTTAAATTAATATAGTTGCATTTTATTCTCTTTATACTTAATGCAAATGGAATATAATCTAAAATATTATATTAAATTGTTTAATGAAATTGTCTAATTATTGTTGTGTACTATATATTTTGCAGACGTTAGCACATTCGATGGGGAGGGGATGCCTCATCCCACTTAAGATGATGAGGAGATGGAGGAGTTTGAGGTGCCACAGTTGGCCAGACATCCTAGCCTCTAACGCGGGCCTAATGATAGGTATCTCCAAGATGTGAAGGACAATTTATCCACATTAATGGCACACCAAGGGATTCAACCTGTACGGGTGCATGACATTGTGCGACAGCTTGAACTCATAGAGATATGGAGAATTGTTCCTTGTGATATGAGGAAATTGATGTAGTATATTTTTGATGCATATATTTGCTTAGATGCTATGAGGGATGACCATCAGCCTCCTCCTCCACCTCCTCCTCCATCATCTCCAACATCTCATCTAGTTCCTCCTCCTCTGCTTCCTCCTCCGTCATATTTGGCATCTCATCCACCTCCTCCCCCACCTTCTCCTCCATCATATTCAACATATCATCCACCTAATCCTCCTCCACCTCATCCTCCATTAGATTCGTCATCTCCTCCTCTACTCCTACTCGACTGACCAACCTATCCTATTGATCAGCCTGGCCATCCACCATTTCTTGCTTCATTCACCTCTATTGTAGACACGATGCTCAGAGGGGGTAGGATTCATCTTGATGGACCTATCTATGCTTGTCTTCGAGCTGTTTTTTTTGTTGGCAGAGGTATTGATTCCTTTGGTTGTACTGGTGGAGGCACAATTATTGGGCATAGAAAAACGAAATTTGATAGGATAATTCAACCACTAGGGAAAAAATGATTTTTCCACAGGAATTCAAACATTCAAATGAGAAAAATGGCCTGTATGAACCCCCAAATCGTAATTCTCTTCCGCCCAGTCATTCAGCAACACCAAAAATGGATTTCCTAGCTATAAATTGAAGAAAAACATAGTAAATTCATGGAGGAAATTAGACAACAAGCAAGAGGGGAGTGAGAGAGAAAAACTAGTGGATGAATGATAGATTGGGGAGAAAATTCATGGGTCTTTTATTTCCCGGGAAGCCAGACACATTTATCCAAAATGATGGCTTTCCCATACACAAAATTTGGACAACCATACCTTCCATTTTCCCAAACAATAACTACTTCAACCACCTCTTGAAAAAAATAAATTATTGGGTGCAAAAGTCAACATGGGTAGTTAATGGTTCATGGGTTCTCTCATTGACACTTGGATTGACATTATTGGCTTCAAGGGTTCGAATATATCCCTCCCTATTCCTTGTAAAACTCATGCCCCCATACTCTTGTTTCCTTGCATAGCTAGTTGTGGGTATTTTTATTAAAATACATTTACATCATATTTACGATTTCCATCATGCCATGCTAGCACGCAATCCACATGCATCGATTTTTACTCACTGGTACAAGAATGATAAATCTATGGAGGGGCTTTGGACTTGAGCTCCTCGCCATGATTGTATATCGATATTACTTCATTTACATGTTTAATGCAACGAGGTCAAAATCGAGGTGTTACATTTTTTTGTAAGTAAGTAAGGTGTCATGTAAACTTAACATTGCTCATACATTTTTAGTTTGTTTGTTTAATAGTTTTTTTAATGAATGATTTTTTTTTCTAAATACAATCTTGAGCTAGCAATTACTTTTAAAAAAATCAATGCTTTGATAAAATAAATATAATATATCTTCAAAGGGGATTGGATACCTGTGTAGAGTTTTAGTTCTTGATGCGTTTCGGATTCCATAGTTGAGTCCATCTTTAGGAGAAAACATATCTCAACTATGGAGTCCGAAATGCGTCGAGAACTAAAACTCTACACAGGTATCCAATCCCCTTTGAAGATAACTGCAACCTGTGAAAGCCTTAATGAAAATATAATATATTTTTTCTGATAATTAATACTATGCGATCTATCTCTATAAAACAAATATTTGATTTTCTATGAATATTTTTTAAAACCACAAATATTATCTCTATGCATACTTATATAACTTCATATAGTTTAATTCTCATTTATTTGATAATTAAATATTAAGATATATTTGATTCTACCAATTACTTAGATTATTAATATCACTTCATCATTTATTTCAATATGTTTAAGTTTAATCTCATTATTTTATTTAACTACATTACCATATTTATAGTGATGTTATTGTTGGAAATTATTCTCTTCTATTATCTACCATAAATCAAGAGAGAGGTTAGAAGAATAGTTAGGGAAAGTTTAAGAGATTGGCCTCAATCTAAAGACTTCTCACACATTTATTGAGAATAAATAATCAGTTTTTAAATATGAAAAAATGTCATTAATATAAATGTATATGGCTATGTATCAAAACTAAAATTTGTTTTTTCAAATTAAGGTATCATTTAAAAGTTGAAAAAACAAGTCGAATATTAACAATGAAATGAAAATGATTTAAATGCTCATGTTTTCTTTTTTCACATTGTAGACATTATTTCCTTTAATATGTTAATGCCCACCTTGTTATTTCCTTTAAAAGGAACTCTTGTGCTTCAAATACCTCACTAATGCAAAGCATAAGTCTTTTCTATATCACCTATTGGAATTTTTACTACAGTAGGAGGTATTAGACCATCAACATTGTGCAGTCTATCATTAGTATAATGGGTGAGTGTGACATGCTGAGGGTTCTCCTTTAATCCTTGACATTTTGAACAACCACATACTACTGGGGTGCCATAAAAGAGATCCATCTCACAACGAATTGCCATCGATGACCCAGGATTGTGGCTGGAAGATTGCATGTTACAATTGGAAGGGTAAAGTGGTTGCCCATTTTCATCTACCAACTGCTTGTGGTAACTTGCTCTTGATAGAAACTTATGGCATTTTGGAACCGGTGGAATATCTTGTGCATCCGAACTCGATCCTGAATCAGGATCCTGCAAAATATAGTACATTGTTATTGATATTCACGTGGATAAGTAAAACAAATTCAATTAGATAATCAAAATATAAATATGTTAGGAACCCATGTCAACCCTTCTATTTACTTTGTTAGTATATTGTTGTTGGACGCATATGCTTTGTAAGTCGTCCTGTAGTATTTGTTGATCCATAGTTTGTATTATTGTTGTTGGACGCATATGCTTTGTATGTCGTCCCGTAGTAATTGTTGATCCATATTTTGTATTGGCCCATGGTTTGTATTGACACATGGTGTTGGCACATAGACTTAGTATATAAGTTTGTGTTGAGACGAATGAAGGTACCGTGAAGTTATATGTATTGAGCTTGCTCAAAGGAGGTTTCCCCCTCGAAGTGGCTTGCGATCAATATAAAAGTGATTCTGAGTTCTGTTATTTCTGCTATCTCATGTGTTTCCATTATGTTGATGTATATGTAACTTCGGAATGTATTTCATATATGTTGTATGTACTCCTATAGAGATGGTTTTATTCCTCTATACGGAAGTGTCGTCATTTATATTGTAAGTGTCGTAACTTATACTTGATGGGTTATTAGACCACCTTGTTGGGGTTGGCCCTGTATAAGTCATGTGGGTCGAAGGGTTATTAGACCACCCTATTGGGGGTTGGCCATGTGGGTCAAAGGGTTATTAGACCACCCTATTGGGGGTCGGCCCAGTCAGCATTATGTTATGTGGTTAAGTTCGAGCCTACATGAGTTAGGTAAAAAGGCAAGTCAAGTCAAGTATAAATAGAGTGCGGGAGGCACTCTATTTACTCACTCACTTCTCACTCATGCACTCAAGGAGGAGTGGCGCACTTATGGAGGAGGAGGATCTGCTGCTAGGTTATGTCTATCTCTCATGGTTGGTTGTATAATTGCTCTATCTATCTTTGAGGAAGTTATTGGGGTTTTTCACCTTTATGGTTTTCCCCAAGTAAATCTTTGTGTCTCTTGTGTGCTTGCATTATTGTCTCCATGATTGATATGCTGTAGATATGCTGTACATGTTGTTCTCTCAGTTAAGATCCTAGATCAGATTGAACTAAATTCTGAAAAACTAACATGGTATCAGAGCTAGCCTGAAAGAAGGCATGATATGGCATGTATGACACTTGTTGCACTTACGATGCTAGGGCTTGATATAGCAAAAACCAGTCATCGTAGCACTTTCGCTATAAATCCGTTTTGGCGAAGTTTTCGGATCTGAAATTGTTACAGGACGAATATTGAATATCCAGGTACCTTGTGTCCAAAGGACACCCTCTAATTCATTATACTTTGTGATTTATGATCTGTGCAATATAGGGTTTTTGCCTCTTCCAGATCTGAGTCAAAATCAGGTGACCTTGGGAAAAAGGTCATCACTTGGGCTAGGAAGCTCCAAATGAAATTTCCTAAAAAGTGACAGGTAGTACACAGACTGTACTATCTCAGAAAAGTTTTATAGAGGCCGAAGATTAATCAGTGACACGTGGCACGCCGTACAAGTGCGCTCTCCTGCATTATCCCATAAATAGGTCACGTTGCGACATTTGGCATAACTCTCTCTCAGAGAATCCAATTGAGGTCAGACCTGTCAGGATGGAAAGATAACAGGCCGAGCTATCTCAAGAAACGTTTTTAGAAGCCGAAGTTCAAACAGTGACACGTGGCACTTCGTACAAGTTCGCTCTCCTGTTTTATCCCAAAACAGGTCACGTTGCGACATTTGGCATAACTCTCTCTCAGAGAATCCAATTGAGGTCAGACCTATCAGGATGGAAAGATAACAGGTCAGGCTATCTCAAGAAATTTTTTCAGACCCTGTGGATCAAAAAAATTCAGAGTTACACCAGAAACAATCAGGTACATATTTCTGTCAAAACAGAATTATTTTTGAGTACCTTCATTCATGGCTTCCGGAATTTAGGGCTTTGGAGAAAGTTGAAATTTTTGTAATCAGAGACCACGGCTGAATGCTACTCATAAAAATAAAAATTTAGAGGCCAAGATCAGAATTTTTGGTTGGGCAGAAGGCCGGGCTTGATCAAACCCTAGTTCGGGACTTTGATCAGAAAAGTGGAAAATTAGGGCTTCTGTAAAAATGGGAATTTTTGAAATCTGTGACCACGGCTGGAAGCTCCTCAGAAAAATAGAAGCTTAGAGATTTGGATCAAACATTTTGATTGGGTAGAAGAGTGGGCTTCATCAAACCCCAGTTCAGGGTCACGTCCAGTGAATCTGGAAGTTTCAAAGGCAAAATTGAGGAGTGAAACTTTGCAGTTTTTAAATTTTGAATATACCAGTTTGATCAGTTCATCAAGGCGCATATTCCTATCCTTTCGGAAGTTTGAAATTCAAAGTTTGAATTTTTGGGGTTTCTATGACAAACCCATATCCAGCTCCAGGTCCAGTTCTTGCAAATCAAGTGGATTGGGTTAATCCTAGAAGAAGATGGATTGATCATCTACATAAGTGAAGAAGTTCCTGTTTCAGAGGGAGATGAGGCTAAGGCCTTACATAAGAAGATTACAAGCGATCTTGACAGGTATGACTCATCGAGGTATGTTTTGAGATTTGTTCATGATTAAGTTTATGGTATGTTTGTCTTCATGTTATTACGGTTAGTACAATCTTGATTTTAGACTTGTCATATCACCTTAATAAAACTATGAATGCACAATAGAAAATATTCATTGATTAGGGTGTTGACACTTATGATTGTACTAATGCATTATGGTGTTGTATGAGGTTTATGTTGTCTACTAACATGAAAGTTACACCAAGAAAGACAAATCATGTTCTGGTCCAAGAACATATGGTCATGATAACATGAGGACAAAGATTCATCCATTGTCATGGATCTCATAGAAGATCCATTTACGAGGTATATATATAACTTGGTTTTGTAATGGCTAACATATGAGACATGCAGGTTACTAGCACAAGTCACTGAAGAGAACCAGAAGACATTATGTGGGTATGTTAGACATAAACTAGCTAGCATGCTAATCCAGGTATGTTTTTCCTATATCAAGCTAGAATCCTACCTTGTGTTAGGATCTTATATTGTTGTTGATAATGATTATTCCTGAAGAGTCATAGGTTTGAATAATCATGGTTGTATGCATATTATGTTTTTTACTTTAATTGATGATATGACTAACCAGAAGAATCATGAAGGTTTAGGTTTGAATAATCACAGGTTTTATGCATATTATATCTCTTATCTTGTTTGATGATTCAACTAATCCGAAGAGTCATAGGTTTGAGTAATTATAGGTTTAGACATGTTATGTTTCTTATGATTTGACTAACCTTAAGAATCCTACATAAACCTTGAATGCTAATTCTTATTATTTTCTGTTTGAAATGATCATGACTATACATTCTTGAGATTATTGTGTTTTAATAGTATACTAATGAATGTATGATTTTATATGAGATCACAAGGATAATGCAATCATGATACTAATAAGCATGCATAGGGACCAAGGATGAATATGAGTTCAAGAACAGGTAATCCAATAAGCAAAGATCAAGAGGGAGCACACTCCAGTTGTTCCTGCAGGAAAGCAAAGGAACACACTTCAGTAGTTTCTGCAAGGATGCAGATATTCAGAGGGAGTTGACCATCTTTCCACAACAGAAAGGTGTAGAAGAAGCTACTTCAGATTAGGATCCAGCAGCTCCTGTAAGGAAGCAAAGACTCAGAGGGAGTCCACCCAACGAAAAACAAAGATAAGTATTTTAATTTCTTGCATATTTGTCTGTTTAAATAAAATTGTTCAATGATGTATATGCTCATGTTCCTAGACTTAGGATATGTATTGTGCATATTAGAATAGTTGCATTGATGAACAGTATGCTACTAATATACATGGGTAAGTGGCCTATGTTACTGTACAACATTCCATTGCTACTTATCTAGAATGAAACCTCTTTGCTGACATGTTGGGAGTTGTGCACACTCTTAACAATGTTCTGGTAGAGATTGGAAGGCATCTAGAAAGTTACGGGATATGGATAAATGTTGTATTGAAGCATTGGCTAAAGATAATTGCATGACTGTATGACATATTTCTTTATGTGTAAGAATTTGTTCTGAAAACTATGAGATGTTTTCTAATCATGCAATTTAACTTATTGTGTAGGAAAGATCGTATGCCATCTCCTACAAAAGAAGAACTACAACATTTGTTCAGCAACAAAATTATCTATTGAAGATATTGAAGTTCCTAGGATGCGGGAAGAATGCCATGATCCGTCTATCATGAAGAACGATGTTTGGGATGCGGTCCCAAGAGCTAAAAGGGAAGTCTGTTGTGACTTCCAAATAGAACTATCAGATCAAGCATGTTGCAGATGGCAGCATTGAGAAATATAAACGTGATGCACCAGATGGATTTCAAGACAACATGGTGTAGTTATATATGTGTGCAGAACTTGGTGAAGAGAGACTGATTGCAGATACTAAGAGGAAGCTTGCTGCTGAATTCGATATGAAATATTTGGGAATGATGCACTATTTCCTAGGTATGGAGGTGTGGCAGAATGCAGGTGGGATATTCCTTGGTCAAGGGAAGTACACAGTAGATATCCTGAAGAGATTCGGGATGATGGATTGCAAGGCCATGGCCACACCTATGGCATCGAATCTGAAGCTTCTATGTGATGCCTCATCTGAGCCGGTTGATGTCTCTTTGTATCGTCAGATGATTGGGTCCTTGATGTACCTGACAAACACGAGACCAGACATTTGCTTTGCTGTGAACACATTGAGCCAGTTCCTGATGGATCCGAGGAGTGTTCACCTGGTTGCTGTAAAGCATGTTCTAAGGTACCTGAAGGGTACAGTGGATTATGGGCTCAGGTATGAGGCGGATCAAAAGTTTAACCTACAGGGTTATGTTGATTCAGATTGGGCTGGCAGTGCTGCAGATAGGAAGAGCACATCTGGGTGCTGCTTCAGTATGGGATCAGGTGTGATCTCTTGGTTTAGCAGGAAGCAGTCCTGCGTAGCACTGAGTACAGCTGAGGCTGAGTATGTTGCAGCCTGTTCAACTAGTTGTGAGGCAGTATGGCTACGGAAGCTACTGTCTGAGTTATTTGATCTCCCGTTGGAAGCTACTGGTATCTTCTGTGATAACCAGAGTTGTGTAAAGCTGTCCGAGAACCCAGTGTTTCATGACAGGTCGAAACACATAGAGATCAAATATCACTATATCAGGGATATGGTGCAGAGAGGAGCTCTGAAGCTCCTGTATGTTGCGACGAACGAGCAGATTGCAGATGTGCTGACGAACCACTAGCCAGGGTGAAGTTTGAGTACTTCAGAGAGAGGCTTGGCGTTCTTCAGATCGAGGACACTTCGAGGAAGAAGTGTTGGACACGTTTGCTGAAGCCATTCCAAGAATGTTGGAAGGATGATCCTTCACATGGTTGTGGATGTAAGCGCTAGATGATGAGCATCAGGATGATGTTCTGGTTTCTGCTGGATATGATCAGTTGGATCATTTTATGTATGTACGCATCATGTTGGATGCTGGATATGATCAGTTGGATCATTTTATGTATGTATGTACGCATCATGTTGGATGCTGGATATGATCAGTTGGATCATTCTTATGTATGTATGTACGCATCATGTTGGATGCTGGATATGATCAGTTGGATCATGTGTATGTATTTTGTATATGCATCATGTTGGATGCTTGGACCATGTATCTGTATATGTATCAGGTGGATACATTGTATGATCAGGTGGATCATGTATGGTGATATGTATCATGTATTTGCATTTGTATCAGGTGGATACACTGTATGATCAGGATGATCATGTATGATGATATGTATCAGGTAGATACTTGGTATGCATCAGGTAGATGCATTGATGATCAGGTGGATCATGTATGATGACATGCAGCAGGATGTTGCAGTGATGATCAGGATGATCATGGATGATGAGCTTCAGGATGTTGCTCCAGATGACATGCAGTAGGACGTTGCAGTGACGATGATCAGGATGATCATGATTACATCAGGATGATGTATGGTGAGTATCAGGTTGATACTCTGTGGCCGTGGATCAGGTTGTGCAGATGAGCATGTCTGGGAGATCCTATAGGTCGGAGTTGTGTACCCGTAATAGCCTGGGATGCTCTTTCGAGACATTGCTCTGGGAGGACATGTAATTTGTGCCCTGGGAGATCTCAGGTCGGAGTTGTGTACCCGTAACATCCTGAGATGCTCTTGCGAGGTTTTATCCTATGGCATGTAATTTGTGCCCTGCGAGATTTCAGGTCGGAGTTGTGTACCCGTAACATCCTGAGATGCTCTTTCGAGGTTTTGCCATGACCACATGTAATTTGTGCCCTGGGAGATTTCAGGTCGGAGTTGTGTACCCGTAACATCCTGAGATGCTCTTTCGAGGTTTTGTGGTGGGGTCACATGTAATAGCGCCCTGGGAGATCCTATAGGTAGAGCTGTGTGCTCGTAACAGCCTGGGATGCTCTTTCGAGGTTTTGTGACGCACGTAATAAGTCCTGAGGATTCCACAGTATGGCCAGTGATGATGAAGACCTGCAGGTGGTGGGCCTACATCCAGTATGAAAAAGGATTGGCTCTGTAGAACTTCCTATGACGAGTAGATTCAGAGATTGATTGAGATAGCAGCAGCAGTGACGATGATGGTGACTCGATGACGATTATCCGGTGACGATGATCCAGAGAAGATGACTTGTGCTAGAAGAACTGTGCTGAGAAATACCTTCCTAGTTAAGAGGGAGTGTTGATGTATATGTAACTTCGGAATGTATTTCATATATGTTGTATGTACTCCTATAGAGATGGTTTTATTCCTCTATACGGAAGTGTCGTCATTTATATTGTAAGTGTCGTAACTTATACTTGATGGGTTATTAGACCACCTTGTTGGGGTCGGCCCTGTATAAGTCATGTGGGTCGAAGGGTTATTAGACCACCCTATTGGGGGTTGGCCATGTGGGTCAAAGGGTTATTAGACCACCCTATTGGGGGTCGGCCCAGTCAGCATTATGTTATGTGGTTAAGTTCGAGCCTACATGAGTTAGGTAAAAAGGCAAGTCAAGTCAAGTATAAATAGAGTGCGGGAGGCACTCTATTTACTCACTCACTTCTCACTCATGCACTCAAGGAGGAGTGGCGCACTTATGGAGGAGGAGGATCTGCTGCTAGGTTATGTCTATCTCTCATGGTTGGTTGTATCATTGCTCTATCTATCTCTGAGGAAGTTATTGGGGTTTTTCACCTTTATGGTTTTCCCCAAGTAAATCTTTGTGTCTCTTGTGTGCTTGCATTATTGTCTCCATGATTGATATGCTGTAGATATGCTGTACATGTTGTTCTCTCAGTTAAGATCCTAGATCAGATTGAAGTAAATTCTGAAAAACTAACACATTAATTAATTATTGCAGGTTCTTCACATCTGGTATTAGAGCACTTTCTTGGGCTCGTTGGGTGGAATTTCTACCAAATTTTTTTTTTCGCATATGTTGCAAGTTCGGATCTGGGAATAATCCCTATACGCTTAACTGTGGGAAGTACTTGGGCATAATCCCTAAAAAGCATTGCGAGGAGTACCAGAGGAACCCCAAAGTAGTTGGCCCATTGAGAGGACCTGCCAGCGAAAAGGGAAACGACCCCTACCTGATTGACTAGTTCCCACCTGTGAGGTAAACCAAGAGCTGTCGTTTGTGGCAAAGTGGTTATCAGTTTTACCTGAGCCATGGAGTGAGGGGTACTGCCCAATACGCAAGTTGTCATCCAGTATTGGTGGCTGAGTGAAACTCCTGAACTGTTAGGAAGCCACACATACCTAGGGTCCATATCTATGTTTAGCTGAACTGTTGCTCATCAGTTCCGTGCCGTTTCAGATCCATCCATTTTAGATCTATTCTGAAGGCCGTTCCAGATCCAGCCGTTTCAGATCTATTCTAAAAGTCATTTCAGATCCCTTTGTTTCTGATCACTTCCATGCCATTGCAGATCTATCTGTGTCTGATCCCTTCCGCGCCGTTGTAGATCCATTCCTGAAAAAAGAAATCCCACATATCTCCCTTGTTTTAAATCTGTTTTCCCTGGAACTTCACTGACACCCCTGCAATACCATTCTGCATATTTCGTTCCTGAGGACCCTCTCCCAAATTCCTCTTCCCAAAGCCAGAAATCCCACATATGTCTATTTTTAGGGTTTTCCATAACTCCGATTTTCACCCAATCGCCCTCAAATTTTGCCACCTTGTCCATTCCCTCTTTCTGCTTCTTTGTCCCTCTTTGACAAATTTTCTCATTCTTTCACCCTGCTTCTGAAATCCCCATTTTTTGTTTCCTTGTCCATCAGAAAGTGTCCAAAACCTAGTCAAACCCCAATTACCCATCCGAGTTTTTCCCAGATCCAAATTTCCCTTTACTAAATAAGCTTTTGTTTGTGTTTTTCTATCAATTCCCCCCCCCCCCCTCAAAAAAAAAAAACACTCTTGGTTATGGTTGTCACCCGCGTAGGAGCAAAAACCATGGAGGAAGCACTTGCAGCCATCCAAACCAAAATCCAAGATCTGGATGAAAAATTTCTCACCCTCCATCTTCAACATTCAGCTATGAACAATAACCGATAGCCAGAATCTTTTGCAGCCACTGGGTTCTCTTCTTCCAGCAATTTTCGTGGGCCGAAGCTTGATTTTCCTCACTTCAATGGTACTGATCCGACTGGATGGATATAACGAGTAGAACAATATTTCAGTCTGCATAATACTTTTGATGTCCAGAAAGTTCCACTTGCATCCTTTCGTTTGGAACAGGAAGCCCTTTAATGATACTGTTGGTACATCAAAGCTCATCCCGAGCCAAACTGGACAGATTTTTGTCAACTCCTTTTGCAACGATTTGGTCCTAGTGCTTTTGATGACTTCACAGGAGCACTCACTAAACTTGATCAAATTGGCACAGTGAGAGAGTATCGGATAGAATTTGAAAAACTGGCCAATCACACAGAAGGATTGTCTGATGAATTCTACAGGAGTTGTTTTATCAGTGGTCTCAAGGATAAAATCCGCTCAGAGGTCAAAATGTTTTGTCCCAACATAATGATGGAAGTCCTAGGGTTGGCTAAGTTGGCAGAGGACAAGATCATAGCTCAACAATGCTCCAAACCCACCTTTGATCCCTTCAGAAATATGGGTTCCCAATGACCTCCCATCACACCTGCTCCTCGACCAACTCCTATCAAGCATTTGTTTGAAACAGAGATGCAGGCACATCGAGAAAAAGGGCTTTGTTATAATTGTGATGAGAAATTCACTCGGGGACATAGATGTGTTCAGCAAAAGCTCTATCTCTTGGATGTGAATTCTTCTCCTGCCTTTGAACTTGGTGAAGAAGCTCCAGATACAATAGATGATCGGGTCGACATTTAGCACCCACCTGTTGACACCCCATCTCAGGACAACCCACCCGAGATCTCTCTCCATGCTATAACCAATGTCACCACCCCACAAACAATGCGGGTTAGGGTATACTTCAAGAAGCTCCCTCTTACCATACTTATTGATTCTGGTAGCACTCATAACTTCATTAACCCTCGGATTGCCAAACAGGCTTATTGATTTTTCCATCCTTGCTCCAACTTTGAAGTCATGGTTGCCAATGGGGGCACCTTACCCTGCAAGGGGAAGTGTCACAATGTGTGTATCTCTCTGGAAGATTATAACATGCGCTTTGACATGTTTTTCTTGTCCTTAGGAAGATGTGATGTGGTTTTGGGCGTTAAATGGTTACGCACACTTGGCCCCATCTTATGGGATTTTGCTGAACTTTGGATGCAGTTTTCAGTCAATGGGACACAACACAAATTTATGGGATTACAACCAGGGTCTCTCCGCATCATCAGTTCACATCGCCTTGAAAAGATCCTTAAGAAGAATTCACATGGGGTCATCACTCAGCTCCATTCCATTCCGATGCACCCACCAACAGTCTCCACTACTTCCTTGGATAGATATGCAAATATCTTTGTTGCACCAGTGGGATTGCCGCCTTCAAGAGACCTTTTTGGTAAGCATTTAGCCGCATCTACATCTCAGTAGGAAATGATGGCTATTTTGCATGTAGCACAGAAGTGGCACCCATCCCTATTAGGGAATTATTTATGCATCAAGACTGATATCCAGATTCTGGAACATTTTCTGGACCAACGGGTCTCCTCCCCAACACGTCGGAAATGGATTATCCAACTCATGGGTTATGACTATACGATCACTTACAAGAAGGGTAAGGATAATATGGTGGTATATGCTCCTTCTCGCAAATTTGATGACCCAATTTCTCTTACAGCTATTTCTCTACTTGTTCCAAATTGGTTGCAATCTGTTCAATAGGGTTATCTCTTCTATGAACTCCATGCTTCTTCATCAACAGGGCACTCTAGGTTCCTCAAAACCTATGACCGGGAACAATGTAACTTCTTTTGGCAGGGATTGAAAATGAAAATTTACCAGATGGTGGTTGAGTGTGATACTTGCCAAGTCAACAAGGGTGAAACGACACTCCTTTTGGGACTGCTTGAACCCTTGCCCATCCCTACACAGATTTTTATAACTATTTCTATGGATTTCCTAGAAGCGATCCAGTGGTACAATACCACATCTATAAGGACACCATATGAAGTAGTTTATGGACATGACCCGCCAGTTCTTCTTCCATACATGCTCAGCAGCTCCCCATTTCAGGAAATTGACTTGGTTCTTCGAAACCGCGATCAGATTCTTCTCATTCTACAGGACAATCTTCACATGGCAAGAATTCGACTGAAACAACAAGTCGATCAGCACCATTCTGAGCGCACTTTTCATGTAGTTGATATGGTCCTTCTTCATCTACATCTTCCAAGCAATCCAACTTGAAACTCAAAATGCGTCAGTGGGCCGACATGTAACTCGAGGATGCTACAGGGGAACCACTCCTTCAGATTCTACATCAATTTCCACATCTAAAGATTTGAGGACAAAGCTTTTTCTAAGGGAGAGGGGATGTTAGGAACCCATGTCAACCCTCTTATTTACTTTGTTAGTATATTGTTGTTGGAGGCATATGCTTTGTAATTCATCCCGTAGTATTTGTTGATCCATAGTTTGTATTATTGTTGTTGGATGCATATGCTTTGTAAGTCGTCCCGTAGTAATTGTTGATCCACATTTTGTATTGGCCCATGGTTTGTATTGACACATGGTATTGACCCATGGTATTGGTGCATAGAATTAGTATATAAGTTTGTGTTGAGACCAATGAAGGTACTGTGAAGTTATTTGTATTGAGCTTGCTCAAAGGAGGTTTCCCCCTCGAAGTGGCCTACAATCAATATAAAAGTGATTCTGAGTTCTGTTATTTCTGCTATCTCGTGTGTTTCCATTAATCAATTATTGCAGGTTCTTCACAAAATAAAATATGAACTTACTGGAGATGCAAAAGGAGAACTCATTGAAATTTGAACAATATGCAATGAGTTGGAATTTGAAGAATTGTCCATTTGATGTTATAAACTTTTCTCCCTGCATTTCAGTCAAATCAACAATCAATACATGTCTACAATCCAAAAATTAAATTTTGAGAACCATATTACAATCTTACTTCCAATATAACTTTGAAACCATTTTGTAAGAATAAGGTGAGTTTAAGCAACATATGTATACTATGAAATATTGTAATTGTTGTGGTTGAATCCTAAAAAAATATTTGAGATGAATATATCATTATACGTTGAAATAGAAATTCATAGGCCTTTTTAATTTATCCAATGCACCATAATAATATAACTACACCGATGTGTTCTAACTACCAAAACACACCAATTCAACAAATCCACATATGCACCATTAGGTAAAATCCACAAAATGATCAAGAAATAAAATTATCAACTATATTGGATAGCAGATAGTTATCGATGCATTTTTCAATATTGTTGATGGCGGTGCGCTTTGTATATCAAGGCACATCAGTGCTTCCATATTCTTAATACGCATGGCAGCATGATATATTTTTTTAACTTTTTCTGTTGTATACCACCACAATGCCTCTAGAAAATAGAAGTGCATCAGTGCATGCATATCTTTATGGCACATCGATATGTTGAGAAAATTTTTAAAAATATAGAGATGGTGGATTTCATGCTAAGATGCACTAGTGCGCCAGTGTAACATGTGCACCGAAATCCTGAGACTCAAAAGTAAAAAAATCACACATTATTCTTCCATAAACTAAAAAAGGAGCAAGAAATTCATTTTCAAAACCAAATTCTATAGAGTGTTTATAAAAAATTTTCCTAATCACTATTTCATTATTTTGCTGAAACTTTGAAGGGAGAGTTCTAGAAGAGAGATTTACTGGGGAGGAGTTCGGAGCAACCAGAGTAATTCAAATATCAAAATTTGTAAGATATGATGAATCTAAGGAAACCCTACATAGTAGAAATTTGAACTATGTAAATTTTTACTATTGATCACAATGCATGATTTATTTATTTTCCTATTTAAGTTTTAAATGAATTCAAAAAGGAAATCATAGTTACCTTCAATGTTGGAACCCTGGTTTTCTTGTTGCTTTCTTTTGTTTTATGTGGTTGCAAAATTTTACATTAAGATTTAAATCCCTCTATTGTTCCAGAATCATGATCTTTATTTTTAGGGATTTTAGATTTAAGGGTTTGTGCTTTTATATATAAAGCATTGCGTGGCTTGGAACCCGTCCAATTTGAAACCTTGTCAGCCTGTAAGTTTTCTTTTTATTTGTTTTTCAAAACGCTTATGGAATTTTTGGTGCATTTTAGTTGCTCTAACGCACCAATACATTTTTAACTACAACACATTGGTAATGTTGACTATATTATTCTTCTTTTTTTATATTTTAACTTTATAAAATAACGCTTATGCATTTTCCGAAGTGGGAGTGTTGTAATAACACACCAATGCCTTAAATGTACAATCGCACTATTTACTTACCAGTGCTTAAAAGAAAATATATCGCACTGATAAACGCACATGTGAATTTTCTTTTGTTCTTGCAAACAGTGTGTTTGATGTAGGAGCATCAGGGCCTAGGCAGATCAGTCGAAGTTGATCGACATGAGAAGTCGACTAGGGGAAGTGCCGACGACCACTAGTGCGAAAGAAGATTGGATGTCGAGGTCAATGTGTCGAGCAAGGAGTAGGCGATATGC
Source organism: Larix kaempferi (assembly GCA_027924585.1). Classification (NCBI taxonomy): domain Eukaryota; kingdom Viridiplantae; phylum Streptophyta; class Pinopsida; order Pinales; family Pinaceae; genus Larix; species Larix kaempferi. The sequence continues at coordinate 5,809,785 of BSBM01000666.1, read as the reverse complement.
GATCGACAGAAGATGAGAAAGGTTGAGAGTCAACATGACAAAGGTCAACAGATGATAGGGTTGCAGCGAAGGCGTCAAAGGTCGACTTGTAGTCGAATCTCGACACCAGCAGGTTTTGAGGTGAAATCCAGGCAAGGAGGGATGAACGGACTGACGAAGCCTTAGAAGCGAAGTGAATCCGATGGGTAAGTTGAAGATTGACAGAATACAGTATGGTCGAGACGTAGGGCCGACTACTGTGGCAGTGTCAGAGAAGTTTAGAAGCCGAGGCGAGTACTTGGTATCCATTCGGGGTTTCTAAGGAAGTTATGAGTAGTTATTGGAGGTGGTTGGAATCACAATAGATGTCACCATAGGCAGAGGTTTTGCAGCACGGTAGGGGCATTAACAATTCCAGGCCTTCAGGATCTGGACGATTCGACAGACAAAGGAAGAGTATCTCGGGGATTGGAGTGGACCTCAGGATGAGTAGCAGAGCACCAGCAGGGTAGAAGAACAATGTGCAGGCACATAGGGGACAGTGAGTTCCATTTTGGAGTGAGTTCCAGTTTGGGATTTGATCCGTAGATTGGAGAGAACATTCACGCATCAACTGAATGTAGGAGATATCGGATCCATAGCTCAGTGAGCGCTTTCATTCAGCAGAGGCCGTGAGAGGGTGAAGGTCGCACACAGAGAGAGCACACATTTTACTAATGTGTATTGTAAAGGCTGAGGCCGACTAGTTAATAGTTTACATTTCCTTGCATTTCGCATTTTAATTGATTTGAGGAAGTAATAGAAGCCACTTCTTGCATCCTGTTTTACACCAAGCCCGTGTAAGCATCTTGTGTCGTGTGTATTGTTAAGAAAGAACCCTTGTTGGGTGACCTTGCATCAAGTGGTATCAGAGCTGGTTGTGAATTCAGTGTTGAGCAGTTGAGTCCATTGAGTTGGAAGAGCCTATAAGTGCGTTGAACAACTCTAGTTGCGATTGGGTAGAGTTGTGCAGGGCTTGTGAAAGTCTGGTTGCGATTGGACGAGTGGGAGTTTTAGTTGAGGTTGAAAATGGCTCACAGAGGTGTTAATGTCTGAGGAGTTGGACAAAGAGCACGTGGTGCAGCATTCACAGTTGATCATGAAATGTTCAATGAGTGCATGTGAACAATGCGAAGTTTGACTAGTGAAGTCGCATCGATCAAGGAAAGTCAAAGACGTGGATGCATTCCCGATGCAATAGACCACAACAACGAGGATGTCGAAGAAGTGGAAGCATGGAAAGGGGCAGTCGAGGAACCAGAAGATAAATTCATCAAGCTTCTGACGGAGATGAGAGGTTAGAGAAAGATAGATGTACGTACCTACTCAGGAAGTCTGGACCCAAAAGACTTGATCGACTGGTTTAGAGAAATGGAAAAATACTTCGACATAGAGCAGATCGAAGATCCCAGACGGGTTAATAATGCATGTCTGAGGTTGAAGGGTCACGCCTCATTGTGGTGGGACAATGTGGAGGCTGACAGAGTCAAGAAAGGAAATGAGAATATCAAGTCTTGGGACAGGATGGTTGCCAAGCTAAAAGGGAAGTTCTTGTCGGATGACTATGTGATTTCCTTGTTCCAGAAATTGCAAAACTTTTGACAAAAAGAGATGACCATGAAGGAATACACAGAATATTTCTACAGATTGTCGATAAGGTCAGGACAAACCGAAGAAGGAGAAGAAGTTGTCTCTAGATATGTGAACTCCTTGAAGTATGCGATACAATACGAGTTGAGCTTGTCAAGGTTCAGAGCGGTTGATAAAGCCTATCAACTAGCTCTGAAGGAAGAAGAGAAACTATCGAGAAAATCCACATCGACTAGAGGTAGGATGACTAGTCGGGGTGCGAATAATGTTTCCGTGAAAGGCCAAAGTAGTGGAACCAGGAGAGAATCTGTCGAATAAAATCACCGTGCAGAAGGGGCATCGACTAAGGAGAAAGCGCAGGAAAACCGACGCGATGGTCAAGACAACTACGGTCGAGGTGCATATGGTCGAAGTGGTCCATCCAATAGAAAAGGAGCTGATAGACCAGCCATAGTATGTTATAAGTGTCGAGGAGTCGGACACAAGGCATATGAGTGCCTGAAAAACCTACATGTTGTAGAGGAGTCGAAACCCAGATGTCGAAGGGATGAGCAAGTCGACGAGAGGGAAGACTCGACATCCAACAACAGTGAGGATGGAAAAAGGAAAAGTTGATCCATGACGACTAGGAGGACGTTGGTTCAGGACAATAGACGCAACGAGAAAGAGCCACCACAACGAAAGGCTATCTTTTGACCCAGAGTGAAAATTGATGATTGGTATTGTAAGACCATAGTTGATGGTGGAAGTACAGAGAATATTGTGTCGATAGGAGTCATCGACAAAGCGAGTTTGAAATGTTGGGAACACCCAAATCCATACAAGATATCTTGGTTGCAAAAAGGACATCATGTCAAGCTAACCAGACAGTGCCTGATTAACTTCAAGGTCTGGAAGCTTGAAGAAAGTGTACTGTGCGATGTAATCCCAATGGACACATGTCATCTGTTGTTAGGGAGACCATGGAAATATGATCGGAATATGATCTATGATGGTTGAGCCAACACAGTCACAGTGTGGAAAAATGGCACGCAGAGAACTCTGAAGCCAAAACAGGAGGATCAAGCCAACTGCAAGCAGGCGAGAGAAACTATCGGGAGAAGCAAGTGCTGATGTGTTCGGCGAAAGAATTCCTTGCAGAGGAGGAAAAGAAGTTGGGATGTTTCGCCATCATTCCAAAGGGACCATGTGTTGAGAGGTCGATAATCAAGAGGATTCCGGTCAAATTTGAAAAGATGCTCAACAAGTTCAGGAGCATAGTGGTCGACGAAGAACCAATGAGATTACCACTGACGAAAAACATATCCCATCAGATCAACTTGATTCCAGGATCGAGTTTTCCAAACAAGGAACCGCATAGAATGACTCCGGGAGAGGGTCAGGAACTCAATCAACAGGTCCAGGAGTTATTGGACAGGGGATTGATCAGAGAGAGTCTGAGCCCTTGCGCAGTACCATCGGTATTAGCACCGAAGAAAGGTGGAGAATGGAGGATGTGTATGGACTCCAGAGCTATCAACAAATTCATGATCAAGTATTGGTTTCCATTTCCTAGAATGGACGACTTGATGGATTGCTTGAGTGGAGCGAGATACTTCAAAAAGATCGAACTGAAGAGCAGTTATCACCAAATTCGGGTTAGAGAAGGAGATAAATGGAAAACAACCTTTAAGATGAAGGAAGAACTGTATGGGTGGTTAATCATGCCATTCGGATTGACTAATGCACCCAGTACGTTCATGCAATTGATGAACGAGGTATTGAAGCCATTTTTTGGAAAGTTTGTCGTAGTGTACCTAGACAACATTCTCATTTTTAGTGGAACCAAGATAGAGCACTTGGAGCACATTCGACAAGTGTTGCGAAAGCTATAGGAAGAGAAGTTGATGGTGAACCTGCAAAAATGATTCTTCATGAAGGAAGAATTGGTGTACTTGGGATTTGTGATCTCAGGTAAAGGGTTAGTGATGGACCCAGAGAAGGTGAAGGCGATATTGGATTGGCCGGAACCGACAAGTGCGACTGGAGTACGAAGTTTCCATGGACTTTCTAGTTTCTACAGGAAGTTCATCTACAGATTCAGTCGGATTTGTGCACCTTTGACAAAGTGCATGAGAAAAGGGGAGTTTAAGTGGATAGAAGCTTCCCAGAGATATTTCGACAAGTTGAAGGAAAAAGTCAATGAGAGCCCAGTGTTAGTGCTCCCAGATTTCGACAAAGTTTTCCAAGTCGATTGTGACGCAAGTGGGATGGCAATTATAGCAGTTTTGAGCTAGGAGGGACAACTAATTTCATTCTTCAGTGAGAAGTTGGATGATGCGAAGCTGAAATATTCAGTCTATGACCAAGATTTCTATGCTATTGTCCAAGCATTGAAGAAGTGGAGGCATTATTTGTTGCCCAAGGAATTTGTGTTGTACACATATCACCAAGCTCTGAGGTATTTGAATACTCAGTGGAAGTTAAATCAATGACACATGAAATGGGTTGAGTTCCTACAGGGATATACTTTCATGGTGCGACATATGTCGGGAAACTTGAACAAAGTTGCCGACATGCTGAGTCGAAGAGTTGCATTGTTGAACACAACGACAATTCAGGCAACATGAATAGAGTCGGGAAAGATAAAGTATGATACCGACGAGGATTTTGCGAAAGCATGGGAGGCTTGTCGTGAACCATGGAGTGTTGACAGAACTCCATACTTGGATTATTTCATCCAAGAGGGATACCTATTCAGGGGACAACAGTTGTGTATTCCCAAAGGATCCGTAAGAGAAAACCTAATCCAAGAACTGCATAGCGGAGGATTAGCAGGTCATTTTGGCATCGACAAGACCAAGGCATTGGTCAAAGAAAAGTATTATTGGCTAGGAATGATGATAGATGTCAGTAAGTGGGTACGATAGTGTCAATTTTTCCAGTTGGAAAAAGGGATAAGTCAGAATACAGGTTTGTATATGCCATTACCAGTACTGAATACCCCATGGGAGCACCTAAGCATGGATTTTGTGCTAGGATTTTCGAAGATGCAACAAGGAAGCGACTCAATCTTTGTTGTAGTCGACAGATTTTTGAAGATAGCAGACTTTATTTCATGTCGAAAGACAAGTGATGCCACAAGCATTGTTGTATTATTGTTCAAGGAGATAGTCAGATTACATGGGTTGCCGAAGAGTATCACATCGGACAGGGATACCAAGTTTATGGGACATTTCTAGAGAACCCTATGGAAGAAATTGGACATGAAGTTACAGTTTAGCTTGACATATCATCAACAGACAGATGGACAGACCGAGGTGGTGAATAGAAGTTTGGGAAACCTTCTGATATGTTTGACGTCGGACAGACCCAAGTAGTGGGAGAACGTGTTGGCATAAGCAGAGTTTGCGTACAAAAATTCTGTGAATCGATCTACAGGTTTGAGCCCATTCCAGATTGTTCAAGGATGAATCCCACATGGAGTGGTAGATTTGGTCGAGTTACCAATAGAAATCAGAAAAGCATGGATGCAGAATCATTCGCAGAGCATATGAAAGAAGTGCATGAAGATGTGCGAAAGCGCATAGAAAAGAGCAACATGGCATACAAGTTGATAGCCGACAAGAAGAAAAGTCTACAGTCGTTTAGTGAGGGAGACTTAGTCTATGCACATTTGCGAAAGGAGATATTTCCGATAGGAACGTATAACAAGCTGAAGCTGAAGAAGATTGGACCATGTAAGATTCTGAAGAATATTTTGGACAATGCTTATGTGTTGGAGCTGCCGAAGGACTTGAAAATTTCACCAATGTTCAATGTCTCAGATCTATACAATTTCGAAGAAGGTTCAAGCAGTGGAAGCATGGGAGTGTCGAACATCAACTTGTTAGAAAAACAGGATCATAGAGCAATAACAATAAACAGAAATGCAAATATAATCACACAAACACATTACAAGAGAGACACCAATATATCGTGGTTCACCCAAGATTGGCTACGTCCACACTGAAATTTCCAGTCCTTATTATTATACCATCCAACAAAGTGAAGAGATACAACCTGCAGCACAACCGCTGCACTTCCTCTTCACGGTCTCATAGTCTCTCTTCACGATCTCAGAGATCTTTACAATGCATAATACCTAATACATCAACCCTAGCTATGTTACAATTTCTTTCTTTTATAGGGGAAATACAATGGGAAAATACCATAGGTTACCCAAAACCATGGGCCCGTAAACTGTTGGTGAAAACAACCCTGAACCCCCTTCTCGGGGGCACTGCCCCCGAACCCCCTTTTTCGGGGCGATGCCCCGAACCCCAAGGTTGGGGAATGAGTGTACAGTAAGCTTGGGGTACAAACACGACTAAATAACATCTCTGAATCTAGAAGATTAGGCTCCACAACCAACACGACTGGACAATGCAAATTCCAGATCGACACAAGGAGGAAATCACCAAAGTAATAGAAGAACGCAAAGTTGGGCATACGTGCAGTTTGCAAAATAAAGAATACTTAATACGATGGAGAGATGATGAGTTGAAGGAGGCGAAATGTATTTCCAAAGAATATTTCAAGAGACTGACGGAGCAGTCAAGTTCTTTTTCACCTAGGGAGTTTGATGCAGGAGCATTGGGGCCTAGGCAGATCAGTCGAAGTTAATCGACATGAGCAATTGACCAAGGGAAGTGCCGACGACCATTGGTGCGAAGGAATATTGGTTATCAAGGTCAATGAGTCGAGCAAGGAGAAATCGATATGCAATCGAAAAAAGATGAGAAAGGTTGAGATTCAACATGACAAAGGTCAACAGACGACAAGGTTGCAATGAAGGAGTCGAAGGTCGACTTGTATTCGAATCGCGACACCGACAGGTTTTGAGGTGAAATCCAAGCGAGGAGGAAGGGGTGGACTAGCGAATCCTTAGAAGCAAATTGAAGACGACGGGTAAGTCGAATACTAACGGAAGACAGTATGGTCGAGATGTAGGTCCGAATACTGTAGCAGTGTTAGAGAAGTTTAGAAGTTGAGGTGAGTACTTGGTATCTGTTCAGGGTTGATAAGAAATTTATGAGCAGTTATTGGAGGGTTGGAATCACGACAGTTGTCACCACAGGTAGAGGTTGTGTAGCACGACAGGGGTGCTTACAATTGCAGGTCTACAAGATATGGACGATTCAGCGGACACAAGAAGAGTGTCTTGGGGATTGGAGTGGACCTCGAGATGAGCAGTAGAGCACCAACATGGTAGAATACGAGTGCGTAGGCATAGATGGGAAAGTGAGTTCCAGTTCGGGAGTTTATCAGTAGATTAGAGAGAACAGTCACGCATCAATCGAACATAGGAAAGATCAGATCCATAGATCAGCGAGCGCTTTCATTCAGCAAAGGTTGTGAGAGGGTGAAGGTCACACATAGAGGGAGCACACATTTTACTTCTGTATATTGTAAATCTTGAGGCCGACTAGTTAACAATTTACATTTCCTTGCATTTTGCATTGTAGTTGATTTGAGGAAGTAATAGAAGCCAATTTTGGCATCCTGTTTTACACCAAGTCTGTGTAAGCGTCTTGTGTGTCGTGTGTATTGTTAAGCAAGAACCCTTTCCAGGTGACCTTGCGTCAGTGTTCAAGTATGCTGCATCGGTGCATGTCGGTATTTTACGCACCAGTGCATTTGGTGTACTAAAACGCACCACAAAGATAGATTTTTATTTTAGTTCGAATATATGTAATTTATTTGTATAATATATTTAGTAGCTTCTCTATTTAATGGTCCATGTTTTTTAATGATATAAAATGCTTGATAAGAGTTCAATGAGCAATAATTCTAATCGAGATGGTGGGTGCACATCCAAAAATGCAATGAAGGAAAACTCTTTGTAATTTTTATATTAAATCAATATGTTTGAATTATATGTAAGTTTAACCAATATGTATTGGTTAATGTGTGTCACGCAGAACCAACAAATGAGGAAGCTTGATAAGATTCTTTGTAGTTTAAGTGTAAAAGAGCATAAAACATTGATGGAAACATTGTAGAGGGATGGATTAGGTAAATAAAAAAGAAATCAATATGATTTTTTCTTGAATTTGTAGTAATATTGTTCTTAAGAATATTTTCTAATATGTTTTAAACAATCTAATTCGCATATGTTGAATGTTATGCAGGGAATGATAGAAACAAAAGGGAATGTCATAATAAGAAAAAATAAATTATGGATGATTTAAATGATGATGAATTGGTCATTATCTCATATGGAGTGGTGCTAGAAGTGAATGAAAAGGGAAAAATATTTTATAAAAGTTTGAGGGATATAGTGGAGAGAACGTATAGATGTACTTTCCACTTACAATACATAAATAAATCCAATGAGTCTAAGAATAATGCTATATCGAAACTGCAAGAGTTGTTTCCAGAGAAATGGTCAATGAGATCTGCCAGACTTGCAATAGCAAAAAAATACAAATAAATAAAATCCAAAAAGTAATATTCCTGAACATGTTTTTATAGAATATGTACCTACCACTACAAAACATTCCTTTATTAATATTAACTATGCTATATTTATTTTTCATATCAGCATAAAAATGATTTAAATTATGTCATTTTACATTTTCAGGAATATTATGAAAATATTAAAGGATGAACGAGGTGATATTTGAAATATTCCATTAGGGATGTCCAAAAAAAATTACAAGGACATGGTAAAGGAAATAGACATAATTGCATCGCGAGAGGAGCCATCTCAACAATGTGCTTCAAATGTATGAAATCGTTGAATTTTCTATTATGTACATCTATTTAATTAATTAATTTAGTATTAAATATTAATTTTCAATTTTTTTATTGCGGTAAAGAAAAAAAAGGGAACCCATTCAGCACATAAGACGGGACTAAAAGGAAAAAAGGGACCTTAATATCTTGTTTGTGAGTAGTTTTGATTTCCTTATAACAACTTACGATTTCATATTGCTTGTGATCTTTATATTTTAATTTTTTGTACACCTGCCATCCTTGAATGTCTTCAAACAAGTGCTAGCATACAAAGAAGAGCCATAAGAAGAGTTGATTGACATTGGGTTAAGTATGAGTTGTGATTATATGTTGGTGTATCACAAATTAATTGCAGAATTTGTAATTATCTATGTTGTTTTACTTCTCTCATTTTATAAGTGATAGAACAACAAAAATCCTCTATATTAAATCTATGATTTCTTACGGGGTATAAAACTTGCAGGAAACAAAGTATGGAGTGGATCCAACATAAGAGTTGTTGGTAGAAGGGAAAAGACATGGTTTTGAAATAATGTGTATCATTCAGGAATCAATTCTTTCTATGGTGTGTCACTTTTCAATTTACATTCATGTATACTAGCTATTTTAATTTTCATTATTCATGCCAATGTAGAAACACTCATTACACTTTATTTTTATGTTAGTAGAGGGAATATGAAGAAGCCAAAAACAATAGAGGCAATCAACAAAACATTCAGCTAGATATCCCAAGTCATGCAAGTGGCTCGAGAACTGACAATAGTTCCAATGAAGAATGATGATCCATATATTTTGGATGTTAATGGAAGTTGTTGTATATTTTGAAATAATTATCTGTGAAAATAAAACATTTTGTATAATGTATTGGACATAGTGTCCCAATTAAAAGACAATATATTACAATGAAACAAATGCATGCATGTTGACATTTTGATTATTGTGGACTTTATGTTGTCCCATTTTGTATGACAAATGTATTCTTATTGATATAAGCTTTTTATTGTATTGCATTCTCCAGTGTCATGAAATGTTACATCGGTAATTAACTATATGGATGATTAAATATTATAATAGATGCAAAAATGTATGATATAAAAAATTAATCCAAACATAATAACTAAAATTCAAATGAATACTACTATACAAAATATTTCAATTTTCGATGGATAATGGAATTAACCAAAATAAAAATAAAATATAGATATTGCAATGCGATGTCAGTAGTCACTTCTCACCAAATAGAAAAATATGCACATGGTTTTCGATCATTCCAATCATACCAGTGTGTCCACTACCATGTTGCACATGTTCTCTTTAAGTAATGTAGCACTGGTGCACAGAAAGCAACAGGGCCCGATGCATTATAATACCTGTTGCATGCCTCGATGATTTTTGTGATTCTACGCCGCAGTGCGATACAATATATTAACAACATCATTAAATTTTAAAAATATAGCTACAGTCAATGTCTCAATGAACTTTACTGGCGCATTTATCTTCGCTTATCGCATCGGTGCTTTGTAATAGTTAGGTCACTCTAGTGTGTTTTAAAAGATAATAAGCACCGATGTTATTTTCGGTATACATTACCGATGCATTTTTAAAGTAGTTAAGCATTGGTCCTATTTTTGGTATATGCACCAGTGCATTTTTAAAGTAGTGAAGCACCAATGTTAGTGATGCTAAAACGCATTGGTGCATATAATGTTATAAATCATCAGTTCTTGTAATAATTTTGGTGTGCACCGATGCATATAATGGTTTCAAATTTTCATGTGCACCAGTGTTGTATGTTTCTTTTAAATGCACTAGTGCATTTTTCATTTGCTTGCACCAGTGCATTTATTTGAAGAAAGCACACACACAAAAAAAGCCTCCACCTGTCGAGTTTTTTAGTTATAATACATATTTGTAAAAACCTTCATTAAAACATCTGGTACCATTTGCAGAAGTTGTAGTGTATTTATTTTTGAGATTTTTTCCCAATCTTCTAACAGTAAAAACCTCTGCTATAACCTTCGCTACAGATCATTTTCCTTGTAGTGGATTGTCTAGCATGAAACGAATCATAAGATGGACATTATAATGTATGGTGGAAATGTGGCATCTATAAAGGCATTTAATTGGCTCATTAAGATTAGTTGGTGTGAAAGGATTCATAAAATAAACATCGTAGTATGAGTGGTGGTGATATGGCATCTTATATAAATATAATTAATGGTTTTCCAAGATGTCAAGCTAGTGTTAAAAATATGAGAAAGTTTGAAAGGATACATAAGATGGATATTAAAATGTGAGTGTGAACCATAAACAATGGGATTATAGATTCACAGTTTCACCAACATGGATTCTTACAATTATGAAAGAAATCCAAAGCATTCAAAACAATAAATCACTAGGAAATTAACTCAATAAAACTAATGATATCTCATAGCATACATTAAATAGACATGCAACAGAACAAACATCGCACACAAAACAACATTACATAGGAAGATAGTGCTTACCCTAGAAACCCGAAATAGGAAAACCAACATTCAAAGAATTCAACCAACTCTTTTATTATTGATAATATGCAAGTTATAGAGTCTTTGGAGATATTCTAGCATCCTCGGGGATTCATAATTCCTTTCTTCTTTACTCTCTTCACAAGCAAACTCTTTTCTTCTTGTGGATAATGAGTAAATAAGAGGATCGTTGACGTAGGGGATAATTAGAATTCAAGCATCCCCAACCCTTCAACTTCCCCAAGCCATCATGGTGATGATTGGTATCCTTTATTTCACACTTGATATCTATTTCCTTGAATTTATTAATCATTCCTTCAACATTGACCATTCTGTTAGTTTCAGTGAGCAACTTCTTCACATTATTGAACCCACCTTCGGCCTTCTCCTTAGCATGATAGTTCCAAAATTTCTGGGAGTTTTTTTTTTTTTAAAACACTTTATTTGCAAAGGGTCAGATATAGAAGAGCCTAAGATTTTAAGGAATATGAGTGTTTGGGTTTTCAAAGAAACCTACACGTGCAAAGGGACTGATCTCGAACAAGTACAAGATTGAGATGTCCAAGGTTCTATAAGGAGCACTCCATTCATAAAGGTCTAGATCTAGATGAGTTCAGAGTCTAGAATTATGGGTGTCGAGTTTTTTCAGGAAAATACTTCAGTTACGATGGGATGGACATTGGGTGCCATGTTACACATTCCACTCCACACCAACACGTTTCCCCAATATGGAATCTAACTATCCAAGATTTTCCAAAGAAATATTTAACTTGAAAAGCTGATCTGGATGCTATGTCACGGTCTTTTCCCTATGCAGACCGTTGATATGGATGTATGATAATAATTGAATCTTGTGCTCCGATTTTGTTGTATTGTCATTGATTAATGAGGTTCTTGATTTATGCAAGCAGAGGCCTCTAGTAGTGACATGAGGCCCTTCACACAACCACTATGTCTTATACCCCCATCCTTAACAATGAGCATGATCTTTTGCCAATTTTAATTGAGCCAAGATTAAATATATTGTTCTTTACATCCAATTTGGATCACACTTCCCAATTGAAAGGTTTTTTGGTCTCCAAAATATTAGAGAACCAATTGTATCAATGAAACTTATGTTCGCTTCTCTAGAACTTGGAACTAACTCTAGATCTTGGCTATAGCTTTGACTCTGGCTTTTTCTCTGGATACTGGATCTAGTTTTGACAGTGGCTCTTGCTCTAGTCAAGAATTAATTTGATCAATGAACATTATGTTTGATTCTCTAGAGCATCGCGTTGAATTTGGTTCTTGGATATATATTTAACTTTGGCTCTAGCTTTGGCTTGTGGCTCTGGATACTAGCTAGCTATGTCCTGGAAATGGCTTCGGCTCTGGGCTCTAGCTTGCTTGTTCCCACTGTAGAAGTCTTCTCATTGAATCTTAGATCTCTGCAATCACCTGATTTGAAATCTAGACTCAAAATCTACTCTCATATCCTTCTCAAACTTGGAGATGACCCATCTTTGCATTTCAATGAGGATAGGTCAAATGTTGGTCTCTGCTTGTTTTGTGTCCTCCAATAAAGTGTTATGCAATCAAGCAACAATTTACAAGAACTTTGTGATCTCACAACAAATATACAAGAACAATTGTGTCCTTCTCTCTACTATTGGGATGAGTTACTTCTCACATGGAAGCAATTCTCTATTGTTTTTATGTGCTAATCAATACTCTACCTATGCAACAACATCGATTGAAAACCCTCCATGGTGTGCAATCCTAACACCTTTTTATGTCCAAAATAGTGCCAACTCCTGCACATGCTTGGATGCAAGTGACAATCATCAACAAACTACAATGGTGGTTTTACCCAACATTCAATAATAAAAATTGAATGCCAAACCCAACATTCTCCACCATTTTTGTAGTTGCTACACCACAAAGCTCTTAGGAATGCAATTACCAACCAAACATACTGAGAAATGGATGATTCTTTTTCTATACCAATGCCATTTGGATGACATCCTTCATGTGCAATAATAAACTCCATGAAATTTCCAATTTCTTGTTTTCTTTGGGGGATGTCATGGAGTTTCGTGGAACCCCCAAGGTCATTTAACCATGTGCACCAATCTTTGGAACATATTCCAGAATGGATATCATTGTTTCATTACTGGACTAAATAATTGGATTATGGTTATCCTTAATCTTGGCATCAAATTTTTGTTCACATCATTCTTTCCTCTGACCTTTTGTATTGTTGTAACTTATTGAACAATCTCTGCTCATTGGGCTAGATATATATGCATATCTTCATCCTTTTTCATCTTCACTCTCCATACTCTCCTCTTGGTTAAACCTCTACTCATTGTAGCTTTTTCAATGCTTCATCCTTTTATTTCATCTCTTTCTTCAACTATGTCTCCATCTAGATGACCTTCTCTCCCAATTTCAACAATTGAACTCTACACATTCCTCACTCTACCCTCATGGCAATGAAGGAGTCCTAGCATGTGGCAAGTTCATTTTCCAACTCCTTTTTTTTTCTAGTACCTACTTTCCTTTTAGATTTTCCTATTGAAGTCTCTAATCTCTTCTATCTTATCTCTATCTTCAATGATTTTCCCATAGTGAAGTCTATTTTATTTCCCAATTATTGGCATCTATGTTATGGTCAAGGATACAATCGCTCTACTTCTTTCCAATCCTATCAATAATTCCTCTCCACTTCTTTTATAATCATTGTGGGTAATAATCATACAGGTCTTGCCAATTGTATTTGAACATGGGATCTAATACCATGTGATCGATAAACAATAATATTATAGCTTCACAGTTTCACCAACATGGATACTTACAATTATGAAAGAAATAAAAAACATTCACAAAAATAAATCACTTGGAAATTAACTGAATAACACCAATGATATCATAGCATACAATAAATAGAAATGCAACATAAAAAACATCACACATAGAACAAGATTACATAGGAAGACGATGTTTACCTACGAAACCAAAAATGGGAAAACCATCATTCAAAGGCTTCACAAATATTTTTTTATTATTGACAATGTGTAGGTTAGAGACTCTCTAGATATCTTCTAGCTCCCTTAGGAATTCATAATTCTTTTCTTCTTTACTCTCCACCCAAGCCAACCCCTTTCTCCTCATGGAGAATGAGTAAATAGGAGTATTGTTGGCCTAGGGGATAGCTCGAAGGTCAAGCATCCTCAACCCTTCAGATTCCCCACACCTTCAACTTCCCCAAGCCTTCATGGTGGTGATCTATGTCATTTATTACACACTTGATCTCTGTTTCCTTGAATTTTGGAATCCTTCCTTCAACAATGACCACTTTGTTAATCGTGGTCGACTCCTTCTTCACGTTTTGAAACCCCCCTTTGGAATTTTCCTTAACGTGAAAGTTTTGTATGAGTCTGAGAATACAGGAATTTGGGAATCTATTCTTTTTGAAAAACACTTTACTTGCAAAGGACGGGATCCAAACGAGTCTGGGAGTCCAAGGAGCTCAACATTTTGGTGAAACATACACTTGCAAAGGGACTAGTCTCAGATGAGTTTGGGATCCAGACATGTGGGTTCTTTAAGGAACACTCCATTCACAAGGGCTTGTATTTGGACAAATCTAAAGCATGGGGTTCATGGTGTCCATATTTTCTCTTTAGGAAAATACTTCAATCATGATGGGATAGAACTCATGCATCGTGTCATGCATTCCACATCACACCAACATGTTTCCACAATCTAGAATCCAAATGTCTAGGATTTTCCAAAGAATTCTTTAAATTTAAGATCCAATGTAGATGTTATGTCGCGGTCTTTGCCTGATGTAGACTGTCGATATATGATATGTGATGACCATTGGATCTTGTAACATCTCTATTTTACCCCTACTCTTTTTGTAACTTAAACACAAATGTAAACTGTAACTGTATACTAATTCATGGCAAGGAGCTCAAGGCCAAGGCCACGCCAGTAAACATCAGTAAGTATTGTTTTCGATTTCCTAAGTTGTAATTTGAATTGTATACTTAGGAGAATAAAGGGTGATTCAATGAAACAATATGGAAAATGTAATCTACTAGGGGGAGAGGTTGAATGGATGGGAAGCCGTGGGAATCTAAGTTATTGATGATGGGTGTGTTGCAGGCACTTGAAGAAAAGTGAATTGTGATGTCTATTAGGAACCCATGTCCTTACTTTGTTAGTATATTGTTGTTGGACGCATATGCTTTGTAAGTTGTCCCGTAGTATTTGTTGATCCATAGTTTTTGTTATTGTTGTTGGTGCATATGCTTTGTAAGTTGTCCGGTAGTATTTGTTGATCCATAGTTTGTGTTATTGTTGTTGGTGCATATGCTTTGTAAGTCGCCCATAGTTTTGTTGATCCATAGTTTGTATTGGCCCATGGTTTTGAGTCATAGTATTGGTACCAAGACTTAGTATATAAGTGTGTGTTGAGGCCTATGGAGGCACCGTGAAGTTATTTGTATTGAGCTTGCTCAAAGGAGGTTGCCCCCTCGAAGTGGCCTGCGATCAATATAAAAGTGATTATGAGTTCTGTCATTTCTGCTATCTTGTGTGTTTTCATTAATTAATTATTCCAGGTTCTTCACAATTTCCACTTGATAACCTTAAGTTTATAAGTGTCGTCCTAAGTTGAGGACAATGGCTAGTCGTCGTAATCATGAAGTGAAATTATATAACCTATTTACTAGTGTAAAGCTAAGTATTATTTGGAAATCTTAAGTAAGGTCAAGTTACTATTTTAAATGGTGATATTATATATAATTATCTTATGTCCGATAAGGTTTCCAAAGAAATTTTTTCTTTTTTATATCTCCTAATGGAAAGAAACCAAGTTTTTTCCATTTCACCTTGAGTTAAAGAATAATAATTCTATAAAATTTGTCATTAAAAAATTGTTATGGAATTGTGATTCTTTTGTATGATATATCTATATCTATATCTATATATATATATATATATATATATATAGTTAATGAATCATTACTATGAATTATTACTAAAGAAAAGCAAGTAATAAACTATAAATGGTTACATTTTTGGGGATCTATTTATATGTGGTAAACATATATAAAATATAATTATAAATAATTGGCTATTAAAAATTATTTAAATGAATTGAAATCATAAATTATTATACTATTTGGGCTACGATTAAAAGAAGATTATAAATGATTGAACATTTATAAAAGTGGATAAAGGATTTGTTTAATAGATCGTAAATTCCTTCTATAGATATTTTGATCATTCATCAAATGTGAGTATTAAGAGGGCGCACTCCTTATTAAAGGTGTGTGATAGATACATTTAAGAAAAAAATTAAACATTCGAAGGTGAATAACTGTTTTATGAACAGTTAGGGTTGAAAGAGCAGGCACAACAGACAGTGGGCCAAAATTACCCAGAACTACTCTCTACTTTTTCCATTAACCAAAATATATATTTATACACATTGCGAACTCTCTCGAGACATCTAGAAACATCAAGATCGGTTTCTCAGACAAGCTATGTAGCATTAACTATACCATCCAATAACCCATATAAATTCACGTGAAATCACTGCTCGAGGAGGAGGATGTGGTTGTTGGAATTAATTTCCAACACTCCCCCTTAATTCCAATAGCCACAATTACAACTACATTGCTTACAACAATCATGGCCTACTGGTCTAAAGTCTCAGCTAGGAATCTTACATGTAGTTAAAATAAAAACACTTCAACTTTTTTCTTCAATTTAATTGTTGTTGTTGTTGGTCAATAGTATTCATCATCACACTGTTCTCATGTCTTAGAGAGTCTTATGTTAGATCTGTTGCTACAGAGGCCTTTCTCAACTACATATTTAAGGCGGAGGCTCACTCTATGCTCTTCCTTCCCCGCAGGTGGCAGACTTCAACAAACCACTCATCAATGGAGGAGGATCACACAAACATCACACAGATCACAAGGCTTCATCCTTTTAACAAACAACATTCATTCTTCAACAAAAAACAACATGAAATTCATCTATCATCCAATAGTGGCTTCAGACAGCATCATCATTTCAAAAACAAGGCTTCAAATTACTAAGGAATACAACATTGTTATAGCAAATTCAAAACAATAAAAAACTACAAAATTTCTTTGAACATTTTCTTCATCAAAAGAACCAGGTCATTTTCTTTTTCATTTTCCAACAGTGCAAAAGTTTGAACCAGTCTTGTGCTGGATTCTTCATTTTAACTTTCTTCTTCTTGTATATGCTGCATGGTAGCTTCAATACTTTAGCTCTTGCAATTTTAACACTGCAATCAAAACTTGCACAAATAGATAGAGTTAAAACATTAAATAAAGCAGGATTTTCTTGCTCTCTAGAGTCTTGAACTGTTGCATTCTTTTCATCTTCAACTGCTACAAGGGCTTCAATAGGCATGGGATTTTCCATCCATTCCTCGATAAATCTCAGCTCAGCTTCATAAACATCAAGCTCAGCATCTTTTCCTTCCATGATCCTCTTAAATATACGCAGCTACAGCTGCCAGCTACTTTGAGATTCTGCTAAACTCAAATCTCAACTCTAGGCTTCAACCTTCACAATTTTTCATCTGTAAGAGTAAGCGGGAGTCGCGAGGTTTATCAACCACTTAAAGGTGGGAGCATTCATAAATAACACATCAAAATTCTGAGGAGGACCAAAGACTTTTACAGTTCACAAAACTTCTACACAATCCTCTTTCTTCATGCGCAGAGAACATCAACTCACATGATAGGCTTCTCTCATACATGATTCATTTCTATGAGCCATTTTCTTCATCTTAAAAAATTCACGATGACCCTCTTCACCAAATAACGTGCTCCAACTTCTACCAGGGCTACGCCCCCCTTTTTTAACCAGATGTGCAGGACATGCTTAGCTACGATCATCCAAGAAAAAACATGGATTGGCTGTTTGAGAAAGCTACAACCTCCATCGACGAGCTCACCCAGATTCCTCTTCGGCTAGAGAAGACATACGGATTTCTTGTCTTGTTCAGAGCTGGACCTGCGGGCTCTCCATAATACCACACAAGTTGTATCCAGGCTCAATGGTGTGGGGGAACCTACCTCCATAGTCGGTGGCACAAACAAAAACAACAAAGGATTTTGTCACCCTCTGTAGGATCATTCCTCTACTAGGGCTCCTTGATTTGGCGTACAAGCCGCAGGAATACTTACCCAACTAGCGGGGGGTCACTCATTCTGCAACGACAACTCCTTCAGCAACAAAATGAAATTTTAATCTGTGGGTTGTCCAAAATACAACGAT
Organism: Larix kaempferi; assembly: GCA_027924585.1. Classification (NCBI taxonomy): domain Eukaryota; kingdom Viridiplantae; phylum Streptophyta; class Pinopsida; order Pinales; family Pinaceae; genus Larix; species Larix kaempferi. The sequence continues at coordinate 5,791,594 of BSBM01000666.1, read as the reverse complement.
CCCACACACAACGTTGCGTCAGCTCTCTCTGGAAGGAACTACAACTCACATGACCTCCACGAGCTCTTCAAATTTTGTAGAAGGATCTCTAACCAACAATTCCGCGGTGGATACAGATAGAGGAAGCATCTATTCAATTCCACGGTTGGTTTCTTTTCCACCAAGAAAGCTATCTCCTTTTATTTACGTTGTTGCTTTAGTAGCTCGACATCTCCAAATCCCATCACAAACACCTTTTTAGATGGGGGTTTCAACCCACAAACACCAACAGTCTAGAAGGGAGATACAAGACAAAATGGAAGCTAACCCAGGAACTATGGTTCATTTTAGAGAGAACGACTCCAATATTGATGCCCTAGACATTCTACGTTCTGTAGTGGGGAGAACTTAGCAGCGACAGGATCTCCCTTCTCTGATACCAACTAAGAGAGTTGGCACAGCAGATAGTGGGCCAAAATTACCCAGAACTAGTCTCTGCTTTTTCCATTAACCAAAATATAGATTTATACACATTGCGAACTCTCTCGAGACATCTAGAAACATCAGGATTGGATTATCAGAGAATCTATGTATCATTAACTATACTAGCTGTAATGTCCCCATATTGACCCTATTGCGTTAAGATTGTAAATGATGTAAATATTGTTATTTAATCATGGTGAGGAGCTCAAGGCCAAGGCCCCGCCATTGATTTAGCATTTTTATGTATCGGCAATTAAAATCGGTGCATATGGTTCTTGTGCTAGATAGGCACAATGTAAATGAAGGCATCATGTAAATACAAATTTTAATGAAATACCCACAACTAGCTATGCAATGCAACAAAGAGATGGGGGCATGATTTTATAAGGAATAGGGAGGGAAATTATTCAAACCCATGAGCCAATGGTGTTAATCCATTTCATTGAGAAAACCCATAAACCACCAACTACCCATTTTGGGTTATGCACCCAATCATTTAATTTTTCCAAGAGTTGGTTGAGGCAGTTAATGCCTTGGGAATGGAGAGGTATGGCATTCAATTTTCGTGTATGGGCAAGCCATCAATCTGGAAAATTGTATTTTTGACTTGCTGGGCAAGAAAACACCCATGAAATGGTATCCAAAGCCATTCTAAACCCATGGCATTTTCCCTCTCATGCAGTCTGAGCTAGTTGGGCTTTCCCCATCACGTTTTTCACCATTTTTCTTGCATTTTCCATGCCTAGGAACTCGTTTTTGTTTTCCACAATGGCTGGGAGAGGAGGACCACGATTTGGGACTATTATGGAGGTCATTTTTGCCCCAAAATACCCATGGGCGTTTTTCTGAAAATAGTTTTGCTCTCCAGGGTTAAATCCCGAATTTCCATTTTCGTTTTTGGGCTTTCCCACGTTTTTATAAACTGGTAGAAGCCCCATTTTGGACATCCCACTAAGAAAACATTTTTATTCATGCCCAACAATTGTGGTTTTGCTGTTATGTGCATCCCTGTTTTGGTTTGAACCTATGAGCAAGAGATTTGGAGTGGTAGTGGACAGAATTGGCTTGATAAACCTAGTGGGGGAAAATAACCTCTCAAGAAGATCAAGAGGGTTGGCTACTCTTCTATGCACACCTTGGACACTCTAGATTGGAAGGTATGGCCTGAGGGACTATGCAATGGTGAAGGGAATACTTCCTTGAGTGGGGTGTGTAGGAATTGTGGGTGCCAAGCTAGATAGATCTTGTAGAGGTATCCATGGCTCTGTGCTTGAGCTCACTAGCTTAACAATTCTTCCTTTCCATTTCCTAGCAACCTGATAAACCCAATTGTAGATTGGCTTGGCTCATATTGGTGTATGTTTGGCTATGTGTGAGTCTGTTGTTCCCTGGTTCCTTGTAGAAATCATGCCTAGCTCGGGTGTGGCAGTTGCATCAAGAGATTGATAAGCACAACTGGCCTATGGTTGGGAGGAACGTTGCAATTGCATAGCTGGTTGCTCAGGGACTACTTTGTTTCAAGATAAGTACTCTCATGTGCTAATTCTGTATTGTTTTAATTGATGAATGACATGAATATATTGAATGAATGATGGATGTATAATAGAATTTAGTTTTGTTGTGTTTTCAAAGATTTATGCATTTGCATATTTCCATCTTCTCTCTATATGCATGTTTGTATACTAGATGACCCTGAATCAGAGTCCTGTTCTCTCCCATGCTGGTATGATGGGTGGGTATGTGACACTAGATAATACCTCGTATACATTCATGTGAACTCATTGCTCGAGGAGGAGGATGTGGCTATTGGAATTAATTTCCAACAAGGGTTTTTCATTTCCTCTAAAAGAGGAAGCATGCATTCCTTTGAGGGGTATCTTATATTCTTACTGAGTAAAAATATTTACATTTCCAAAGAATCGAGGATATATGATTGTTTAGATTAATAGAAGGGGTGATTATCTCCACATTCATAGTTAACTCCACCTTCTAGAAAAATAGTGTTTCGATAAAAAGGAGATAGGGGGTAGTTTCATCAGGAGGTTGCTTATTGTTTTGGGTTGATATTAGCTACACCTCTGCTTGCGAAAGGGATGAGGGGATGAATCCATTAAATGGAACTCCTTTGAGATAGGGCACAACGTGGTATTGAGAAGATACATGAACTAGTGGTTGCGAAAGGGAAGATCTTATTCCCATTTATACTTGTGAGAAGTAGTCTGCCACTGCATGGGAAAGGTTTTCCATAACCTTCTACAATGACAAGGTAAACACTAGCCTTCTACTATCTTTTTTTTAACCATGGGAAAAACAACCTCCCAAGGGTATATCCTACAGCCCACAAGCCATATATACCAGTAACTTGTGACTCAACAAGGGTTGAGGCGTCCTGAAGTCCACCGGGGTGAGCCTCTATCCTAGGGGTATCCTACCCTTCTACTATCATTTGAATAAACACTATGTTGAATGAGGTAGGGTGGCCTCACATTGGTGAGACGCCCCCATTGTACATGTTATAAATGAATAGGTTGATGAGAGAGGGAGGACAACCCCCTCCCACTTCTGGTTAATTGTTTGTCTATGGACCACAATGGCTTTCTTCTAATTCAAAGGGATCTCTCTGAATGAGCTGAACTATTGCATGTGTATTTTTTGTTTAAGTTCCTTTTTGTTTCTCTATGTACCGATAGATAAAGAGGTTTCCAGTATTCTTAGCTCATATCTCTTCATAACACAAGAGCGAAGCCCTCTTACCCCACATTATTCCTTCTCTACGTGTTGATAGAGAATACCCCCCTCATTTTTGCGTTGTGAAGAGAAACAATAGTTATGAGAAATCTTAATCTCATTTCTGCATGATAAAAGAGATTATTCTTCTTGCCTATTCGTGAAAATTCAAATGACAAATAAAATAGTTTATTTACAAATAAATTACTGATAGGTAAGGAGAGTGACCTCCCACACTTTTCCAAAGGCAAGGGATACGATCCCTATGTGTGGTTGAAGAAATACCAACTACATTATAATGTATTTGTGTTCTTGTTGTGTGCTTTTGTTGAGCGAAGAATGATGGTTTCCAATGAGAGCTCTAATTCGACTCATCTCTCTTTGTTATGTGATGTGTCTAACCATAAGGAGCAACGATTATTTATGATTAATATTCTATTGGTAGGTATAGAGTAGAAGTCACTTTTTCTAGATTATATGACAATATCTTTTGATCAAACAAAGGTGGACTCTTTGAGAGTGAAGCTTAATCCTAATCTTATCATAGCTATAACTAATGGATGTATTGTGGGAAAAGGAAAAGAAGTTTGACCGTGTCTTACAATATTTTATTGTAGTTAAGATACTATGAGAGTATATACTTTAAGGAATGATTTCTGACTTGAATAGATTAGGGTCATGAAGACTATAGGCTGATGTAAGCAGGTTTTGAAAGTTGTTTAGACTATGTGCACATGTCGTCAGGTCTTGCACAATGGACATACACTGTGCACATGCTCCAAATGCATCAGTTCTTTGAGGTTGACTTTTAAATGGATTTTTTTGGAAAGGCTAAATATAGTGAAAAATATTACAGCTACACCCCCCACCCAAGAAATCCATTGAATTGGGTGGGTGGGCATGTCATACCTTCATATTTGAATACCAGTGGGGCCATTGAAATAGTTTAAATTACCATTATTGATGCGTTTCAACAAGATTCACAATAGATTGCAGATTACACAGAACTCATTCCACAAGAAATTGTCAGTACATGCATACTCATACCTGCAACCTATGAATTCCTCTTCTTCCCATAAAAATGGCTGCAACCCACATTCTGAGCTTTAGGATTCGATCACAAAAATTCCCAAATGTGGCCATTGCGATACTTTTTCCCTTGACGTTGTGGGAGAAACTACTTTGATGTTAATGGGAATTGATCTCTCAAAAGAAAGGTGTTAATGCTGAGACATTCAAAGGGAATCCATCAATTTGTCATAACCCTTACATGTGCCATTTGTACATATTGTGATCATCTATCGATCACTCAGAATAGGGGTATTTATGGATGTTCTTAGTGCCATGAGCCAGTTTGTCAGGATCTGCTTCGATAGAGATAAAATAAAAGATATTAGCTTCTCATTCTAGCTATAGACATTGTTCTTTTGATTGTCACAACGATGACCGAGATCCATCCAGTGGGAAGCAACTTAGACACATCGTCCTTGGCCCAAGAATTTTATCAACTGTAGTAGATCATAAAACTAAGTGGAAGGGTTTAAAATGATGGGAACACCGCAATTGAAGTATCTTAAATGAGAGGATCTGTATCTCGCTCTTAATCCACAACCAAATATGGAACTCCAGCTCGATCTTTATCTATATTTGATACTATATTTTGGGCTATGGATTTATTTCATCAAACTCGAAGGAATGCACCTGGAACCAGATAAACCACATATGGCACAAGATCTAGAGACTCCGGATCTAGATATGAATATACACTTGGAACAGGAATAGACCTTGTAACTGCTTATGGATAAACCGATGGATCAATGGTCTCCGTCTCTCCCTTTGTTGTGGGGTATAGAGAAAGGATGATGTGACAGATGCGAAGGAGGGGCTACACAGTAATTTTCGGACGACAAAGGGGGTTAATTTTCAACTGAGGATCTTTATACCAGCCACCAGTGTCAAGGTCAAACCCGACACAAAATTTCTCCAGGAAAGATATTTTCCACCATTTAATTCTGATGAATTCGAAATAGATATTAGAAAATGGTTCGTGGCACTTTTGTGAATATATTGCTCGATAACTTGGACTGAAATTCGAATGGATTTTCAATGGCGATAGTTTTCTAGTTTCTTGAAGTGAAAAATCTGAGAATTTAACCTCATTGTCATTTGCTATGTATCTTGATGAGTTTATGGTGAGAGTGAGAATGCAACAATGCCATTATGTAGTAAGCATTGAGCCAAAATCCCTTCCACTCGAAGGAGCCTCATGATTTCTATACATATACTTCATTCTGTAGATTGCTCTATAATGCTGTGATTTGGAAGATCTGTACTTGTTTGGAAAAATTGAGCAGCAAGTGTGAAAGTGGGTTTTTATTAAATGGATATATGTACTGCATTCAAGGTGGCTTTACAGTGTTTCCCGATATTAGAAAAAATAAATGGTTGTTTATTGGTTCTAATATTTATTTAGGCCCCCAAGGGATTAAAATGGTCTCCTTGTTCATACGCCCCCTCAATATGGACTTGATTCCCGCCCCTCTATGCCATTACAAATATGCATGTAGTTTGGGTGCTAGCTGCATTGGGATGAATGGATCAACAGAGGGAAAATCAATGGCAGATGAGGATATCAACCTCTCCGATGTAGGCAAAGTATCTTTTGCCCAGACAGTTACAATAAGTGTATTTTGATATAATACCTTGGCCACCTTTCTGCTTTAGAGGCTTTTATTTATGCCAATAACCGTAGATTGTTATGGTTATCGTAGGATTTAATGCTTAGCCAACTGATTTCTCTTTTTGAAATTGGATTTGTCTTCTTGTTTGCAGCTTAGTGGTATTCATTTTGTGGCTTTTTCATTAGAATTTATAACGATGGTATCTGATACCGAAAGGCATCATACTTCACAAAATTACTAGGTTCACAAAAAATTGTTTTCATTCTACATACCCATGCCAGATCCATTTTAGGAAGAAATCTATTCAAGGTATGTATCTTTAAAATTGTTTTACTATTTCAAGAACCACCAACAAGTGGAGATGACCACATCCACACTACTCAAGGTGCCTTGAGATTGTTTCTACCAAGGAAACAATGGTTTCTACAACATATTCCTCCACCCACGAGGCCTTTTTCAGTAAATATGGATAGCAGTATTATCCTTTTGCTGCTGTTGATCCTTGATTAGGTATTCTGCCAATGTGAAGAAGCATTGCCTCTTGTGATTATTTGCATCTTAGCCGATTATAGAATTACAACATCCTTCTCCTCTTATTACACTACTCATGCTATAGTGTGCATCACTAGTTTATTATACAATTCAAACATCATAGCTAGAAGCGCCTACAAAGAGCAAATCTTCCAATTCCAGAATTACCACAGGCTCTTCAGAAATAAACGCGTTGAATAGATGAGCAATTAGTTTAATTATTGGTCAACCAAATCAAGGAAATCTTTGTGACTGAGAGCGATTTCCCAATATAATTTTCCGTTTCTAAAATGGTGGCTCCATTTTACTGCGTTGAACTGCAACTTGAACCTAAGGAATTAGGAATTACCTTACTGGGTTGGGTTACCCAAAAATTAATTTACAAAAATTTTAAATTTCCTCATTTCTTCTTTCATTCCATGGAGATATGGTATTAATACGTTAGGTTCTGGGCCAGACTTTGGTGGTTGGAATGAATATAAAATACATAAAAGTTAATTGATCGCTTTCAAAGTGTTTTTTTTTATTATTTATGTTTGTTTGTCCAGTGCAAAGTATAAATGTTATGTTATTTTTATATTTTTATTATATAAAAATTTTTAAAAGCGTTTTTAAGTTACATGAAGTTTTTTTACCTTGAGTGTAATACCCCATTTCGACCCTTAGGATATGTTAGCTTTTAATGTAAATATTGTATACATGTGATGTATGTTTTCCTAGCGTGGAGCTCAAGGCCAAGGCCCCGCTAGTGGAACCTTGAATTTTATTTAAAAGGAAAGTATTAGATATTATGTTACCCGTAATGTGCTATTTAGCCATGGAACATTGTAAAAATGATGTAAATAAACATCATGCAGTAAAATACCAAAACTGGCTATGGAAGCAACGAATGAGAAGAGGCCATGTGTATTCCACAAAGGAGTGGTGAGGGGGTTGTGGGGATGAACCATATGCTGTCAAATGTCATTGTGAGGACCCATTTGAGTTTCCTTGCTGACATTTATTTCTGTTGTAAGGAAGTGGTTGAAGAATTCAGTCCATGGCTTCAATGGAGCATGGGCAGCCCATAAATTCGTATGGTAGAGTATGGGCTCTGTTTTCTTGTACAACAAGTCACTCTACCTCATGGGAATGGGTTCTTCCTCATTCCCATTCCATTGTTGAACAGCTTAGCATCAATTTTCATCCATTATGAATTCCCAGTAGTGAGAAAGACCAGAAATCGCAACTTTGCAAGAATCCACGTTTTGAAGAGCCATAAACGCCCAGATTTGGTATTTGACAGTAAATCCAATGGGGGATCCATAGATATGAACCTTGGGGAGAATTTGAGAGTATTAGATACCCCGAAATCCATAGAAAAACCCAGTTTTTATAGGCCAGAAGTCCAGTGACGCGATTGAGTTATTTGGGGACAGAATTGTGAGAAATCCAAGTGTGAATGTTTGAACAGAGGATTGGATTGCTTGAATTTAGCTTGATATTCCTATAGCTCTGTGGTTGAGCTCACTGGCTTAGCATTGCCCTCCTCTATCTTTTTGTATGCTTGATAAACCCAACTGTGTGTTGGCTTAGCATAGTTGTTAAGTGAAACCATGGCTGTGAGTGAGCCCATCTAGTTCCTCCTTAGTGGATACACAACCTAGCTCGGGGGTGCTCTCCCAGCTGAAAGAATACATACTGGATAGAAATCTATGGTTGGGTGGAACGTTTCTCTCACATAGCCAGCTGTTGGACAACTCCATCTCAAAGATAAGTGTTCTCTCTGTCTAAATTATATGCATTTTGTGTTCTGCAATGTGTTAATTCTGAATGATAATTATTCATGTTAATGGAATTGATACAAAATCTGTGAATGGCATGAGAATGGGATTGATTCTATGTATGATTGATTCATCATCTGCCTGGGTTAAATATGCTGATGCATTCCAGTCTGTGTGTGTATTATTATGTTTTAATTCCGTTGTGTTTATATTTAGTATGAATTTGTGCACATAGAAGTTTTTATTTATCCATGAATTTCTGAGTAATGTATGGGCTGAGATTGTCAAATAAGCTCGGTATGTTTGCTCATGTTTCCTTCCTTGCACTGGATTAATGGAAGGGGACATGACATTGAGAAAAATGGTTTTGATTAACTATTCTTAAATTTTATAATTATTTTAATCTTTTTATTAATAAATTTTAATTTATTTGATTAATTATAATTTAAAAATTAAATCAAATTTAATAACTTATAATTCAAATAATAATAATAGTTATATTTTTCTTTTACTTAAATACTTTATGTTTATTTTTTTTTCAACGGAAAAAAAACATACTATTGATATTCGATCGAATCAAATAGTATATAACTGTTCAATCCATTAAAAGACTTATCCCAAAAAAAAATTTACAATCAAAATATCGCATCACCTATATTGTCCCAAAAAACAAAGACTAAAACCAACTCAAAATTCAGATATATTCACAGATCCATCATTACAGCTGTGATGGCCCTAGAATTCTTCCCAAACTATAAACCCTTCTACTCCTTCCATAGCTTGTTTTGATAATTTATCCGCCAGTGAATTATGTTGACGATAGATATGCTCAAAAGAAAGACTTTTGAACAATTGTATTTCAGCCTTGATCTTGTAGCACCAATGTAAAAGGAAAGTAACCTTTAGCTTGTAGTCACCACAATCCCATTTGTACCTCTTCCACAATTAAGCCTAAGAGTGAAATAATGATCATCATTTAATATAATAGCTCCACCTATAGCACATAAACCATCTTTTGCAGCCCCATCGAAGAAGGCTACAACACCATTGATATGAAAACTGAAAGTACTTACTTTTTGAATCCTTTGATAAACTTCCTTCGTACTATAATCTTTAACCATATTTAAAATCTGAATACATGTCTAATGCAGAATCAAAGTTTTGTTCTCAAAAACATCTTTGTTACGAGTATTCCAAATGACCCATGAAATCATAGTAGGTAGAGTAGGATGAGATCTACATTTTATGATACAGTCAAGACAACAGAGATCAAAGTTTTCCAAACCCCAATGCTGAACAAGATTCAAAGTCATTAGAATCCTATTCCAATTCATTCTTGTAAACTCACATTCAACTAGTAAATGTTTTTTTGATTCAGAATTTGATTTGCATAACAAGCAAAAGCTTGGGCCACACCACCCTTTTTTGATGAGATTGTCCCAAGTTTTAAGATCATCTCACAAAGCATGCCACATAAATCATTTAATTTTCAACGGGATCTTCCAACTCCATATCCTTTTATACCATCAATTATGTGGGAAAATACATTTTCTTCTAATGATGGCATTGTAAGCAGATTTAGCCATGATAATATCTGTAGTCAGATTGCCATTCCAGTAAAGATCATATTTGATATTAGAGAGACGACATCCTGTTGAATTCAAATTGCAAATGTACCGATTCCACTCAAAAGCTGCTTGCCCAATTAAACACAGATCTTTTGTAGAAAACTAGTAGGCACTAGGCTTAGTCTTGTTTCTCGTCTTCTTGACACAGTATAAAGAATGTGGTATTTATAATCTTAATACTTTATGTTTATACTTTAAACATTTAAGCATATTTTGAATTTCATAATTTAAATCATTTATCTTTGTTTTATTAATTAATATAATTTAATAGCCTGCATGGGTGTGGCTCATTGGTGTTTCGCTTGATATGAAGTCACATGTTGTAAAGAGAGGTCACGAGTTCAAATCACACCCAGGATTACCCATGTCCCATGCTTGCGGGCTGTTGGGGAACCTAGGGTTATAGTTGTAGCGGGATTGGATCCCTGGACCCCGTGTCATGCGAGTATCAACCCAATATCCAGTTGTGTATTCCCCTAGTAAAAAAAAAATTTATAATTTAATAGTTAATCAAATTTAATAACTTTTAGTTCATGGTTTTCTACACACAATCCTATTAAAAATAAATAAGAATAAGAATTGTATTTTTACTTTACTTAAAAATTTATGCTTATACACATTCATATTAAAAATAAATAAGAATAAGAATTATATTTTTACTCTACTTAAATCATTTATGTTTATCTTTTAAACCTTTAAACATGTTTTAAATTTCATGAATGTACATATGTTTAAGTCATAAGGCTTTTCTACATCTATTTTCAAGGCCATATATGTTTTGTAAACATGTAAAATGGCAGTTCATAAAAAGTGATACACTATACAAAATTGTGACAAATTTTATCCTAAATCTAAAGATTATAATCTCTTTTTTTATTAATATTAATGGTAGTCAATAATTTTAAAAAATTGTGGATAAATTCTATTGTTATTCTAAAGATTATAATCTCCTTTTTATTATTATTAATATTAATGGCAGGCAACAATTTTTAAAAAGTTAAATTAGGTGGGAAGGTTTTCAATATTTTTTGAAAAAGAATAATGTGATTACCATTTACCAATATTAATATTAAATTCATAATTTTACACTCATAATTTAAAAAGAATGTTAATAATTTGTTTTTTCTTTTAAAAAAAGATGTTATAAAGAGTTTGAAAATATCAATCTCAATGTATTTATCTTCTTCTTAGTATTATTATGTTGCATTGCGGTGTTCAACAAGGGTTATGTTGCATTGCGGTGTTTAGCAAGGGTTATGTCGCATTGCGACATTGATCAAGGGTTATATGTCTAATATGACAAAGGGTTATGTCCCATTCTAATATTAATTAAGGATTAAAAATGACATTAATAATATGCGACACATTAATAATATAACATTAGGCATTCATCAATGATTATGCCACATTGTGAGGTATATCAATTGTTATGTTGTATTGCAATGTTCATCAAGGGTTTTGTCGTATTGCGACATTGATAAAGGGTTATAATTAAGGATTAAAAAATTATATACACCGACAACTCCCAAGATGTGACACATTAATAGTTTGACATTCGACATTCATTGGGGGCTATGTTGCATTGTGATGTATATCAAGGTTTATGATGCATTACAACGTTCAACTTGAGGGTTTTTTTGCATCGCGACATTGATCAATGTAATTTTAGTAGGCTATCTCACATTATGATGTATATCAAGTGTTATGTTGCATTGCGACGTTTAGCAAGGGTTATGTTGCATTGCGACATTGATCAAGGGTTATAATATTAATATGATAAAGGGTTATGTCTCATTCTAACATTCATTAAGGATGAAAAAATGATATACAGCGATAATTCCCAAGATGTGGCATTCAACATTCATCAACGAATATGTCACATTGTGATGTCTATCAAGTGTTATGTTGTATTGCGGCGCCCATTAAGGGTTTTTTCACATTGCGACATTGATCAAGGGTTATATGCCTAATATGACAAAGGGTTATGTCCCATTCTGATATTTATTAAGGATTAAAAATGATATACACTGACAATTCCTACGATGTGACACATTAATAGTTTGACATTCGACATTCATCGAGGGCTATGTTGCATTGTGATGTTTTTCAAGGGTTATGATGCATTACACCATTCATCTTGAGGGTTTTTTCGCATCGCAACATTGATCAACTTAATTTTAATAGGCTATCTCACATTGTGATGTATATCAAGTGTTATGTTGCATTGCGGTGTTCAACAAGGGTTATGTCCCATTCGGATATTAATTAAAGATTAAAAATGAATTACACTGAAAATTCCCAAGATGTGACACATTAATAATGTGACATTAGATATTCATCAACGACTATGCCACATTGTGATGTATATCAAGTGTTATGTTGTATTGCGACGTTCATTAAGGGTTTTTTGGTAATGCGACATTGATCAAGGGTTATAATCAAGGATTAAAAAATGATATACACTGACAATTTCCAATACGTGACACATTAATAGTTTTACATTCGATGTTCATCAGGGGCTATGTTGCATAGTGATGTTTATCAATGGTTATGATGCATTGCGATATTCATCTTGAGAGTTTTGTCGCATCACGACATTGATCAATGTAATTTTAATAGGCTATCTCACATTGTGATGTATATAAAGTGTTATGTTGCATTGCGGAGTTCAACAAGGGTTATGTCGCATTGCAACATTGATCAAGGGTTATATGTCTAATATGACAAAGGGTTATGTCCCATTCTGATATTAATTAAGGATTAAAAATGAATTACACTGACAATTCCCAAGATGTGACACATTAATAATGTGACATTAGACATTCATCAACGTCTATGCCACATTGTGATGTATATCAAGTGTTATGTTGTATTGCAACGTTCATCAAGGGTTTTATCGTATTGCGACATTGATCAAGGGTTATAGTTAAGGATTAAAAAATTATATACACCTACAATTCCCAAGATGTGACACATTAATGGGTGAAAACGTGAAGGTGGGTAACACTTTCGTGAGAAATCAGTGCAAAATCGTCTTAGCGGAAGTTATTCGGCCGAATAAAAATATTATTCGGCCGAATAAAAATAATTGTTCGGCCGAATAATTGAAATTATTCGGCCGAATAATTTTGAAGTTATTCGGCCGAATAACCACAAACAGTTCTCCGTCCCGTTTAACGGAGACTCTTGAAATTTGTGCAAACGGTTGCCGGACGGAAAAAAATTTCGGGCAATAGTTTATTCGGCCGAACAATTATTCGGCCGAATAATTGTTCGGCGGAATAATTGTTCGGCCGCATAATTGTTCGGCCGAATATTTATTCAGCCGAGTAATTGTTCGGCCGAATATATATTCGGCCGAATAATTATTCGGCCGAATAATTATTCTGCATAAAAAGACAGCATCGGCTGCCATTTGTCATTCCCTGTTGGAATTATTTGGACCCCGCATGGGCCCGCTGTAGTGTTCTGCCACCCTGCCGACGCCCCAATCTGCTGCTCGCCACCCCGCTGCTCGCCGCGCTGCTTGCGTTTCACGGCTGGCTATTTTTCCGCTACTCGCGTCTGCTCTATTGCTGCTGTCGTTCGTCTTTTCTTACGTTTCTTCGGTGTGTGATCTGCCCTTGGTCTGTTCGTTTTTAGCAGCGAGTTTGTTGGTTGCTTCTGCTGTCGATTGGCGGTTTTCTGGTTTCGTCGGGTTGTGATTTCTGCAAGTTGCTGCTCGTTGGTGGTAGCGTGACGGTTGGTCTGTGTTCGTTGTCAGGTGTGTGTTGGTAGGTGGCTGCTTTGAAGGTGTCGCGGCTTTATCTGAACGGTTGAAGGTGCGTTTTTCTTTTGTTTTTACTTAATATTTCTGTTTGTTAATGTTATAGGGCTTATGTAATGACGTTCGTTGTTGTTTGTGAAGGAAATAGGTGTTGTTTTGAGCGTTGCTGGGTTGAATAGAGGCGGCGTTGGGATCGACGATTCTTCACTGCGTTTTTATATACAGGTATGCATTGTCGTAAACTTTGTTTTTATGTTGTTGGCAGTATTAGAATTCAAAAAATCTGTAGTGCTTTTTAATATTGGAAGGTTAAATGTTTTAAAATGCAGTTTTTATTTTATAGAATTAGTTTTCTGTCCATGAACTCTGTTCATGAACAGTTCAGTTCGTGAACTCTGTTCATGAACAGTTCAGTTCGTGAACTCTGTTCATGAACAGTTCAGTTCGTGAACTCTGTTCATGAACAGAGTTCTGTTCGTGAACTCTGTTCATGAACAGAGTTCTGTTCGTGGACTGAGTTCATGAACAGAGTTCTGTTCTTGAACTCTGTTCATGAACAGAACTCTGTTCATGAACAGAATTCCATTATTTATAGGTTAGATATGAATATGAATAATATAATAGTACTAGCTATGATTAGTTAATGATTTTTAGCTGTAATAATGTTGTTATCATTGTTCAAAGGGTATTGGTTCTCTGATTGACGTAAGCTTTTAGATAATTGAGATGAACTAACCCCATTAAAGTAGGCGGTCGTTTCGATTTAATCTAATCACATGCATTCAACAATGAATCTCAACCTCCTACTTGGAATTGGGTATCTGTATAATATTATGAAAACTATGAACTTACTACTATTCCATCAACCATGAATGTTCATTTGCTATCATAGAAGTTCTGTTCATGAACAGAGTTCTGTTCATGAACAGAGTTCTGTTCATGAACAGAGTTCTGTTCATGAACAGAGTTCTGTTCATGATATGCTATGATATGCATGAAATTATTGCTTCTTTATATATATGGATATTTAAACCTTAATCCCTGACGAGTATCATATTAAGTTTTCCAAATTCTCAATAAAGTGATGATAAAGGATATATTAAACAACTTTATAAATGATCAACATGTGGTGTGACGATGTTAAGTCAGGTACAAGAATGTCAATTGAGTTCATGAACTCTGTTCATGAACTTTGTTCATGAACAGAGTTAACTTAGAAAGTCACTTAAAAATTCAATATTGTAAGTTATTAAGTATTTTTTTTATAAAAATTAAGGAATGTTTGTTTATTGAGATATAGAATGAAAACATAAGTGATAGTTTAAAAATTAGGAAGGTGATTGAACTATTACAATATGGGATGATTATTGATGTCATGTTTATGCTGCAATATTGTTCTTAGAGTTAGGAGAGTAACTTACAAAAGAAAGTAAGTTATAATATTTTAGGTGGCTCTACATTTTTTACGCAGATCTTAAGAGATGTTTTTAATTTTGTAGAATGAACATGTACAACATCAATGTTTGTAAATTGTTTTATCAAAGATCTTAACTAGAAGTTTCTTAATAAGGGTACATTTATGTTATACTATTTGAGGAAGCTCTGCATTTTGTATGCAGATTTTTAATAGATATGTTTTGAGTTTGTAGAGTTAACATGTACAACTTCAATGTGTGTAAATTGTATTATCATAAATATAAGTTAGAATTCTTTTAATAAGAATACATATATATGTTTAGTGAGATGTTTGTTTGTTGACATATATAATTCAAACATATTTGTTGGATTAAAAGTTTTTAAGGTTATTATACTATTTCAATTAATTGTGTTTTATAATGAAATGATTATTAGATATGTTCTTTATGTTGCAATATTAGGTAGGGTAAGGAATTTTAGTTAATTAATTAGAGTTAGGAGGGGGACTTAAATTTTGTTGGAGTTTTTAATCAAATATTGGCTTGATACTTGTAGTGGTAGTTATGTACATTTTCAATATGTTAATGTTTGTGTAAATTTAGAAGTTATATCAAATGGAAAGAGAGTCTGCGAAGGGAAAGCGTAGGAGGTCATCACAATCTTCAGGAATTGGTGTTCCAATTGGTAGTCGAAGGTTGTCGAATTCACCGCAGGGTTCAGGTTTATTGCATGGGTCCGAGTCGTTTGATCACCAACAAGTTCGAGGGGGTACAAATGATTCTCCTTTGTCTTCTGTGGGAGAGCGTCGATCCCAACGTTCTGTTGGTATGAACATTAATGTTTAATAATGTATAATTTGTATTTTTTGTGTGTTGAATTTATGGAAAAAGTTAATTTTTGACTACGGCTATATTTGAAGCAGAGCGATGTTCAGAAGATGTGCGTAATTCGATGGAGCGAGGGGAAGATCAAGATAGGAATATAGATGATGGAATAGGTGTGGGTGGAGAGCAGGGTCCTGAAGTTCCTCCTAGAGCTAGGACGACATATGTTCCACTAGCTGAGGGGTGTACACCCATATCAACGTATCCGTCTGATTTACCTGATGAGCTTCCATGGCGAGGTGTTGTGCAACAAACTATTCTTGAAAGTTGTAAATCCCACTATGACAGGTTGAACAATGATCTTTGTTCTTTGGATCTCCCTCCAGAGAGTCGACAAAGTCTAGAGGTTGTTTTGGCATCTTTGCAAAAATTCATTGATGCATACGATGAACTTGGACCAACTACAAATAGTTTTGTTCATTTGATGCGGATGCGAAAGGAGCAAGTTATGGGTCCAGATAAGTGGGAGGTTGTGAAGGAGAGAGTCAGTAGAGAACAAGCCAATTCAATGTTCAATTTCAAAGAAGGCCTTAAGCGAAAAATGTTGAAAGTGCAATATTTCAAGCATCCTCAAATTGCACATTTCATATATGATCGATTTCTTGCAGCTTATGGTCGATTGCCTTGGAACGATGAGGTTCCTAATTATTTTGCTAGATTTTTTTATGCGGAGTTTTTTCTAGGTATGAAGCCTAACTATACCGATGTTCCCTCTGACTTTTATGGAGCTGGAAAGGGTAGAATATATAATCGAAAAGGTGCTCTTAGAGACCCTGCCACTATACAACCTCCACCTGAGATACCTCGTCCACCAAGGGTTGTGGCTTTAAGATCAGAGATGGAGACAACATCTCAACTAGGGACAATTGGAAGGGAATCAGTAGGTGATGGTTTAGCTTCAGCTCTTGCAGGAGTAGAAGTTGGTTTGGGGCGAGAGAAGGCTCGCGCTATTCTTCGTCAGAGTTTTGTCTACAAGACGAATGACGAGGTAGATGCATTGAGCATTGATGATCTCAGGGCTTATGCTAAGTTTTGTCGAGATATAGCTTCAGATGTGTTATCTAATGACACATCGAGCATGGGAGAGGTTTGTTGATTATGCTATGATAATCTATTTGATTTTTTATTAATCATTTTGAATTGAATATTTTGCTACATGGGAATAAGTATATTAAGCAAATGTATTTTGTTTGTAGTTTACGAGAATGTTAAATGCAAATAATTTTCGATTCTCCAGTAGTCAAAATCAAGAGCATCCTAGTCAAAATGAAGAGCGCTCAGGAGAGGTATTTTAATTATAATATTTATGATTGAACATGATATTTTTTTTGTTTACTTGAATTTTAATAAATATCAATGTATCTTATTGTTAATTTGACTTATCTATGCAGGTTTCATTAGATTCCAACTTTTTAGATGGTTTACCATCTCTTGTGAGCTAATGATTTTAATTTTTTTGTTTTGGTTTTAAGTTAATTTGCTTAATTTATTATTTGTATCTACTATGTTTTATTTACTAACAAAATTTAAATTTTAGGAAAGAGACCACTTGGAAATTGGGGGCGAAGATGTGGGGTCTTTAATGAATGCCGATATTGGCACTGAGGTAATTTTGTCGAACTAGAAATGATTTTTGACATAAGTTTAATGTTTTATATTTTTTTGATTTATTTGAAAATTGTTTTTGTACATGTTGCAGCTTGGCTCTTTTAGATCTTTTGGAGCCAAAGGAAAGTCTCTAGGGGAAAAAAGTGGTGGACATGCATCCAAAGAATTTGATGTACGATTTTTTTAATAATTGAATTGTTTTGTAGATGAGTTTAATATCTTAATATTTTGAATTTAGTTTAAAATTGTTTAAATAATTTATGATCTAAATTTATAATTTGTTTTTCTGTGTGTTGTAGGTGGAGTTGAGTCCCAGGGAAGGTCCTAGTGGAAAATAGTGGAAAGATATTGGTCGAGATGGATAGTGGTTCAGATTTTATAGTTTTTGTTGATATCTATATATTGGTGTTGTTTTGAACATGGAGGGTATTTATTTTTTGATTATATATATATGTACATTGAATTCACAAGTTCATCAACTCTTTTTTGGATTATATACATGAGTACATGTCCATTATTTCTCATTTGGTAAATGTTTAGAATATGTTTTGCATGAGTTTTGATAATATTTATAATATGTTTTGCATGAATGTTTGAAATGTTTTTATAGGTGCAATCCAAGGTTAGGAAATGTTGAATGATGACAATGAATGTTATGAAGTTAGAAAATGGGAAGTGTTAGGAATGTTTGAAATGTTATTTCAAGTTGGGAAATGTTGAATGTTGACAATGAATGTGATGGTAAGAATCAATGTTGGAAAAAAATGAATGGGAGGTGTTAGAGAAAAAGAAATGTTGGGAAAGAATGAATGGGAGGTGTTATGGAAGAATGAATGTTTTCAATTTGTTATGTTGAGAATAAGTGTTATTATAATATGTTTTGCATGAATGTTTAAAATGTCTTGATAGGTGCAACCCAAGGGTAGGAATGAATGGGAGGTGTTGGAAATGTTTTTAAAATGATAATCTAAGTTAGGAAATATTCAATGTTGAAAATGAATGTTATGGTAAGAATTAATGTTGGGAAAAATTAATGGATTTTTAATTAATTTAATTTTTATTTTCAATGTTCAGGTACATTTGATGAAGGCTGAAATCATGGCAAATGGGGGTAACGGTTTTTTGTTTTTTAATCATAAGCGAAGATTCCAGGATTGTGAAGTTTGTGCTAAATTAGAGCAATGATTTTAAACAACAATTTGATGAATTTTCATTGATTTGTTGTAAATAATCATTTCTCTAATTTAGCATAAGCTTCACAATCCTGGAATCCTTGCTTGTGATTAAAAATCAAATGATCGTTATCTCCATTTGCCATGATTTCAGTTATGTGAATTTGCACAAGTGATATTTTAAATTAAAGATTTGGGACGGAGAACTTGGTTACAATTTTAAGACATCTATTTAAGATCATATTTATGGTGAAGTATGTATTAAAGAAACATGTTCGATGGATTAATATACTACAAAATTTAATAGGTCTTTTTGTATTTTTTCGTTAGTATTAATCAACCAAAAGTAAAAATTCGGGGCGGAGTGGGCATAGCCACATCCGTTATCTCATCCCTTAGTGGTCTAATAGACATATGGGGACCCGAATAAAGTACTTTTGAATTTTTAAATTATATTTGAATTCATTTTTAAGCATGTTAAAGTACAATCATTTAAGCTTAGTTGTCATTCAAGAAAATATTTCATAAAATCTCAATGAAAAAATATATTGGGCACAACAATTTTGATAATTGGACAAAAAATATATTGCACACAACAATTGACATGGACAAAAATATAGATCAATTTATTTTTGATATATAGTTAAAAACATCGTAATGGAATACCATCTTCAACTATCCGTTCATGGTCACATATGGATAGTTTCCATTTTTTGGTTTTCAATTGTTTTTTTGATGGAACTTGTATCAATTTTATTCGAGATGCACATACTAAATGACTATATTGACAACATATAACATCAGGCTCATAATCCTGAAAGTATACATAATTTTTAGTCATATGCGTCTGCTGAAAAAAGTAGCCTTTTAAAATGATGGATCCTCTTTCGTATGTAAATCCGTTGTCGTTGTAGTCCTCCAATAATTTCATTTTTCCTTCGGTGCATCGCATCAAATAATATTTGACATTTTCGTTGTTGTCTATAGGTGCAATCACAGCGAAAACATCTCCTGTGCAAGTTATGATTGGTGTTAGCGTATTTAAATGAATTGAATTGACCACTTATGGCGAAGGATTAGAATGAACAATTGATTAAAAAGTCAAAAACAAGTTTATTACCTTCTCTTACGAGATCTGAAATTCTATCGCCATCAGACGATATTGCTATTTCTTCTGATTCTAATTCTTCAACACTTGCCAGTGGCATTTTTCCTTTTGGATTAATCTCTGTGTGTCTCCAAGCTTTTACGTAGTTGTTTGTTATGTTTTCACAAACTTCTGTAGATTCGACATTTTCAATGCAAATATGACAAAAGCATGATTGCTTTCTACTGTCAAATGCAAACACGTTGTGAAATGATTTTGTTTGAATAGAGTGAAGATCTCTAGTTCCATGTATGGTGCTAGCGTCATATGGTATTGATCTATTTATATCTTGGACCCCAACAAGCCAAAAAAACCTACACAATAAATAGTGTACATGTGTACTTAAATGTTAGTATATACATTTTTTTTAATTTTAAGAAATAATATAAATTAAAAAAATAGTGGACATACCTGCGCACGTCTTTTGATTGTTGATTATAATCATGGCTTAGATTTAATTGACACCATTGGACAACCTCTGCAGCTGAATGAAACCGTGCTGAAGAATAGTTCATTTGCCATCTTCGAAGTGCTCTTTTCACGCATGCTCCTGCACCATCATGCTCACCTTTTCCATGCCCAGTTTCAAAGAAATTCCAGCGATGTTTGATGTTCAGCGCTTTATGAAGTCGACATAACCAAAAAAATGATCGTGAAGATTTAAATTGACCCGCACATCCATCAGACCATATCCAATGCTCTTTGAATTTGACTTCGCGTTTTTTCAGTGAGTCATAGAAAATATTTTCTATACAATGTTGGACAAAATGTGTGTCGTGTGTACGATCATCGCTGATATAGAAGTGATATTCTTTAATCACATCTCGATTGTCACATGTGCTTTCAATGCCATCGATATCCTGTTGAGAATGTCTATATACAACATGGACAAATATCGAAACTTGGTCAGAGTGATAGTATTCACTCTGTATTTCGTTTTGTGCAGCAAATGTATAGTTTTCAGCAAAATCAACCACCGACAAAATTGTTCCGGGTGGAAAAATTTCACGAGACTGTTTGAATTGAAGATCTTGCCATCGTGCTCTATGTGAATGTTGGGTGTATTTATAAATTTCGTTTTCAAATTTTTTGAGAAAATCTGTGACGCATATCTTGTCTTCTAGCAAATCAATTCTTTTGGAACGTGAATCACTAGAACTTGTAGTATAGTTGATGTATTCGTATCTCTTCCAATCAACATTTACATTTGACAACGATTGATCATTATCGATAGGGTATTTATTGTGGAATAACACCAAATTTCCACAATGATGACAATGTTTTCCATTGACACATTTCTTTGAATAAAATACTTCATCGTGATTTCTCTCACATAAAATTTGAGATATGAATTCACGTATCGTCGGCGGAGGTGGTGAATTTGTCCAAAACATTTTACCAAATTCAAGAAACGTGTCATAATATAACTGAAATTGCACATGATAACGGCAACAACATGTATCACGTATAGTTATAGGTCGAACATACCATGGTTTTTGTTGCACAAATGTAGTGATTGATATATTAATTCCACGATGATCTTCCTTGAATTTATTGAACAATTGTACTTGTGTCATGTCCATTATATGTTTTGGTTGGCTTTCATATACATTTCGCGATATTCTTTTGCGTATCACATCTCTTGCATTTGGTGAAACTCGAGCATGTTCCAACCAATATTCTCGTACAATATCTTTAACCCCTGCTCCTAATCTATCTTTGTAAGGTTGTCTACAAATAATTGCCCAACAAGCAAGTTCATTATTTTCATCTATTTGCATTCTGAATTTGCTATGTTTGTATAATGTTTTTCTTGATGTTCCAACTGCTTTTGCTAGTTCTGTTGTCAAACGCTTTTGTTTAGTACTAGCTGAAAGAATTGCTGTATGAATTGCTTTATGTGCAGCACTGATATCTTTCTTCCTGGATTTTCCAAATTTTTTTATTGCATCGCCTATATTTTCCATCACATTTTGTTTCAATTTCGACTCTTTTGTTACTTTGTGAATACCCAATAACGATGTAGCACCTTCTAATTTCTTGGACACTAATAAACATCTCAAAATTTGTGCTTGTCCTGCTATTGAGTAATCTTTGAGAACTTCATCATAAAATTTTGTAGCACGATATCGTGCAACATGTACTGGTAGTTTTTCTCCATATTTGTCGCAATCAATGTCTTCTAACATTTCATCATCAATAGTAAAAGTACCTATACATCAAATTAAATTAAATTTAACATATATCAAAAAATAAAATTCATTATAAAAAAATGAATTTGGAAAATATATGATATATACATACCAGGTTCAATTTCTGGATTTTGAACTTGATCTTCAATATTGATTTCATCGACATTAGCATGTAAATCACTATTTACATCTTCTACAATGTTCTTTTCAACTTCAATTTGTTCTTCTTGTACTCTATTTTCAATTTCCATTTCTTCAACATTGTCATGTAAATCTGTATTTATATCTTCAATAGTTCTCTCTTCCGTTTCAGCAACCCTTTGTTTTTTGGCAATATATCTGAGTTTTTGTTTCTCTCTATTATCATCATCATCACGTTTACGATCAGCTTTTCTTTTACGATTTCTCTTATTGCCCATGGTTGTTTAATCTATAGACGATAAATTAAAGAATCATGTTACTTTATAGTAAAAACAAATAAATTAAGATTTAAAAACATTTACGGAATTTATAAAAACATGAACTGAAAACAACTATTTGAAAAAAACCTCTTTCAATTAAATAAAAAGTGCAAAGCTACTTTGAAAAAAAAACATCCTTGCAAAGAACCTCCTTGCAAACATGTCTAAGAAAAGAAATATTTTGAAAAAACTCCTTGCAAATATCCCTTAAAAAAAACACTTTCAATGTGTTTTGGAAAAAAGAAGAAGAAACATACTTTGTAAAAATCTTTTTTTCAAAAAAATGTTTTCTTTGCAAATATACAACAAGAAAATAAATATTTGGAAAAAACTTCTTGCATTTATATGCCTTAGAAAAAAAATTTCTTCAATGTGCCTTTGGAAAAAAGAAGAAACATACCTTGTAAAAACCTCCTTTTGCAAAAAATGTCTTCTTTGTAAAAATGCAATAAAAAAGAGATATGTTGGAAAAACTCCTTCAATGTGCCTTTTGTAAAAAAGAAGAAGACATAGTTTGTAAAAACCTCCTTTTGCAAAAAATGTCTTCTTTGTAAAAATGCAATAAGAAAAAAGATAGTTTGGAAAAACTCCTTGCAAATATGCCTTGGAAAAAAAAACTCCTTCAATGTGCCTTTTGTAAAGAAGAAGAAGAAACATAGCTTGTAAAAACCTCATTTTGCAAAAAATGTCTTCTTTGTAAAAATGCAACAAGAAAAGAGATAGTTTGGAAAAACTTCTTGTAAATATGCCTTAGAAAAAAAAACTCCTTCAATGTGCCTTTTGTAGAGAAGAAGAAGAAACATACCTTGTAAAAATCTCCTTTTGCAAAAATTATATCCTCCTTCCGAAATTAGTTTGACAAAAAAATGCGAAGTTCAAACATGCGAAAATAATGAATTAACTTTATGTTTATTTATATGAGTATAAATTTTTATTTTTATTTTTTTTTCCGGCCGACGAAAATTTTTTTCCGTTTAGTTATTCGGCCGAATAACCTTCGCTATAAGTTACGGCGCCGTTACGGAAAACAGTTATTCGGCCGAATAATTATTCGGCCGAATAATTATTCGGCCGAATAATTAATTCGGCCGAATAATCTCTGAAACATGACCGATTCAGATCTCTGCAAAATTTTCAGGTTTCTCCATTTTCGGAAGGAGAAAACCACCTCTTACACAACAAAACGAATGTCGGACTTCATACCAGTAGATTCATTATTGAATCTACTTTACGAGGGTATAAATTTTGTTGTATATAGATAAGAACTGATATTTTTTAAGTTTTATATTTGTAACATGTGTCGAGTTACGATTCAGCTCTTTAAAAAAACAGCGAAAAGAAAAATCCATAACTTTGTAAATACAACACCAAAAAAATCGAAGAAAATGTGGGTCGATTCATTGACGTGTCTACTTCAAAAGGGTGGTCTTAGATTTTTTGATTTTATAGCGGGTTGAGAGAAAAGTGGTGCAACAAAAAGGTTGTTGAAAATCGACTGAGTTTCCCCATGGATCGACTTTAAAAAAATATAATAATTAGTATAGAGGTCCATTGGATGCAAACTTATAGTCACGCGTTAGTACATTGTGTGTAGATTGTCGTAGCATTTTCAGTTTTTGCAAAACACAAGTCTAACAACGATTTTAGTGGTGCAACAAATCATAACTCTTTTGTAGTCTTTTCATTTTATAAGAATACACTGTCAAACATTTGCGAGATCGACATATCAAATCTTAATAAAAAAAATTGAAAAAATTATGAGTAGAAAGCTAACATAATTCTACAAAAGTTTTCTTTTTACGGCAAAGTGAAATTTTAAATAAAAATATCACTTTTGTTCGCCCGAAGTTGGAAGACATGAAAAAAACAGAATTATTTTCTCACGAGACCCCCCAAAATAGACACCCATCTTCATTTTTTCACCCTAATAGTTTCACATTCGACGTTCATTGAGGGTTATGTTGCATTGTGATATTTATCAAGGGTTATGATGCATTGCGACTTTCATCTTGAGGGTTTTGTCACATCGCGACATTCATCAATGTAATTTTAATAGGCTATCTCACATGGCGATGTATATAAAGTGTTATCCTGCATTGCGGCGTTCAACAAGGGTTATGTCGCATTGCGACATTGATCAAGGGTTATAATATTAATATGATAAAGGGTTATGTCTGACTCTAACATTCATTAAGGATTAAAAAATGATATACACTGACAATGCCCAAGATGTGACATTTGACATTCATCAACGACTATGTCACAATGTGATGTCTATCAAGTGTTATGTTGTATTGCGTCATCCATTAAGGGTTTTCTCACATTGCGACATTGATCAAGGGTTATATGGCTAATATGACAAAGAGTTATGTCCCATTCTGATATTTATTAAGGATTAAAAATGATATACACCAACAATTCCCAATATGTGACACATTAAGAGTTTGACATTTGATGTTCATCGGGGGCTATCTTGCATTGTGATGTTTATCAAGGGTTACGATGCATTGAGACGTTCATCTTGAGGGTTTTCTCAGATCGTGACCTTGATCAATGTAATTTTAATAAGCTATCTCACATTATGATGTATATCAAGGGTTATGTTGCATTGCGGCGTTTAGCAAGGGTTATGTCGCATTGCGACATTGATCAAGGGTTATAATATTAATATGATAAAGGGTTATGTCCCATTCTAACATTCATTAAGGATTAAAAAATGATATAACCGACAATGCCCAAGATGTGACATTCGACATTCATCAATGACTATGTCACATTGTGATGTATATCAAGTGTTATGTTGTATTGTGATGTCCATTAAGGGTTTTGTCACATTGCGACATTGATCAAGGGTTATATGACTAATATGACAAAGGGTTATGTCCCATTTTGATATTTATTAAGGATTAAAAATGATATACACCAAAAATTCCTAAGATGTGACACATTAATAGTTTGACATTCGACATTCATTAGGGGCTATGTTGCATTGTGATGTTTATCAAGGGTTATGATGCATTACGCCGTTCATCTTTAGGGTTTTGTCGCATCATGACATTGATCAATATAGTTTTAATAGGCTATTTCACATTGTGATGTATATCAAGTGTTATGTTACATTGCGGCGTTCAACAAGGGTTGTGTGGCATTGCGACATTGATAAAGGGTTATATGTCTAATATGAGAAAGGGTTATGTCCCATTTTGATATTAATTAAAAGGATTAAGAATGAATTACATTGACAATTCCCAAGATGTGACACATTAATAACGTGACATTAAACATTCATCAACGACTATGCCACATTGTGATGTTTATCAAGTGTTATGTTGTATTGCGATGTTGATCAAGGGTTTTGTCGTAATGTGACATTGATCAAGGGTTATAATCAAGGATTAAAATATTATATACACTGAAAATTACCAATATATGACACATTAATAGTTTTACATTCGACGTTGATCAGGGATTATGTTGCATTGTGATGTTTATGAAGGGTTATGATGCATTGCAATGTTCATCTTGAGGGTTTTGTCGCATCGCGATATTAATCAATGTAATTTTAATAGTCTATCTCACATTGTGATGTATATCAAGTGTTATGTTGCATTGCGGCGTTCAGCAAGGGTTATGTCACATTGCAACATTGATAAAGGGTTATATGTCTAATATGACAAAGTGTTATGTCCCATTCTGATATTAATTAAGGATTAAAAATGAATTACACTGAAAATTCCCAAGATGTGTCACTTTAATAACGTGACATTAGACATTCACCAACATCTATGCTACATTGTGATGTATATCAAGTGTTATGTTGTATTGTGACATTCATCAAGGGTTTTATCGTATTGCGACATTGATCAAGGGTTATAATTAAGGATTAAAAAAATGATATACTCCGACAATTCCCAAGATGTGACACATTAATAGTTTGACAATCAACGTTCATCGAGGGCTATGTTGCATTGTGATGTTTGTCAAAGGTTATGATGCATTGCGACTTTCATCATGAGGGTTTTGTCGCATCGCGACATTCATCAATGTAATTTTAATAGGCTATCTCACATTGTGATGTATATCAAGTGTTATCTTGCATTGCATCGTTTAGCAAGGGTTATGTCGCATTGTGACATTGATCAAGGGTTATAATATTAATATGATAAAGGGTTATGTCCCATTCTAACATTCATTAAGGATTAAAAAATGATATACACCAATAATGCCCAAGATGTGACATTTGACATTCATCAACAACTATGTCACATTGTGATGTCTATCAAGTGTTATGTTGTATTGCGTCGTCCATTAAGGGTTTTCTCACATTGCGACATTGTCAAGGGTTATATGGCTAATATGAAAAAGGGTTATGTCCCATTCTGATATTTATTAAGGATTAAAAATTATATATACCGACAATTCGCAATATGTGACACATTAATAGTTTGACATTCGACATTCATCCAGGGCTATGTTGCATTGTGATGTTTATCAAGGGTTATGCTGCATTGCGACGTTCATCTTGACAGTTTTGTCACATCACGACATTGATCAATGTAATTTTAATAGTCTATCTCACATTGTGATGTATACCATCCTAGATCCAGATCCTAGGCTCTATCAAGCACCGAGAGGGACCAAATTTCTCAAGCTGCAAACCTCTCCTCAAAAGGTCCTTGAGTGCAATACCTGAGAAGAGGTTTGCACCTCGGGAGATTTGATCCATATCGGCGCTTGATAGAGCCTAGGATTTGGGTCTAGGTTGGTTATTACATTTTATTAATGGTCAACAATAATATCGACAAACGTTACACGTAATGTTACAAGATATCCTTGATATTATTAATTTTTAATTTCAATTACATTTTATTAATTGCTGACAATAATATCGATAAACGTTACACGTAACATTACAAGATCTCCCTCATAATATTACTTTTTACTTTTTATTATTACATTTTATTAATGGTCGACAATAATATCGAAAAACGTTACAAGATCTCCCTCATACTGGGTTGTAGAGTGCCTCTCGGCGCAATCAAGTGTTATGTTACATTGCCGCATTCAATAAGGGTTATGTCGCATTGCGACATTGATAAAGGGTTATAATATGAATATGATGAAGGGTTATGTCCCATTCTAACATTCATTAAGGATTAAAAAATGATATACACCAACAATTCCCAAGATGTGACATTCGAAATTCATCAACGACTATGTCACATTGTGATTTATATCAAGGGTTATGTTGTATTGCGGTATCCATTAAGGGTTTTGTCATATTGCGACATTGATCAAGGGTTATATGCCTAATATGACAAATGGTTATGTCCCATTCTGATATTTATTAAGGATTAAAAATTATATACACTGACAATTCTCAATATGTGAGATATTAATAGTTTGACATTCGACGTTCATTGGGGGCAATGTTGCATTGTGATGTTCATCTTGAGGGTTATGTCGCATTATGACATTGATCAATATAATTTTAATAGTATTTTCAACTATATAATTTATACTATACTATAATAGTATAGTTAAATAATCTTATTTTATTATTACTTTGATTATAATATTTTAATTAAATTCTATATCCTTATAATAATACAATATAATATCACGATATTAAAAAGTAATATCATTATACTGAAATGATATTATTATTTAATTAATTATTATATTACAATTAATTAATTAATTAGTATATTTAATTAATATTAATTTTTTTTATAATATTAAAAAATATAATAAAATAATAATAATATTATTTATTATTAATTAAATAATAATATTTTATGAATGCGTTGTTATAATATTTTAATTATACCATATTCTTATAAAAGTGCATCATCATTGTTTTGCTAATATAGAGCTATAATATATACTATTAATACTAATTTAATCATTTTATTAATACTATTTTATGAATTGATAATATTTTTAATTAATTATTATATTATAATTATTTAATCAATATTATTTTATTAATATTTTAGAGATATGTGTATGCGCTCATCTGTTTCTAGCAACAACCACATTAAAATATTAATGTGTCTAAATACGTCGATAGGTGTAAATTGGGCACATACTTTTCATATTAATGTTTTTTCCTATAATATGTGTCTCATTACGCCTATCGACATATTCAAACACATTCATATTATTAATGTGGTTGTTTCTAGTAATGGGTGAGCGCATACACATATCTCCAAAATATTAATAAAATAATATTGTTTAAATAATTATAATATAATAATTAATTAAAAATATTATCAATTCATACAATAGCATTAATAAAATAATAAAATTAGTATTAATATTATCATAATAAATTATAATATTAGTATTAATAGTATATATTATAACTATATATTAGTAAAAAATGATGATGCACTTTTATAAGAATATGTTATAATTAAAATAGTAATATTTAATTAATAATATTAGTATTTTATTCAATTTTTTAATATTATAAAGATAATAATATTAATATTAATTAAATAGGTTAATTAATTAATTGTAATATAATAATTAATTAAATAATAATATCATTTCAGTATAATGATATTACTTTTTAATATCATGATATTATATTGTAATATTATAAAAATATGAAATTTAATTAAAATATTATAACTATTGTAAAAATTGAAGGTTATAGGATTTTTTTTGGAATTAAGGAATAATATTTTAGTAAGATTTAAAGTAAAGAGATTAATGTTTAAGGATCATGATTACATATTAGTTTAATAAGATCGTCCAAATTATAACCATTCTAAAAAATTGAAGGTTATGGGACTTTTTGGGGAATTAAAGAATAATATTTTAGTAAGATTTAAGGTATAGAGGTTAGTGTTTAAGGAACATGATTAAGGTTATGGATTTAATATTCCAAAACAATTTATATGTTGTCATGTACAAGTATTTACCAATACAATAATGCATGATTTGAGAGAACTTAATTAGTTACTTGATACTTACTAAGTGTCATGTGAAATAGTCAACACTATTAACCACATTATAAAAGACTTTAAAACTATTTGTATTAAAATTTTGCATGGACATTGATAATGTTTAATGAATATTAAAATTCATGAGACTTAAACATTAAGTTAATGATGGAACTCCATAAATATATTTCATTGAGGATTTCATTATTAGTCTTTAAATAAAGATATTTCAATTTTTTAACGTGTTCTCATGTTGTGGGAGTCAACACTATTAACCATATTATATAATACAAAAACTATTTGTATTAATATTTTGCATTGATAATGTAAAATGAATGTTGAAAATTAAGGTAATGATGGAACTCCATCTTTTCATGGTGGATATAATTATTAATCTTTAGATAAAGATATTCCAATTTTTGATGTAGTATGTTTCAATATGTTTTCTTAATATGCTAATCATGGGACTTCATTTAATGATGGAACTCCATCTTTTCATGGTGGATTTAATTATTAGTCTTTAGACAAAGATATTAAGTGCTTGAATACACCGATAGGTGTAAATGGGACAATACTATAGGGAAAAACATTAATATGAAAAGTATGTGCTCAATTTACACCTATCGGCATATTCAGACACATTAATATTATTAATGTGGTTGTTGCTAGTAACGGGGTGGACGCATACAGACATATCCAAAACATTAATAAATTAATATTATTTAATAATTTTAATGAAATACACATTTTAATTGTTTGATTAATAATATTGTTTAATTAAACAATATTATTAATCAAACACTACTATTATTTTATAATAAGTAATTCAACAAAATAATTTAATTGGTAATATTATTATTTAGTTGATAACAATATATAATAATATTAATTAATTAAATAATTAGTAATATATTAAATAATTATTTATTATATTATAATTAATTATACATTATTAATTTATTAATATTCGAGATATGTATAATATTATAAATTATTTTGGATTTATTTATTAATATTATGATATATTTGACACATTAATAATGGTTTTTTTTCTAGAGCATTTTTTAATAAAATAATATCAATTAATTGTTTATAGATTAATAGTTTCAACCGCTGGTAATATAGCTACTAGAGATGGATATTAAAACTTTACCATTTCAAGTTATCGGGCATCAGGGACTAATTTATAAGCAGGATTTATAACTAGTTAATAAGAAGAGGGTTTTACCCATTTTAAACAACAAGTCTACTTGATCATGTAATAATATAGTCTATAAATTATTATTTAATTATAATATTTTATTATACTTTAATAAATAATAGTTAATTATTATATTATAATTAATTAAAAACTATTATTTATTAATAATTGGAGATATGTATAATATTATGATTTGTTTTTAGAGGTATTTATTAAGATTATGGTATATTTGACACATTAATAATGGTTTTTTTATAGTATTTTTTTAATAAAATAATATTATTTAATTATTTATAATATAATAATATATTCTAAAAATTATTATTTTACTATAATATTTTATTGTACTTTAGTAAATAAAATGAATAATGATGATACATAAAAACAAATATTAAAAAATATAATAATGAATTAATTACTTGTAATTTAATAATTGATTAAATAATAATATTTTTTAAATATAATGATAATATTTTTAATAATATTATATATTAATTAATATCTAAGTATGAAAATATAGTATTTAATTAAAATATTATAATGAAAATAATAATAAAATAATATTATTTAATTAAAAATGTTAATATTTGATAATAATTTCATATTATAATATACATAATTATTAATTTGATAATAAATAGAGATATTAAAAAAATATATATAAATATTAAAAATTTAATAGGAATATAATCCATTTACAAAATATTTTTATTAAATTCTAATATTATATTATAATTTAGAAATAAAAATAAAAATTACATAAACATCTTAAAAATTAAATAAATAATATAAAGTAATATTTTTTTTTCCATCGAAAATAATATAAAGTAATATATATTCATAACACATGAATATTAAAAACTAATACATTATTATACTGTAATTAAAAAAGTTAAAGTATTATTATAATCTAATTAAAAAATATTAAATTATAATATTAGAAATATATATTCCATAAATGTTGTATTTATTAAAATATTAAATAAAATGTATTAATAAAATATTAATATATTTAAATTTTTATTATAATTTTATTTTAGTATTATATAATAATTATTATATTTAATAATTATTTTATTTTATAAATGAGGTTGTATGACTATGATACTCCTCAAACATTATTAAAATAATATCATTCCATTATAACATTTTATTAGTAAATAAAATAATATAATATAATTAATATAGTGATGGTATATAAATATATTAAAAAAACAAAGTATTAATAAAATAGTAATAATGAATTAATTATAATATAATAATAAATTTAAAATTAATATAAGGAAAATATTTTTTAATTAATTATATTATATTATATGATGCTATGAATATGGTATTTAATTCAAATATTATTATTTAATTAAAATATTAATATTTAACAATGATGTTAAATTATAGTATACAAAATTATTATATTGATGATAGATAGAGATATTAAAAAAATTATAATTTAATTAAAAATATATTTTAGAGTTGAATTATGTTGGCTTAATACATTTCTAAATGGTTGTGTCACATTGTTTTATTGGTCAAGGGTTATGTCGCATTGTGACATTGCATAAAACCATTGCAAAATGTAATAATGTAATAATCATGGAGGAATGTCGCAATTGAACGTAGCACTTGATGAACATTACAATGTGACAAAACTCTTGCAAAAAATTCAAGGAACAACAAAAACCTAAATTTTAAATTGTGATATAAACATGGAAAAATGTCACAATCCAACATAAAACTTCATGAAAGTCATAATGTGACAAAACCCTTGCAAAACATTGCAATTGCATATAAGCTGGGTTGAACATCATAACATGACAAATTCATTGAGGAACTTAGCCAAAATTTGGCATAACAATTGATTAATTTCCAAAGATGACATACGTAAAACATGATGACATAACAATTGATTAACGTACCAACCAACAAATTTGACATAAACATCGCACTATGACATAACCCTTAATGGATGTCAGAATGCGACATGATTAATGTACCAACCAACCAACGAATTTGACATAAACATCGCACTGTGACATAACCGTTAATGAATGTCAGAATGCGACATGACCCTTAATGAATGATGACATTTAATATTAATGAATTTATGTCGCATTACATCGTCAACATAACCCTTGATGAATGTCACACTGTGACAAAACCATTCATGAATGCCATCTTTAGGAGACATCATCGCATTGCAACATAACTCTTGATGAATGTCACAATGTGACATAATCCTTAATGAATGATGAGATTTAACTTTAATGAATTTATGTTGCATTGCATTGCCGACCTAAACATTGCAACGCGACATAACCCTTGATGAAGGTCACAATGTGATATAACCCTTCATCGGAATGTCATCTTTAGGAGACATTCAATATTACAATGCAATAAAACCTTCAAGAAACATTGCAAATATGAATGTCAGAATGTGACATAACCATGGAGGAATGTCAAAATCAAACATAGCACTTGATAAACATTGCAATGTGACAAAACCTTTGCAAAACCTTTTAGGAACATTAAAAAAATCTATTTTAGATTGTGACATAAACATGGAGAAATGTCGCAATCCAACATAAAACTTAATGAATGTCATAATGAGACAAAAGCATGTGCCCAATTTATGCCTATCGGACCCTTGATGAATGTCACAATGCGACATAACTCTTAATGAATGATGACATTTAACATTAATGAATTTATGTCGCGTTGCATTGTCGACATAAAAGCGACCTAACCATTGATGCATGCCGCAATGTGATAATAATCCTTGATGCATGTCACAATCCCCACATAAGCCTTGATGAATGTCGTAATCCAAAAAATCCCTTGATGAACATCACATTATGACAAAACCATGGTTGACTTGAGCGAACCATAACTGATAATGGTTGACCATTGTTAGCTAAAATTAAGTAATTACCATGGTTAACTTTAATGAATCATATTTGACTTTGGTCCAACATAACACTCGATGAATGTTGCAATGCGAAAAAACCATTCAGGAATGTGCCATGGAGGAATGTCACAATCCAACATAACCCTTGATGAATGTCACAATGCGACATAACTCTTAATGAATGATGACATTTAACATTAATGAATTTATGTCGTGTTGCATTATCAATGTAAATGCAACCTAACCTTTGATGAATGTCACAATGCGACAATAACCTTCAATGAATGTTACAATGCGACAATAACCGTTGGTGAATGTCACAATGCGACATAACCCTTACTCAATGTCGCGGTGCAACATAACACTCGATGAATGTTTCAATGCGGAAAAAACCATTCAGGAATGTGTCATGGAGGAATGTCACAAACCAACATAACCCTTGATGAATGTCACAATGCGACATAACTCTTAATGAATGATGACATTTAACATTAATGAATTTATGTCGTGTTGCATTTTCGATGTAAATGCAACCTAACCTTTGATGAATTTCACAATGCGACAATAAACTTCGATGAATGTTATAATGAGACAATAACCCTTGATGAATGTTACAATGTGACATAACCCTTGCTCGACACCACAATGCAACATAACACTTGATATACATCACAATGTGAGATAGCCCTATTAAAATTATATTGATCAATGCCACGATGTGAAAAATCCCTCAAGATGAACGTCGCAGTGAAGCATAACCGTTGATAAACATCATAATGCAACATAGCCCCTGATGAACATTGAATGTTAAAATATTAATGTGCCACATCTTGGGAATTGTCAATGTATATCATTTTTTAATCCTGAATTCTAACCCTTGATCAATGCCGCAATGCGACAAAACCCGAATGTCGAATGTCACATCTTGGGCATTGTCGGTGTATATCATTGTCGGTGTATATCAAATTTTATTGCAATGCAACAAAAACCTTGATGAACGTCGCAATACAACATAACACTTGATATACATCACAATGTGGCATATTCATTGATGAATGTTGAATTTTACATTATTAATGTGTCGTAACTCGGGAATTGACAGTGTATATCATTTTTTATTCCTTAATTAATATCAGAATGGGACATTTAACCCTTTGTCATATTAGGGATATAACCCTTGATCAATGTTGCAATGCGACAAAACCCTTGATGAACGTCGCGATACAACATAACACTTGATATACATCACAATGTGACATAGTCATTGATGAATGTCGAATGTCACATTATTAATGTGTCACATCTTGGGAATTGTTTGTATATATCATTTTATAATCCTTAATGAATGTCAGAATGGGACATAAGTCGTTATCATATTAGACATATAACCCTTGATCAATGTCGCAATGTGACATAACCCTTGCTGAACGCCGCAATGCAACATAACACTTGCTATACATAACAATGTGGGATACCCCTTGACGAATGTCTAATGTCACATTATTAATGTGTCACATCTTGGGCATTGTTGGCGTATACCATATTTAATCCTTAATGAATGCCAGAATGGGACTTAACCCTTATGTCAAATTAGACATAACCATTGATCAATGTTGCAAAGAGACATTACCCTTAATGAATGTTACAATGCAACATAACCCTTAATAAGTATCACAATGCAACTTAACACTTGATAAGCATCACAATGGGACATAACCCCTAATGAATGTCGAATGACAAATTATTAATGTGTCACATCTTTGGCATTGTTGGTGTATATCATTTTTTAATCCTTAATGAATGTCATAATAGAATGTATAACCCTTTGACATTTTAGGCATATAACCCTTGGTCAATGTCACCATGCAACATAACCCTTGATGAACGCCACAATGCAATATAACACTTGATATACATCACAATGTGACAACCTTCATGAATGTTGAATGTCACATTATTAATGTGTCATATCTTGGACATTGTCGATGTATAAAAAATACCATTGAGGAATGTCAGAATCCAACATAAGCCTTAATGAACGTTGCAATGTGACAAAAGCATATTATGTTGAAATGTGGCATACTCTTTGATGAACAACACAATGTGATATTAAGGAACATAACATAATGCAACATGACCATAGAGGAATGTTGCAATCCAACATAATCCTTGATGAATGTCATATTCCAACATAGGCCTTAATGAACGCCACAGTGCGACAAAACCATATTATGCCAAAATGTGACACTCTTTGATGAATGTGACATACTCTTTGATGAACATGGTTGACTTTGGAGAACCATGTTTGACATTGGTTAACTATGTTTGACCTTAGTTTGACCATAGTTAACTATGTTTGACTTTAGTGGTCCATGTTTGACTTTAGTTAACCATAATTGACTTTATTTACCATGGTCGACTATATTTACCAAAGTTGATTACATTTACCATGGTTGACTAAGTTTGACCATAATTACCCATGGTTGAATTTAGTGAACCATGTGGCCATAGTTTGCCATATGTATATTATAATTTATAATATATCACATTAATTAAATATATATTATTTACAAGTTATCATTAATTTTTTTATATTTTATAATATATCATATAAATTCCAAACTTAAATGAGTTATCTTAAAACATATCAAGCACATATATTAACTATATTTAATAGTAAAAACATTGTAATGAACTTAAAAAAACATATTCTAATTGAAAATAAAATTAAACAATAAATTTTTTAAATTATTATTAAAATGAGATGTTATACCAATGTTAATTGGAATAAGTAACCCAATAATTAATATAAATAACTATTAATTAATATAAGTTATTTTTGTATATTACTAATTTAAATAACTATTTCTAACACATTAAAATGAAAATCATCATATTGGGTTGGCAGGTGTGGGAGGAGTCCTTTTGGACTCCGAGGGAAGCAATGTGAAAGACTTTTCCTGGGGAATCGATAGGAGGACTAATAATGATGCATAATGGCTCGCATTAATTAAAGGTATGGATGTTGCTAGGAACGCAGATGTTAAGCATCTTGTGGCCATTGGAGATTCAATGCTGGTTATCAGGGAAGCGAGGGAGCTAACCAAAAACCATCGAAAACTGATCTCCAAACTCCAACATCACTTCATCTTCATGGCTAAGTATTTCAACTCTATCTCCTTTCTTCACATCTTGAGGCACAATAATTAGAAAGCTGACACCATGGCCAACATAGGCATTGGCTTGGATTGTGGTTTAGTGATCAACAATGGACAAAACCTTGTTAACAATTGGGTCCCATAACCCTCCCCTCTTTTGGTCTGCCTTTGAATCCCATGACCGCATCACCTATGTTCCCTCTCTCAGCTTGGGGTTTATCTATCCACTCCCCCTCAACCTTTGGCCTCAACTCCTTTTTTATTGTGTTTAATGTTAAGACCTTCTTGGGATTTCCCTACCCCCCTAGATCCTTTCATGCGTCCTCTTGGCCCAAACGACGACCTCTCCTGGATGACTCCACTTGTCTCACATGAGGGAATTCATTGTGACCAAGCTCTGAGATATCTGCTTATAACACGCTCTAGGGTAGCTTTCCTGGTATTCTGCAAGACCTTCTACGTCATGTGTTGAGTTTGTATCTGCAGGTTAACATGGAGAACGGTAACGCTAGCCAGAATCTCCTTGCACTGCAGTGTAGACGTTGCAGGAAAACACCTCCAGGCAAATTTGGGGGGGGGGGGGGTTGGCATGAAAAGATACTTGTCTGATGTGGTGCAGGGGAATGGTGGTTTCAAGCAGTAGGTCTCTCGTGGTGGTCTGGCGTAGCATGGTTCCCGTGGGCACGATTCTGGCAGTGGAAGAAACTGGGCCCTTCTCGACGTGGGGTCAAGGACAGAGCAATAAGGGTTCGGCGCAATATGTCTTTTGTGGTCACTCTAGTGAGCCAAGCAGTGGCAGGAATTGGTCTCTTCTTGACGTGGGACATGGCCAGAACAATGGTGGTTCTGAGCAGTAGTTTGTTCGTGGCAACTCCGACGAGCCAGGAAGTGGCAGGAATTGGATGCACCCTTCTGGTTAGGGTATTTTTTAAGGATTATAATATTATACTTAAGTATATTATTATAGGCGATTATTTTTTATTGAAAAAAACATAAATATAGATAGGTAGGCAAATATTAAATATGAAACATACAATTTACTACTAAAACTTGTAGATTTTGGCGAATATTATGATAAAAAAACATATTTTATGTGTATATAGGTGATATTAGAGAGTAAAAATGACCAAATAGCGAATTTATTTTTTGAAAAAAAACCCAAAAAATAGCCAATTGGCGAAATTTCGCCCCTAAAAGTTTCCCTGCTTTTGGTGACAACAGTGGGGCTCGTTAATTTGGGTTCCCCCCAAGGACCAGACAATCCGTCCTCTGAGGTTCTTTCGCATATTCAGGAGCTGGAAACTCGGGTTCATTGGCTCAGAAGGTGAATACTTTGACCAGAAAAAAATCCATTTCTCACCTTGCCACCTTTGTTCATATCTTGAACTCTAAAGTTCGTAGTAGCAGCGGTAAGATGAAGGATTATTTTGACATCATGGCTGGCAAGGTTGAGTCCCTCCATAGCTATCTCAGAATTGTTGAAACAAAGGTTGACTGCATCAGGAAGAACAACAGGAACATCCCCACTGTCCTCCATGGAATTGATGACGATAATGCAGGTGCTGCAGCTGGGAGCAAGGAGAAGAACGTACACCAACTCCATGTCAATTGATGTTTCCTCTGTCATCTCGTCCATCGGTTTTTCAGGACTTTTTTGTAATGGCCTTATACTTTATTCCATTAAAGCTTGTAGAAGCTGGTCCAATAGCTCTCCTCCTCATATGTATTTCTTCTGTAGTTTTCTTTTAGGGAAGTTTGTCAGAATTTTCAGTTATCGTAGAATAGGAATTATGCACGACATGCAAAGACTGGATTGTGATGAGCTTGTCTTAACAGCTCTCCTTTTTTGGGATCAATCTTCCCATTTTTATGTCTCTTTTTTTAATATAAAGCTCGTTACCCGTTGTTAAAAAAAAATGAAAATCATCATAGAGCATCACAACATAACAAATCCACATGTATATGTAATTTCACAAAAAGGGACATTTAAAAAGTTTCACTCATACACACACATACAAAGGAATGTAAATATTTATATATAGACATTTTGAATAATAATATTCTTATTTATTTCATTTATATTGAAATTATTAATAATGTTCTTATTTATTTCATTTATATTGAAATTTTAAATAAATATTATTGATTTGCCTCAAATTTATAAAAAGGAACTTTGAAACTTTATTTTATAAAAAAGAATGTGTATAAAAATCATTTTTTTAATTTTTTTAATTTTTTTAAAATTAACATTTTGATAACTTTCAATTATATATATATATATAAATTACATAAAAAATACAAATTATATATATATATATATATATATATATATATATTATATAGAAAATTGATTATAAAATTGTAGAACGTATAAGAAGATTAACTTTAAAAAAATCATAATTTTGAAAGTTATATATCAAATAATCTTTAATCATTAAATAAAGTAAATTCTATTTTTATCATAAAAATTACATTAAATAACTTAAATTCCACTTTTATTATAAAAATTACATAGAAAATTCCTATTGTTACATATATATATAATATACAAAAAAAATTAATTATAAAATTGTAAAACATGAGAAGATTGACCATTAAAAAAATTATAATTTTAAAAATTATATATCAGTAATCTTTAATCATTAAATAATCTTTGGTACGCAAGGCATATTAATGGCGCGTTAAGCAAAACCGATTAAGCAATGGTGGAAACTCCACCACTGCAATTGAAGGTGTTGTCCCTCTCCGTTGGTCCGAAAAAGCTATGAGTATGGTCGGCTCACCAATATCGACCAGATATTTAACTTATATGGAAATTATTCATTTTTTTCTGCCACTAAATCCGGAGGAGACGATATCTCGTTGACTATTAACGTAGACGGTAAACCATGCATACTCGTAATTTTGAGAACTCTATAAGTATAGTGAAGAGTTTTTTTTACTAAGTGTGATTTGAATTCGTGGTGCAGACAAAATTAAAAGAGTCTTAGATATGTTAAGACATAGTAATTATATATGTAAATTTATAATATATATATATATATAAATGAATTATATTGATATAAATGAATTATAATATTATATAAAAATTATAATAATTAAATAAAATAGATTAAGAGATGAAAAAAATAAAAACAACCTTTATATCTGTTTCTTTCAAATAAATATAAAATATGTCTTACTAATCATGCTATGGTCCCATTGATTATTAATTTGACACATTAATATTATTTTCATTCCCACTACTGAACCTCGCGGGAAGCAATTGTTGAGTTTGTGGTGGGGTAAACATATACATTTAGGTCCCATACGAAAATTTAAAATAAATGGTCAAAATAAAAATATACATTTAAATCAAGTGGATGTTGGAAGTTGAAGGTGTACCTATTACTAAATGTATCTCATTGAAATTTGTGAATAACCTTAACCCATTGTATTCAAAACTAACGGAAAAGAGCCCACATTTCCAATAAAATATGGGACAGCCTGCATCTAGATCTCATAATTAATTGGTCCCCATTTTGTGATCCCTACAAAATTGCATCATCAATAGTTTAATGCCACTTTAACTTTAGATGTATTTTAAAGTACTTGATGTGTCATATTGAAGAGAACAAAGCAACGAGTTCCCGTACAAAGAAACACACTTGTAATATACACATAGAAGATATTATCTTTAAGGGTTTCAAAAATAAATTCTCTTTATCGTATTTTAAAGTAGAGAATTTCCGTGTTGTTAATGGGCTCCCCGTACACATATACCTGCTCATGCTTTCTAAGATCTTAGATTTTCCCAAAGGAATATTTGATCAAAATGGTACTCTAAAGTTAAAAAAAAAAAAATACAGCTGCCAAAATGTACAACGCTATGAAGAATAAAGGAAAATTGCTAACCATGCTGAAGAAATTAAACGGTTTATCTACTTCTATGAATGAATAGGACCTTCCAATTAGGGTTTGTTTAGTTTTATAAAATTATTGTGATTTTTCTAATATTTAGATACTAAAATTATATACCTCAATATGTTCTGAAAAAGGAAACTTATCACATAAGAGTAATCGTCGTCTCTATACTATGGAGCTTATTTAAATGTGGCATCTGATCTCTAATTACATCGATAGGCGTTTTTTCCCGAAGGTCATTTTGAAAAGCACTATAGCTTTTCGTCGTCCCTCTCCCGAATCCGAAGTTGCCACGTGTCTTTAAGAAACTGCCACGTTTAGATAAGTTTTGCAATAAGGTTTTAACACTTGCGTGTTGAGGAAGAAAATGCAGATCGTATGCATCTTCGAGCAGAGGAAATTAGGGTCGTGAAGTTCAGGGAGTTGCGGTGAACTTGAGCAGGATAGTTTTCAATGAGCAAGAGACTAGACAGACAGTGAGAAGTCCCAGTCATTCCTGGTGCCTCCATACTTTTGCGCAAGTGGATGAAGCAAATGATAGCCTTCCTTCAACAAGTCTAGGGAGCATGCCTTGTAGGTGGTACCAAAGTTGACCCCTTCGATTGAAGGAAAAATGGAAGAGAAGAGAAAAACAGATCAGAGCAATACCCTTCAGTTCATGCCATGCCAGCAGGGGACATACAGGATGAGACATTCAGTTCGGATTCAGTACGCCCAGTAATACAAAGGCACCCTGGAAAGGAAGGAAGAAGCTGCCCATGCTTAAACTTGGTGTTACCGGTCGTATGACGAAAGAGAAGATTTATGTTGCTATTGTAATGGCTCCTATTTATGTAGTTGCACGAATAGTTTATCCTGATATGTGTAATAACTGTCCAAGAATATGCAGTGGGCTAGGAAAGATTGTTGTATCTGAATACATTTTGTTAGATTTTATGCTTTCTAACCTTTCAATTTTCTTTGGGAGAGTTCCTTAGATAGGAGGTGAGGAAATAGACCTACATTTATCGTACAGACAAGTAACTGCTGGTGGGGGGCTTGAACAGGTATGCCTCGTCTATTTCTACTACCTTGGGTGATTCTTGGATTTTGAGAAGATTTCAATATTGTGTACGCAATGTGGATTTCAAATTCATTAGGTTTTGGTATTACGATGATTCTTCAAATTGTATCTGTAATTTTAGCCACCTAATCGTCAACACTAGCAGTATTGAAAGGAAATACAATAAGCCAAGATACAAGGCATTTTAGGTTCTGGTTTGTTTTTGCCAATGGATTTAGGAACTACACAGTGTTTGTGCAAACCCACTGCAAGGGACATAACTACTTATGGTCTATTTATTATGGCAGCTTTTCCAATTTACACACAAACTAGATACTTCGATTAACTAAAAGGTCCATCAAAATCATCTAATTCCCTTCAATAATCAGTTATTTTACTTTGAATTTGATCAACTTTTTTGTTAGTGGCAAACGGGCTATAAACCAGAACTAACACCAAATAACTCTTCCTTCGTGATCTCTCAAGATACCACTTGATAATGCAAAGCCTGGGTTGCCTTTTGAGGCACC
Organism: Larix kaempferi; assembly: GCA_027924585.1. NCBI lineage: Eukaryota > Viridiplantae > Streptophyta > Pinopsida > Pinales > Pinaceae > Larix > Larix kaempferi. The sequence goes on along the minus strand of BSBM01000666.1, from coordinate 5,749,464 downwards.
ATCAACTGAATTTGATTTTTTTTTAAACTATCTATTAAATATAAGCCATCTTTCTCTAGGGTTCCCATTCATGAATTGAATTTGGGGGCTTAGCCAATTCGATCAAATATGGTCGACAACCTCAACAACCTGTCATCCACCATAAGCATTACAATTCGGGTTGATATGTCTCACTCAGAGACCTTTTAATATTTTCCTTGACCTTCTCTAAGGCTAGCTCCTTTTAATTGAAGATTTAAGATTTCTCACTTTCCAGAGGAACCACAGTATGAATCCTGGGGCTATGGGCCATAAAGCGTATATATATATATATATACTCTCAAGCCACATTGAGTAATCCACCTGTAAAGCACTGCAATGCCATGTAATGAATCAATGATCCATTGGAAAGTTGCCCACCTATATGTACCTTGCGTGGTATGCTTTTTAGGAAAACACATTATGCTCCATAATTCAGGTATGACTTCTTACATTCATGGAAAAGCTATGTCTACAATCATATAATATTTGCTTTAAACCATTAGCAGAGATTGCAAAACCATTGATCATCCATATTCCATATGACGATTGCTTCTTGCTTTTAAAATTTATATTGGCAATAACTATTTGTACCTTCTAAATGTCATACAGGATTTATGCCACTTCAATTTATATTGGCAATAACTATTTGTACTTGCTAAATGTCATACAGGATTTATGCCACTTCAATGTGTTTGGTATGTAAAATCAGTTTCTGGCCAAAGTTTTGTATTGTTATGAAGTTGTTCATTGACAATATTTTACCAGTAACTCCATAATTGAAAATGATTTATGTCATTTTAATGCTTGCTTCATGGACCAACAACTTACAGTAAGTAGATAAGGTAATTAAGGGAATATTTGGTGAACTAACACATGGTTTTCTCATATCTTCCATTACCACCTTCACTTTAGTATATCGTGTCATCAAATAAAAATTTTATACATGGATGATGTTTAACATCACAGCAACAATTTTAACTTCTCTTTGTGCCAGACTTTGTATTGATCTTTCTGTTACCCTATTAAGAAAATACTTTTAATGGTTGAAATCCTTTGATAATTGATCATGTAGCTTTGCATGTGAACATTACATTAATATATTGGATAGTAATTTCATATTTTACTTCTTCTGCAATAAATCTGGATTGAGTGCACTTTTATTCTGGGATATTTAGCTTCTAGATAGCTCTAATCTTGTACACTGTGTGAACCATAGTATATAGTTTCAAAGTACATGTGCTAGTATTTTATTAGCAGAATAGCTTCTTCTAAATTAAGTTATTGTAACTTGTGTATAAATTACTTGTGTCTATTTTGGTGTGTTGCTAAAGGACTGTTACATTACATAGATATTTTGTACCACTTTGAGCAATTTCATTACTTTGGAGCATGGGGAGAACTTGCTCCCCCTCCTCGTATGTATCTTTTAATACACTATTTAAAAATGGAAATTGCAATTCCTTTTCAACTTCCTTTGCTGCGTAGAACATGCAGATAAGAAATTACTTGTTTCTATATTCGTTTGTTGTTGAAGTACTGTGTTCTATATCCATATATGTTAATTGATATTTATAATGTGGGATTTTATTATGTTGAATTCTTGTCCTTGTTCTGTTATTCATGGGTTAAATGAATTATCTATAGGTTATCAAAGAGAGAAGATTGAAGGAGATAGCAACAACTTTAAACATACCTAGCTTAATTATAGACTATTCCTTTGTGCTACAAACATTACATAGATCTTATGTACCACTTTGATCAATTTCATTACTTTGGAGCACGGGGAGAACTTGTTCCTTCTCCTGGTATGTATCTTTTAATACACTATTTAAAAATTTAAATTACAATTCCTTTTCAACTTCCTCTGCTGCTTAGAAAATGTAGATAAGACGTATAGGTTCGAATATTTTTTTATCCGCTGCTTAGAAAATGTACATAGGTCCACTGCCTACTCCTCATCCTTCTACTAAGTCCATGAACAGTGGCATCACATACCAACTTTTGGTTGATCCAAAGAAGCCAACAAGGAGAAGGAAAAACATGGTCGATCATGCTCATCTATTTGGAGGTGAGATTCTGAAATTTGAGGAATACCACAGCAGGTCTCCAACATTGTTTTGGAATTAATATATTTGTTTCTATATTCGTGTTCTAGGTCATTTGTTTTCTTGCGGAATTGTTTTAATATTCATTACTCTTTGGTTTTCCTTCCAGTGACATTGCACCGATTTAAGGAAAAATCATCAGGGATTTAAAGAAGTGAGGCTGCTAATCTTGAGCAAAGAATGTTGATTATGTGTTCCGAGCATTGTTCAATCTTCCTAATTAAAGTCAAGTGTGGCATGGAAATCATCAAACTATTCCAAATCAAATGAACTATCTACACTATTTTCTTCAAGCCAATTGGACTCTATGAGATTGCCTCTACACAATATTTGTCAAGCCAATTGGACTCTATGAGATTACCTCTATTGTATTTGTCAAGTCAATTGGACTCTGACATTGCCAAATAATTTCCACTGCAGGTTACAACACTGCTTTTTTGTCTAGTGCTGCTATAGAATATTTACCTGTTGCAACAATTCACATGCACCTAAGTGAACATTTATCTTCTTTTTGGAATTTTGTTTTATGCTTCATGTTATCTCTGTTTCATGTGTAAGGGACATTGCCTCCTAATGGCTCTTGCTATAATTGTAACTGCCACATCTCCAATAAATTTTGTATGTCATTGTTTATGGTGGAGCATAGCTCTAGATATGCCTAAAGCTCGTCCATGTTGGTGTGCATCGAGTGAGATTATTCTGTGAAAACATATGTTTATTTATTGAATGATCAGACACTCCCATATGGAATTTAATAGGTTATTGTTATGTAAAATACTTACAGATGTGGCCAAGTGATTGGGGAATTATTTTTATATCGCCTTTAAGGATTTTTATAAGTCGTTCCTCTCTAATTCACAAGCATCAATCTTCCTCTTACATAATTCTCATTGTACTTTGTTCAATTTGGATTCTAGAATATTAATAATTTTAGTTTTAACTACAAGAAGATTGATTCATATATTAATTTAAATTTTAACTGTTAGAAAATTGATTCATATAATGGTCTATGAATTCAATAATATATCATGTTTTACTAGAAATAGATTTTGCACTTTTTGGGGCAATTGCCAGAAAAGTAAAAAAAAGGATTTCCTTCCTCTAGAAGAAGTTTCCCTTTCCCAATAGCATTCTATAGACTAAGTAAAAACCAAAGAAGAAATAGCTTTATTGATTCCTAATGTATTTAACTATAGCATTCTCATTCGACAATAGCACAAGTTCAAAAGCACATGTCATCCCACGATTGTATGCCTTCTTGAATTATCGTTGACTGTTCACAAACCTATCTTATGCTTGCTCAAATTCTTAGCCAAATTTAATATTTTGAATTATTATTATTATTTTCATTTCAAATCTCATGAGAAATTAGGTCTTATTATTGTATCACACCATGATCCGTGTTTACTATTACTTATGCGATACTATATATCTGTTATAGAAATGGACTAATAGCTATGTCAACTATATGGTACAATGGAATATAAACCCTTCTATCATTCCCACCTAGCCTCTACTTCAAGCAACAACCAAAATCAACCAATTACTTACCTTCACTCGTTTGTTCAATTTTGCATTCTGTATAGTGACAGACAGGCCCGTGTATTCCTCATAGCTATAGGATTTTGTCTAATAGAAATACCAGAAACCTGCAAACATTCGCACTTTTTACAGATGTTATACAATACTCAGCTTTCCACATATTTTTAGTTTAAACAAGTTTCCTCATAAGGCATTCTATATGAATGTAATCCAGCATGCTAAATCCCAAAAGCTGCAGCATCTAGACGTCTGCAAAGAGAAGCCAAACACTAGATATAGTTCCTGATAGAAAAAAAAAACTTCCTTCTTTTGGCCTTGAAGTTGTGTGGAAAGAAAAAAATTTCCCAATTCTTTGACTAGCAAAGAAAAGAAAAAACACGATTTGCATATTGGTAACTTCAATCCATAGTCAACAGGACCATGTCCCTTGAAATTGCTTATGGTAAACAACCTTAAAATATTTTATGCTACATCTCAAAGTTCATGCTTCCTTTTCTGTCTTGTTTCTATTGCTTTGAACCTTTTATCCATTTCAGCAAACCAACGCTTGCACATTTTGTTTTTATCATTTCTGTACATATTTAGGTTATCAAAAACATATTTTCCTTGTGCAGGTAAAGGGAGTCTTAAAAGCCAAAAATGTCTTCATGCCTCCCTTTCAAAGACTTTGCAACACATTCAACTAGTCCATGCTACATAACTCTTCTCATTCTGCATCCTGCAAGCAAACAACAACATTCAAATATGAACACTGCTTGGAATGCATTCTAGACACAGAAGAAGGGCCAATAGAGTGCACATTGCATATGCCACTGCTCCAGCAATGTTTTCTGGTGGTTGTAACAATTTCTTATGAGGATTACAACAAAAGCTTCTCATCGATAGTTTTCCATTTACATGGATTATGTCTAGAATCCATCTATACATTGACAGTAGACAACATCGTCACTGAAATCAAGAATCCTTTGTAGCCAAGTCTTTCTTGTCCCACAAACAACCAGCAATTTGAAACTGTCATATATGCGTACATATTTTCAGTATGGAAAATAGCTTTGCAGTAGCATATACATGTATTTCACGATGTGGCTTGGTTTTATTTCCTTCAAAAACTCTATTGGAATCCTTTTTTTCAATGCCACTAGGTTTACTAGAATAACTTTTTCCCCTATTTTTTGCCATGTAATTTATTAACTGGAAACAAATAATACAAAAGATATATTCAAGAGATATCCCCTATGGCTTTACTTAATATGCTTTGCAATTGATTTAGTCCATAGAATAATGTTCCTGTTTTTATCTTTGAAAAAATGCAAATGCCTTAAAGTCCAGAACGAGACATGGCGTTAGTTTATAAGAAATATAATGATCATAACATAGCAATTTTGATTTTTTTGTGGCCTTTTAACTTGCACAATACAGAGCGTTGGTGAACATGCATTTTTAGTTCAATGAATGGCTATCCTTGCATTGTGTGCATTGTGCTCTAATTTGTACATGGCCTTTAAATGGTTTGAAGTTGTAAATCTAAAGGAATTTTTTGTTCAATGAATGGCTATCCTTGCATTGTGTGCACTGTGCTGTCATTTGTACATGGCTTTTAATTGGTTTGAAGTTATAAATCTAACATTTAAGACTGTAGTAAAATTCAGAAAAAATAGGAAGGATTATGGGATGTTTTCTATCACAATGTGAACCATGGATCTTTATATGTCACAAATAATACTAGACACTATCTTGATTCTTCTGCAAAAATATTCTTGTTGGAAAGTGCTGAAAATAAGCACCACACAAGTTATTACTTGGTTCCCTATGCAACATAGTTATGAGCCTTCATAGATTTGTCCATCTCATATCAAATTTCTATTTTAGGTAATGATACTTATTCTTTAGTGTCAAACCTCCCGAGTTTCTATTGTGCAAATTGCTCGCTTTTTAGTTCCTACTTCTCTGGGAAATTGGTATGAGGCATGATATGTTCGTTCAGCTGTACTTGTATTCCCAAGTACCTTTGTTCTCTAACCCCATCAACTTCACACTTGCATTTCTCATATGGCCCCAATTCAATTTCAGGTAAATGAGACATACAAGTGAAAATGACATGTTTCTGGTTCACTCGAGAGGTAGGTATAGATTTTACGAATTGCGTAGGCATTTCATTTAGTGAATAAAGTGTAATTTTTTTATGAGATGGAACAATTTTTACAATTTGCAGAAACATTTTTCCTGTTATGTCAGTGAAGTGTGAGAATTTTATATGTAGATTTGTAGTGAATTTTATCATTTAGTGAATGAAGTGTAATTTTTTTATGAAATGGAACAGTTTTTACAATCTGCAAAAGCATTTTTCCTGTTATGTCAGTGAAGTGTGAGAATTTTCTATGTAGATTTGTAGTGAATTTTATCATTTAGTGAATGAAGTGTAATTTTTTTATGAAATGTAACAGTTTTTTACAATTTGCAAAAGCATTTTTCTTCTGGTGCCAATGAAGCCTGAAAATTTTGTATGTAGATTTATGGTTAATTTTTTATTCACTTAACTGAGACCATACTTTATGATAAAAAAAGGTGCTAGATATGCTCCTTATTTGGTGATTTTACTACCCCACAATTAGCTTTGTATGTAGATTTATGGTTAATTTTATACTCAATTAACCGAGACCATACTTTATGATAAAAAAGGTGCTAGACATGCTCCTTATTTGGTGATTTTACTACCCCACAATCAGATGAGTTATGAAAACAATTGCCATAAAGACCCAATAACAAGAATTATATTCCAGATGCCACGCACCTACAAGTTACTGGATCTTAATCGTGCGTATCATTAAGCCCCATTCTTCATCGAATTAAAGCTTAGTGGATTCCAATAGTTAATAGATTTATCATTCTAGCCCAACATTTTGAGATGGCCAGTTTCAGATTAACATGACAAATTCTTTAGATGCAAGAATATTCAATATTTATTGACATGATTACTTCTTTTGCTAAAGGAAATCATTCTTTAGTTGAAGGAATGCAAAAATTTATCTTGAAATTAAAATTGAGAAAGATACATTTAACATTGTTATTTGAATAACATTCCACTCAGTATTGAAACCAAACGTTACGCTTTTAGTTGATTGTTTTTTTCAATGGGCAGTGACTAATAAAATGCTCATAAACACTGGATACAATATTGTTGGTAAATGCCCATAAACACTGGATAAATTATTACAAGGACACAATTCCGTATAGCGTAACAGACCCAACATTCATTCTTTCCTCTTTTCTTCTATCACTTTTCCAATTCTATCATTTTACTGTTATTTGATCTGAAAAATCTTGTTTGAAATATTGAAAAGCCACAGACTTCTGGTTAAAAGCTTTACAAATTGGCACAATCATAGGAATAATAACTAATCAACAGGTTATTGCTACAGTTATTAGGGTTTGAACAGCTTTAAAATCTTTGTATTCCTTGTTTGTCAGTGATTAAGCATATATGGATTTCATGTAAGTTGTTTCCTGAATTGAGAATAAGATTGTGTAAATATAATGGATTGTATGTATTATCTTTTTGTTTTTGTATGGTCTATTTGAAGAAAGTCACGATGGGTGTTTTGATTGAAAATGTTTTCCTATATGCTTGGTTTTGTTTGCGGATTTGGCCTATTTTACACACAGGAGGAAGGGATGCCATAGGCGTTCAGGTATGCAAAATTTTGTGGTTTTGTACAGAGTAATTTTCATATTCTTATGCATAACAAGAATCTGCTTCTTCTTTTCTCCTCTCACCAAATCTGGAGTAGATATGAAGGCCATTGTTGAGTATGAACTGCTCATAAACTACTTCTTTCCAACAAATGTGAAAAATTGAGATTGTATTTCCCTGGCATTGTCATAAACTTAGAGGCCATCTTGTTAATAATGAGAATTTGCTTCATGGTAGATTCCTACAATTTGTCTAAGATTACATTAATAGTTTTCTGTGGTTAAAATTTGCACATCCAAGACATAAATTTTGTGGTTCTATACATGGTGATTTTCATATTCTTATGCACAATAGGAATCTGGCTCTTCTTTTCTCCTCTCACCAAATCTGGAGTAGATATGAAGGCCATTTCCGAGTATGAACTACTCATAAACTACTTCTTTCCAGCAAATGTGCGAAATTGAGATTGTATTTCCTTGGCATTGTCATATACTTAGAGGTCATCTTGTCAGTAGTGAGAATTTGCTTCATGGCAGAGTCCTACATTTTTTTTCAAATTACATCACTACTTTTCTGTGGTTAAATTTGCACATCCAAGCCATATGTAAACTAACCATGCCCTTGTTGAGCCAACCTATATCTAGTGTTCCAACCCTTGCAATTGGGCTTGTCTACCACTCTTATGCAAGTATTATGCCTAAAGGACATATCCCATGGCCTAGGGACCAATGCATGGTCCATGTGCTTTACAACTAGAATTTAGAGATTAATCCCTATTTTTTAGATTCGAAGCTTATCTTGGACCAAAAAACCTATCCCTGGTATAATAAATCTTATAATCATGTGATAAATCTTATAATCATGTATATATCCCACTCCTAGGAAAACATTACTTTTGAAGGTATCCAAAAAATCTTCAATTAAGCACTATGGTTGATTACTGATATATAGCAATTGGATATGTAATTACAAAGGGGATTAACCTTAGATTAAAAATTATTACATTACAAAACTATGAGAATGAAGAATCTTCTATCTTGTATGTTATTCTATATTGAAGTGCTTTAGCTTGTAGGATGTTAGGGAAAATAAACGGTTTACATATCAAGCACAATGGTGCTTGGCACCTAAGTGCCCTAGAAATTGCATTGATGATGAAGTGATGCTATGTAGTACATATTTGTAATCTTAGTGCCATGCGTATTCAGTTATGAAGCTTATCATCATGTGAGGATTAACATCCTTTCTTAATGTTACAATGCACAGAAGCACAACTTGACGGTATTATAGAGAAATAGAGTAGTTACATGGTCACTCGAGTGTTGTGATTTGTTTCATGAGTATATTTTATTCATTTTTTCTTTATAACATTGATCCACCCAGCTGTGAGTATCTGGGTTGGTGGCATGGAATAGAGACCAATTCACTAGGAGGTGTCATAAACTACATGTGGTTGGAAAGAGGATTAATATCTTCCTCCTACAATCCTTGTTGGTAGTTTCAAAAAGAAGGGTAAATTGTCTTTATATACATTTTTAGTAGAATCCAACACCCTTAGGCAAGGTTAATTTGTCAGTAGCATGACACAATATGGCCAAGAGATGAGTATATGGTTCCTTCCAACAATTAGTTTCCTATGAGATCTAAAAACCTCAATTAAACTACTTATTTATGAAGGATTCATTGAGATATCAAGGAATGGTTCCAGTGAGATTTTTGCGGTTCAGATCGAGCTTTCCTAGGTTCATCAACTCTCCTATTTCGGAAGGAATGACACTGTTGAGATTGTTGTCTAAAAGGAGGAAATGAGTAAAGTTCTTCATCTATCCCTGGGAAGAAGGTATACTTGCACCTATCCCATGTAAGAAGGTATAGTTCCATGGATGTTGTTGTTAAAATTCTCAAGATTAATACAATGTAGAGAGCTTAAAAATATGTCTTGGTATGAAGCTTGTGAAGAGGTTGTTATGCAATAGATTAGTGAGATGCAATCCTATACAAGGCCAGTGATTCGAGATGGCAAGATGGGTCAACAACCTACTGCTGCATAGGCTCTAAGGAATCCATTTGCTCAATCTATTGGAATATGATTTAATATACTCCAGTATGCTGAGGGTTTCGAATCCAAAAGGAAATGGACCTGACCAAATTGGAAGCTAAGCACGACTCTTAATCCGTCAAACAAAGCACAATAGAGTACAATTTGTAATGGATAAACTCTATATCATACAACATTGAAATGCTTTTATTTAAGCCAATTACAACTCCATTCTATAATCAAAGGTAACTCTACAATGGATAACCTTATGACACGAACACAAATTTGCACTTTACATGAATATCTTGATATTTTAGTGTTGTAGAAAGAGCTCTGCATCCTTCTCTTCTTCATTAGCAAAGTCTATGTGCTCAAGACTTGCATGCAAGGCAATACAAATCTTCTTGTGATATTTATCCATTGATGTTCATTGATTTCCATGAGCATACACCCACCTCGTGAATGGCCAATTAAACTTAAGAACACATGAAGTTGCATGAAGGAATATTGAATGAACAACTTTCCCAAGGGATTTAAACTTGCTCAAGCATGTCTCCCATACAAGCCTACTACTTTGAGGATTGCCGATTTTCATTTTACCTGTTATAGGGTTTGGTTGCTTCATCTAAATTGCCTAAGTATACAACTGGGCCAGGCCCTTAGCGTGTCATTTCATGAGTTCCATGAGGGAAATATGTGCTTCCTCTCTTGATACCAACTACGTAATCAACCTATTCATATCTTTTTCTTGTTCTGTTATTAATCATTTAAAGGGGGGAAACATTTCCCATTGTTTTCCTTGAGGAGATACAGAGGATATAGATTCAAAGCAACCGACCACACTAGATGATACTTTTATGCAAACTTTTTACTCAATTTAATCCCTTCGACATACCCTTCATCAACTTTGTATTTGGCACACTAATCCTTAACTATCATCCTCATGTCATCCTAAATGTGGATGCATTGCCCCACCAAAGGCCTCTCAACCTCAATCTCTTGAATCCTCATCTTCACCAACTTCACCAATGACAACATTGCATCCAACTCATTCCAAAACCTCATATCCTCGATCATGTCTATAGCCTCTTTACCATGTTTATCCTTGACAAATATAACCTTATAGGAATCATGCAATGTTGTCACCTGCAATTCCCTTATTGAATTCACAACATCCTCCATCATTAGAGCCGCAACACAGATTTTGGTATTTACAACGTCATCCTTCTATACATGAATGGTATGCTTAGGTGATCTTAGCGGGCATCATTTGAAAAAATAAGCAAGTTGACAATTTGTGTGTGTGATATGTCTATGCACTCTGTGAAGCTACACAAGATGTTTCCTGATGATGTCCTTTGTAACACTGGACTTACCTTGTTTGATTGTAAGTTGGTGGGTCTTTTAGGTTCTTATATTCCTTCTTGATCAATTTGTTGTGGAGAGGGATGAAAATTTATTCTTAACTTCTTTTTCCTTTAGAGCATCAATTCTATAGCAACAATAACAAATCAATGTGCATTTCCAGTTACTGGACAATGAAATATTAAGATCCATATCTACAAGTATAAGTGTTATTGAGTGCCTTTTTGCTTGATTTTCTTTTGGATTTGGTCCTACCAGAAGAAACAACATTTTATAGGAGAAATGAGACAAAGCTCATGGGGTATCATATTGGATCTACTATGGTCGTATTTGGACTAAGCTTTAGGTATTAAATAAAGTCAAAGAAGTTCTTTAGGCACAAAATCTATGTACATTTCTTTAGTGTTGGGTATGTTATATCTCTTCACATGGTCGCTGCGTGTACAACACGATCCCTACGGCACTAGTGATTCGCCTGCGCCGGGCGCGTCCGGAGGGGGGGGGTTTAGAGGGGGGGGGTAGGCCGACAGGGCCCACCCCCTTCGTTTCGGACCGTTAGGTTCCGAAACGACACGGAGGGGGCCGTTAGGCCCCCGGAGTCCGCGCGGAGCGCAAAATTTTTTGGGTTGCTTTTTTGTTTTTTCGCAATTTTCGACCCATTGTACTCTATCTAATTCCGGTAAAAGGAATTAGGGTTGTAACCTAATTCGGGTAAACGAATTAGGGTTTTAGATGCTGCAGAATACCATTTATTGTATTGTACATGTAAAATAAACATATAATGAAAAAGGAGCTATGCGGCTCTAAGTTTTGCTGGTTTTTTCCCGGTTAAGGGTTTCCAGGTGAAAATCTCTGTGCAATGTGTGTGCCATTCTGTATTTTCTGTTAATGCTTAAAAATCGATATATGCTTGTACTTCACTGTTAAAGGTTTAAAACTTACATTTAGAAGGGTATGAGAAGAGACAAAAAAAACTAACGATGGTAGGGGCTTGAAGGTTTGGTTGTGGCAGTGGAAATGTCCATGGGTCCACAACAAATGCCAGGGGTTTGGGCAATGCATTAGTGGCATGCTTTGTCAAAAAAATAGCAAGGAGTGTGTGGGAGGTTGGAGATTACACAACCTCAACCTGCCATGGTGGATGGTAGATCACTAAAGGGACAATTGTCAGCAATAGGGGCTTTGTGCCTTTGATAGCTCCTAAAATCACTATAGTTCTCATTGGTTAAGAGGTCCATTGATGTGCAACATGGGATTCTTTGAAGGTGGGGAAGTTGGTTTCTTTTGAGAGGCCAGGTCTATAACATGGACAAACTTTAGTCTCGAACTTTTTATATTGCACCTTTTGGGGGCAATTGCTAATTAATATATCAAATTTTGACGTGGTCAAAGTAAAACAAGGGCTTCCAGTTCCCTGCAATTGTAGCAGGGAATAATAAGGATTCCCATTCTTTGAATATTGCTGAAAAAGCTGTCATACGGAGGTTTTTGGACAGACTGATCAGATCTGGTTGATTACTGTAACATTAAGCTTTTCACTTTTGTTTGCTTTCCACCCGTTTCGTGAATGGAATAGTTGTCCAGACTCCACACGGTAATCCAAGCGTAGTTTATGGTTTCTCGTAATCACACCAATCGTGCAATTTGAAACCTGGCCCTCACTTATAACCCTCGTACTCTCTTTTATCGAAAAGAAAATCAATAGGAATTCCAGTAAAAACTAATATAATATAGAGAAAACATATCTTTATAAAGTAATACATTTATAAATATAATTGTACATGTGAACCTATTGCACGATACTTTGGTACGCTACGTGAATAATTAAAAATAATAGAATAGAATAATCATACCTTTTTATGTAATTAAAAATACATCTACATTAACAATCATCCAATCTACACATACAAAGTTAAGGTTTATTTATTTAACATGTTTTCAAAACAATTACATTTAAAATAAAATTATTTTCAACTTAAGGTGTTATCACGTTTTCAAATCAATTACAGTTACTCATTGAATATTACACCGGGTATCTTTGTCACCACGTCGTGAAAATTGGCGACCCGCAAGATCCATAACTACCTCTGCACACCACAATCTGTTCCTTCTATGAGATCAAGAACCTGCACATGGTACGCAAATGGAGTTTATCATCGCACAGAAACTTGATATGCACGCTTCGCATATTAAAGAGTACAGAGTATGTTTTACCAGTCCAGGTGGGACTCCTCACTCTCCCATACTTGCCTTATGAATGGTGGAGGATGTTACGAGGCTGGTGATGTCTTGCAGATCCTCCCTCTGGCGAGGGAACAACGATGCAGAGACCAACGAAAAGGAGAAGAGACCGCCTGCAAACTGCATATACACCTCGATTTCATATGTCAAATGATCAGGAGAGTGTGGGCGATCGATTGGTAGATGAGCTGCATAGAACCAACAATTACAATTCAAAAACTTAAAAAAAAAAAAACTTAATTGCAATGCCTGAGTAGTAAATTACATTAGAGTACAACAAAATACTCGTAAACATACTAATCCGGTTAACATGTATTAGTTGTTATGCAGCAATCAACCAGTATATTGCCTGGTTAGCTACTAATGGTGAGGTGATCAGAGTAAAGTTTTTACAACAGGGCAATTTGTCACATAATAATCGGCTCACAGCCCAAACTGTAATCTTTATGGGATCAATATTAGCATTATACTATTATTTGAAATTTAGTATCTTATTTACTTATACTAAGATGTGTTAGGGCTCTTATTTGTTAAAACTTGATAATATGATATAAAGGGGTATTAAAAATGGGCTGATAAAAATGGATACCTACAATATTTGGTGAAACTAGGGGTTTTCATAATTGGAAAGACATATTGGGAGGGGGTTTTAACAATACAATTTTAGGAGCCATTTTCCAATATTTAGTGAAATTAGGGATATTCTTTAATATCATGTGAACGATGATGCTATGTAACAAGTCCACTAAGTGAACCCCCGTGGTTTGATCACCAAAGCTTTCTTTTCTATTAACATTAGCCCCATTTCATTTCTCGTAGAGTTGTTTCATTGAGCATTGAACTAGAGGCCTACAAAATTTGTGATAAGTCGCTATTTATTCTTTTTTTTAGTGTGTATAAGAGATTCTAATTGATAATACAATTTTTGAATGTTTTATGCATTCTTCATCACTAAAGCATGTTTGATCACACTAGACAACATCACCTCCTGGCTCTTGTTTGATTAAATAAATTAACTCTCCTATGATAAGAATATTCAGTAGCCTTATATTTATATTAAATGATTTAGAATATAGATAAAATTCTTTTAGTGCCAGATGAACATTAAACTAAATATTATGAACTAGGAATTAGTTTATTGCTAATATTCTAGCAATTACACCAATGTACATTTTCAATAAAATACATAAGTACATCAATAGTCAATCTATACTATAACCTGTGATTATAATAAATTACATGGAAGGATTATAGTATGCCTGGTGTGAAACATATTGTGTGATACCATACATAAGAAATATGTCGAAATATTGCATCTAATTAACATAATTTAGGATCCTTCTTGAAATAAACTTTCATTACTTATTGAGTGTTTGAAGTATAGAAAGTAGTTTTGCATAGTTGGAAGAGATGATACTACTAGTAGGAGTGGCATCTATCTTCACATAAGTATCTAGGAGTGGCATAGATATCTTCACATATGATACTTGATGAGGTTAATACTATGGGTAAGATAAGCATGTGTCAAGTAGATGAAAGTAGATGAAAGGTTCACTGCATATTTGGTGTAGAATATATTATATAAAGTGAAATGTAAGTTAATATATACCTATATAGAACTTTCACTACTTTCATATAACAATACATTAAATTAAATGTATTGAATAAGCAAGTGGTTGTTAGAGTAGCCATATTTCTAAAGGCTTAAATGGATAAATATAATTATTTAAAAACATGACCGTATACAATTGATTAAGTTTGATGAAAGACTAAGCTTTTGATAAAGATAAACCAAGTAGCTTTTAAATGTTATATATTGTTGGCTTCTATGAGGTTGAAAATCTTAAATCATTCCATGAAAAAGGTTATTAAAACCAATTTATATGTCTTCTTGTGTGTAAGAATATATAATTGTACTTTATCAATGATCTTATCGGTTCATGTAATCAATGGGACTAACATGTTTGGTTGGTCTGGTGAAGTTAAGGAAAAGCCCTTCACACCATGGTCATGTCTTTTTTCCATCCTTAACAGTGAGCTTGATTTTTTGCCATTTTAACTAAGCCAAGATTGAAGCTATTATTCTTTAGATCTCATTTGGATTGGAGTAGTGGAAATGTGACATTTATGAAGATATTTAATGGATCTTACAGAATTATCACTAGTAATAATAATATTAATCATATTGCCATCATATGAAAGCCCGAGAGAATCTATATTTAAAGATATTTAATAAGTCCAAAAAAACGAGCTACTACGGAAAAAAAATATAAGATGAGTAGTGAAGATGTGACATCTAAAGGTGAGTTAAGATAGAATATATGTGAAAAGAATTACAAGATAGAAAATATGTGAAAAGAATTACAAGATAGAAATTAGAATATGAGTGGTGGCTTTGTCAAGATAAACAAGTATGAAAAGAATCACAACATTGACATTAAAAATGTGAATGGTAACAATTTGACATCTCTAAAGATATTTAACATAATAATTCGGTTCTTAAAAGATACAACAAGTGTGAAAGGAATCACAAGATAAACATTAAAATACGAATAGTCGTAATGTAGCATTTTTAAAAATGTTTAAATTTGAAATATATTTTTAATGAAATAATAAAAAACGAGGTAATGTACAAAATAAAGTTAATAAAAGAAAAAATATGAATAATAGTAATATAACATTTATAAAGATTGTCACGAGGTTAAAGTACAATGGGGTTTAATGTTAGAAAATAATAAAATTACTTTTGTAAGAGTGGAAATTTACCTTATTAAAGACCACCAACAAAGTTATTTTAAATTGTCTAATTTTGTTTAGAACATTAATCTTAAAATTGTATTAAAACTCGAACTCTATAACTCTAAATATCATAGACTTTTCTTCCTTTAAAAAACACAGAATAAATATATGTTTGTATATAAACATGTTACTGTTAAAATGTAAAACTATTACAAAGATACGCATCAAAATATGAATGGCTGTAATATGAGTGGCCATCATGCAACGTCTAGAAAGTTACTTATGAACCATCAAAGACAGCTGGCAAATACGACAAAAGAAAATTAGAATTTGACTGGTCAAAATGTGGCATCTAAAACGATAATGATTCTGTTTAAATGATTTAAAGTATTTCTTCTTTGGACAGGAACTTGACACATATCACTACTCCTTCTAAGGGGAGGTGTAAAGCGACACATTGACATCACATCGCATGCGCATCTTCTGTGGACGCGTGGAACTTTCTTTGGACGCCCATCTTCTGTGGACGCGTGGACATCACATCGCATGCGCATCTTCGGAGAGGGAAGCACATAGTATATCTACACCCTCTGCTCTCCTGCAATTTCATTGCTGCACATTTCTTTTATTTCTATCCATCCTACTTCCTGCTGCACATTTCTTTTATTTCCATGGCAGATCCTTGTTCCTCCTCCTCCATGGCGGGCTCTGCGTCGACTTCATATTCCCAGAACTTTCAAGTGTTTATCAACCACCGCGGTCCTGATGCCAAGGATACCTTCGCCACTCCTCTGTACCGTAGCCTAACCCAATCTGGATTGCTGGTCTTTCTTGACAAGCCCGAAATGCAGGTTGGACACGACATCCCTTCCCAAATCAAAGGAGCCATTCAAGTCGCGTCTCTCCATGTTGCAATTTTGTCTCCACGCTATGCAGAATCTGAATGGTGCCTCAATGAACTCCTCCTGATGATAGAGTCGGAGAAGACCATTATCCCTGTTTTTTATAACGTCAAGCCTTCAGACCTTCGGTGGACGGGCGAAGAAAAAAATGGACCGTACGCTCGAGCCCTGTATGCACACAAAAAGAAGAAAAGATACGACCCCCAAACAATTCAGCAGTGGAGAACCGCTCTTTCTCATGTGGCAAATATAAGCGGGTTGGAGCTAGAGGCGTTTAATGGGTGAGGATCGGCCATTGTCCAGTTCGTTATTAGTTTTTAATAATTTGATTAATTAGTAGATAATGATAACTCAGGGACTCTGTTCTCGCTATTTATTTGACGCTCTGAACAAAATTGAACAAAATTGAACAAATATTCAGGGAGGAAGAGGAGCTGCGAAGGCAGGAGGAGCTATTGGGCAAGGTGGTACAAAGCGTGCTGAAAATAGTTCCACCACCGTTGGATGTGGCAAAATATCCAACTGGTTTGGGGGAGAAATTAGAAGAATTTGAAAGGACGGTGCTATCGGAGCACCAGAGGGAACACCGCGTCGGGGCCAAGGTTGTGGGTATTGTGGGTTTAGGCGGAATTGGGAAAACGACCTTGGCTAGATATTTTTTCAAGCTTAAGAGATCAGAATACCATATGTCTTCCCTTTTATTTGATGTGAGGGAAAATGCAGCTAAAATTAGTCTAAATTCATTGCAAATTAAGCTAATTAAACAATTGAAACATCGAGATATCGAAATTGAGAGGTGGGAAGATGGTACAGAGAAACTTAAAAATCATCTCTCATCTTGTCACGCCCTCATAATATTAGATGACGTAGATCATATCAATCATTTAGATGCCTTCTTGCCAATTAAGGATGTTCTTCACCCAAACAGCTTGATCTTGGTTACATCTCGGGACAAGGCTGTCCTTAGAAGGGCAAAAATCGTAGAATCTTCAATATATCACCTAAGAGGCCTCACTATAGCACATTCCCATCAGCTTTTTTGCTCTTATGCTTTCTTTCAACCAGATCCACTACCCGGATATGAAACTTTGGTATATGAGTTTATAGAGAAATGCGGTGGATTGCCGTTGTCGTTGAAAGTGTTGGGTGCTCTTCTTTGTGGAGAAAATGACTTTTCTTATTGGAAAGAGGTGTTGGGTGGACTTAACAAACTGCATCCTGACATAAGGGATTGTCTTATAATTAGTTATAACTCCCTCAATGAAGAAGAGCAGCAAATATTTTTAGATATTGCTTGTTTTTGCATAGGACAAGACAGGGACAAGTGGATCAGAATATGGGGTGGATCAGGATGGAAAGGTTTGGTAGGGTTTAGAAATCTACAGAATAAGTGTCTTGTAAACGTGAACAATGAAAATGAGATAGAGATGCATGACCACCTTAGGGACATGGGAAGAACTATTGCGGAATCTTCAAAATCAATGCCGCGTCGTCTTTGGCAACCGATATATACCCTTAAAGATATTAATGATTTGTTGGAAGAATCACCACCCGTAAGTGCATGAATCATCCCCAACTTTTCAATGTGTCAAAATATTTCAAGATTTTTATATTTAATGTAGACTGCAACATGCCATGCAATAATTTCTTATTGATTTTAAATTGCAAACAGGTAATAACAGAGGTGCGCGGATTTAGGATCTCTATGCATTTTGAAAGACACAATCAAAGTCGAAATCACAGTCGCAGTCACGAGGTGTTGGTAATGAGGAAATTGCAACTTCTCGAAGCTGAGGGGGATTTTGTAGAAAGCATATTGACTCGGGTGGAGTCACCGAAGCTCATATGGCTTAACTGGCTTCGCTGTCCCTACCCTTCCCTGCCATCTTGGATTTCAATGCATGATTTAAGAGTTTTAGAAGTGCAGGGTTATAAATTGAAAAAATTGTGGGCAAGTGAACGTCAGGTAGGCAAACCTTACATGATTAAATTCAAATTCAAGATGAAAATCATCGTATCTTAATCTAACTTATGATTGCAAAGTAATAATTGCAGGCACCTTTGCAGTTGCGGGAACTGTATATTGCTGCTCCACTTGAAGAGTTTCCAAAGTCGTTAGAGCAGTTGAAGCACCTGGAAAAGATTGTAGCATTCGATTTAGAACTAGCAACGTTTCCACAAGAATTTAATTTGCCCTCTTTGAAACATCTAGAGCTACACTACTGCAAATTCCAAAGACTCTGGCAATGCGAGTATGGGGTAGGTAGATCTACATGAAGTATTTTTCAGATCAGAATCATTATTATATATTTATGTCTTTTGACTGAAACCGTGAACATTGCAGGCACCTCTGCAGCTGCGAACGTTGATTGTTGATGCTCCACTTGTAGAGTTTCCAAAGTCGTTGGGGCAGCTCGAGCACCTAGAAAAGATTGTAGCAAGGAATACGTCTCTAGAAATGTTTCCAAAAGAATTTAATCTGCCCTCTTTGGAATATCTAGAGCTAAGCGGCTGCAAATTCCAAAGGTTGTGGCAATCCGAATATGGGGTAGGTAGATGTACATGACGTAATTTGCAGATCAGAACCATGATATATTTCTGTCTTTTGATTGAAACCAAAACCGTGAACATTGCAGGCACCTCTGCA
Organism: Larix kaempferi; assembly: GCA_027924585.1. Classification (NCBI taxonomy): domain Eukaryota; kingdom Viridiplantae; phylum Streptophyta; class Pinopsida; order Pinales; family Pinaceae; genus Larix; species Larix kaempferi. The sequence goes on along the minus strand of BSBM01000666.1, from coordinate 5,730,173 downwards.
GTTGCGGGAGCTAATTATTGATGCTCCACTTGTAGAGTTTCCAAAGTCATTGAAACAGCTCCAGCACCTAGAAAAGATTGTAGCACGGAATACGTCTCTGGAAATGTTTCCAAATGAATTTAATATGCCCTCTTTGAAATATCTAGAGCTAAGCGGCTGCAAATTCCAAAGGTTGTGGCAATCCGAATATGGGGTAGGTAGATGTACATGCCGTAATTTGCAGATCAGAACCATGATATATTTCTGTCTTTTGATTGAAACCAAAACCGTGAACATTGCAGGCACTTCTGCAGTTGCGGGAGCTAATAATTAGTGATACTCCACTTGTCGAGTTTCCAAAGTCATTGGGGCAGCTCCAGCACCTAGAAAAGATTGTAGCATGGAATACGTCTCTGGAAATGTTTCCAAATGAATTTAATATGCCCTCTTTAAAATATCTAGCGCTAAGCGGCTGCAAATTCCAAAGGTTGTGGCAATCCGAATATGGGGTAGGTAGATGTACATGCCGTAATTTGCAGATCAGAACCATGATATATTTCTGTCTTTTGATTGAAACCAAAACCGTGAACATTGCAGGCACCTCTGCAGTTGCGGGAGCTAATTATTGATGCTCCACTTGTAGAGTTTCCAAAGTCATTGGAACAACTCCAGCACCTAGAAAAGATTGTAGCACGGAATACGTCTCTGGAAATGTTTCCAAATGAATTTAATATGCCCTCTTTGAGATATCTAGAGCTACGCGGCTGCAAATTCCAAAGGTTGTGGCAATCCGAATTTGGGGTAGGTAGATGTACATGCCGTAATTTGCAGATCAGAATCATGATATATTTATGTCTTTTGATTGAAACGGATACCGTGAACAATGCAGTCGTGGGAGCTGATTATTGATGCTCCACTTGTCGAGTTTCCAAAGTCATTGGAACAGCTCCAGCACCTAGAAAAGATTGTAGCAAGGAATACGTCTCTGGAAATGTTTCCAAATGAATTTAATATGCCCTCTTTGAAATATCTAGAGCTACGCGGCTGCAAATTCCAAAGGCTGTGGCAATCCGAATATGGGGTAGGTAGATGTACATGCCGTAATTTGCAGATCAGAACCATGATATATTTCTGTCTTTTGATTGAAACCAAAACCGTGAACATTGCAGGCACCTCTGCAGTTGCGGGAGCTATTTAGTGATGCTCCACTTGTCGAGTTTCCAAAGTCATTGGAACAGCTCCAGCACCTAGAAAAGATTGTAGCATGGAATACGTCTCTGGAAATGTTTCCAAATGAATTTAATATGCCCTCTTTGAAATATCTAGAGCTAAGCGGCTGCAAATTCCAAAGGTTGTGGCAATCCGAATATGGGGTAGGTAGATGTACATGCCGTAATTTGCAGATCAGAACCATGATATATTTCTGTCTTTTGATTGAAACCAAAACCGTGAACATTGCAGGCACCTCTGCAGTTGCGGGAGCTAATTATTGATGCTCCACTTGTAGAGTTTCCAAAGTCATTGGAACAGCTCCAGCACCTAGAAAAGATTGTAGCACGGAATACGTCTCTGGAAATGTTTCCAAAAGAATTTAATATGCCCTCTTTGAAATTTGTAGAGCTACGCGGCTGCACATTCCAAAGGTTGTGGCAATCCGAATATGGGGTAGGTAGATGTACATGCCGTAATTTGCAGATCAGAACCATGATATATTTCTGTCTTTTGATTGAAACGGATACCGTGAACATTGCAGGCACCTCTGCAGTTGCGGGAGCTAATTATTCATGCTCCACTTGTCAAGTTTCCAAAGTCATTGGAACAGTTCCAGCACCTAGAAAAGATTGTTACAGCATGGAATACGTCTCTGGAAATGTTTCCAAAAGAATTTAATATGCCCTCTTTGAAATATCTAGAGCTACGCGGCTGCAAATTCCAAAGGTTGTGGCAATCCGAATATGGGGTACGTAGATGTACATGCCGTAATTTGCAGATCAGAACCATGATATATTTATGTCTTTTGATTGAAACCAAAACCGTGAACATTGCAGGCACCTCTGCAGTTGCGGGAGCTAATAATTAGTGATACTCCACTTGTCGAGTTTCCAAAGTCATTGGGGCAGCTCCAGCACCTAGAAAAGATTGTAGCATGGAAAACGTCTCTGGAAATGTTTCCAAATGAATTTAATATGCCCTCTTTGAAATATCTAGAGCTACGCGGCTGCAAATTCCAAAGGTTGTGGCAATCCGAATATGGGGTAGGTAGATGTACATGCCGTAATTTGCAGATCAGAACCATGATATATTTCTGTCTTTTAATTGAAACCAAAACCGTGAACATTGCAGGCACCTCTGCAGCTGCGAACGTTGATTGTTGATGCTCCACTTGTAGAGTTTCCAAAGTCGTTGGGGCAGCTCGAGCACCTAGAAAAGATTGTAGCAAGGAATACGTCTCTAGAAATGTTTCCAAAAGAATTTAATCTGCCCTCTTTGGAATATCTAGAGCTAAGCGGCTGCAAATTCCAAAGGTTGTGGCAATCCGAATATGGGGTAGGTAGATGTACATGCCGTAATTTGCAGATCAGAACCATGATATATTTATGTCTTTTGATTGAAACCAAAACCGTGAACATTGCAGGCACCTCTGCAGTTGCGGGAGCTAATTATTGATGCTCCACTTGTAGAGTTTCCAAAGTCATTGGAACAACTCCAGCACCTAGAAAAGATTGTAGCACGGAATACGTCTCTGGAAATGTTTCCAAATGAATTTAATATGCCCTCTTTAAAATATCTAGAGCTACGCGGCTGCAAATTCCAAAGGTTGTGGCAATCCGAATTTGGGGTAGGTAGATGTACATGCCGTAATTTGCAGATCAGAACTATGATATATTTCTGTCTTTTGATTGAAACCAAAACCGTGAACATTGCAGGCACCTATGCAGTTGCGGGAGCTAATTATTGATGCTCCACTTGTAGAGTTTCCAAAGTCATTGGAACAGCTCCAGCACCTAGAAAAGATTGTAGCACGGAATACGTCTCTAGAAATGTTTCCAAATGAATTTAATATGCCCTCTTTGGAATATCTAGAGCTAAGCGGCTGCAAATTCCAAAGGCTGTGGCAATCCGAATATGGGGTAGGTAGATGTACATGCCGTAATTTGCAGATCAGAACCATGATATATTTCTGTCTTTTGATTGAAACCAAAACCGTGAACATTGCAGGCACCTCTGCAGTTGCGGGAGCTAATAATTAGTGATACTCCACTTGTCGAGTTTCCAAAGTCATTGGGGCAGCTCCAGCACCTAGAAAAGATTGTAGCATGGAATACGTCTCTGGAAATGTTTCCAAATGAATTTAATATGCCCTCTTTAAAATATCTAGCGCTAAGCGGCTGCAAATTCCAAAGGTTGTGGCAATCCGAATATGGGGTAGGTAGATGTACATGCCGTAATTTGCAGATCAGAACCATGATATATTTCTGTCTTTTGATTGAAACCAAAACCGTGAACATTGCAGGCACCTCTGCAGTTGCGGGAGCTAATTATTGATGCTCCACTTGTCGAGTTTCCAAAGTCATTGGAACAGCTCCAGCACCTAGAAAAGATTGTAGCATGGAATACGTCTCTGGAAATGTTTCCAAATGAATTTAATATGCCCTCTTTGGAATATCTAGACCTACGCGGCTGCAAATTCCAAAGGTTGTGGCAATCCGAATATGGGGTAGGTAGATGTACATGCCGTAATTTGCAGATCAGAACCATGATATATTTCTGTCTTTTGATTGAAACCAAAACCGTGAACATTGCAGGCACCTCTGCAGTTGCGGGAGCTAATTATTGATGCTCCACTTGTAGAGTTTCCAAAGTCATTGGGGCAGCTCCAGCATCTAAAAAAGATTGTAGCAATGAATACGTCTCTAGAAATGTTTCCAAAAGAATTTAATATGCCCTCTTTGGAATATCTAGAGCTAAGCGCCTGCAATTTCCAAAGGTTGCGGCAATGCAAATATGGGGTAGGTAGATGTACATGCCGTAATTTGCAGATCAGAATCATGATATATTTATGTCTTTTGATTGAAACGGATACCGTGAAAAATGCAGTCGTGGGCGCTGATTATTGCTTCTCCACTTGTCGAGTTTTCAAAGTCATTGGAACAGCTCCAGCACTTGGAACAGCTCCAGCACCTAGAAAAGATTGTAGCATGGAATACGTCTCTGGAAATGTTTCCAAATGAATTTAATATGCCCTCTTTGAAATATCTAGACCTACGCGGCTGCAAATTCCAAAGGTTGTGGCAATCCGAATATGGGGTAGGTAGATGTACATGCCGTAATTTGCAGATCAGAACCATGATATATTTCTGTCTTTTGATTGAAACCAAAACCGTGAACATTGCAGGCACCTCTGCAGTTGCGGGAGCTAATTATTGATGCTCCACTTGTAGAGTTTCCAAAGTCATTGGAACAGCTCCAGCACCTAGAACAGATTGTAGCATGGAATACGTCTCTGGAAATGTTTCCAAATGAATTTAATATGCGCTCTTTGAAATATCTAGAGCTAAGCGGCTGCAAATTCCAAAGGTTGTGGCAATCCGAATATGGGGTAGGTAGATGTACATGCCGTAATTTGCAGATCAGAACCATGATATATTTCTGTCTTTTGATTGAAACCAAAACCGTGAACATTGCAGGCACCTCTGCAGTTGCGGGAGCTAATTATTGATGCTCCACTTGTCGAGTTTCCAAAGTCATTGGAACAGCTCCAGCACCTAGAAAAGATTGTAGCATGGAATACGTCTCTGGAAATGTTTCCAAATGAATTTAATATGCCCTCTTTGAAATATCTAGAGCTAAGCGGCTGCAAATTCCAAAGGTTGTGGCAATCCGAATATGGGGTAGGTAGATGTACATGCCGTAATTTGCAGATCAGAACCATGATATATTTCTGTCTTTTGATTGAAACGGATACCGTGAACATTGCAGGCACCTCTGCAGTTGCGGGAGCTAATTATTGATGCTCCACTTGTAGAGTTTCCAAAGTCATTGGGGCAGCTCCAGTATCTAAAAAAGATTGTAGCAACGAATACGTCTCTAGAAATGTTTCCAAAAGAATTTAATATGCCCTCTTTGGAATATCTAGAGCTAAGCGGCTGCAAATTCCAAAGGTTGTGGCAATGCGAATATGGGGTAGGTAGATGTACATGCCGTAATTTGCAGATCAGAATCATGATATATTTATGTCTTTTGATTGAAATCAAAACCGTGAACATTGCAGGCACCTCTGGAGTTGCGGGAGCTAATTATTGATGCTCCACTTGTAGAGTTTCCAAAGTCATTGGGGCAGCTCCAGCACCTATACAAGATTGTAGCAAGGAATACGTCTCTAGCATCACTACCTGACTTCTTTGGCAATTTGACAAATCTCCGATGCATCGATCTCTCTTTCTGCAAACGTTTGGAGATCCTTCCAAATTCCTTCCGGCATCTATGGCAACTTAAACACCTACATTTGAAGGGTTGCTGCAGTTTGACCATCTCCAGCGAAACACTTGGAAATTTCACTGAGCTTGAATGCTTAGATCTCTCAGGTTGTCTCCACATGGAATTATTGCCTCCCCAGATTGCTCGTCAACAGTCCTTGGTAAAGTTAAATTTGCTGGGTACAATATTAAAAGAGTTGCCTTGTGATCTTGTATCCCTGAGCAATTTGGAAGTCCTGAGAGTAGGAAGCCCTTCGTTGGAAGTGCTGCCACCTTCTGTGGGTTGCCTAAGGAATTTGAAGCAATTGTGGCTCCATGAATGCGAGAAGTTGCAATGTCTGCCGGATTCAGTTGAACTATTGAGTCAGTTGATAGAGTTGAAGATATGGAAATGTGGAATACAATACTTACCACCAGCTGTGATGAAGATGAGTAATCTGAAAGTTCTAGCAGTATGCCGTTGTCCTTTACGCAAACTGCCATTTTGCCCATCATTAGAGTTGAGTCTGGAGTTGCCTTCGGATTCTTCCATTAACGAAGGCATGATTCAGCTCCGAGAGTTACAGCTGTACCGCACAGAAGTATTGGAGGTATCCTTTCCTAAACGTGTTTGCCCGAACCTTCAGGATCTGAGGATAGTCCGTTGTGAACATCTGGTAGAGGTTGGAGCATTGCCAACAGGACTAAGAAATCTCGATTTAGGGTATTGTGGTGAACTGAGGAAAATAAGAGGGATTTATGGCGTTACAAAACTCGAAAAGCTGGACATGAGGGGGTGTAATAATATAGAGTTAGAGGAGCTGCAAGGTCTTGGAACTTTGATATCTTCAGGTCTTAAATTATTAAGGTTCCAGACAGAGCACTTCGAGGACGATTCCAGCATAGAGCAGAATGTTTTCTCAGAGCCTTTTTGCAGCTCTTGTACCCCACTTGAGACTGAGGACAGCGGAAAAGCCGCCCGGCAGGCTTTGGAGGAGAATACCGCGGGGAAGGCTGTTTTGCTAGATTTGAATCAAAGCTGCTGAAACAGACTCTGGTGTCTATGGACTGTAATTCAAAAGGGGGTCTAAACATTTTAGAAATTTGTATAATTTTTAGAAAATATAAACTTAAAACAGCTACATTGATAATGACCACCTAAATCAAAATAGGTGATTAGAAAATATCATTTCAGTGTACCACTTCTGTTGACAGTAACAGATTAAAAAATAAAAGAGGTGATCTTTACATGTAACACTGCTCACAGATTGATTAATCAATATTGCCCAATTTTTCATGCAATTATTTATTTTATAGGTTTAGTGCTTCCGCATCGTTTCTGAGTAATATTTATTGGGTTAGTATTGGTCCATCCGTTTAACTAATTAAAGAGTTATTAAAATTTCAAAATTAAAAAAATAATTTATAAAATAAAAATTACAAATTCATCTTTACTTCTATTTAGTTTTCCAAAACACGTGAGAAAGATTACATATCAAAAAGATTTTACAAATTTTATACACAATAAATAAATATATAATCTCACTTTTCCTGATATCACCCAGAGCGGAGAGTATTATGTTGCCCATACAAACACCCAGTAGATAAACATCTGGCATTTAAATATTGAAAAATTGTTTCGGTAGTGATTTAGGATTTGGCGATGAGGATTTCAATCTATGCCTGTGAAAATTCATGGATTTAAATATAGGAAAAAAAGTTAGTGATTATGATAGCGGTGATGAGGTTAAATGTAGTGTTTGGTTTTCGAAAGTGCAAATAAAAATCAAAATAAAATGCGTGTGATTTAGTATATAATTTTTAAAATTTGGTAAGCTTCAAAAAAGTTATTATGAGTTTTAAAATAGCATAAAGCTTTTTGATTTCATAAGATCTAGGTTTAAGTTTTAATTTTCTATTTATAAAGAGAAGTATGTATTTTTTTAATTACTTTTTTTTTAAAAATTATGAGCAATTATCGATTTTTTTTATAACTTTTCATAATTTTTATTTTATGAGTAGACATAATTGCAATAACACACAACATCTACAACATCTCAATGAGTGTATGAAACTTTGTATATCTCTCAAAAAAATAAATAAAGGGAGGAAATTCACACCTTATGCAATTTCTAAACACCATATTATTATCCATTCAAAAGCCCCCAAAATAAATAGAAACTCTAAACAACCTTTACATGAAGTAGAAAATAAGTCACATAACATAATCCACTTTTTAGATTTCTAACTATAAAATGTCTAGTAATATTTTTCTTAAAAGATTTAAATTTCTAAGTATTTTATATAGTATGTGGATAATTTATCCCATGGAATTTGGACCCTTCAAAGTAAAAAAAAATGGCTAATATATTTTTGGAAAAAGTTCAAAAATTATCTTATGGGCTAAATTTCCTTCCTAAATTTTTCTCAATTTTATAGTTATTAAAATAAATATTTTACATTAGCCAACATAAATAACTTACACATATCTACTTTGTTATGATGATGTCCAACTAATTTAGGATTTTCTCTCAACCAATGGGATGCCTCATGTGTAGAGCTACACTCCAATGGCAATACTCAACATCTCACTTAGGCTTAAAGGCTATAAGAAACTCTACACAGGGATATCATATACTTTGTTATGATGATGTCCAACTAATTTAGGATTTCCTCTCAACCAATGGGATGCTAACTATACCATGTTCGATTTACTACTAGAGTTTTTCCAAAACAAGAGAAGATAGTTTTTATGAGTCGAGGGAGGCATATATGAAGTTAAAAGTATACGATATAAACTCAAGATAAGCATATATAAGGTTAAATATATATGTAATAAAGTAAATGTACATGTAATAGTGACCAACTTAATAAAGGGCCCACATATTTAACCCCATTCTCCCATTAGATCCTAACAATAACCAGTTCAATATCTCATGTAGACTCTAGTAGTCAAACCCTAATTTAATCACTCAAATAGAGTTGTGAGCAATGTTCAATTACTCCAATCACTTTATAAATAGGCGATTAACCTTCCTTCACCATAACATAACTAGAATATATAGCATAGAAAACTGAACCTCTTAAGAGTACTTTCATTCCCCTCTCAACCAAAAAGAACCTTACTCCATTCACACACATGCCCCACAAAAGGTAATTAGAAGCCATAAACAAATCTAAGAAAAAAATAAGATTAATGTAATATTACATAGGCCCTAGAAATATGATTCCACAATAATACTTGTAATTATTCCAACTTCTCCCCCACATCTAACTTAAGTCATTACAAGTCCTAAGAACAACATTCTTATTACTCCATCTCTTCTTAAATAATACCATTAGTTACTTAAAATCCATGTGCATTTAAGCAAAGCAATACACTTTACATTTTGAAAACAATGAAAAAAAAATAATATATTTAATCCAACCATCTTAACATGTCATAACATGATCCTTAAATAAATAAGAATGTGGTGATATGTCATTACTTGAAAACATAATTACATAGCTCTCATGGAAACATCAAAATAATAATAATATCGTATAATGTTTTGTTATCAACAAATAAATCAACCAATATTGTAGTTAGGTAATCAAAATACACATCATAAAATGGGTAATCAAAATACGCAAAACATAAAGTCCTATTATCATGGAATTTAACTCCCATGATAATCAATCTTTATATTATGTCTCCACCTAACTTTGACCTAATCAATAACTCTACTCTATAAGTGTTGTTGTTTAGTTTCGACCATCTTTAGGGCTCTACGTAGAACTCCAATGCCCTCTATTCATATAGTACTTTAAAATCCAATGGTTTGGGTAAGGTATGTATGTCTTATATTAAAATACATTATGAATGTTTAAATGAGATCGTAAAGCTAAAATGTAGGCTATTTAAATTACTTGTGCAAAGATCTAAAAAAATCCACAATATCTTGATGTCAATTCCCTCCATTTATCCTCACATATGAAACTTCTCTTTGGCTTTATGTAAAGAAAATTTTTCCCTCCAACTTGGAGGTTTTGTTTTACCCTATTCTTATTAGCATAGCTTTTATGTCCACCTTGCACAATGTTCATGCTTTGTTCCACTTTCTTTAGTATGCTTTCCATCTCTTCTAAGGTTTTACTTCCTTGATTCATCCCCACTTCTATATTATCTCAATTGATAGGGGAGTTGTATTATTGTTCAGCCCCAAGTTTTTAGATTTGAAGACCCCATTTTAAACTTTAATTGTTGACTTCTCAAGTTACATTTAAAATGATGAGAGAGTGAATTCTTGCTTAATATTTCTTGATATTTTCATTTCTTTATGCATCCTCATTTTGTAGGGTCACTTAGGCAATTTATCCTTTGCTTTATTTGGGATTTGGATGATTTCATTTTCTAGTTTCTAAATCCCTATTTTGGCATTCAAAATATCATATTGCTCTTTGTCTACCCATGTTTCTTTCAAATTGCATTGTTTCAATTGAACCTAGTTTATCAAAGCATTCTTGAAAAACTTCTTTGTTTTCTCCCTAACAATATATGGATACTTTTCAAAAAAATCCTCTTTCGATTTGGCCCAATGACCTGTCGAACCCTTTGAAAGATCTCTTTTTAGATTTTCCCTGGAATTGTCTATTGGAACCTTTCGAAATATCTTCTTTCAAAAGTTCCCAACAGTTCATTGATAGTATACAAAATATGTTATTGCAACTACCCTCTATAGCCTATCAACACCCTTCAAAACAAAGTCTCCCCTTTGAAAAAGGTCACTTCCTTCGATCATTTCATCATTGTATAAGATCTCTCTCAAATTTTGCTACATACATCTTTTTGGCCCACCCGATTACCTATCTACCTCTTTTCAAAATACATATTGCAATTCCCTCAAAAGTCTATCAAGGACATTTTAAAGTTCTTCTTTTGGAAACCCCCAATGGTCTAGAGGGGCTTTCAATCAATCTTATTTTAAATTCTTCCAATGGTCTATCAAGCCATTTCAAAATTTCAGTTACCTTTTTTTTAAATCCCTAATATTTCATTGGCGATTTTAGAAAGATCTTCTTTTGAAAAGCCACAACAATCTAGCGAGATGTTTTAAAAGATCTTTTTTTGAAAAGTCCCGATAGTCTAAAGGGAATTTTTTAAACTTTCATTTGCATTTTCTTTAGAAATCTCTTGATAGGCCATAAAGGAGCATTACAAATTTGAATAAAACTTCTTTCAAAAGAGATAGATGGTGGGTGGGAGCTCTGCTACAATTTGAATATGTGCACTTAATGCATCAACACATGGAATCCTTGGAATTGGATGCATTTATTCGAATGCAATCTTCCCTCAATCTTCATACATTCAGTCACATAATTTCAAAATAACATTCCCACTTTCGAAATTAATAAAGTATATAGCAAACCAACACCTATTTAATTAAGCAAATAAAGTGTTTGAATAAGAGCAATATGTTTTTTATCATTTTGAGCCATCAATGTGATAGAGTGTCCAAGTTGCACTCCCCAAGCATAAGTGAGCTTTCAAGGATCTTCCCAACATTCAAATTGTTAGCACTTTCTCCTCTAAGAACAAAATCTTTCATTGACATTTGCTAGGTAGGCCTGTAGTTTCCTCCTTAGATTTGAATTTGTTACTTTGTTAATTTTCTTTAAAGCTATATTTCATTTCAAAATTGTGCTTTACTGGCATAGTGGTAGATGTGTAGAGAGTAAGATAACTAGGTTTCCCTTTGAATGATAGCATTCTTACCCTTTAATGTATGCATGCTTTGAGGCTTATCCATCCATTTCAACTACTTATTACCTCCCATTCATGTCTGTGATGAAGAATTATAGCACATAGATATATGAAACATACTATTAGGATTTGTGATTGTTTCATGGCCTTGTTGTATAAAATAATTATATGTAATAAATATCCTACATTATGAGAATAAGTTATGTAGGTTGTGAGCAAGAGGGGAGATTGGTATTTAGATGATGACATCATCTATATCAAGATCTATGGAGCAACTAAAGATCCTCATATTTTATAGGTTAGTATGTACAATACAAGCTAGTTATAAGGGATACAACACATCAAACAATTCTATATTGTTCTAATGTTTCCTTATATAAAGATAAAAAAATTATGCCCATCCTATCCTCTTTACATAATACTATATGGGATAACTAATTGTAAGTTTTTACATAAAACTATATGGGATAACTAATTGTAAGTTTTTACATAACACTATATGGGATAACTAATTGTAAGTTTTATAAAATGTAAGTAAAGGCAATGGAAAGTCACAAGTTTGGAGAGTAGATATGCCAAAGGCATGATCCTAATAAGGTATTTTCATTTCATAGTGCCCATGTGATCCTCATCTGGCCTTACATTCACGAGGATTGGAAAGAGGAAGACATGACAATAAGAGAACTATCTTATGAAGAAGTGTATCATAGAATGTAACAACATAATCAAGAAAGAGAAAGTGATATAGAGATAAAAAGAGGAGATGAAGAAAAAACAAGAGGAGGAACAAACTACATCGAAAATTGGAGTATAAAAGAATGTTAAGGTTGAAGTAGAATGTAAGTTTCGTGAAGTATTTGAAGCATAAAATAACACTAAGAATGAAGCATAAGAAAAGACTAGAGTTGAGGAAAATTCAACTAGGAGACACAAAGATGAAATGAAGAAAAAGGTTGCCCAAGAAAAAATTTGAACAACATAGATAGAAGTTAATGCCCAAGCTATAATTGAGGTAGAAGCAAGATAAAAATAAGAAGTTGGAAGAAATAGGAAGGAAGAAGAATCTAGAATGAAAGAAAAAATATATGAAGAAGAAATGGTTTGTAGTGCTTCTAAAACAAACAAAAGAATAAGCTATTAAAAGTAAGAAAAAATGAGGTTGCAATCAAGTGAGAAGAAAAAGAAAAGAAAAGGAAAGGAAGAGGAATAAATAAAGAACACATAGCAGTTAGGTCTATAGATTCACACTCCCATTGGAACAACAATAACTTTGACAATTTGAATGCTTAATGGAGGATATTTTCTATCACATATAGATCTAGGCTTACAACAATTTTATGTAGACAAACAATTCCACTAAAGAAGTATCTCAGTTTAAATTGTTCACTTATGATAAGAAAAGGACAACAAAGAGTGATTCAAACACATAAGAAAATAAAATTGATCGTAGATCAAGAGTTGGTGGTAACAACTAAAGTTACAATGCTTGACACAAAGGGAAATAATCCGGTGGTAGTGGAATCAATGGGACATAATTTTTCACAAGCCAATGTATCCAGTGTTCAACAAATGGCCATAGAATTGGAAGATTACAAAAGAAGAGTGGAACTTTGGGAAAACCAAATGGCCTGCTTCAAGGTAGCCTAGGGAAATATTGTTGATTTATTGAGTATGGTAGAGAGATCCAAGAAGAGTTGAATCCACTGCAAATAGTTTTCTAAAAAGGATCCAAATACTTCTAGGACCAATAGTTAAGATGTACTCACTCTTTACAAACAAATACAAGAGTGGTAAAAACAATAAGAGATATCACTTATCCAATTCAAATTGGTGAAAAATAACAAAATAATTTGGGTGATTCTCATCCTGAAATTTCCTACATGAGGAAAAATGAAATCCTCAACAATGAAATCGGACTCAAATTAATTTACAAGGAAACTTGCTAGAAAACACAAAGTTTCATTGAAGAAGTACTAGGGAGTTGTGAGAAACTATGGTGGGCCATGGAAAAAATTGGCAACAAATGTAACCTTACATCTTTTGAAATGAGTTCCAATTTACACCCTCAGGTCAGGGTTACAAATATTTAGTAAGAGAGGCACACCATTTGATCCATTCCCAACATCAACAAAGCATAAATGAAGGATTACATAGAGAATCCAACTAGGGAGATAATTTTAATAAAATCATTCATAGGGAAATAGAGAAAAGAATAGGGAAGATGGATAAAGATGTCTTATTATTGAAAGACCTAGTAGAGAAACATAATTACACACGTGCTAAAAATTTCCAACATATTTATAGAGCTTGGAAAATTTATGTAAGAAAACACATAAAGGAAAAGGGTTAATCTTTTGAAATATAAGATAGAATATGAAGGGTTAACAAGTTGAAATTTCAACTTCCTCTATTCCATTTTTATATGAATAGGAACAAAGATAATTGTGGAGGGATCTTCCTTAACATCGTAAACTCATTTCTTGTTAATAGAGAATCCATTGTTGGCCAAATTTTGCTAGATATTTCTAGTTGTTGTTGTGAGATTAGTGCAAACTATTCTTGTTGCGCATGGATGTTTTGAAGGATTGAGAATTGGTATCTATTCAATATAGATTTCTCTCATGTATTGTGTATTTGTTCCTAATATCTTGTTTTGTTTTGCTAACATAAAAAAATGAAAATGAAAATGGCGTGGTATTCCATTGGGTTGATACTCAAAAGAATTCCCCCTCTCAAATTAGCATAAAGTATCAACATGCATATTTTTTTTTTCTTTATAGTTATTAAAACATAGATTTTACATTAAGTAACAAAAATATGTAAAAACATAAATAAATTATCCATATCCATTTTGCCATGATGATGTCCAACTTGCTGGTGCAAACTAATCTCCAAGTCCATAGTAAGCATGGGAAAATGACACTTAAGGATGTATTTCCTCCCAACCAATGTAGTCACCAAGCAAATAGGGGATGTAGGGGATGCTCATGTGTAGGGACACACTTCAATAGGGATACATAAAGGTTCTCTCACTTAGGCTCAATTCTATAAGAAAATTTACTTAAAGATCAAGGTAATAACTAGACAGTGTCCATTACTTAACTATTGGCTATTGTGTGGTGGAGAGGCCTCTAGCACATTCAACACCTCTTGCAGGGATACATTGTGCAAGGAATATACCTACTATATCTTCAATATTGCAACACCTCCAGTAGTTGAGTTCTTTTGAAACAAGCCAGAACAATGGGTTCAATATCTCTTGTAGGCTCTAGTACACCCAAAGAGCATTTTAACCGCTTAGATAGAGATATTAACAATGTTCAGTTGCTCCAATCACTTTTAAAATATAGGTGACTAGCCCCCATTCCACATAAAACAATTGGAACATATAGGTCACAAAGCCAAACATCCTAAAAGTACTTTCACTTCCCTCTAATAACCAAAAATAACCTTACTTTCCTTTCACACAAGTAAATGTAAACGCCAATTCACTTTCATTTGATAGTAATAAGTAAAAAACAAAATTTACTTTTCTTCATAACTAGAACCAACAATTTCATTTCTCAATTCCCTAGCCTAAAATAGCCAATTCCCATAATTATGATCACTCCCCGCAAAAGTTGATCAACGACCATAAATAGTTTTAGCGAAAATAGAGTTAGGGTAATTTTACACAGTTCCTAAATCTTCTAGGCTAATCTATCTTCATTGAGGCCTTCCCTTAAAGCATGATTCCAAGATAATACTAACAATCATTCAAGCTACTCCCCACATATAACTTAAGTCATCGTGAGTCTTGAGCACAAAATTTGTATTGCTCAATGTATTCTCAAATAATATCATTAGTTCATTAAAATCTATGTGCATAATAAGCAAAGAAATACACTTTACATTTCCAAAAATGAGCATAATGATAGTAGAAAATAATATATTTAATCCAAACATCTTAGCATGTACTAACATGATCCTTAAGTAAATAATAATGTAGTGACATGTCTTGTGTTGGGTGTGTAGGTATTATGGGGGCCAAGCTAGATAAATCTGTGGATGAGCTCACCGGCTTAGTAATTCTTTCCTTCTACTTCCTTAACAACCTAATAAACTCAGCTGTGGATTGGCTTGGCTAATTTTTGGCTTGGCTAATAAACCAGATATTGCAGCCACCATGAGGAGCCTAAGGGTGGAGTTGAAGAGTTGTAGAGAAGACAATGAGAGGTTGATTAAAGCTCCAGAAGAACAGAATCAACTGAATGTAGCCATGCTACAAAGTTTGACATACATTCAAAGGAGGATTAATTATGGGCATCACTTAGCAAATCCAGAAAGAAACGGGAGTAGTTCAAGGATAAATTCCCGCAAGAGGTTCAATATCCCAAGAAGAGATTTTAGAGACAGGACATATACTCCAGAAATATCTTCTAGTGGATCATATGACTCTAAAGAATAAATTGAAGGTTCAATCTCTTCATTTCACAAGAGTAATATGAAGAGGCATTACAAGAACAATTCACATGGGGAATTTAAGAAGGCCAAACCTCCTACATTTGATGGTGAGGTAAAATCTGGTCAAGAAGCTGAAGTTTGGATTCTTGGGATGAGAAAGCATTTCCAAGTCCAAGACTACTTTGGAAATATGAAGGTAAGGGTATCCATCTTCAATTTAAATGGAAGAGCATCTATATGGTGGGAGCACCTCAAGCAAGTGAAGAAGATCAATGAAAGAAAGATTATGTGGAAGCAGTTCAAGAATTACTTCAATCAAAAGTACCTCTTTGATAGGTACTATGATGATAAGAACAAAGAGTTCCATGAGATGAAATTAGGACAAATGACCATGGAAGAATATGCAAACAAATTCTTGGAGTTGCTGAGATATGTCAAGTATATCAAAGATGATAAGGTGAAGATTCAACGTTTTCTAAGTGGACTACCACAATCATATAAAGACAGGATTGAGTTTGATGAACCTCGAACTCTAGAGGAGGCCATGATAAAGGACAAGTATTGTTATGATCAAAACAAACAAAAAAACCTGATTTCCATAAGGCATGGAAGGACAAGAAAAATGAGAATTTTGACCAAAGGAGGAAGGGGTTCAAACCTCCTCATCTCATAAATCAACAAAGGAAACCACCACAGGTTGCAACCAAGCCATCTAGAATGATGGGAGACAAGCCAAGAGATACAAAAGAGCCAAGAGAACCACTTCAATGTTGGGTATGTGGATAGGACCATATGCTTAAAAACTGTCCACATTGGAATGGAAGTGCAAATCAAGTTCACAACATCCAACGAGATGAAATTGTGGGTCAAGTGGCAAGGACCATCCCTAGAATCTATGCAACACTAGAGTACCTCCAGGAAGACTATCAATCAATTGTGATTGAAGTTGAAGGTAAGATTGTTAAGCAATTTGTTTCTATTTTGATTGACCCTGGATCTACTCATAGTTATATCACTCCTAAAATTGTTGAGATTTGTGATTTTAAGAAATTAAAGCATAGTAAATCATGGTTAGTTCAACTAGCCACTAGAACCAAGAGAAAAGTTAGTGAAATGGCAGAGATATATCCATTAGAGATGGAGGGGCTATTCAATTATGCAAATCTGAATATTCTGCCACTTGGTTCCTATGACATTCTCATTGGAATGGACAGGTTAGAAGCACACAGAGTTAAACTTGATTACTATAACAAGAATTTTGAATGCATGGATGAGGAAGGAAACCTAAGGGTCGTAAAATGAATTCTGAAGGTGATTTCTGTTAGGAAAATTTCAGCCATGCAACTGAAGAAGTTTTGTAGGAAGGGTTTTCAATTGTATTCTGCCCATGTTTTGGAGGCAATAGAAAATGAAACTCCTAATTTGGAGGACTATCATGTATTGCAAGAATTCATGGATGTTTTTCCTGTGAGATTCTGGGACTTCCTCCAAAGAGAGACATCGATTTCACAATTGACCTTGTGCCGAGAGCTACACCAGTGTCCAATGCATCCTATAAGATGAGTACACCTGAATTGCTAGAATTAAAAATGTAGTTACAAGAGGTGTTGGAAAAGAAATATATCAGGTCAAGTGTGTCCCCGTGCTATTTGTGGAAAAGAAAGATGGAACACTCAGGTTATGTATTGACTATAGGTAGTTGAACAAAGTCACTATGAAGAACAAATACCCATTACCTCGAATGGATGATCTCTTTGATCAAATGAGAGGAGCAACGAGATTTTCAAAGATCGACTGGAGGTATGGTTACCATCAGGTAAGAATCAAAGATGAGGATATTCATAAGACAACCTTTAGAACAAGGTATGTGAACTGTGGGTATGTAGTGGTACCATTTGGTCTCACGAATGCACTAGCTACATTCATGTGTCTCATGAATAGTGTTTTTAGCAAGTATTTGGACAAGTTTGTTCTTGTTTTTCTAGATGAAATTCTTATCTATTCTAAGAATGAAGAAGATAATGAAGAACATTTGAGAATGGCATTGCAATTGATAAGGGAGCATAAGTTGTATGAAAAGCTGAGAAAATGTGTTTTTTATAAAGATAAAATTCATTATTTGGGTCACATTATCTCAGAGGAAGGAATACCATGGACCCTGAGAATATTGAATCCATTATGAATTGGCCAACTCCAAGGAACATGGAAGATGTGAGATACTTTATGGGACATGCTAGTTACTATAGGAGGTTCATTGAAGGATTCTCCAAGGTTGCTAATCCAATCACTGTTGGGCACCCTATATGTCAATTAATTAAAACCAACACACAGGGTGAGCAATATAAATTGTCAAACTCAGGGAGGTGTTTTTATTTCAATGGAAATAAGCACAATCTATGCATAAACATGTCAAGCAGTTGAGTAACTAATTGGAGACAATAATCCTACCTATCTGCTCAGCCAAATTCATTCCTTAAAGAAAACTAATCTGCTCACACATCTAGGAATTCAAAGTGCAGAGATCCTC
Organism: Larix kaempferi; assembly: GCA_027924585.1. Taxonomy (NCBI): domain Eukaryota; kingdom Viridiplantae; phylum Streptophyta; class Pinopsida; order Pinales; family Pinaceae; genus Larix; species Larix kaempferi. Next base: position 5,712,025 of record BSBM01000666.1, on the reverse strand, counting down.
CTACAGAAATCAACCCAGCAGTTACTGATCTAAGAATAGAAATAAACTAAATTACTTTTGCAAGAAGTTAAAACCTATGATCATCAAACTACAATATTCAATCCTTACCAAAATGATCCATCTAGCAACTACTGTAACTCAGTAATGATCTACCTAGAATGGAAATAAACTAGATTACTTTTGCAAGAAGTTAAGACCTATAATCATCAAAATATGATAATCAATCTTTACCAAAATGATTCATCTAGCAACTATTGTAACTCAACCCTGATCTACTTAATCTATGAATTCAATGAAGATACAACAACAACCAGAATTTAAACATAAGCTTGAACTCTAAACTGATAATTACTGAAAATCCTAGAAAGCATAAATGAATGAAGATATTGGAACTGAGCTTGGTTGTTACAGCTGATTAAAACACACATGCATTAAATTGAACTAACCTACACAGTCGATTGTCACACCACTGTGTTACAGCTATTCAAGATGCAATCATAAACTACCAAAAGAAATGCAAGTATGAATTCTCTGTTGCAGCTAACAATAACACCTACAATAATTCCACACCACACAACAGAAAGGAAACTAGATTAATCTACCTACTTAAATTGGCTATCTCTGTGAGAAGGCGGGCCCTGGCTTTCTGACAGAGACACCGTGAATCAACACAAATTAAGACATAGGAATGAAGAAATCTGCTCTTATATTAATGATGGAAATCGACAGTCTCAGTGTTCTGCTACAGCTTACACAAATCAGTAATTTTCCAACCCCAGGCTACGAGAGACTTTTAGAATTTATACAAAGAGAATACAGTTTCAGATCCACTAAAATCATGCAGCAATGAAGATCTATGATCTTCATGCTGCATAGTTATAGCTAACTGTTACAGCCGCATTGAATAAGGCTGTTACTCGTGAAGGATGCTGTTACTCTGGCAATCAATGGATCAACAGACTTCAACAAACTGGAATGCGACCTGTCTGTTGTAGCTAGGTTATGTGTAAGTGAGGATCTGTTATAGATCACGTGGAGGGACCCGCTATTCATGGGAATATGAGGAATCGGGCCTGGAAGAGTAACAGCTGGCACCATTTGGCTGATACACCTGTGTTTCAGACTTTGACTAAAGGAAACCACACAAGTTATCATAATTCAAAGACTAGAATCCAGAACCTTAACAATCTTAGGCATGAAATGAATAAAGAAATAATCAATTATACCTGTCAATATCATTGGTTGTTCTAGAGAAAAAGCATATACATAGCTTGTGAAAATAGGATGTAATCAGGGAAAAATGATGTAATAAGGATGGCCAAAAGGGGATAATTTCTGGACCCAACATCTCCCCCCAACTATCCGATTGCATGTCCTCATGCAACACCCTCCACTAGTCTGAATCTGAGTCTGAGTTATATTTATGAAGATTGGTGAGGTTGTAGGAAAATTCTGGTGTTTCCCCACGAGGCACAAACCCATAGCAGGATGTCCATTTCTCCCAACACAGCTTCTCCTCTTCTTCAGTCAAAACATAGTTGTTCCTGTAGGGACTCCCAGGCAACCATATGAGGGGGAATCTGAATTTTAATCCAATCCACCAAGATCCACATTCTTTCATGCACTGCACATATCAAGGAACCCTTGTCAAGGCTTGCTTAAACTTCTCAAAGCAGTATGGGTCCCCTTCTTTTAGAGATGAAGAAGAATATATCCATTTGTATTCACTACCCTCCAGAGCAGACTGCTACATATTGAGAATCATCGGAACACAGGTAGTGAGGATTTTCCATCGCAAATGTTCAAAGTATTGGGCAATTTTAGGAACCCTGAGGGAGCCAACATGGTTTTCTATGATTTCTTGTGGATCCTGAGGTTCACCCCTAATCCATAGAGTTGAATTATCTTCATTCTTTGTGATGGTTTGGAAAGCATCTCACCATATTACATGGTTGATGATAAAAGAAGCAAAAGACCTTAGCTGAACATCCCCCAAGCAGGGCAAAGGATTGGAGGGAGAGTCAATGTAAAAATCCCTATCATGTAAATATAATTCACATAACAAATGCTGATCCTCAAAATCACTTTTTAGAAAAGTCTTTGAAAACTGGGAAGCTATTGCTAACTCAAATGATCTCCCTTCCTTCAAAGCCTCCAGTTTCAATAAAGTTGTTTGCTCATGAAGACAAATAGGGTAAGCAGGGGATGGAATCCGGCAACTCAGTAATTCTAGAGAGAGAGTATACATTTGGTCCTTTTCTTGTTGCAAGGTCTTGAGTTTCTTTAGTTCTTCCAACTTCTCTTGAAATCTTTCCCACCAGATTTTCTGGAGGAATAACTCCTCAACCCATTTTTCTCTCAACTCTCTGATGGTATTTCTATGTTCATGGAGAAAAATCATCCTTGTCCTGTACTGAGCAATGTAACTCTTCCATTTATCTAGCTCAAGGTTCAGCCAGAGAATCTTCTTCTCCAACCACAGAATTCTCCTGTTTGCCACATCCTTTTCATCATCAGAGTCTAGATAAATGACTTCCTGAGGGAACTGTATTTCTACCTTGTACTCTGCTACACCATGCTCCTTATTTTCATTTGATAGTGTAATAGTTTCATCCTCCATTGGTGTTGCAGTGGCCTGTACTTGTAATGCAGTCTTAGCAATTGATTTCGGGGATGCTGGTTTTTGTGTAACCACATCTTCTTCTTGTACATCAACCTCCTCAGTTTCAGTCTGTCTTACTAGGTCAATGGACAACTTCGAGAGTACTGGTTCTTGTGTAACAACACCCTCTTCCTAAGTACCAACCTCAGCCATCTCAGTTTGTGTTGCAACTTCAGCAAATGTTCTTGAAAACACTGGTTCTTGTGTAACAATGTCTTCTTCTGGATCCTTGGTGTCAGATGTTGTTGTCTGAGTTGTAGCCTCACTATATATTTTCAAGGGTGCTGGTTCTTATGTAACAGCCCCTTGCCTTTGAATTTCCATAGACTGCTGAGATTGTTCCTGAAGTAATTCTGTATCCTCTGATGGCTTGGACTGCATTGTTTCCTCTTCTATGTTCAAATCAAGGATCACTTCAATTTTTGGCTCATTTCCCCCCATCAATTCTATCTCTGGTGATTTTTCTTCCTCCTGCTCTGTCTGTGCATGTGCTCCCAATCCTAGCACCATAACTCTATGCCCTGCTGCAAATAATATGTCTCCACACTCTGGGCAAACAATTTCTCCTCGTTCCTCATTTTCTGATGCAAGAGATGAATTTTCTAATAAATTTGCAGCGTCTAACAATGTGTTCAAATTCTTATCTGCTTGTCTCCCAGCTACTCCCTTCAATTTTTCCAACTCATCCCGCAGTGTCTGCACTTCCTCTTTTAAGAGTTCATTTTCAAACAGGAGATTTTCAATTTGGGGTTCTTTTATGGAAGGTTCCTGTGTGGCAACAGGTGACTTGGGGTTTAATATGGGGATTTCTAAATCTATCCAGTTACAGGTGATGCCTTAGTCATAGGTATTTCAAATTATGCCCTGATTACTTCTACTGTCTCTGCTGCCTTTGCTGTCTCTACTATCTCTGTTGTCTCTTTTGTTACAACTGCTTCTGCTGTCACAACAGCTTCTGCTGTTGCAATCGATCGAGTCCTTATTTTCCTCCCCGTTCCTGTTACTGATGCCGTGACAGTTTTGGTTTTACTTTTCTTTGTTGCAGTAGATGTCTGACCCTTGTTCTCTGGCCTTTTTCTTCTTTTCTTCGACATAGGGGTCATTCCTTCAGTATTCTCTTCTTCAATAATGGTCCTTCTTATCTCGGGAGAGGACAAAACATCCAAAACTTCCACATTTTCTTCTCTTGCTGCTCCTGCTTGGTGCCCTTCCTCCTGAATTTCCAATTCTGCAATTGCAGCTTCTACTATCGCAGCTTTAACAGCTGCTCCAGTTTCAGCTTCTTCTATCTGATTTTATACCTCTGCCATTGCAGCTTCTGATGCCACTGCCTCCTGTGCCATGGCTTCCATCACTATTTCCTCAGCAGTAGGATTTGTTGCTAGTGCTGCTTCTCCCATGTTTACCTCCTCTTCGACCTCAGTCTGGTTTCCTGATGCTCCAACCTCCCCCCCAATTGGATTGGAGGAGCTCCGGTCCTCATTAGCTTCACCAACACCCCTCATCTCTAATACAGGTTCTCTAAGTGGCCCATCTCCAGCAAGAAATTGCTCCCAAGTTAAATTACGATTTGCAAGGACCCTCAAGACTAATAATTTAACTAGGTCGTGATTAGTAAGGGAGGAAACTGGGTGTTGGGCAATTTTTGAATATCCAACCATGGTTTGTAGGGATTTAAAAAGATAAAATGGCATATTTACTAAGTTTCCATGGCGTAAGTGAGACAATAAGGGAAGTTCAGAGAAGAAAATTGTTTGGTACCTACCTTCACAAGAGATATATCTCTTCACAAAGACGGATACCTGATCCCAGGGTTGTGGTAATGAAACCAATTCTATCCCACTATTCTTTTGACGAATGCTCTCCCCAACTGCCAAAAATTCTCTCACCGTAGTCTCATTATGTGCCTTTCGTCCAAATGAGTTCTTTCCAATCCGGGGTAAGCCAGTAACTTCGGCTATAATTTCCTCTGAAACATCTACGCGCAGTCCCCTTACCTCAGAGTGAGTGTCAGTCAGGTTAAAGGCAAATTGCAATGCAGTTTCTGTGTGAAAACCATTCAACCGTTCAAAATATTCCATCCAACCTGTTGCTATAAAAATGTTAAGAACCGCTACATTGGCGCGCAAGGATCCTATATTCACAGGTTCATGCCGGACTAGGTTACCCATATCAACATCTCCTCAAAACTCATAATGAATACAATAATTACCACTCGGTATGTAGGAGTTGCAGCATGCAAACATGCAAGAAATCGTTGGAGTTCGAAAATAGGGTATTTTAGGAAAGTCGGCATAGGTATGTAGTCCAGGTGAGATGAGACAGTTATGGAAAGTTGGCATGATTGGGGTATTTCGGTATAACTCGGGTAAGGTGCCGGGAATTTAATAGGTACAGACGTGGTGTGACAGTCCATGGTGGTTTAAATGGTATGGGTTCGCTAATCAAGGACTAAGATAGTGCATAATCATTATTACCGTTTTGAATTTCCTGCCAAGTCATGTAAAAGGTCGGAATCCATACCTTTGCATTATGCATTCAGCCATGAATTAATCATGATAGTTTGCCTTTCTTCATCACCTCCATTAAAACGAGCATAAATGCGCATGTGCTGAAGTGATGTGGCCACCGCCACCCGAGCTGATGGTACCAAAACATCCCAATAGTTTTCTTCATGGTGGACGACGATTGGATTTGTGAATCAAGCAATTTAATCTGACGCTTGATTGAATCATTGTTGGCGGAATCATTCGGAGAGCAGGCAAATTGGTAGAGTCACAGCTGTACAGGAAAAAGGCAAAAATGGAAGTGGAGTCGCAGCTGTACGGAAGAAGAGTAAATGTATGAAAATGGCGAAGTCACAGCTGCTAGCAAGAAGACGAAAATAGAAATAGGAATAGTGGAGTCGTAGCTGCTAGACTTGGTGGAAATGGGTCAAAGTGGCGGAGTCGCAGATGCTAGAATGTGGCGGGATGGGTAAGAATAGCGGAGTCACAGCTGCTAGACTTTGGCAAGATAGGCAGAAATAGCGGTGTCGCAGCTGCTAGACTTGGCGGAATGGGTAAAAGTGGTGGAGTCGCAGCTGCTAAACTTTGGCAAGATAGGTAGAAATAGCGGAGTCGCAGCTGCGGAAAAAGTTAAGTGAACGAAAAATGGCAGAGTTACAACTACAAAAATAGGAAGAATGAGCAAGGCAAGGAGACGTAGCTGTGCAATAATGAAGTAATAGGCAAATTTTCAGCTGGCTGCTGAAGCTTAACAAATCATCCATCTTCTTCAAAGAGCTTTATTAAATCAGGAAACAATGTATGGCGTCTACAATCGTTTGGCCTAGTCATGACTGTTGTTCCTCCAATTAATTCCTGCACACAATTCTTCAAAACAAACCTGATCAAGTGCAAAAGAAACTGAAAAGTAGATATAATACAGAATGAAAATAAACTATTTATGTACAAATCATGTGGATATTGCAAGTCTTTAAAAATTCACAGGGGTTGAGAAAAATCCCTTCCCTGGCGTTAACTAAAAATATGGATCAGCTGCAACATGTGAAACGAAAGCATCCCTTGAGATTGGCTTGTGATACAGTTGCAGCCGATGACCATTTGCGAATAATGGTGTCTTGTTTTCATCAATGGTGATTAACGGGATTGTCCCATTGTCAAATACCTGATCTATTTGATAAGGTCCCAACCAACGAGTGCGTAGCTTGCCTTTAAGATCTTTCTTAAACCGTGAATCATATAACAGAGCCCAGTCTCCTTCCTGGAAGACTTTCTTCTTTTTGAATTTATCATGCCATTTAGAGCGCTACTATTGGATTAAAGTTGTATGATTTACTGCTGCTGTGCGCTTTTCATCCAATTCATGAAGCTGATTCAGTTGGTTCCTTTGTGCTTCTGATAAATCAAGGTTTGCTTCCATTGTTGTCTTCAAAGTTCTGATCTCGAAATCAATTGGGAAAACAACATTCTTACCATACACTAACTCATATGGGGAAAAACCAGTGGTGTTACGCCATGTAGTGCGATAAGCCCATAGTGCCTCTGGAAGTCTCTCAGCCCAATCCTTACGATGGATTTTCACTGTTTTTGTCAAAATAGCCTCTATGAATTTGTTTGTACTTTCCACTTGGCCATTGTCCTGTGGATGATAAGGCGAGGTTATTCTATGCTGAATATGGAATTTCTATAACAGTGCTTCCAAATTTCGAGACACAAACTGTGGTCCACCATCTGTAACGATTTCCTTAGGTATTCCAAACCGAGTGAAAATTTCTTCATATAGGAAATCAATTACAGCCTGATCATTAGCCTTAACCAAGGCTACAACTTCTACCCATTTAGTCATGTAATCTGTGCAAACCAAGATGTGAACTTTTTGTTTTGAAGGAGGATTGATAGGCCCTACAAAATCTAGAGCCCATCTGTCGCACGGTTCAACCACGAGCTGTGGCTGAAGAGGCATCTCATCTAATTTGTTGGGTTGGCCCATCCTTTGGCAGCTATCACATGCTTGAACATACTTCTTTGCATCCTTGAATAATGTGGGCCAGAAAGAACCCATTCTCAAGACCTTATGACCTGTCATTTTGTCAGCAAAGTGTCCCCCACAGGGCCCATCATGGCAAGCTTTAAGAATACTGAAAATTTCATCCTCTCTAACACATCTTCTAATTTCTAAATCAAGCCCTGTGTAGAAGAGATATCCATCAATCCAGCAATAGCTAGCACTCTGTTGTATGATTTTTCTTTTTTCTTTCTTTGATAGGTGTGCTGGGAGCTTACCTGCAGCCAAAAAGTTAGCAATATCTACGTACCATGGGGAGTGAGCTGATACTGCAAACAAATGTTCATCATGGAAGGAATATTTGACTGGTAAATTGTCATCATTGTTAGTGAGTCGAGATAAAAAATCTGCAACAACATTTTCCTTCCCTGGTCTATCAATAATTGTGATGTCAAATTCTTGTAACAGTAACAACCATCTAGTAACTCTACCATTTGTGATTGCTTTATTCATTAAATATTTGATGGTAGAATGATCAGTGTGCACAAAAGTGGAGTATCCAATAATATAGTGTCTAAATTTGTTGATGGCATAAATTATGGCAAGGAATTCTTTCTCTGTGATAGTATAGTTTAGTTCAGCAGGGGATAAGTTTTTACTGATGTAATAAATTGCATAAGGAACGTTACCTTCCTGCTGTCCTAAAACTGCTCCAATGGCAGTGTCTGAAGCATTTGAATAAATATGAAAAGGCAAAGCCCAGTTGGGTCCTCGTAAGATGGGTGCTGTAAACAGCCTTTTCTTCAGCTCAGTAAACGTTGTTTGGCATGCATCATTCCAAACAAACTGTGCATCCTTCGTCAGCAGAGTGAACAAAGGAGAAGCTAGCTTGGAAAGGTTTTCTACGAATCTTTTGTAATAGCTAGCATGCCCCAATAAGCTACGTACATATTTCCGTGTTCCAGGAGTTGGTATATCTTCAATTACCTTGATTTTGGATGGATCTACCTGGATACCATCAGAGGAGATGAAATGCCCCAGAACTATGCCCTCACTCATCATCATATGGCACTTTTCAGTGATTAAAGAGAGCTGGCTTTGTTCATAGCATTTCAAGACCTTTTCTAAGTTCTTCAGCACTTCCTCATAACTATCACCATATGGAGTAAAGTCATCCATAAAAATCTCCATGCAATCATTTACCATCTCTGAAAAGATTCCAATCACTGCTCTCTGAAAAGTTGCTGGTGCATTGCACAAACCGAAAGGAAGTACCCTATATGCAAAAGTACCCCAAGGGCAGGTGAAAGTGGTTTTGTCTTGGTCTTTTGGAGCAATTTGGATTTGGTTATAGCCACTAAAGCCATCCAGAAAGGAAAAATACTTATTCCTGGACAAGGTATCAAGGACCTGATCCATAAAAGGTAAGGGGAAGTGGTCTTTGTTCAAGTCTCTGTAATCCACGTAGACTCTCCATTTCCCATTTTTCTTTGGCACAATCACGAGTGGAGAAACCCACTCATTGTCCGAAATTGGGTATATAATGTTGATGTATATGTAACTTTGGAATGTATTTCATCTATATATTTATTGTACTCCTATAGAGATGTATTATTCCTCTATACAGAAGTGTCGTCATTTGTATTGACATTTGTCGCAAGTGTGTTAACATGCCGATGGGTTATTAGATCACCTTGTAAGGGGTCGGCCCGATATAATGTAATATGGAGTTATTGTACCTAGCTAGACAAGTCGGCCCCATAAGGTTATTGGGAAAACAGGACAAGTATAAATAGAGATCGGGAGATCTCTATTTGGATTACTTCAGAACTCACACTTCCTTCACTCGGAAAGTGGCGCACATGTGAGGAGGATCAGCTGCTAAGAGGAGTCTATATCTTGTACTTTGGTTGAGCTATTGCTCTATCTATCTCTGAGGAAGTTGTGGGGTTTTTCACCTTAGGGTTTTCCCCACAGAAACTTTGTGTGTCTATTGTCTCTCATGCTTTTGCTTCTTGTGATGATTGACATGCTTGTTATGATTGATATGTATTGATATACTGTACATGTTATTCTCTCAGTACAGATCCTAGAGTATTGTGAATTAATGCTCAAAATTTAACATGGTATCAGAGCTAACCTGAGAAGAAGACATTGTGCAGTGACGAAAACTAGGGTTTCTTGCTTATTGGGTTTCTCTCCACAGATTTTGGAAAAGCAGTATAGTATATTGACTCTACTCATCAAGGAGAATCTATCTGTCCAATCAAAATTCAATTCTGAGCATTTTCAGATTTGGCCCTAAAAATTAGGGTTTCCACAAAAATAGGAATTTCTGAAATCTGAAGACATAGCTGGAAGATCCTTGAAAAAATCAAAGTTTAGAGCTTTGGATCGAGATTTTTGGCAGGGTAAATCTCCTGGAAACTCAAACCCTAATTCAGGGTCCTCCCTAGTGAACCCAGGAAGAGTAAAAGGCATTTCTGAAGGGTGAAGCTTTGCAGATCTCAAATTCTAAATACACCAAGCTGATCAGATCATCAAGGCGCATCTTTCTATCCTTTTAGAAAGTTGAAATTCACTTTTTGAATTTTTAGGGTTTTTCTGACAAACCCTAATCCGAGACCAAATCCAGTTTTCAACAAAGCAAGTGGTAAGACCTAAATCTCTTCTATTTCCATTTGAAGTACTCTTTAATATGTCTCACCACACCAATCTTGAGGATAAGGTTGTAGGGGCTGATAACTTTCGATCTTGGAAATATAGGATTGGGTTAATCTTGGAAGAAAATGAATTGGACTCCTACATAAGCTTTGAGGTCCCTATCCCAGAGGATGAAGAGGCTAAGGTATTGCACAAGAATAACTTGGTCATGGCAAAGAGAATCATTGTTGATTCTATCAAAGACCATCTCATAACACATGTGTCATCTCTAAAGACACCCAAGGAGATGTTTGACTGCCTGACCAAGTTATTTGAAGGGAAGAACATAAATCGAAAGATGACTCTATGGAATCAATTGAAAGGGGTCAAGATGTTGAATGGAGAGACCATTCAATCTTACTTCTCCAAGGTCTCTCAGATCAAGGAATAACTTGAAGCCGTTGATGAAGTAGTGGACAATGGTGAAGTTGTTATGACCACTCTGAATGGCCTACTTAGGTCACGGGACTCCTTTATTAAAGAAATCTGTGCAAGAAATAAATTGATCTCTTTCAGTAGTCTATGGGAGGAATGCTCTCAAGAAGAAGCTAGGCTTGTAGCATAAGAAGAAAATATGGGGAATGGAGATCAAGCTCTCACAGCTCACACCAAGGGAAGCAATGTTAAGAGGGAGAAATCTCATAACAAGAAAAATTCTGACCCTTATCATAAGAAGAAAGATCTATCTCATGTTCGATGTTTCGAATGTAATGAGAAGGGACACTTTGCTTCAGAATGTCCCAAGAACAAAAGGGACAACAACAAAAACAACAACTTCAACAAGAAGAAGAAGGGCAGCAAAAGAAGGTATCATGCTCATGCTGCTGAAGATGATGAATCTCCAAAGAAGAAGGCTAGAGCAGAAAGTGATGATGATGATTCATCAAGCGAAGAAGAGTATGTTGTAATTTCTGCTCTCACAGGTACTATTTCTCATGGTTGTAATGATTGGCTTATTGACAGTGGTGCTTCCAAACACATGACTGGGTTTAAAGAATCTTTTGTAAATCTATCTGAACATGAATCACCCCATAAAGTGAAACTTGGGGATGACTATCAATACCCCATCAAAGGAAGTGGTGAAGCCTCCTACAACCTAGATTCAGGAAAGTCCTTGAAGATGAAAGAAGTTCTCTATGTACCTGGGCTCAAGAAGAATCTACTCTCCATCTCTTCATTAGATGCAAAAGGTATGAGGGTTGCATTTGTAGATGGCCAAGTCCTAATGTGGCCAAAGGGTAAAACTATTGATGATGCAGTGGTGATTGGAGAGCAAGAGGGAGGATTGTATAAATTGAAGGGACAACCTGAACATGCCATGGTGCATGATTCCATGGAGCCAAGTGAACTTTGGCATAGAAGACTTGCACATATGCACTACAGAGCATTACCAATTGCAAGTAAAGCTATAGAAGTTCTTCTTGAAATCAAGACCAAGCATGAAGGTGTTTGCAAAGGATGTGCAAAAGGAAAGAACATAAAGAAAGCATTTCCAAGCAGTGAAAGCAAGGCTAAAGGAATCTTGGAAATCATCCACTCTGATGTATGCGGTCCGATGTCATCCAATTCTCTGAGTGGGTATATTTACTATGTCTCTTTCATTGATGACTTCTCCAGGAAGACTTGGGTTTACTTCTTGAAGAACAAAGATGAAGTATTTGATAAGTTCAAGGAATTCAAAACCTTGATGGAGAACCAAACTGATAAGAAGATCAAAACATTCAGATCCGAAAATGGTGGAGAATTCACCTCAGGTGACCTCAAGAAGCTATGCAGTGATTCAGGGATTAAGAGGGAGTTGACTGCTCCTTACAATCTACAACAGAATGGAGTCGCAGAAAGAAAGAACAGAACAATCATGGAAGCAGCAAGGGCAATTCTACATGACCAGGATCTACCTATGCATCTATGGGTAGAAGCAGCTAGGACAGCTGTATATGTGCAGAACAGAACACCCCACAAGATATTGGACAACAAGACACCAGAAGAGGTCTTCTCTAGTAAGAAACCTAAAGTCAACCATCTCAGAATATTTTGTTGTCCAGTATATACTCATGTGCCAAAGGAAAAGAGCACTAAGCTAGATCCTTCAGGAAAGAAGGGTATCTTTGTGGGTTACAGTGAAAGCTCGAAGGCTTACAGAATATACTTTCCAGGGTTCAAGAAAATTGATGTCAGTAGGGATGTAACATTTGATGAAAATTCAACATTCATCAAATCAAGGAAGACACCTGTTGAAGTTTATGAAGAACCTAAGGAAACTAGATTTCAAGACACTACCATGACTGAAGCAATTCCAGATGTTGATCATGAAATTGAAGATCTGCAACAACCTGTAGATCCACTCCATGAGAATAACTCTCACAAGAGAAAACCTGCATGGGCTAGAGAGCTCATTCAAGATGCAGAAAGATATGGCATTCCAGAAGAAGAACACAGAGCAAAGAAGAGAACTAGATCACATACCAGCTATGTTGCTTTACTTTGTGATATCTTGAACAAAGAACCTTCCAGTTATGAAGAAGCAGCAGAAAAGAAAGAATGGAAGGATGCCATGGTCGAAGAATACCAATCAATAATGAAGAATGATGTTTGGGATGTTGTCCCAAGACTTGAAGGAAAGTCTGTTGTGACTTCCAAGTGGATCTACAAGATCAAGCATGCTACAGATGGCAGCATAGAGAAATACAAGGCAAGATTCATAGCTCGTGGATTCTCTCAGAAAGGGGGAGATTATGAAGAAACTTTTGCTCCTATAGCCAAGTACACTTCCATCAGATCGGTACTTTCCCTGGCCGCAGCGATGAAATGGAAGATACACCAGATGAATGTCAAGACTGCTTTCTTGAATGGTGTAGTCAGAAGAGGAAGTGTATGTGGAGCAGCCACTCAGTTTTGAAACACATGACAGGGTGTCATATGTGTGCAAATTGAAGAAAGCCTTGCATGGCTTGAAGCAAGCTCCCAGAACTTGGTATGGTAGGATGGACAGTTTCCTATCTAGTTTGGGCTTTACCAAGAGTAAAGAGGATTCCAACCTTTACTACAAGGTTGAGGAAGGAAATCCTATGATACTACTCCTATATGTGGATGACCTATTTGTAACAGGGGATGATAAATTGATTGCCGATACAAAGAGGAAGCTTGCTGCCGAGTTCGATATGAAGGACTTGGGGATGATGCACTATTTTCTAGGTATGGAGGTGTGGCAGAGTGCAGATGGGATCTTCCTTGGACAAGGGAAATATACAGTAGATATCCTGAAGAGGTTTGGGATGATGGATTGCAAGGCCATGGCCACACCTATGGCATCGAACCTGAAGCTTGCTTATATGTGATGCTTCATCTGAGTCGGTTGATGTCTCTATGTATCGTTAGATGACTGGGTCCTTGATGTACCTGACGAACACAAGACCAAATAATTGCTTTGCGGTGAACACATTGAGCCAGTTCCTGACGGATCCGAGGAGTGTTCACTTGGTTGCTGTAAAGCATATTCTGAGGTACCTGAAGGGTACAGTTGATTATGGGCTCAAGTATGAAGCGAATCAAAAGTTTAACATGCAGGGTTATGTTGATTCAGATTGGATAGGCAGTGCTGCAGATAGGAAGAGCACATCTGGGTGCTGCTTTAGTATGGGATCAGGTGTGATCTCTTGGTTTAGCAGGAAGCAGTCCTGCATAGCACTGAGTACAACCGAGGCAGAGTATGTTGCAGCCTGTTCGGCTAGTTGTGAGGTAGTATGGCTTCGGAAGCTACTGTCAGAGTTATTTGATCTCCGGCTAGAGACTACTGGTATCTTTTGTGACAACCAGAGTTGTGTGAAGCTGTTTGAGAACCCGGTGTTCCATGACATGTCGAAACACATTGAGATCAAATATCACTATATCAGGGATATGGTGCAGAGAGGAGCAGTGAAGCTCCTGTATATTGCGATGGATGAGCAAATTGCAGATGTGCTGATGAAGCCACTAGCCAGAGTGAAGTTCGAATACTTCAGAGAGAGGCTTGGCGTTCTTCAGATTGACGACACTTCAAGGAAGAAGTGATGGAAACATTTGCTGAAGCCATTCCAATCATGGTGGAAGGAGGATCCTTCACATGGCTATGGATGTAAGCGCTAGATGATGAGCATTAGGATGATGTTCTAGTTTATGCTCTATATGATCAGTTGGATCATTTATATGTATGTATGTACGCATCATGTTGGATGCTGTATATGATCAGTTGGATCATTTATATGTATTGACACATCATGTTGGATGCTGGATATGATCAGTTGGCACATTTATATGTATGTATGTACGCATCATGTTGGATGCTGGATATGATCAGGTGGATCATTTATATGTATGTATGTACGCATCATGTTGGATGCTGGATATGATCAGGTAGATCATGTATTTGTATATGTATCAGGTGGATGCATTATGTATATCAGATGGATGCATTTGTATGTATCAGGTAGATACTTTGTATGCATTAGATGGATATACTGTTTAATCAGAATGATCACAGATGACGAGCTTCAAGATGTTGCTCCAGATGATACGCATCAGGTTGATGGTATAATGATGATTAGGTTGATCATGTGATGATGTACATCAGGATGATGTATGGTAAGTTTCGGTTTGATACTCTATGGCCGTGGATAGGTTGTGCAGGTAGTATAGAAAATACCCTTTAAAAATTGGACAGGTAGAGCGGTGTGCTCGTAACATCCTGGGTTTCTCTATCGAGATCCAAATAGGTAGAGCGGTGTGCTCGTAACATCCTGGGATTCTCTGAGTAGGTTTTGCTATAGGTAGCATAGAAAAGACCCTTTAAAATTCGGACAGGTAGAGCAATGTGCTTGTAACATCTTGGGATGCTCTATCGAGATCCAGACAGGTAGAGCAGTGTGCTTGTAACATCCTGGGATTCTCTGAGTAGGTTCTGCTATAGTTTCACATAGAAAAGATCCTTAAAAATCCGGACAGGTAGAGCAGTGTGCTCGTAACATCCTGGGATGCTCTATTGAGATCCAGACAGGTAGAGTGGTGTGCTTGTAACATCCTGGGATGCTCTGAGTAGGTTTTGCAAAAGTTCACATAGAAAAGATCCTTTAAAATCCGGACAGGTAGAGCGGTGTGCTCGTAACATCCTGGGATGCTCTATCGAGATCCAGACAGGTAGAGCAGTTTGCTCGTAACATCTTGGGATGCTTTGAGAAGGTTTTGTGAAGGTCAACATGTAAAAGAACCTATAGTCTGCGCTAGGCTTTGTTGACGCACGTAATCAGTCCTGGGATCCACAGTATGGCCATTGATGATGAAGACCTACAGGTGGTGGGCCTACATCCAGCATGAAAAAGGGCTAGTTCTGTAGAACTTCCTATGACGAGTAGATTCAGATATTGTTTGAGATAGCAGCAACATTGACGATGACGATGATTCGAGGATGATGCATCGATGATGATGATCCAGAGAAGAAGACTTGTGCTAGATGATCTGTGTTGAGAAATACCTTCCTAGTTAAGAGGGAGTGTTGATATATATGTAACTTCGGAATTTTTTTCATCTATATATTTATTGTACTCCTATAGAGATGTATTATTCCTCTATACGAAAGTGTCATCATTTGTATTGACAAGTGTCGCAAGTGTGTTAACTTGCCGATGGGTTATTAGACCACGTTGTAAGGGGTCGGCCCAATATAATGTAATATGGAGTTATTGTACCTAGCTATACAAGTTGGCCCCATAAGGTTATTGGGAAAACGAGACAAGTATAAATAGAGATCGGGAGATCTCTATTTGGATTACTTCAGAACTCACACTTCCTTCACTTGGAAAGTGGCGCACATGTGAGGAGGAGGATCAGCTGCTAAGAGGAGTCTATCTCTTGTACTTTGGTTGTACTTTGGTTGAGCTATTGCTCTATCTATATTTAAGGAAGTTGTGGGGTTTTTCACCTTAGGTTTTTCCCCATGGAAACTCTGTGTGTCTATTGTCTCTCATGCTTTTGCTTCTTGTGATGATTGACATGCTTGTTATGACTGATATGCATTGATATACTGTACATGTTATTCTCTCAGTAAAGATCCTAGAGTATTGTGAATTAATGCTCAAAATTTAACATATAAATCCTGCTTCCAAAAGTTTTTGGATTTCCTCTTTCACTATGTCTCTTAGATTCGGGTTCATCCTTCGTTGTGGTTGACACATAGGCCTGGAGTCGCTCTTAATATAAATGTGATGGGTGCACAGATTAGAAGGAATACCTTTCATGTCTGTATACTCGCAAGCAAAATCTCCTCTACGCTGTTTCAACAAAGTGATCAGCTGTTCCAGCTCATTGGGCATGAGGTTTTGATTGACATTCAATGTTTTCCCTGGCTTGATTTCTACTGGAACACTCTTCAAATTTTTGAGTACTGGAATTATACTGGCATCACTCACTAGAGTTTATTCTATAAGATTTTCATGCTCTGTCTCATCTAAGGTACTGTTAAGAATCTGGTAAACATGCTTACTGACTGACGTTGGCTCACTGATGAAACTATTGATAGCATCGTACTCTGTTTCATCCTTAAATTTCAAGGCTCTCCCTATCATTAATAATGGCTGAACACCTTCCTCCTCCTCCAAATCTACTTAAAGTGGAGTTTCAGCTTCTATGCTTGGTCGAGCTGGAGGGTATAAGGTTAGGATTTTGATCTCAGTCCCATATGAGATGGTCACAGATCTTGACCGATAGCTGATACAGGCATCTGCTGTGGCCAACCAAGGTATTCCCAGGATCAATGGGTGTCCCCCCAAGTGAGACTTCGGTTGTAACACCAAGAAGTCTACTGGGCACTCCCATGAATCGACAGAGATTACAAGGTCATCTAAGATCCCCTCGGGCTTGATCGTTGATCTATCAGCAAGTTCCAGAATAGTAGGGGTCGATCGAAGGTTAGTGAGTCTTAATTTCTTCACAGTTTCTATGGTCATAAGGTTAATAGATGCGCCTAAATCTACCAAGACATTGGGGATTTGTGTGTTCCCTATGTGAACTGTAACAGTCAGGTTTCCATGGTCATCGTATTTTGCCACAGGAGCCTTCCCCATTATTAATTCGGAAAGTTTTCCCAATACGTGGACAGTGGGAGGATCCCTGGGCCTTCTTCCTGGTTTCTGATACACAAATCTCTAACAGTCCTAGCATAAATGGGCACATCGTGGAGGGCTTGTAACAGTGGAATTTTAACATATAAATTTTTCAGTTCTCCCAAGAGATCGAATCGAGGTTGTTCCACTGTTTTCTACAGGGCCAATCATTCAGGGTATGGCGGTTCTCTCATCAAATGTGTAGGCTGTGATTCATCGTGTTTTACTCTCTGAGTTTCAGCTACTGTTTCTGTAGGAGTATCAACATCCTCAATGATGGGGTTTGTTGAATTGACCATATTCTCATAGTGCTGATTCACTCCAGTTTCAATCACTGGGGATGAAACATCCTCAGTGATAATAGGTTCCACTACCCTCCCTGATCGTAATTATATATCATTGCAGGGAATCTAGGTGATGGAATACGCAGGCATGTTGGAAGTCTCAAACTGATGGACTGCTTTATTGTTCGGGTTTGGGTTAGGTTGTGCAGGTAGCTGTGGTCGAAGGGGTGCATTCATAGGTGCGGCATTGTTTTGAAATGGGAGTTGTGGTTGATGATACTATTGATGTTGATACTGTTGAGGAGGGTGCTATTGATACTGAGTCTGGTTATGGGGAAAGTTATTTCCTTGGTAAAAATTCCTCTAGTTGGAATTCTAGGGAGCTTGATTGTTTGACTTTTGTGACCATGGTGTCCATGAATTAGGATTTTGCATTGGGTTCTGAGATGGATGCCACTGATTATTAGAATAATGTGAAGGTAATTGTGTATTCATATTATTCATTCCATTCATATTATTCGAAAAGAAAAATGGGTCTTGATTCATACCTTGATTGCGAGGCTGCCGTGGTTTCTTCTATGTAATGAAGTAGGCTGGCTCCACATCTGGATTTTATGCCTGGAGGACTGCTTTGACATTAGGTAATGAAGGACATTCCTTGGTATCATGCTCCAATTCACATATCCTACACATATCTGCCTTGTCCAACGGGCATTCTTTCAGTGGGTGCTTTTTCCTACATTTGGGATAGAATACACCAAGTGTAAGATCCTCTACCACTTGCCTTTGTTTTTCCCTTAAGACATCTAGCTCTGAGGAAATGGAGCTCATCATGTCTGTTTTAAAATTCTCCAGTAAATTTCCTATTTATGTTCGAGTGGCTCCTCCACTAGCTAACTTTTGTGTCATAGTGAAGACATCCTGGTCTCGATCTTTGTCTCGTTTGTTAGTTCTAGTGGACCCCCTCGAGTACCTTCGGCATAGTTCAACAATTTCTTCGAAGGATTCTTTTGAGATGTCTCCTTTTCCTAACAAATTCAACATATCAAGGCAATCTTCTCTCATTCCTCATAGCAGAATAATCTTAAGTACATTCTTTCCAATCTCAACATGTCTAGACCTTTGTAAATTGTACAGCAATATTTCCACAAAGTCTTCCAAGCTCTCTTCATCCTTCTGAACCATTTTAAACAACTAATCCTTTTTGTCCCTAGTTCTGCAGTATTCTTGATATTTAGAGAGGAAGGTGTTTTTCATTTGGTCCCAAGTAGTAATGGTCTCACGACCTAGACTCATGAACCAGGGTAGAGCATTTCCTTTTAAGGTGGCTGGGAACAGTTTCAGCTTCTGAGCATTGGAGGTATAGTCATAGCTGCGACAGAGGATATAAAACTCAAAGAGAAATTCATCAGGATCCTTAGAAGACTTACCATGGAAATTTGGGAGAATTTATAGTGAGATATTTTTCATAGGAGTTGCTCCAGGTGTCTGGAGGATAGGGAATTATAATGTGGCCATGGTATTACCACGCTGATTATTTTCCACTTCTTCTTCCTGGTTCTCTCTATGCTCATTCTCGCCTTCTTGTTCTCTATCAGCCATGGCTTTAGTCCAAAATTCAATGGCTTCCTTTAAGCGTTCTTCCTCTGCCCTTGCTTCTTCTTCTTTCCTCCTCTCTTCTTTTCGCCTTATTTCTTCCCCTTATTCTTGGCGAGTCTTCAACCACACTTCTTTAGTAACTCTGGTTCCGTTGATATGATATATCTCCTCTCTATATGGTATACCCATAGCAATTCCCTTATCTTCAAGAGGTTTATTTTCTGCAACAAGAGTTGAAGGTCCCGTTGTATTCTCCACTGTTGATGCTGAATTCTCAAGTTTGGGAGGAATAGAATTTCCCCTGCCTGTAGATGTTCGCGGTGGTCTAGTGGAAGAATCAGCTCTAGCAATTATTTCGTCAATGTATGTGTGTCTTCCCTAACCTGTATTACGACCTCGACCTATTCCACCTGCAATGTTAGTATTCAAAGGGGGTTCCCGATTTGTTTTTCTTCTATTCATGGATGCTGTAAATGATTAAACTAAAATGAAATCAAATGAAACCAACTACTAACTATGTCTATCTATTACCATCCCCAACAATGGCGCCAAAATGTTGAGCACCCTATATGTCAATTAATTAAAACCAACACACAGGGTGAGCAATATAAATTGTCAAAACTAGGGAGGTCTTTTTATTTCAATGGCAATAAGCACAATCTATGCATAAACATGTCAAGCAGTTGATTAACTAATTGGAGACAATAATCCTACCTATCTGCTAAACCAAACTCATTCCTTAAAGAAAACTAATCTAGTCACACATCTAGGAATTCGAAGTGCATATATCCTCCTACAGAAATCAACCCAGCAGTTACTGATCTAAGAATAGAAATAAACTAAATTACTTTTGCAAGAAGTTAACACCTATGATCATCAAACTACAATATTCAATCCTTACCAAAATGATCCATCTGGCAACTACTGTAAATCGGTAATGATCTACCTGAGAATGGAAATAAACTAGATTATTTTTGCAAGAAGTTAAGACCTAAAATTATCAAACTATGATATTCAATCTTTACCAAAATGATTCATCTAGAAACTATTGTAACTCAACCCTGATCTACTTAATCTATGAATTCAATGAAGATACAACAACAACCAGAAGTTAAACATAAGCTTGAACTCTAAATTGATAATTACTGGAAATCCTAGAAAGCATACATGAATGAAAGATATTGGAACTAAGCTTGGCTGTTACAGCTGATTAAAACACACATGCATTAAATTTGACTAACCTACACAGTCGACTGTCACACCACTCTGTTACACTATTCAAGATGCAATCATAAACTACCAAAAGAAATGCAAGTATGAATTCTATGTTGCAGCTAACAGTAACACCTACAATATTTCCACACCACACAACAGAAAGGAAACTAGATTAATCTACCTACTTAAATCAACTATCTCTATGAGAAGGCAGGCCCTGGCCTTCTGACAGAGACACCGTGAATCAACACAAATTAAGACACAGGAATGAAGAACTCTTCTCTTATATTAATGATGGAAATCGACAGTCTCAGTGCTCTGCTACAACTTACACAAAACAATAATTGTTCAACCCCAGGCTACGAGATCCTTTTAGAATTTATACAAAGAGAATACTGTTTCAGATCCACTAAAATTGTGTAGCAATGAAGATCTTTGATCTTCATGTTGCAGATTTATAGCTAACTGTTACAGCCGTATTGAATAAGGATGTTACTCGTGAAGTATGTTGTTACTCTAGCAATCAATGGATCAATAGACTTCAACAAACTGGAATGCGACCTGTCTATCGCAGCTAGGTTCTGTTTTAGTGAGGATCTGTTACAGCTCACGTGGAGGGATGCGATGTTCCTTGGAATATGAGGAATCAGGCCTGGAAGAGTAAAAATTGGCACCATTGGCTGATACACCTGTGTTTCAGACTTTGACTAAAGGAAACCACACAAGTTAGCATAATTCAAAGACTAGAATCCAGAACCTTAACAATCTTAGGCATGAAATGAATAAAGAAATAATGAATTATACTTGTCAATATCATTGGTTGTTCTAGAGAAAAAGAATATACACAGCTTGTGAAAATAGGATGTAATCAGGGCAAAATGATGTAATAAGGATGGCCAGAAAGGGACAATTTCTAGACCCAACAATCACTTCTTTACAAAAGAAAGGGATAAAGTTTGAGTGGACACCGAAATGTGAAGAATGTTTCCATCGGTTGAAGAATCTTCTCATGAGTGCACCGATTTTGAAAATTGCAGATCTAGAAAAAGACTTTGTGGTGTGTACTTATTCATGCAATCAAGGACTTGGAGGAGTTCTTAAGAAAGAGAACCACGTGGTATGCTAGGAGTCAAGAAATTTGAAGGAGAATGAGAAGAAAATGATACTCATGATTTAGAACTTGCATCCATAGTGCATGCTTTAAAGATGTGGAGGCATTACTTAATGGGCAGGAAATTTGAGCTAAGGACAAACCATTGTGGTCTAAAATATTTGTTCGAGCAACCAACATTAAATGATAGGCAAGCTAGATGGTTGGATTTTTTGTGTGAATTTGATTTTGAGATCAAACACATAAAAGGTAAAGAAAATAAGGTAGTTGATGCACTCAGTAGAAAAGTACATGAAATGATGTTGTAGCCCTTAGTACCTACCAACAATATTTGAGGCAGCAGATTGTTAATCATATTGTTGAAGATGAAATGTATGTGCAGATAAAGGACAAATTGCAGCAACAGAACGTTGAAAAGAAGTATGAAGGGTATCATTTGGAAGGTGACATAATTCTTACTTATAATAATAGAATTTACATTCCAAATATTGCAGACTTGAGGATGATTGTTATGGATGAAATCCATAAATATTCATTTTTTGGTCATCCAGGATATCAGAAAACAATTGCTACAGCCAAGAAGCAATATTTTTGGCCAAGGATGAAGAAGGACATCGCTGAATACATTTCTAAATGCATGAAATGTCAGCAGCTGAAGGTTGAACACCAACACCCAACAGGATTATTGCATCCATTTCCAATTCCAGAATGAAAATGAGAAGTAATTTCCATGGATTTTATTACAAATTTTCCAATGAATGTGAGACAACAAGATTCCATCATGGTTTTGGTGGACAAGTTAACAAAGGAAACACATTTATACTGGTTAAGTCCACATATAAGGCCGATTCCATTGCAAATATTTTCATGAAGGAGATTTTAAGTTTGCATGGATTTCCTAAGGCAATAATTTTTGACGGGGATACCAAGTTCACTTCAAATTTTTGGAAAGGTCTTTTTGCAAATTTGGGTATGCATCTAAACTTTAGCACCGCATACCATCCTCATACAAATGGGAAAACATAAAGAGTAAATCATGTGCTTGAAGACATGCTTTACATGTATGTAATGGACAAACCATCCAAGTGGGAGGATTATATACACTTGGTAGAATTTGGATATAACAATGGGAAATAAGCATCATTTGGAATGAGTCTATTTGAGGCTTTGTATGGCCATAAGTGAAAGACACCGATGGCTTGGGATAATCCAATGAATTTTTTTTTACTTGGGCCAGAATTGATTAAGGAAATGGAATGAGAGGTTGCAAAGATCAGGCATAATTTAACAACATCCCAATATAGACATAAAACTATGCAGATCAGCACATGGTGCATAGGGAGTTCAGTGTTGGGGATCATGTTTACCTTAGAGTGAGTCCAAGGTATATTTCCTTGAAGCTTGGGAGTTGTAACAAGCTATCACCTAGATATTGTGGGCCATTTGAAGTGGTTGAAAGAATAGGGCCAGTTGCATATAGACTTGCATTACCTACTAACACTATATATCATAATGTTTTTCATGTTTATTTGGTTAAGAAATATTTATGTGATCCTAACCATGTGATTATTTGGGATGTGATCCAGGTGGAACCCGAGGGAGAGTTCCAAACATATCCATTGTGCATCCTAGACAAGAATGTAACATTGCTCTAGAATCAAGCCATTGGACAGGTGAAGGTGCAATGGAAGCACTACGGTCTTGATGAGGCTACATGGGAGCTAGAAGATGCCATGAGAGTGGTATATCCATTTTTGTTCAATTTTGAAGAGCACTGAGGACAATGCTAATTCAAGGGGGAAGGGAATGTAACACCCCGATTTTGACCCCGTTGCATTAAAAATGTAAATGATGTAATATCATTATAAAATCGTGGTGAGGATCTCAAGGCCAAGGCACCGCCATCATTTTAGCATTCAATGTATCGAGAATTTAAAATCGTGCATGTGGATCATGTGCTAGCTAGGCACGACAAAGATCGTAAATATGTATTTTAATAAAAATACCCACTACTAGCTATGCAATGCAACAAGAGTATGGGGGCATGATTTTTACAAGGAGTAGGGAGGGAAATATTCAAACCATGAAGCTGATAGTGTCAAGCCAAGTGTCAATGAGAGAACCCATAAACCATTAATGACCCATTTTGACTTATGCACCCAATCTTTTAATTCTTCTAGGAGGTGGTTGAGGTAGTTATTATTTTGGGAAATAGAGAGGTATGGATGTCTAAATTTTGTGTATGGGCAAGCCACCATTTTGGAAAATTGTGTTTTTTCTTCGTGGGAAAGAAAATAGCCACGAATTTTCTCCCCAACCTATCATTCATCAATTTTTTTTGTTCTTTTAAGATGTCTAAGTTTGCTCGACATTTTCCTCCATGGTTTTCTTGAATTTTCTTCCATTTTCTCTACCTAGGAAGTCATTTATGTGTGGCAGAATGTCTGGGAGGAAGGGAGTCATGATTTGGGGGTCCATAGAGGTCATTTTTTCCCTTTGAATGCCTATATACCCATTAGAAAATCGATTTTGTTCACCAAGGGTCGATTTCCCCTCTAACAGTCTGTTTTTGTTGTGCCCACAATTTTGGAACACTCATGGAAACTATGTTTCATGAATCCCATAGTTAATAACGTTTTTCTATCCCCAACATATGTGCTTGCTATGTGTGGGAGAGAATGCTTTGGTTTTATTTATGTGTATCCATTGTTTTGACTTGAACTTGGGTGTAAGCCACTGAGAGTAGAAGAGGAATCAGAATTGGCTTGATAAACCTAGTGAAGAGTGTAACCTCCGAAAGATAATAGGGATTTGGCTACCTTTCTATGCACACCTTGAAGAGCACTAGAAGGGAAGGTATGGCCTGAGGGACTGTGGAGAAGTGAAGGGGATACTTCCTTATGTTGGATGTGTAGGTATTGTGGGGACCAAGCTAGCTAAGTCTTGGAGGATTTCCAATAGCTATGTGGATGAGCTCACTAGCTTAGTGTTTCTTCCATTCTACTTACTTAACATCTTGATAAACCCAAATGTGGAATGGCTTGGCTAATTTGTGGTATATTTTTGGATATGCATGATTTGGTAGGTTCCCTTTCCTTGTGGAAATCATGCCCAAATTAGGGGTGGTAGTTGTGTTGAGAGATTGATGAGCAAAACTGGCCTATGGTTCAGTGGAACATTGCAGTTGCATAGCCAGTTGCTTGGAACAACTCATTTCAAGATAAGTACTCTCTTGTATTTCATTATGCAATGTTTTTAATTGATGCATGTTTTAGTTATGATGTCAATTGTATGCTAGATGTGTAGTAGAATTTATTTCCGTTGTGTCTAATTTGATTATGCATCTACACACATATGCATTTTATTTGCCATGAATTTGTTAATGATGAATGGGGCTAAGTTTTGGAAATATTGGATTAAGTTTCATGTTCATTTCCTTAGGTTGAACTGATGGGAGGGGACGTGACACAAGTTTTGAGACTTGGGGTACCCACTTTTAAATTTTTAATAGTTGGCTTCTTGATTTAAATTTTTAATGATTAAGGATTGAAGTCTTACTTGACCTTGCTTGATATTTTCATTTCCTTATGCATCTTCCTTTTGACGAGTAACTTCAATAATTTGTCCTTTACTTTATATGGCCTTTGGATGATTTTTTTTCCCAATTTCTAGATCCTTATATTGGAGTGATTTTGACATTTGAAATATCACATTTATCCTCACCTAACCATGTCTATTTTGAAGTGCATAATTCAAATTGGACATTATTTTATTAGAGAATTCTTGCAATTTGTTTTTGTTTTTCTATGATTGTGTTTTAGGGCTTGTTCAAAAAATGTTTCTTTCAATTTGGCCTTATGGCATATCAGGCCTTTCCTAATGATCTATTTTCAGATTATCTCATTGGTCTATTGGAACCTTTCAAAATATATTCTTTCACAATTTCTTGATGGTTCATAAATAGGCCTCAAAAAATACTATTTCAGCTACCCCTAATCCCGTATCGGCCCCCTTAAGAAACGAGTCTACCCTTAAAAATAATTCTATTCTTTGAACATCTCATCGTACTATTGAATCTCTCTCAAATTTAACTACATACATTTTTTGGCACTTCAATATTTGAACCCAAAATCTGACGAGAAAATTCGACGACCTCCAATGAAAAGGACTGTGTCGTCGGATTTCACCTTAAAAATTACAAAATTTGATGATTTTTTTTTAAATTGATAGAAAGCATCGTCGGATATCCGACGGCTCTGTGGATATCCGATGAGGCCCCTGGAATATCTGACGGCTCTGTGGATATCTGATGAGGCCCCTGGAATATCCAACGACTCTATGGATATCCAACGGCTCTGTGGATATCCGACATCATATTAATTCCTAGGATGTCGGAAATCTGACGCCAAGCGATACCCGAGGATGTCAGATATCCGACGGATTATGATGCTCTAGCTTGTCGGTGATCGGACATCAACTCTCCAACGGTAACTAAGTTAAAGGCGTCAGATATGCGACAGAAGGATGACTTTTAAAGCCTATAAACATCGAAACATTTCGACATGTTTGCTATACAAGCGACGGTTTGCAGAAGTTTTTTTATTCAACTGACTATTTTTCGGTGGACTGTTTTCTGATTCAAGCGAGCGAAGTGTGGAGCTTCATTTTCTAAGATTGATAATCTTCATTCAATCTCCTTACGAGAAAATGTCAACTAGCAATATTCCTGATCAAGACGAACAAAATCGACAATTGCTTGCTAGATTGTGGGAAGGAGTTGAAAGAAGGGGTGATGGGAAATGCTATTGTCCATGTAGTCAATGCAGGGGCTTTAAGATGAGAAGAATTTTGATCACAACAGCCAGAAAACATTGTAGGGAGCATGGGCACGCTGATGGGGGACATGAATACCATCCATTTGTAAGTTTTGCATTATATATGTTTTATTTTGATTGCTTTTGTAAATTTATGTATTATTTTAATATTTCTTATATTAACTTATATCTATTGATCGTGGTGTCAATAGATGGGGACTAACATGGACAATAAATATTATTTTAATATTTAATATTTATTATAATATTGTTTTCTTTTGTACATGTTGAATCTAGGGTATAGTAGAATAACTCATTTATTTGTTCGTTAGTGAGACTAACCCACTCACCGGGGAAAGCACTTAACTCTCTAGATTTGTGACACTTTCCATCATGATAATAGAAATAATGACTATATTGGCATGTTGTAATTTCTCTTATATTTTCTCTATAGAAACCATAACATCGTTTATCTTACCTTAGTGGACAGTATGAGAAATTTTGGGTTATATTTGAGTAGCTTTTCTTAGTAATTGGGTCAATTATTATGTCTCTTGGATAGTTTGGATGCACCTATTTGACCAACAGTACAATTGGCCATTGTTCTTTTCATCCCAACAGTACAAAATTTGTTACATTTTAAATGCATCACATAAATGTTTACATTTTGCGTTTGAATTTCTTATATTAACTTTTATCTATAGATGGTTTCATGTAATTATAAAGGAAAGACATCCTACGACATATCGTCCAGAGGAAGTGCTTCCAGAACAAGTACGGGAGGAACATGGAGCTATGAATATTAATGGAGAACAAGTTAATGATCACATTGAAGAATATGATCATATTGATAACATAGTTGAAGATGATGTTACAAATACTTTGATCCATGATTCATTTAATGCTAGAATGGATGATGATGATGATGATGATCATGAAAATGATGAACATTTTGATGATATTCATGATATACCTCTTCTTGATAAGGCATACAAACCCCTTTATGAGGCTCCAAGACAAATCTTCTCTCTGCTATATTGTTGATAATGAACTTGAAGGTTATGAATGGTCTTTCAAACATATCAGTCACACAGATGTTAAGGAATGTAATATATTCCATCACAAAATATATATGATCGTGTATTTTATTGTTAATTCATATATAAGTCAAATTATTAAGGATGAATTTAATGTGTTTCATTAATATTATTTCTATATTATATTAACTAGATTTTTATTTTAATTTGTTGTAGCATGATAGGTGAATATTTGTTACCACCGTCAAATATTTTACTTCGCACATATCGAGATTTATTTTCCATCATGAAAGAAATTGGAATGCAGTATGAAGCAATTCATGCATGCCCCGATGACCATGTTCTATATTACAATCAGCATGAATTTGCAACAGAATGTCCTGAATGTCATATTAGTAGATATCGCACAGATCAAGTAACTAAAAAGCTGCCTCGCAAGGTTCTACGTTATATTCCCATTATTCCACGTTTGCAACGACTGTTCAGGTGCAAAAACATAGCACAGTTTATGGATTACCATGCACGGAATAGAAGTCAAGATGACATTATTTGGATGCCTGTAGATGGGTCTGCATTTAGAGATATGGAGGAAAAATGGCCTCACTTTAAAGAAGAACCTCACAATCTTAGGATTTCTTTGGCAACAGATGGTGTCAATCCATTTGCAAAGATGAGATCTGTTTACTCGGTGTGGCCTATTTTTGTTATCAACAACAACATTCCTCCATGGTTGACAATAAAGAGGGAGCACATAATGTTGTCGATGATTGTTCCAGGTACGAACCCTGCAGTTTTTTTTTTAATGTAGTGGTATCTCATTTGTCGTAATTTTGTTGCATAATGCCATATATATATTTAATGTTTTTCTATTGTGCAATATGGTTTAATATATATCTAAATGGTACGCCTCATAATTATATTTTTTATATGTTCAAATCAATCAGGTAAGTACCAAGTCAAATATATGAATGTATATATCGAACCTCTTGTTGACGAGCTACTGAAGTTATGGAATGGCATCACTATGTATGACGTATCTAGACCAATACGACAAAGGAAATTTCAATTCCATGCAATTCTTGTATGGACAATACATGATGCCCTAGGGTTAACCCATTTTTGTGGTATGTAATTATAACTTCCACTTTGCATTTAATTTTACGAACTACTAGTTAATATACTATGCATGCATGTTTTAATTCTAAATAATCCAGTCATTTTGTATATAATTATAATTGACATAGATATTCCATCTCTTTATGTAGGTCTTCAGACAAAGGGGAAATTTGCATGTCCAGTTTGTGGTCCTAAGATCAAATCTCATTGTTCAAAAATCTTAGTAAAGGAGGTGTTTGATGAGTATAGGCACTTCCTCTCTAAGAATCACAGGTATCGAACTACCGAAAAACATCCGTTCAATGGAAAGCAAGAGACTGCATTAAAACTGTAGAGAATGACATCTCACCTATGGAAGTTGCAACGTAATAGAAATCGTCAAGGTACGTATAATGAATCATCGTATATGATATGTTATATTATATTTTATTATATTGTGTGTTGTTTACTGTAATTGACATTGATTTATGCAATTTCATGATTGTCGTTCATGTGATCATGAAGGCATTAATGGGCTTCCACGAGGAATGAAACGTTATCCTATACAATTTAGTAGGTTGCCCTACTATAAGCACCTACAAATTGCTCATCTATTTGATACAATGCATATCGGAAAGAATGTGATTGAAACATTATGGCGAATATTGGATGGAAGGAGTGACAAAGAAAAAATTGTCAAAATTTGCAAAGACATTCAAGATAGCAACCATGCAATGAAAGACGTCATTCAATTTCATAGCAACGGAGAGCAAATTAATATAAAATCACTTCCATGGATGTTAACGGAACAACAAAGTAATGTTGTAAAAGAAGTCATTCGAAAAATTAAATTTCCCACCGGATTTTGTACGAACATGAAGAATATCATAACAAAGAAAGGTGATTTCGCGAGGGTGAAAACACACGATTGACATGTCTTCATGAAGATAATTATTATGGTATTCATTTAATTATTATTATTTTTTCTTATTCCAATGAATATGGTTGGTATTTTTTTTTGTCTACTCTTTGTTGATAAAATGAAACGATTTGTATATTATTGTTACAGTATGTTCTACCTCTCTCTATTCCGGACAACTTCGACAACAATGTCAAGCAAATAATATATAGTCTCGGGAAATACATGAGGTAAGTGGTGATTTTTTCCATGTGCTTAGTGTTTGTTTAATTCAACATAGAACTTATATTTGATTTTCGTTCTCTAATTCATGTAACGTAATATAATTTTTTTTTCTTTAATCTTTTGATTAGGCTGTCATGTCACTTGTAGATGGTTGTCATCTAAAGAATTCCATAAAGAAGACATAAAGTATTGGAGGAGAGAAATTCCTCGTCTCATGTGTGAAATGTAGAAGCATCTACCTTCGGCATTTTTCAATGCACAGGAACACTACCTCATACACCAAGTTGAGGAGATTGAACTGTGTGGACCTGCGCACTCAAGGTCCATGTGGATGGTTGAGAAGCACTTGAAATTTATGAAGGGTTTGGTCAGAAAACGAGCATATGCTGAGGGTTATATGATGGAGGGATATATGGTATACCAAAACATGTTGTATATTAGTGAATATCTTCCTATGTTAGCGTCAAAGCTCAATTTACGTCGCATTTGTCATCCGGACTCCAATAAATATTTCAAAGGGGAGTACCCGAAGGGGAAAGGTAGATCAAGGAAGGTGAAAGGTAATATAACACATTTGACTGTTGATTTTTATGTA
Organism: Larix kaempferi; assembly: GCA_027924585.1. Taxonomy (NCBI): domain Eukaryota; kingdom Viridiplantae; phylum Streptophyta; class Pinopsida; order Pinales; family Pinaceae; genus Larix; species Larix kaempferi. The sequence goes on along the minus strand of BSBM01000666.1, from coordinate 5,682,124 downwards.
TATATATATCATACATATTCTATTTTTATATTCAATATTTTGCATCAATTTAGAGTGTAATTATATACTTTGTTAAGTGACTATACATTTGTATTTAATTTTAATTTTATTGTCATCAAACAGTTGGTCGAGAGTGGGATGCAATTCATTTATACATCGCAAACAATCTTGACTGGATGAAGGTGTGGGTTGAACGATGTGAACAATCTGGTCATGGAATATCATGGGAAGGTGTGGCTTCATTGGTTAAAGATGCACATAGCAATGGAGACACCAATCTAACACAAAGGGAAATCGATTTAGAAAGAGGTTTAAAAGATAAGCAGGTAAGCATATTAATCAACCACACTATTTATTTTTTTGTAAAAAATATTGTCGTTTTATGGCATTATAAACATGCACTAGTTAATCATAAATATTGGATCATTATGTAATCTTTTCCTGTATGGCTTGTTGTAGGTAAAACACCATAAGGCTATGTGGTGCAATGGATGTAGATATCGCATCAAAAAGTTGGATGAAATGAGGAAAACATCTGATTGTGGGATATCTGCAGTCTTTGAGGTGACCAATGTTTCTTCTAGAAGTGACATACATCCAAAACTCTCCAAAAATCGATACTATGGGTATATGGAAGACATTCTTCAATGTGACTTTAACTCCTTCAAGTTATTTATGTTCGTTGTCAAATGGTACATGTGTCGATTGAATAATCATGATCCCGATAAAACAATTATTGAACATGATAATGGATTTACCATGGTAAATACAAGGTTGTTTGAGCCAGGAACGAAGCCCTATGTTCTTCCAACCCAATGTGAATAGGTATTGTACTCTGAGGTTCCAGGTAGAGTGGGTTGGTCATTTGTTGTGAGACACGATCCAAGGGGAAGGCCTGTAAAGGATAACGTAGATGAAGGTAATGAAGACGTTCTCAAAGAAAAAGACGCCGTTGAAGATGATCATGATCAACATTAGTTAGAGGATCATGTTCCAGAAGAAGATGTCGAAGAACTAGTTGAATCAGATGATGTATCAGACAATGTCCATGAAGATGATATCGATGATGACATGATGATCGTAACTGACATGATGATCGTAACTGACATCGATGACGATGATGATATGGCCAATTCTTACAATGTTGAATCTGGATCATCATATGATACAGATAATGACTCGGATGAAGAAGATGATGAAGTCCGTTGAAGTGTACGAGGTATGCAGTAATATATCTACTCTATATGTTTTGATTTAATATTGTGATAGAAATATTGAATTTTATTGCTGGTACGTATAATAAATTAACCGTTTCTTAGTGTTTTTTCCATTTTCCTGTATGTTATAATTAGAAACATTGCTTGTTATAAAGTATGACAAAAAACACATTTAATCTTTTTGTAAATAGATATTTTTGTCGGGTTATGGGTAATTGAGAGTGATGTGAGGGGGGGGAGGGGCCATAAGAGCTTCCACCTTCACGTGGTTGGCCCTGTTTAGTAGAGAATATTAAATTATTCTCAAAACAGAGAGAACCTTGGTAAGGAAATGCACAATTATCATGCTAACCCAAATGGCGTGCTTGATCATGACCATCATCGTTGTATTATATCCGACGTCGCATGGGGCCAACGCTGAAATTTCTTAAATATGTGCTGGCTTGGACTGAAATTTGGCATGGTTAGTCAAGACGCATGCATTGATGGTGTGGGATGGTTTCCGGACTCAAACATGACTGACACTAACCATTGGAGCATCAAAAACCATACCTATAGATTAATTAATATGATACAATATGGGGCCAACGTTGAAATTTTTTAAATATGTGTTGGCTTGGACTGAAATTTGGCATGGTTAGTCTAGACGCATGCATTGACGGTGTGGGAGGGTTTTCGGACTCAAACTTGGCTGACACTAACCATCGCAGAGTCAACAACCATACCTATAGATTAAATAATGTGATACATGGGGTCAACATTGATTTTTTTTAAATATGTGTTGGCTTGGACTGAAATTTGGCATGGTTAAACTAGAGGCATGCATTGATGAAGTGGGAGATTTTCCAGACTCAAACATGACTGACACTAATCATTGCAGCATCAAAAACCATACATATAGATTAAATAATGTGATACATGGGGCCAACGTTGAAATTTTTTAAATATGTGTTGGCTTGGACTGAAATTTGGCATGGTTAAACTAGAGGAATGCATTGACGGCATGGGAGGGTTTCCACACTCAAACATGATTGACACTAACCATTGCAGCATCAAAAACCATACCTATAGATTAAATAATGTGATACATGGGGCCAACTTTGAATTTTTTTAAATATGTGTTGGCTTGGATTGAAATTTGGCATGGTTAAACTAGAGGCATGCATTGATGGTGTGGGAGGGTTTCCAAACTCAAACATGACTAACACTAATCATTGTAGCATCAAAAACCATACATATATATTAAATAATGTGATACATGGGGCCAACGTTAAATTTTTTTAAATATGTATTGGCTTGGACTGAAATTTGGCATGGTTAAACTAGAGGCATGTATTGATGGTGTGGGAGGGTTTCTGGGATCAATCATCATCATCATCATCATCATCAAAATCAATTTTACTTAGAAGAATTGTTTGAAGTCCTTGTTGTTCCATATAGGTCAAGAGCATCTATATGTCAATTCACTTCTATTGGATGCATTAGCATCTTGTTGGTATGGTAGGAAACCTATTGGTAGCATCATCATCATCATCATCATCATCATCATCATCATCATCATCATCATCATCATCACCATCTTCGTCATCATCGTCATCATCATCTTCATTCATCGTCATCCTCATCATCATCATCGTCATCTTCATCATCATCATCGACGTTGTCATCATCATCAATATCATTTATGTTTAAAGACTAGCCAATTTATGATTTTGATACGAGTTTCTCAAAAAAGGCTAAGACACTAATTATTTAGAAGCATCAATGTCAAAGACTAATTACCATATGTATTTGACCATAAAATTTCTAAAATATTTAAAGACTATCCAATCTATGGTTTTCATTTGAATCTTTCAAAGAAGGCTAAGAATCACCAATTATTTTGAACTCAATTTATTTCTTGAAGTGTTTCCTTTAATCTCAAAGAAAAATTGGCTTGAAGATGTAAGGCATCAGAAGCGACCCACTTGTGTTGGAAAAATGACTTTCCAAGGGAAAAGAACTAAACGTTCACACTTCCATTTGGCTAAGCTTTTCTACTAGCTTCAAGGAGAAGCATTACAATTGGTTCGAAGAGGTCGGTAACCACAAGTAGCATGCTTACATAGGTGAAATGAACCTTTATGGCTGAACAAGTTAAACATAAACACTTTCATTTTGATAAGTTATGATATGGAGCTACTCTTTCGTTAAAACCACCTAGGACTTACACCTTGCCTTATCTTCTAATTCATACCCTCAAGGGAATTGAACCTTGGTGGTTGTGCTAACATGTTGGCATCTCTAGCACTAAACCATGATCCCATCGACAAATATACTCAAAGTCTTATTGGGTTTCTAAATGAATTCATCCAATATTTAACATATAGGGTTTATCATTTGTTATTTCTCTTGTATCTTTTTTGCACTATCTTCGTTTAAATCTCAATTGCTATCAAATTCGATAAGAAACATTTTGATCTCTTCATTAAGAAATATGGTAACATCATTGATGGAACTTATTTATTTTCTTTTCCATTCATGTTTACATTGTTTTTCAATTTACCTATAAATGTAACTTAAGTAGTGTGATTTTTATGGTGTTAACATATAAACACGTGGAAATGGAATCAACCCTAAGTCAAGTGGAGCCTTGCAACTTGCTACATATTTGAGTCTCGACAATCTTCCTTTGAAATTTAATAAGAACACCAAAGAAGTTTGTTAATGGTTGGATTTGAGAATTTTCTAGGTGTGATTAATTAAGATATTAGGGCTCTAAAACAATTAATGTATCTACCCGTATGTTGAGATCATTTTCCATGCTGATGTAGTCCACCACCTTCCTTATTGTCTTACCAAAAGGCATGAGAATGAGGAAGAAGGCGTAAAATTATGTAATTCACCTTCAAAGAATGCCTTGCAATCACATTGGTAAGGAATCATAAGAAGATCACAAAAATCCAATGTGTCACATCCCCATTTAGTGCCAATTAAAGACTTATATGGTAAATTTAATATGAGACTTACTTATAGTTGTCTCTTACTCTTTGTGTATTGACACATGTTATATTTTATGGTTGTCTCTGTGCCTTGACCCAATTTATATTATAAGGTGAGGAGGTGCATGCACAATAATCCTTAGTTATGAATATGAGATGAGGATTTAAAGAGAAGAGTATGTAAAGACAGGTAATTTTTATATGTATTTTCGTGGTAACTGCCGAGGACAAATGTGGTGAGAAACCACAAGCGCTTGGAAGGATGAAGGGAGATTACATCATGATCATGCCACTTATAAAATTGAAGACTCTTCACGAGACAAAAAATGTTTTTTTAATTTTATTAATAACCATTGTGGCACTTTAGTCCAAATGATTTTTTAACTCATTGTTTCTCCATATAGTGTGCCAAGTGCCAGCTCTCTATATCAATGCATAATAAAAAAACTTAATATAAAACAATATATAATATAAAACACTATATAATATAAAACAATACAAAATAAAATATTATATAATAAAAAAATAAGAAAAAAAGCAAAATAAAAAACAAACTATATATAATACAAAAAAAAATCACTTACCATTTCACTTTCAATTCGATGCACCCCCATTTCACTTTCAATTCGACACCAGGAGGAGCTCTGCAACTCTATGAAACCTGCAACGAAGAGCTGGAGGAGAGCATGATTTGATACCCCATTTCAATTCGACGCGTGCGATCAGGAGAGGTGCTTTGCAATATCCATTTTCAAACCCTAAAGAATTTCAATCCGACACAGAGGAGCTTGAGAAGGTAGATATGTCCTCAGTATGTCTATGAATTATATGTTTAATGCATACATATGCTTGTCATATACAATGATATCTTTTCCAGGATTGCTTTCCTGTCCCACATGCTTGCAACCTGTTAGGGTTTCTAGACATATGATTCCCTAGATTCGACTTGGGTGGTCGAATGAATATCACACAAAGCCAAAAACTTATCCATATGTTTATCCAGGTTTCTAGAACCATCTCCATTGAAAATGGGAAGGCATCCAGCCAGTAAAGATGGTGATGAATGCTTCTCACCCTATTGGGCCAAAGGGATCATGCTTGTCTTTGACTATGGGTTACTGGCCTTTTCATTTCAAGTTATTTTCACCTTTTCATTTATGGAGCTTGTCTCAATGATTTCCAAGGTTGTGAATAAAACTCCCATTTGAGTCTTTCTCAAGGTACATGAAGTCTCTTTATCTTAATTTGCTCAAAGGAAAATCATTGGTCCACTTTAACCACCACTTTTGTTCTTCACAATGCACTTCTTGAAAAACAAGTCGCCCACTTATCCATTATTCTATATCTTGATGAAGTCTCTTCTTCCTCCAAGGAGGTTCGACCCTCTTGTGTGGTGCAAAGAGTCATGGATGTAAAACACATTCATTTTTAAGCTATTTTTTTAGTTTTAAGTTACCAAGGTTTCAAATTACATCATTTTGTTTTCAATGATGATCGTCTAGGCAGAGAGGGTTGAAGGAAAATGAGGGGAATAAAGTGAAGCAAAGGGTGGTTAATAAATGATTAGTGAGCATGTTATAAGCCCATAATTACATACAGTGCCCCTTTAGTAGAGATCTTATTTATGCAGACAAAGGTTCCCCTAATCTCAACAGGATATAAGAGAAATCATGACAACAATTATCCTGTGTCATTGAAAGCTGATATTTACCGTTGTTTATGCTCAGAATTGGGTTTTGATGCTACTTCTACCTTCAAACTCAACCCATAATTTACTATAGCATGCTAGTCATCGATTTTCAGTGGCTATGATATGACTTTTGACCACCATTTATGCTCAAAACTGCCTAAAAGGTGCCCAAGTTTGAGTACTAAGGAATTTTTTATGTTGGAATTAAACTCAGAACTCAAGAAGAAGGTTGTTTACATCATGAATTATGTCAATAATTGCTACAAGTCTCTTTTCATGCCTAGAAAGCACCCAGAATTAGGAATTTAAGGTTGGTTGTCGCTCTTATTCATACCCATATGTCAAGGTATATTTGTTTTTTTCCTTTTGGAGGTTCACAACCTTTCACAAGGATGTCCAAATACTTCCAAAAATGTTGTTTTTCAAGTATTCCATCATGTTATCATGTGCCCTAGAATACTGGGGGAAATCCTCATTTTCTTTCCTTGAGTCCATTTGAGGTGAAATGGGATCCCTTTAAATTAGGACTGACCTCTAACATCATAATTTTGTTCTCTAAGAGATGGTCCCACAAAGTAATGGGAAACTTTCCCTTGCTTGACCTTGTTGAGGTCATTGTCCATGGAATTGAGGATATTTTTGACCTCTTTGACTATCATGGGCTCTTTTCGATCCAAAGGATGAAATCTTGGGTTCCTTACCTTTTCTTCTCTCCACATATTCTCTTTTATAAGGGGGGTCATATTACTATTTAATGAAATTCTTGGAACTCTCATGTTACTTGTCAAATATTCAACATCATTGAATAGGATCTCAAGGTTAGTGGACCTTCTTTCTAGTAGTTGGAGAAAAAATTTAGCCTTGAAATAGGTATCATACAATACCATGGAAGAAACTTCTAAGGTATTAACTGTATAAGGAATGAGGTGATATATTTTACAAAACCTATTGTCTAGCTCTCTTGTGTCCACAACAACCTTTTCTTGCTTTGTTTTAGTATGGATTTCTGGATCTTGCGTTTATGTAGCAACCTTTTCTTGCTCTATTTCAGTATGGATTTATGGACCTTGCATTTCCGCAACAACCTTTTCTTGCTCTGTTTCAGTGTGGATTTTTGGATCTTGTGTTTCCACCTCATGCATTTCCACAACATATTTATATTCTTGTCTTTCCACATCAGGGATTCCCATAAAATCCTCCCAAGGCACTCTTAGCTTCTCTTGTTGTAGGGCATCCTTTACTAGGAGCTGTTTTTCTCCATGATGAGCAAGGCTCGTCAATTTTCATATATGCATATATCCCTCTTTATCTATTTGAGTCAAGATCTTGGATAATTAATTTTTTTCTAGATACATTGAGGATACAAGGTTGCAATCTTCATTTTCATATTGCTCTAGTTTCATAGAAGGATTTATAGGAACATCATTTGAGTCAAAAATCCTCTCAAGAGGACCTAGCCCCTTTGGGATGTAATTAGTTTTGAGTTGTATAACATTTGAACGCCAATAATTTTTGACAAATTTACTCTTATAGCATTCAATATATATAGTTCTTCTTCACCAACATCTGCCTCTTCTCCTTCAGGTAGATCAATTCTTCATTTCCTTCAATGTGCATATCTGCCTTTGGCATTGACCACTGCTGGGGAAAAAATATAACAAACCAATTTTCTTGTAGGTTGCGTTAATGTTCAGCTTGAATTCTGGATAAAAAAGGAAATTCCCGAGTGCAATTAACCAATAAAATGAATGAATGGCTAACAATTATCCCTGTGGACATTGTTTCGAAAGTCTGCAATAAATGCAATTGTCACAGTGCCTTCACTACAAAAACATGTGCTATAGGGATGGTATACTTATCAGGCATGCTGGGAATATGCCCATATCTCACTATCACCTCTACTTCAGTAAGATATTCCCATAATTTCTGTTGTTTGCATGGATGCAATTAATGTAGAACTGCCTTTTCTAAAGTCATGGTATGCCTAATCAGCAAACCAGGCTTTAGTATCATTTCCAGAATTGCATAATTTGTCAAACTACCTTTCACAGTCTTCCAAAGGAAGCAATTCCTTTAGATATATCATCATTGGATCCTATCTTTCCATCTAATATCTAAATTGAGGAAACTAATCTAATTCCCTCTCTTGCATCCCACATTCTAGGAACTTGGTGGAACATTGCTACACAAGCCACCACGTATTGTAAGTGTGGGATATAAAAGTAAGAGGGATGGGTTTTCATGAAAGTAAATCTATCCAATATCTGGTGGAACTCCAACCATAGTTCTAGAATCACTTTACCTTCTCAAAAAAAGGCATAGGTTCCACATCCAAAAGTGTTGTTATTCTAAGTAGTCGTAGTATCTAGAAACCATATCTTTTGGTTGAAAATAGTCCACTAGATAGAGCTTGATATGTGTTATACAAAAGACACTCTTTTGGTTAACACTCATCAAATTTGACAAAATGAATTCTCATCGTTTGAATCAATTGAAAGTATTTGCACTAGTGGACCTACATAATAGTTATAGGACACCTATCCTTGTGAGCGCTAGATGCCTCTTTGTTTGCACTAGTACCTTATTTCTAATGAATTAGTAATTGATATCAATATGATTGGATAGATCATGAAATGCCCGATTCTCAGAGATTTTGATACAAGCTTGATTGTCATAGTAAGTCATGGTAGTGCTCAAATTAGAAGTTGCAGCAGAACCTGGACAACAATAGGGTTTTTTCCTTGTAGAATGTGTAGCACTTCTCTCCTCAACATATATTTGTATGTATAATTATATTTTCTTTGTTCAACTTGGACCTATATTGTTTTATCCCAAAACCAGAAGTTATTTAACTCTATGTACCCACGTCGTCCGTCCGAGGACTGTTTCCAATGGTCTTGAGTTCCAACTTGGCAACAAGCCTCGGACGACGGGCATGGGTACACAAAGTCTAGAGTTTATTCCAAGTGTGGGATATCACACAAGAGGAACTGACGAAAATGAACATGACCATAAGCTGATTGATGGGAGTTCTAGTATAAGGTAATTTTTTGCCAATTTAATTATTTGATATTTGAAATTAATTCCAATTCAACTAATGTGTGGGATAGATGTGCCATGGATGAAAGTTTTAACATCTCAAGGAATTAGATCTTTGACCAAACACTAGGAATGATAAACTTGGGTACTAGGAAAGAAATAACAAAAACCAATCATTATCATCTGTATGGTTGTCGAAGGGAAGTTTCAATTCCCATAGGCAAGAGCTTGGGGGCATTGATGTCAAGGTATTCAATGCAAGCTAAAGGGGAAATGATTAGTATTGCTCATGATGTAAAAGTAAAGGATGTATTTCTCATGATTAGGATACTCTTGTATTTATAGTCATAAAAAAACAAGTTGTGGTATAGCTTCCCCTATTGTGGTTATTATTTTTTATTAAGCTCATGAACATTTATATGCAGTTTATTGTTTCTACTATCACTGTGTTTTTGTGATGAATGATTGAAGAATGTTATAAGTGTGCCTAACGAATTATGAACATGGATATATACAATTCCTTATATTTATTATCACTTTGTTTTATGTGATGAATTCATTTGCATGACTTGAGTATATCTGAATCTCTCCTTGAGGTCCCATGAATGAACTTGAACACTGGCTGCATTCATTTAATTTGAAAGAGTAGTTATAGTTTGAAAGAACTCTCTCCTTACCTTAGCTAGAATTCATTGAAAGGAAAGGCTTATTTGATTCATATGCATTTGCATGGTTTGATTCAGTCATCACACCACGAGTTTCACGTCCATCACCCGACTGAGTAATACAACCATTAAAATTTAACTCGCTAACTCAACACACTTTAACCTCGCTTGAGGATAAAAATAATTTGGTAGTTAGGTAGGACACCGGGGATAGGCATCCAAATAATTCCTCCTTGTCATTTTTATCTGAGACATAGTTGTTGTCCTCTAGGCTACTAAAATCCTCTAATATTTATTGACATGGTCATCGACCAGTTTGTGGAGGGGCCTCCCATTTTTTGGGGGGTTAAGCCACAAGGATTGATTCCGGATGGAATTTGTGGAATGCCACACTCCACTTAGCGCTTAAGGCATATCGATCCATTGTCTTCCTTGTACTCTACCATGATGGTGATACAGGGGCGATAAGACAGAAGTGCCAAAAACCTTTTCCGACGTGTCATGAACGAGGTAGCTTAATGACTTTTCTTCTAGGGCTCTTTTACCCAGGATCCCTTTCGGTAGAGGGATATCCTTCCATTATTGGTATCTCATTTCATATTAATCGACTTGGATTTCATCACCTTGCAAAGGATACGATTTGTCGAGGTCTCCAGCTCCTAGTTAGGAAGTTTGCTTGCTATTTCACCCTTTTAGAGGGTCTTTTTCTTTTTAGTGCTGCTTGTTTGCATTGTGGCCACTTTTGTTTCAGCTCGCTTACTATGACACCGGTCCCAGTACAGTTTTTTGATCTTGCTTTTTTGGCCCACGAGCCTTGTCTTTTCCTATCTCCCCTTCTGCACGCTCAGTTGCTTTAGGGTTTTTAAGTTCTTACACGGTCAATTACCAATTATCTGATGATGTGTGATGACCTCTTTTCCTAGGTCTTCAAGATGGTTGAGTTAGATGGTCTTCTCAAGGGACTGAACACCCCTTGATGGAGCCACTAACGCTTGACCTTAGGAGTAGTCTAGAGGACCACATGATCACATCATCTGTGTGGAATTTTCCATTTACTGTGATGATGGTCTTTCAGGTTATATGGAACAATGGTACATTTGAGAGAGAGATGATTGGTTGTACCCCACCTTGGTTGATTTTCTTATGGTCCTTTCATTTTTTCGATAATATTTTTGTGGTACCTTGCCTTTTACCTTTTGGGTCTTTTACTCATCTTGGGATATCTTTTGATTTGTACCACCTTTTATGTTTTTGGTCTTGTGGGTACTATGGTAGTTTGTCCACATTTGAGGTACACCCCCTTTGTCCAAGTTGTTATGAGTCTTTATACCCACTTCATACCACCCTCTAGACCTTAGTTAGGAAGGTTGCTTGCTATCATACCTTTTGGTGGTCCTATTTGAGTTACAAGAGGTAGTTACAAGGAGCTATTGCATATAAGAGGTAGTTACAGGGAGATATTGCATATATTTGACATTATTTGACCTTCCATCTCTTTGGCATGTCAAATAACATGTAGTTACAAGGAGCTATTGCAATATATATTTGACCTTATTTGTACCTTCCCCACAATGGTTGATTTACTTTTGGTCCTTGTACCCTGTTGTTTATTGGTCTTGTGGTAGTTTGTCCTTTAATTTTGGTCCTTTCATTTTTTTGTGGTACCTTGCCTCTCACCTTTTGGGTTTTTTACCGATCTTGAGTTATCTTTTGATTTGTACCGCCTTTTATGTTTTTTGTCTTGTGGGTATAACTATGGTAGTTTGTTCACATTTGAGGTAGTACACCCCCTTAGTCCCAAGGGTTATGAGTCTAATTTATACCCACTCTTTTCTTTTTTACTTCTACCTTACTAGTTGGTTTTTTTTACCCTTTGGTTGGTCCTGGTACCTTACTGGGGGCCATGAGTCTCTTTGGCCTCAGTCTGCTAGCTGTCAGCTCCTATTTATTGTGATTGTATTGAGCCTTTTGATGGTCATTAACTTTCTTTGATCGACCGTACCATAGCCCAGTCATCTCTCTCTCTCTGGTTTGTACTAACCCTATAATAGGGTCACTTGGTTCCTAGAGTTGACTCACCTCTAAGAGGCACAGTCATTTCTGAAAGTAACTCTTCTGAGTATATTACAGGAAACGTCTACACACAGGTAATCAAATATGTGTTGGTTATAAGACTTAAGTAATCAAATTGTTGGTAATCAAATATATGGTAAATAATTTGAATTAAGTAGTTAAGACTTCTCCTGTCAGACAAAATTGTTGGTAGTCAAATTATATTTGTTGGTAAAGAATTTTAAGAGTGGTGGAACTCCTCAATTGAACTTGTGAGGAAAATTATCTTGGAGAATAAGTGTCCTGATAGAAAAATGAGCAAAACTATGCCACTGTTGATAAAGAAATCCTTGTAGCACTGAGATGCATAGAGAAGTTCCAGATTTATTTGTTGAACCATGACTTTATCATAAGAACAGATTGCTCCAGTCTTCCATTTGTGCTAAACAAAACAATAAAATTTGCAATAGCGAAAGGAAAGTTAGCAAGATGGCAAGCATTGTTTTGATGTTATAACTCTACTGTTCATGAGCACATTTCTGGGAAAGAAAAAAGCATTCCTGACTTTTTAACAAGAGAATATTTGACACAGAAGTATGTTGTTAATTTTTAACAAGTGAGCTTGAAGCAAGCGAGCCTAAAACAAGCAAGCATGGTGCAAGCGAGCTTGAAACAAGCAATCCTGGTGCAAGCGAGCCTGGTGCAAGCGAACCTGAGGCAAGCGAGCGTAGAAGGTCAAAGCAGAATCCAGTGGGCCCATAACCCACAAGTAAACATGAAAATATCTGCTTGGACTGAAGGAAAACATCAGATCTATACTATTGATTATAATATTAGTTGGTTCGATTATATGCAAGATTGGAAACCTAGGTGGGAGTTGAGACATACTGAAGTATTAGATGCTAACTTACAGGGATCTGATGCTTTTATTAGACTAGTGCTAGAACTCAAAAGAATGCCTATGGGATCCAGTATTGCACTAGAGATGATTTGCAACTCCCTAAGAAAAGCAGCTGATGCAAGCAATTGGTTAACACACCTCTACCATGATCTTAACTTAATCTCGACAGAGGTCTCTACACATCACCTTGGGCTACAACTAGACCAACAATACTACTGTATTAACTGCATATGTTCTTTGGAGGCATGGCCACATCAAGATGCTAGTCTCTGGTTTCCAAGTACTACACACACTTATGAAAAATATAAAAAATTATGGTGGAAATTCTTGAGAAAAGAAAATACAGATAGAACATATTATACCATGCTAAAGTTTGGACCTCAAATTACACATATCCATGAGGATCTTGCATTCTATGTCCCTGATTGGATGAGAGACTGGTGGCAGTCATTCAGCATCAACCTGACAGCATTAGAACTAGCTGTTATTCATAATCTAAAACGGGAAATTGGAGAATCTCTCGAATAGGTCAAAGATATTTTGCAGACAAATATTACTGAGGATCAAATCCTTGGGTACTACATTAAATACAAAGAACAATGGCTTTTCAAAACCCGCATAGACGTCCACATGCATCATAATAGATGCGTGGTTTGGAGGTCTATTTATTCAAAGGAACGGTGCACTGAATCCAACCTCTTTTGAGAAATATATGGTCCCACATACTCTGATGATTTGTAAATGTCTCAAAAGTATCTAGCTATGAGTGGGGCCTGTCCATTCAGATTGTCATAAAGATTGAAAAGAAAGTCTTTGTAACTATGTCATGATAATATAAAGAAAGCCCTACTTTTCTTTGTGTCAATATGTTTGAAAATCTATGTTATGCAATAAATACCCTAAGTCAAGATTACAAGTAATTGTCCAAAGGCAACATTAGTTGGGAGTATGACTGAAAGGTACCATTTTTCAAAACAACTTACATGTTTACGGTTCCGTTTTTGCTTGATTCAATTACTTTCAATCATCTAAGAAGACCATGCTTGAATAAGATTATACAAGTTCCACAATATTATATAAAATATTGTTTTTGAAGATTTGTGAACACTTATTAACCACCTAAAAGATCTTACTTTTGAAAGTCATAAAAACTTTTAGAAGTTTTCCATAATGGTTAGCTATTTTTATTTTATATTATTATTGCTGAATATAAATATCTTACTAAATGTGACTAAGCTTCAATTACTGAGGTGATGAACCCAAATTGATGGGATGAGAGAGACTTCAGGGCCATGACGACAAAGCTGATAGTTGGATGGTTTGATATGGGACTCAAGATCCAAAGTAGCAATAAAAGAAAGCTCATAATTGCATTAATTTCTACTCATAAGAAAGATAAAGTGATCATCTTCCTCGTCGCTTAAATGCCTACATGTTGAAAAAGGGAATGAGGATCAAGTAACATTATAAAAGGTGCTACACGTCACCTTTTAAGAGGCACTATGCTTTGCGGTCGTATCTAAACTTTTTTCCCATGGTGCAGGTAGAACCAAAGAGGTATTTGTCAGATCTGTCTTCCTCGAGCGAGGGGATTTTAGGAAGGCTAGAGGAAAGTGAGACATCTAGTAGGTGTAGAAGAGTTATATCAACTAGATGTCAAAAGACCCGAAGAAAATTCAATAAATTCAATGAATTTTTTCAGGGTCTACGGGGGTCATGTTCCTATGATGATGAGAAAATAGATGACGTCGAGGTGCCCTTGAGGTACAAACATTTAGTGAAACAATGGGTACCCAAGGATCTTCCTCAACCGAACACAGATTTTTGTGTGAACAAGAGGATATATTGAATTGCACCATCGTCAATACATGGTTTTGGGTTGTTTTGCATGAATGGCATAAGGGTCCCTTACGGCACATGTACAGAATTGATGGATTATGTTGGACCCTGTTACAACTACAAAGATTGGATGCGCCTGGTCCAATTTACATAAAGTATGTGTAGATATGGATTGTCAACAAATTATTTACAGTTGAAAGACAAAAATCAAAATAAAGGATCAACGTTGTACATGGACGGAAGGCCAAAGGCCACAGGGAATATTGCGGGGTTTATAAACAGTACACAACCAGGGTCTACAATTAAGCAACCAAACTGTGAATTTGAAGGGTGTGAAGGAAACCGTGTTTTTGTAGTTGCCATTAAATCAATATCTACAGGGGAAGAGTTTCTTATTAATTACAATTTGAACTGAGTAGATACAAACAAGGTTACTATGGGAGTGGTACATATAACATTTTACCCAACCTTTTATTAATGAATTTAACATATTGAGGATTTTTTCGTTAGTTTATTTCGTTTAAATTTTCCATATTTACTTCGCAGGCTAGTGATCGGGATAAATCCCCGCCAGCAGATGGTCAGAGGAGTACATGTTCCTCCAGGGAGCAGGTATACATCTTTGTAATAGTACAAATATAATAAGAAAAAATTGTTTTTTCTTGCTCTGTTTTTTCATTTTTAGTATATTGGTTTCGTTTCTATAATGTTATCTAATTATTTCGTTTACGTAATTTTCTCTATGTTTTTTATGCAGTCTGGTTCTGCAAGGGTCACAGTACCCTCGATGCAACAGGTATACATATTCTTTGTAATAGTAACAATATAATACTTAATAATAGTTTTTAATCGATGTGTATTTTCATGATTAGTTTTGGATTCGTTTAGGTGACTTTCACTATGTTTTTGATTTAGGTATCTGTAAGGGGAAGCTCCCAGATATTAGCAGATCGAGGCAAGTCACCTATGAGCATCGATCCGAGGAGTGGATCACGATCCTCTAGGTTGCAGGTATAATCCATTGGAATTGTACCAATATAATATGTAGCATAATGTTTATTTTGTTATGTATTTTTCGTGTGTTTACTGGTTTCGTTGTGATAATGTTTTCTACTTCTTTTTTGCAGGGGCTCGATGATCAGGGAAAGTCCACAACCGTGGATCAGATGACATCATCATCCAGGCACCAACTAAACCTAGTTGTAATTTTAGGAATCTATCATGATAGATATGTTTTGTTAATATAATTTTAGGATTCTATCATGATATAACTCAGTAGTGTTTTATATATTTTTGTTGCAGCCCAGTGAATCCTTGTTTGAAATAGCATCACAAGAATGTTCAGTAGATCCTGAAGTGGCTGAGATCCTTAAAGATTCCGACATAATTGGTGAAGCCACAAACCCGTTTAAGATTATAGACAAATTGTTGGAAAAATATAGTGTGGAAATCGTTTCTCTGCTAATCAAGTTTCCGCAAACAAGCCAGAATATGGCAAGGATTGAATTGTTGGAATGGAAATCTGAATCCTTGCGAGTAAGTTGAGGAATATTGATTTATAAAATAATTCATTTATAACTTTATAATTTTCTCTTTTATATGATAGTACTAAACATATAAGACGTGGTTTGTATTTACTGAATTATCAGAGACCACACAATAGTGGTCAAGGTAGTGTTGGCACTAGCGAGGCTTGTGGAGATACGTGGCACCATGAGAAAATGACTCCACGTGCATCGAATACTTCACCATTGTTGTCGACTAAGCAGTTGGCAACACGTTCTGACACACCACGGACCCCAACTATGAGTGCACCGGCTGCTAGTGACCGACACACACTGGATCGTCCAGAAGAAGGGGTTGACACTAAGAATCCTGGTAATATTGATATTGACCTAGCTACATTTCCAGGATCTTCCTGTGTCACTAGCACAAGAACAATGGAGGAAATTTTTTTTGTCGACAAAGATCTCGTCCCACTAAAGATCGAGAAGATCCTAGGTAATTAATATACGTTGATCAAGTTAGTGTTTATAATTTCATTTTAATATACCGATAAAACATTTTTTTTCAACTAATTATGATCATGGCATGATCGTTTTGTAGGAAATGATGTTTTCTATAAACAAATGAATGATGCGTCCTTGAAGATCTTCGGGCCCACCATCTGAACAAGGTGGGATAAACAACCAAAAATTTTAAAAGATGAACTCACTAATTGGTTGGTTGGCCTGTTCGGCGACAAGACCTTCAATCAAGCCAAGGTCCTGAAAAAGGTTGGACAACATGTGAAGGTTGTCCGAGACCAATATAGGACCCACCTGGAAAAAAACCCTAGGTATGAACTCCCTCCAATGATTCCAACAGTGGAGTGGAAAGATCTAGTGGATAATGGAAAGGAGAGGGCTTACAGAAGAGAAGGAAAGATACCACTAGGCACAGGGAGGTATGCAATACTCTTTGCAATGTAATTCTAAAACTTATTATTATTGATTTCTATATCGAACTTGGAACATATAATGTATTTCAACACTTGCATAGGCTATCAGACACACCAAAGGCCACAAAGGAAAGACTGGAAAAGGTCAGCACAAGCTTGGGCCTGGTGTTTATTCGAATTTGGCGACACGAATTGTAAGTTTCGAAAAACCAATAATGCATACAAATAATAAATTGCAAATTATTTTTCGTTTTATTGCACCACAAAATGTTAATTAACGACGTTATGCAAATATGTAGGCCAAATGATTCAATGAAGTGGTCACTGAGGAAGACATGAATCTTGGCTTCCAGCAAGGCTTTGGAGCTGTTGTTGAATGCCGAAAAAGCTTCTCTGGGAAAACACAGTCTTTTGGTACCAATCCATCCGATGCACAGGTAAATAAAATCTATAATTTTAATGAAGATTTATTGCTTGTGCAATCTATTAGTTATAAATCCTTGACAAAATATATTGACTATGTTTTGAGCACGAAAGCAATGATCCCCCTAATGTCTAGGAGGGACAACAACAAATCGAAGATCATGCTTCAAATCCTGGTAATGAATTTATTCATATACTACAATTTTATGTATAGCATTGCAAATGGTGAACATTAATTGTAGTTCACCATATTTCAACTGCAGAGCATGTAGAGGGTGAAACTGTACAAGTTGAGCCTAGAAAAGAACATGAACAACATGATGTGGCCACACCAGGTAAAAAAACACCTTTGTAATGTTTTTTTAAAATGAAATACTTGTCATTACAATAGAAAAATACAATGATGTAACATTTTCACATTGTTGCAGCAAATCCGAACCCCTTGCCGCAAAATCCACGTCTAGATCTGCACTCTAGGATGCAGAAATCGCCACAAGCGCTTGATGAAGAACCAAGAACTAGAGGAGAAAGTCCAGATGTAGATGCTCCTCTTAGAGATTATTTACCACTAAAGAGAAGAAAAACTAAAAAGAAGTGACTAGAAAATGTCGTCTAATTATTTTTGATAATAATATATCGTCCATGATTTTTGGCCTAATGAATGAATGAATGGTTTAATGGTTTAATGATTCTGTGTAGTAAACTGTTACCTTTATTGAATGAATGTGTTGACTAGATGAATGAATGGTTTATTGAATGTTATCTTTTATTGTATGAATGTGTTGACTGAATGAAACAATGTTTTAATGAATGTTAGCCTTTATTGAATGAATGGTAGATGAAAGTTCATGATGAAATATGGATGAATTTGCACGTATTTGTTTTTTTCAAGTACATGCATTGGGTATGGGGAATTGAGAGTGATGTGAGGGGGGGAGGGGCCATAAGAGATTCCAACTTCACGTGGTTGGCCTTGTTCAGTAGAGAATATTAAATTATTCTCGAAACAGAGAGGAGCTCAATGACTGGCTATGATGCTGGCTTTCTACAACCCACTCGCGTGTCATCTAAATTTTGACAATTTCTTGGAGCTTGTTGCGATGTTTGGTTGCTCATCATAACCAATTTCGAGTTTCGACAACTTCAAAGGATGAGTAAATGATGCACTAGAATCAATATCCTTAACCTTCTCTTTAATTTCCTTGGAATCAATATCCTTAACCTCACATTAAACCCTTCCAAAATGGTATATTTACCATTGAAGCTTGGCTTCTGAAGCATAATATTTGCAACTAATCTAGCATACACCAACAACAATTAGAAACATGTTGCCTGTTGTCAATGTTCGTCATTTTTTAGGGCTGCAACTTGCCCATAATGGCTCCTCTTATGCTAGGGAATTAAAGAAAACAGGAAATTAAAGAAAATATATAATTTGCATCAAAAAAATAACAAGGTACGAACTGAACTGAGGATATTTGAACCTGCGACCTATGTCTAGTCCCAAGGCTACCACCTTCAAGCTTGAAGTGCAGCTGACAATGGGAGACCACCTTCAAGCAACTTGATTCATTCTGCATGCATTTCACAGTGGGAGACGACGGGCTACCACCTTCAAGCTTGATTCATTATGCATGCATTTCACTGTGCAACCGTCTCAAATTATCACTGCGTTTTCCCTCAATTTGTTTCTCAATTCAGCATGACCCATGCTTGCCGTCCGAGGAGTGTTTCCAGCGGTCTTGAGTTTCAGCCTGGAAATGGTGACAATTCATGGTATTATGTTTCCCTTCGGCTGCAATATGACAAACTCAAATTTCACTACGAAGGTTTGTCTGCAAATGTGATGGTTTGGGTTCTAATAGACGCGTGGTTCGGAGGTCACTTTGAGGAATTGCTCTGGGGTAACAGAACCCAAACCGTCACAGTTGTCAGACAAACCTTCACAGTGAACTATACGTTTTCCATATTGCAACTGAAGGGAAACATAATACCATGAATCGTCATCGTTTCCAGGCTGAAACTCAAGACCACTGGAAACACTCCTTGGACGGCAGGTGTGGGTCATATTGAATTGAGAAACTAATTGAGGGAAAACGTAGTGAGAATCTAAGATGGTTGCATAGTGAAATGCATGCAAAATGAATGAAGAGTACTGGGTGTCGAGAGAAATGGTTGTGGGACGTTGTATGAGAGGAAATGGTGATGGGAATTGATTGATAAGGTCAGGCTTGAAGGTGGTAGCCTTGGGACTAGACATAGGTCGCAGGTTCGAATCTCCTCAGTTCAGCTCGTACCCTGTTATTTTTTCGATGCAAATTATAGATTATATTTATTTTCCTTTGTCGAATGTACGTATCCCTTTATATGTTTTCTTTATTTTCCTTTTTTAACTTTATGTATCCCTTTGTGATAATGGGAATTGTTAATATCGAGTCACTTGAGAATGAACATAAAGAGGATTTCCATGGTAATCTCTTCCATCCAAACCTATCAAGTGTACTTTTATGTTCAATTTGGAATATTGAGTCACTCGAGAATTGCTAACGTAAAAGTGCACTTGATAGGTTTGGATGGAATATATTACCGTGGAAATCCTCTTTATGTTCAATTTGACCATGTCTTCCTTGCATCGATAACTTCTAGCAATCCCGAGTTTGTCCACTATCTCCTTCAACATTCTTCATTCTTTGAACAATTTTAAGGCTTCCATGTATATGTTTACTGATCCACACTTTTCACATTAGAGTTGAGAGGAATGCTACTATTTTTTCCATAAGGCATAGCTTACTACCATGGATGCTACCAATCACTCAATACCAATTGATGAATATAATTTGTGCCATATTTCTTGAACTCATACTTGTCAATTATATCTAGTAAATTCATAAAAGAAAATCCTCCAATCATCAAGCTGCTTTTATTTCATTTGATTCAAATACTCCCCCTATCATATGAACTTCCTCAATGGCATCACCTTCACACAGGATGAAGTGACTGAATTAGAGGGAACCACAGGCAGACTCGTATAGATGTCAAATGACGAGGATGAAGAGTCAACTTTGAATCAACTATGTTGAGTGGAAAGCCAACATGGCTCTCTTCGTGAGATCCAAGAATAATAGTATATCTATTGATTTCCAAATAATAGTGTATTTTTGTTTTTAAATATCATAAGGTAGTCGGATATCCGACGACGATGCAAAACTAAGCCGATGTTCTTGCCATACCTCTGATGGAATTCAACATCGTATTTCAGCCCTTTCCATGTCTGATTGTCGTCAGATATCCGACTCCCACACCGAAGGTATCCGACGTTCTTGCCATACCTCCGACAAAAAGGAATGTCAGAATCCAACCTTTTCCATGTCTGATTGTCGTCGGATATCCGACTCCAATACCGAAGATATCCAATGTTCTTGCCATACCTTCGATGGCAAGGAACGTCAGATTCCAGCCCTTTCCATGTTTGATTGTCGTTCGATGTCCGACTCCAACACCGAAGGTATCCAACGTTCTTGCCATATCTCCGACGGCAAGGAACGCCGGATTCCAGCCCTTTCCATGTTTGATTATCGTCGGATATCCGACTCCCACACTGAAGATATCCGGCTTCCTGTGAAGTGACCAAATTTGGTTATCTAACTGCCGAGGGGAGTCAAATAACTGACGAAGTTCCAGCCATTGGATTTAAGCCGAAATTGGACCGACGTTAAAAAAATATGGAGGTTGTCAGATGGTCGACCACAAGATGTAGAAAATCTGACTTTTTGGCCGTCGGATTTTGGGTCCAAAAAACCTAGTGTGGCCCACCAAATCACCTATATGTCTCTTTTCAAATGATTTATTTGGAGTTCCTCTGATAGTCTATTGGGAACATTTTAAATTTCTTTGTTTGGAAACCCCCAATGGCTAATATGGGATTTCAAAATATCTTCTTTTAAATTGTTCCAACAATGTATCAGACCATTTAAAAATTCTAATTGCCTATGTTTTTTAAAATCATTGACAGTTATAAGGGACTTTCAAAAGAACTTATTTTGAAAATCCCCAACAATATATTGAAATGTATTGAAAGATCTTCTTTCAAGAAGTCCAAATAGTCAATCAAGCATTTTTAAACATTCTCTTTCATTTTCTTTCAAAAACTCACAACAAGCCATTGAAGAGAACTAAATGCTTGAATGAAAATTCTTTTAGAAGATCCTAATGGTGGGGAGGGGGAACTCACCACAATTTGAACATGTGGACTTAGTGTGCCAACATGTGGAATCCTTCAAATTTAATGCGCTAGATAGAAAGAAATATTCCCACAATCTTCCTATAATATTTCACATATTTTCAAAATAGCAATCCCATATTTGAAATTGATGAAGTAGATAGGAAACCAAGGGCTATTTAAGCGAACCAAGAATTCAAAAGGGAGCACTATGATTTTATCCTTTTGATAAATTAGAGGGATACAAAATTCAATTTGAATTCTCCAATCATCAATGAGATTTCAATGATATTTCCAACATTTGAATTGTCAATGCTCTCTCCTTTGAGCACAAAATATTTCACCAACTTCGACGAAGTAGGTTTGCATTCCTTTTCTTAGATTCAAATTTATTAAATTGTTCATTTGATTTCAAATCTATATTTCAATTCAAAATTATGTTTTCTCACTACAACAAAATACCCTTTTGGGGGTGGTTTTTGCTTGCGGCGGTTTTGGTAACCCCCCCCCCCCAAATTTTTTTTTTTAGGTCTTTGGGGGTGGTTCTTCAAAACCCCCCTCAAAAGTCCCAAAAATTGGACTTTTGGGGGCGGTTTTTAAAAAACCCCCATAAAAAGTGCAATTGTCAGTATTTTTGGGGGCGGTTTTGTAAAACCCCCCCTAAAGTCCAATTCTTAATACTTAAGGGGGCGGTTGTTTAAAATCCCCCCCGAAAGTCCAATTCTTAATACTTTTGGGGGGGGGGTTATTTAAACCCCCCCCCCGAAATTCCAATTTTCAATACTTGTGGGGGCGGTTGTGGAAACCCCCCCCCCCCAAAAGTCTTGACCCCCTAAAAGTGGCTTGTAGCAGTCTTGCTAAACCCCCCCCAGAACATTTTTTAAAGGTATTTGGTGGCGGTCCTTAAAACCCCCCCTGAAAAGTCCTTAGAATTTTACTTTTAGGGGCGGGTCCTTAAGAACCCCCCTCAAAAGTCCTTAGAATTTGACTGTTGGGGGCGGTTTTCATAAAACCCCTCGAAAAGTCCAATAGTCCAACAGGACTTTTGGGGGGGTTTGGAAAGATCCCCCCAAAAGTCTTGTTGGACTTTTGGACTTTTTTTTTTGGGGGGGGGTTTGGAGATCCACACTCTCGGAATATTTTTATCATCATCCTATGAGCTATGGCGGGCATTTCCATAAGGCCAATTAGGCAGATTTTACCAATATACTTGGACAATTTTTTATCTTCTCCTAGGCTTGGTCTAATTTCCCTAAACCACTATTTTGGCAGGTCCATAAATTCTTCTTCAGGGTGATCTCTTTGGACAAACTGAGACCATGGTTGAGTAGACAAAACAACAGCTTACAATATCCCCATGTGCTCACGACATTTTCTTCAACACACAATTTGGGTCGGGCATCCTCTTAGGGCTACTTGGACCCCATGTTGGGTTTCAAAATTGGTTTTTTGGGGATAGAGTCTAATAATGATGTTGAACTAGATCAAGGCCTTCACCAAGGAATACTGCTCGCATGTCAAAAAAGATGGACCCCTCTAATTGTGGAAGGTGATTCCAAGATCATTCTCCACATGGCTGCTGAGATGCACCGTTGAAAATCAAGCTCCAAAGTGGCGTCGTCATGGCAGTTGGAAGGCGCTATCTTCCCACGTCAAGTCGATCTTCTAGCCAACCACAGGAGCAGTGTTGACATGGCCACTTGCGCTTATATGTCAAGCGTAATGGCAATAAATTAGTTGAGCAGTGTTCACATGGCCACCTGCGCTTATACGTGGGACAATTTGACAGAAGCAGTTTTTCCGGATAGCTGCAGAGTTATTCAGGACCAAGACATGATGGTTTTTCGTGCGAGAAGACATCATGCTGACGATAATCGGGACATGTAACTCTTTCCTTTTGCAGTTGTCCGCATTGGCCTTTAACTCTTGCCTTTTGCAGTTGTTTGCATATTCGACCTTTAACTCTTTCCTTTAACTCTTGTATTTTCATCCTCCTTCGCATCACTCGTTGTACCTCCTTCAGTTATTAAGATGTACCTGGTTCATCATAACAATCGGTGGCAGGAAAGAATATAAGGAGGCTCAAGGTGGCAACCGTGATCGTCATTGCTGGTTTTCTGCATGCATACAAGTTTTGGTAATATTGTTGATTATGGAACAAGCCTCTGGTGAGAGGATGAAGGAGCCGAAAGATACTAACTGTCATCGAGAGGTTGGAGATAATTCCAGTCGCAATAGGAAGAGAGGGCGTTGGGATTTTCCCGAGGATCCAGGTGGTGGTTTGTCTCGTTCCTATCAGTGGGCGCGTAGGGATGCAACTTCCTTCGCTCTTAGCATCCCCTTTGAAATCCAGAGGAACATCAATGACTATGAACAACAGTGGTGGGATCGTCTGAGTAGGGAAACCATGGTGGGGGAGCGAAAGCAACTGGAGAATTGGATCATTGATCCTGGCAACACAGCTGGTCACCTCAGTCTTTACGAGTGCACTGTTGCGCTATTTTGGATGATGAAAAAAATGGTTGGATATTATTCCATTCGCGATAGGCAGATTCTCTTTGAAGAGTCTCGCATGATTCACCAGAAGCTGGATTTCCTTCTGTCTGCCATGGCTTCAAGATCCTCCATGCGCTACTTCTTCTTCCATCTTTCTCCATCCGAGGAGTTCTCCAGAAGCTCCTTATATAGTTCGCTGATGTCTGGGTGGGTGGGTGTTTATTTGGGGGGTTTGGGGCTAGCTGGTTTAGCATTTATCTTATGTATCAGTTGTTATGAAGCTGGGGTGTCTATTATGCTTGGGTGTCTATATTTATGCTCTTTGGCCTGTGAGCCTATGGGAAGAAAGTATATTTGGTTCTGTGGTTTTTTTTTTAATTCTGTGGTTTTTTGTCTGTTTAGGTAGAAGGTTCGTCTCGGTTACTGCGGTAACAGCCTTCAGATGTGCCACGAGGGGGTGTGTCTGTTTTGATGAAAAATTCTGAGCTTCGGCCAGATTGTTACTTTTGTAATTCCACCTTTTAATATAATGCAAAATCTCCTTCCCAAAAAAAAAGGCTACTTGCAGGAATGGTGTTTAGTATTCCCAAAGGATTATTCTTCCATATCACAGTCATGATAAGTGTATTTTTGTGTTTTAAGTAACTGTAAGTACCGTTCTCTACTTTTAAAAAGTTGATTTCTGATGAGGTAAGTGTTCAAGTAAAAGCTAATATTTTTTTGATAATGCATGATGCTAAGAATGTATCTGCTAATGCATACTTTAACCATTCCTTTCACAAAAAGACATACTTTAACCATTCCTTTGAATTTTTCATAGGACTCTTTGTAAAATTACTTAGGGTAATGTGATAAATTTGAATATTAGTTTAAATTGGATTGAAAATGACTCTTCATAATGAATTATGATGATATGAACATATAACTAAGAATGTCGAGTTTGATATGATTTACATTATAACACAGATCCCTATTCTTGGAGAATTATGTTATGATATGATTGTGAATTTTTGCTAGATGAAAGTCAAGATTGCATATGTATGTATTATTCTTTTCACTAGTTGATTTCTGATTGTCTATGCTGATTTAAAATTTGAAACCTCTGTGTACGATCTCTGTAACTAAATGCGTCCTTGAAATGGTTTTTTCTGCAAGATTGAATGTCAGTCCCACTGCATTTGAATGGCTTGCAATACACCTTCATGGTAGAAATGTTGAGTTAAAACGGAGTATGTTTCTTTATTTGAATCTTTCAAGAAATCCATTGATCAAAATCTGTATGTTATTATTGGTTGGGATAGAGCCGTGATTGCAGAACATTGCAATTATTGGTAATGAGAAAGTGAATTGATTAAGAGGACAGGTCGAATGCCTCCCCTGCATCTATTAAATTGAAGTTTACTGTCGAGGCCAAATCCATTGAAAGGATTTGGCCAAGGTGTATTTGAATTGCTTAACCGACAGATTCCTTAAAAACCAATCACGCTAGTAAGATTCAACAAAGACAATCTGATCTAATTGCAGTGCTGATTGCATTGAGTTAATGCATATTGCTGTGTAAATATATATTTTTTATAATATAAGCTGTATTTTCTAAAAAAAGTGAAAATTATTGACTTAAAAAGTGAAAAGTGTTTTTTCGTTGCATATAATATAGATTAATCTTATTAATTGCATATAGTTGTCCTTCATTCATGTTCTCTAAAATAGTAAAAAAGTTGGACGAATTCTCCCATACTTAGCCAATTTCTTGATTTTCACTAATTTGTCGTATCTCTCCAGAATGATTCATAATGCAACAATGATTTCAACTTCATCCCACATCATCATCTATGCCATGCGGGCATCAATATCCTTATTGTGGGCATCAACCTTAATGCGGGCATCACTTAGCCCCTTTACAACACTTAGCCATTTTTCCTTTGTCTTTAGTATGCAAAATAACATTTTTCTTCTATTTTGGCAGGTTGATATTTTCCTTATCTGATCACCGTAAGAAAAACCAAGAGCATGGCTAGATAGCCATTTCAACAATGAATAGGGCCATATGGAGAGCATTGATGGAGAGCGATGATACCAATGAGCAAAGAAATAATGAGTATTCAATGAGGAATTGGCGGAGTCGCAGTTGCCAAAAGTAGAAAAAATGGACAAATTTAGGTGTTGCAGCTACTCGAAACAGGAAGAACAGGCACTTTTGGAGGTGTCGTAGCTGCTCGAAATAGGAAAATTGGACAAATTTAGGTGTTGCAGCTGCTTGAAATAGGAAAAATAGGCACTTTTGGAGGTGTCATAGCTTCTCGAAATAGGAAAAATAGACAATTGTTGGAGAGCGCTGATAACGATGGAGAGCTTTGATGGAGAGCGCTGAAACCGATGAGAAAATAAATAATGAGTATTCAATGAGGAATTGGCAGAGTCGCAGTTGCCAAAAGTAGGAAAAATGGACAAATTTAGGTGTTGTAGATACTCGAAACAAGAAGAATAGGCACTTTTGGAGGTGTCGCAGCTGCTCGAAATAGGAAAATTGGACAAATTTAGGTATTGCAGCTGTTTGAAATAGGAAAAATATGCAATTTTGGAGGTGTCGCAGCTGCTCGAAATAGGAAAAATAGACAACTGTTGGAGAGCACTGATACCAATGGAGAGCATTGATGGAGAGCGCTGATACCGATGATCAAAGAAATAATGAGTATTCAATGAGGAATTGACGGAGTTGCAGTTGCCAAAAGTAGGAAAAATGGACAAATTTAGGTGTTGCAGCTACTCGAAATAGGAAAAATAGGCACTTTTGGAGGTGTCGCAGCTGCTCGAAATAGGAAAATTGGACAAATTTAGGTGTTGCAGCTACTTGAAATAGGAAAAATAGGCGCTTTTGGAGGTGTCGCAGTTGCTCAAAATAGGAAAAATGAACAAGTTTAGGTGTTGCAGCTGCTTGAAATAGGAAAAATAGGAACTTTTGGAGGTGTTGCAGCTGCGGTAAAGAGAAATAAGCCATAGTTAGCGGTGTTGTAGCTGTGCGAAATGGGAAAGATAGGCGATTTTGACAGAGTCGCTTGGGAAGATACTTGCTTAGATCAGGGTGAATGGAAGGAACTGACTTACCCCAGATAACCCATAGAAAAACTATTCTCCTAATAAAAATTTGTAAATGGGAGGGCTTGGGTTTTTTATGTAAATGTCTCTTTTTGGCAATAAAAGGTGTTGGTCACCCTATATGCTACTTAATTACAACTAACACATAGGATGCTCAATATAAATTGTCAAACCTAGGGAAGTCTTTTATTTCAATGGCAATAAGCACAATCTATGCATAAACATTTCAAGTAGTTGATTAATTGAATGTAGATAATAATCCTACCTATCTGCTCAGCCAAACTCATTCCATAAAGAAAACTAATCTAACTCATACATCTAGGAATTCAAAGTGCAACTACCTTCCTACATAAATCAACCTAGCAGTTACTGATCTAAGAATAGAAATGAACTAGATTATTTTTGCAAGAAGTTAAATCCTATAATTATCAAACTACAGTATTCAATCTTTACCAAAATGATTCATCCAACAACTACTGTAACTCAATCATAATCTGCCTAATCTATGAATTCAACTAAAGATACAACAACAACCAGAATTAGAAAATAAACTTGAACTCTAAATTGATAATCATTGGAAATCCTACGAAGCATAAATACTTAAAGGAATTGGAGCTGAGCTTGGCTGTAATAGCTATTGAACACACATGCATTAATCAAACTAACATACACAGTCGACTGTCACACCACACAGTTGCAGCTATTCGTAATGCAAAGAATAAACTACCAATAAAGAATGCAATCATAAATCTCTGTTGCAGTTATCTGAAATACGCCTAATGCAATTCCACATAGATCCATAACCATAACAATCTTAGGCATTTAATTAAACCAGCGCAGATCCATCTCAAACCCAAATCTATCAAGCACCGAGAGGGATCCAATTTCTTGAGGTGTATTTCTTTTTTTAAATTTAAACTCAAGAAATTTGATCTCTCTTGATTGATAGATTCAGGTTTAAGTTTTAAGTTTTTATTTTATAAAGGAATATCTTTTTTTATTAATTTTCATAATATTTTATTTTATGAACCAACATGGATTTCTATATTTTATTTTATGAACCAACATTAATTTTTTCTATATTTTTTTATGTTATTTTGATTTCCATTATATAGCCATTGATTTCAAAGGTGTTTTTCAAACGAAAATACACGTCGTTACAAAATATATATTTATGGCCGACTTAATATATCATAATATATATTACTTTTTACATTTTATTAATTTTTACAAATGTTACATGTTACATCCGTCATACTATTACTTTTTACATTTTATTATATTCGAAACACATTACATGTTACAAGATCTCCCCCATATTATTACTTTTTATTTTTACATTTTATTATATTCGACAAACGTTACATGTTATAAGATCTCCCCCATACTGGGCTATAGAGCGCCTCTCGGCGCAATGAAACAATATTGATGTATACCTTGTCAGGACTGCTGATTAATCTGGAAAAAGGCATGTATATGGTTTATGAAAGTAGGGTGTAACTGGGAAAAATGATGAAATAGGTATGGTCAAAAAGGGGCATTTCTAGGGCCCAACATTTCCCCCCAACTATCCAATTGCATGTCCTCATGCAACAACCGATTAGTTCGATCCTGACTCTGATCCTGGTTCATATTATGCAAGTAAGTTGAAGGAATCAATTTTGACAATTAGCCATTGGAAACGCTGGTTCTTCTATGATAGCCTCTCCTTACCCTTAGCAGCTTCGTCTTATATTGGAACTCACCAGATTTTCAATTGTGTTGGTCCTTCTGAAACAATATCTTTTCCTTATGTCCTCGTCTCAACATCTTTTTCCTACATTGTAATTCCAACAAAAAAGAAACTTTGAGGGCGCTGGTTCTTGTGTAATTTTGAGGGCGTCCTATTTCTTGATTCGTTTGGCCTGCTGAATCGGTTCAATGTTCCTGAAACAATGAGGCTGTGCCCTGGGATAATTCCTTTGATTGTCTTGCTCCTGAGGGTTTCTGTAATGCTAGGTCCACTACTGTAACTTTTTTCCCTGCCATATTAAAAATATCTCCACATTCTGGGCATATCATTTCTAGCTGTCCTTCATTCCCCTGAATGGACGATAAATTCCCCAATTGGTCTGTAGCTTCCACCATTGAACTCGCATATTTCTTTGCCTATTTCTGGCATGTCTCCTTCCATTTTTCTAGTTCTGCACGAAGCACTTGCACATCCTCCTTTAACAGCTCATTTTCAAACAGAAGATTCTCTATTTGAGGTTCTTCGATAGCAGGTTCTTGTGTATCAGCAAGTGGTCGGGGCTTTAATATGGGAATCCCGATTTTTGCCCCAATAAATTGACCTGCTTCTGCTATAGTATCCGTTTTGATTTTTCTCCTTTTTGCTGGGTTGGATGTCTGGCCTTTGCTTATTAGCCCTTCTTTTCTCCTCTGAGGTAGAAAAAATCCTATCGCCTTAGAAACAGGGCCAAATCCCTCCTTTCGAATTAAAGTTCTTCTTATTTCAGGGAAGGTCTCCACATTCAGAGCTTCTAGACCGCTTTCTGCTACTGCTTTCGCTTGACGTTCTTCTTCTACTATTGCGATTTTAGCTTCCTCAGTTTCAATCTCCTCTTCATCCTCCAATCGAACTTATGGTGTTCCAATCCTCCCCCCAACTGAGTTTGAGGAACTCCAGTCCTCATCCACTATCTTTGAAAAGAATTCATGGGGTGCTCCTGGATGAACCAGAAGTTGCCCCCATGTCAACTTGTTATATTCCAGGGCCTATAAGATCAATAATTTAATTAGCCCATGATTTGAGAGGGATGATAAGGGGTGTTGAGCTCTTTTAGCATAATAAGTCATCCGTTGCAAGGATCTAAGAAGATAGTATGGCATATTTAGTAGCTTACGATAACGTAAATGTGATAGGAGGAAAAATTCATAAATGTAAACAACACTGTACCTCCCTTCACATGTAAAATATTTCTTTAAGAAGAGTGCAAATTGGTCCCACGAACTCGGAAGAGTCTCCAACGTTGTTCCTCTGCCCCGTGGTCGAACACTCTCCCCTGCCGCCAGGAAATCCTCAGTTGCAGCCAGGTGAATGCGTTTCCGACTAAACTAGTGCTTCCGGATTCTGGGAAGTCCCGTTACCTCCATCAGGATTACCTCTGAAACATCTACCCTTATGCCTCGAACCTCTGAATGAGTGCTCATCATGTTTTGAGAAAATTCGAGGGTTGTTTCCTGATGAAAACCATTCAAGCATTGAAAATAGTATGTCCACCCTGCTTCTTGAAAGATAGTAAAGACATCTCTATTCTTATACAGAGATTCTATTGTTAAAGGCTCATACCTCACAGGGATACCCATACCACTTAGCGTTTTGCGAAATATTGTAACGAATACACCAGTTACAGTTTCGAACATCGAACTAACTACATGCAGACACGATTGATGGATAGTTGAAGTTTGAATTGAGCATTTTTGGAAAGGTGGCATAGTTAATTTTGGGATAAAACCCGTGGCAGGATTATCGCACAAGTCAGGTAGAACGACGGTCAAATCATAAGTACGGGTAACAACTTTAAACGTGATTTTGGTTCAGTTGATTTGTTGTGGATCGATGACAGGGGTAAATAACAAGTATAACCATTATTGCTTGAGATGTCAATACAACCCGTACCTTCAAAATCATTGCTCAAGCCGCCACTCTGTTGTGGCATGATATTTCACAGTCGCATCTCTTGTAGAATACACGTGTGCCAAGATGATAAGTACATTCACGTTGATAGGAAAACAAGACTTTCATTCGAGCTGTGGAGTCATCATTTAAATTCGATCCAGGTCAGATCATTAGCGGTGAGACTGTTCCAAAATGCAAACAATCTAGCGGAATTGCAGATAATGAATAAGAATGAAGACTTGAGCAGAGTTCAGAGAAATATGGCATAGTTCCAGCTGCTAGCAAAAGGAGAAAATGAAATGGAAATAGTGGAGTCGCAGCTGCTAGAATTGGCGGAATAGGTAAAAATAGCGGAATCGCAGCTACTGGCAAAAAGCGAAAATGAAATGGGAAAAGCGGAGTCGCAGCTGCTAGTCTTGGCGGAATGGGCAAAAATGGCGGAGTCGTAGCTGCTGGAAAAATGAAAGGAATAAAAATAGTGGAGTTGCAGCTACGAAACTTGGAAAAATAAGCAAAAGTAGCGGAGTCGCAGATGCTGAAAAATTGAAGTGAATGGAAAATAACGGGGTTACAGCTACGAAAATCGGAAGAATGAGCAAGGTAGGGAGTTGCAGCTATGCAAAATGAGTAACAGGCAGATTTTCAGCTGCCAAAATGATGAAATAGGTATGGTAAAAAAGGGGCATTTCCAGGGCCCAACAGAAGGAAATAGAAGGATAAACTAATTTACAAAAGAAAAAAGTTAATGAAAATATGATATACAGACTGCTCATTCCACATATTCACAACACAACATCTCATTTCACATGCAACGAAGATTATATAATACTGATGTGTTACAAAATAAAAAATTGTGCCCATGACATATAATGGCAACTTGTGCCCAAATTTTTAATTAAATGTAAAGATTAATCTCGAACTACAAAAAATTTATAAACTATGTCCTGATGTAAGTATAAATATTCAATAGATCAACTATTCTCAGTTGATACAACATCACTGAAATCACTAGTCACACAGTATAACCACTAGTTACATAGTTTAATGTCATCCTTATGCCAAGGAATGAAGCTCAACAAAGCATCTACTAGATTACTTAATGCGCTAATGGGATGTGGTAGAGCTTTATTTTCTAATAGAGGATCTAAAATTTCTGTCGGATTTACAATATAATAGCCTTTTCCAACAGGGACACAGTGTACCATTGCATTTGGGTCAGTCTTATGTATTGTCGCCCTTGCAACTTTAACCCTTGAGTTTAATGCAATGAGAAAGCATTTCTTTCCTTGCAGCCCCAATTGGGAAGTTGGTGTCAACTCATTAGCATTATCTTGACCCTGCAAATAAATGAGACAAAGTAAGATGCATGGAAATAAGAATTTAAACATTGATGATCCTAGATTAAATAATTACAATCTTACCTGAATTGGTGTTTTCATTTTGTCAATTTGCAGTTTCGATGGAACCATTGGTGTTTTCTGTACAAAATGTTGGTCATATTTTGATGCACGACTCTGCACCCAATAGACAATGATTTCTAAAATATTGATAAAATAAAATAAAATTGAACTAAATTACTAAATTTATCAATACTTACTAGGGAATATGATGGAGTATGCATTGAAGTTAATTGCGTTTGTATTAGTCCATTCATAGGGGTTGTTATGTCCTCTGTATTACTCTGTCAAGGCAACAAAATGTAATATATATATATATATATATTCAAAAGATGAAAATAAAGTATTATTTTAAATAATAATTAAACAACTAACCTCCACCACAGGCGTGATTTCAGCATGAGCATTTTGTACAGTAGGACACTGTTTATATGAGCAATCAGATATTAGAAGTCAGATCATTAGTGTGAAAATATGTATATTGAGACAAGAGTAAATAATTGGACACTAACACTTTCTTTGTTGCCCACATGTCCTCTCTCCATATCTTCTACTCTTTTCAGTAGTTCAGTTATTGCTATTTTCAAAGATGTGATTTCCTGTGTTTTTTCTTTCACTATAGCTTGGCTTACAGCTAGTGCCTCCTTGTATGGACTTTTTCCAAACAAGTTAGTTGGTGTAACTCCTAATCCAACGCCACGACATAGTCCTCTTGCATCAACCCCTAGTACCTTGGAAAGGGCATCATCCGTAGCTGCAAAGTCTTGAGATGCAACTTCTACTTGTGCTTGTTCAATTTTTTGCTAACATTGACATACAATTAAATCAGATCATAGAAGAAAACATTTCCACCATGTAAAATGAAATTTTAATCAATATCTAAATTAAAAGGTTGAGAACATACTATTGTTTCTCCTACAGCTGGTGTGATTGGAGTGCCATCCTTCTTTTGATGGCACTTCTTCCATAAGTCTGCCCTAGTAATGCTTGTAGTTGTATCACCAGAGGCTATAGAGTTTTTCTAGTTGCAACAAGTAAAATAGTATGGTTAAGTTGTGACATTACAATGAAACTAAAATATGCTAATATTTCTCATATCGGATAAAATATCATCACAATTGTTTACCATATCATCTTCGACCCATTGATAACCTCAACGTCCAGAGGTGTGCAAGTCCCTCTCCTTTTCTCTATTTTCCTTGTGTTTTTCCTTATATCCTAGAAATCAATTGAAAATAACATATATAAGTCAACATTACAAGCCAATAGACATTCTAAAAAACTTGATTATATAATATGTGAAATTTTTCCTTACCACGAATTTAGTGGTGGCTCGTGATAGGATGAATTCTCTCCACATTGTCTCCCTTATCCCAATTGGAGGAACATTTTTTAATCTTTCCTCTGTTGACTCATAAGGGTCACAGTATTTTTTGGTCAACTGATATCTATGACTGTTTGCCTTATGGCCAATGGATTTCATACAATATTCTTTAAGGATCGGGGGGGTTATGAATTTTGCCTGCAACATACAATAATTGCATTTTTATATGTCATACATGGTTTGAAAATAAACTTCAAAATCATCCAAAAATATAAATGTTGAAAAAAAATACACGTAATCTCTAATACTCACATTAATAATGTTCCACAAGTCCTCCTTTAATTGATTTGGAACCTTCCTCCAATCAGAATAATTGATTGGAACCATTTCCCTTGCGAGCACACCTAGTAATGAAGATAGCTTCATGGAGTTTGGGCCAATTGGTCGGTTCCTTTCATTGATATGAATTTCGTTCTTTCCCTCCAAGTTATTGATTTCTTCACATTTAGTTGCTCCTCTACCTTTCTTCTTGACTTTCTCTATCGATGCTTGTGTAGAGGGATCTTCACCTTGTATACTAATATATATCTTGTTGGCATTATTCTTTGTGAGCAACTTCTGTAAAAGAAGGGCACTTAAAGGTGTTATGGATTTCTAAGTCATAAAATTATATTTATGAAGAACTACAAAATTATACATTAATGAGCTTACCTTGTTCTTCATGTTGCTCCATCCCTTTTTGTGTCGAGGGATCTTCCCCTTCTACACTGTTATCCATATGGCATGGTTTTTTGTGAATGTCTTTTATAAAAGAAGGGCACATAAAGGTGTTATGGATTTCTTAATCATAAGATTTATACTTACAAAGAACTAGAAAAATCTGAATTAATGGGCTTACCTTGTTCATGTTGCTTCTCCTCCTAAAAAGATGAAAATGTATCTTTGACATTTCCTTCTTTGTTAGGATCACTAGTAGAGTCATTCAAAGGCATAGAAGGTGTAATCTTCTTTGCTATTGTTTGTATTTTCCTCTTCTTTGTAACTGTAGCCAAGAATGTTATTAAACATATGCCTAACATCATCATACAATAAAAATAAGCATTATACTGCATAAGGAAATACATTGTTCTATTTCTAAATATTTACCTTCTGAGATGCATGTCCCTTTCTTTCCCATTTGATCATTTTTATGCATTCTTTTCAAAAATTTCATAATCAGATTTTTTTTGATTTCGTGTCATAATCTGCTTTCTCTATTTTTTTTAAAATGATTAGAGTATTGATTAGCCATAGCCTATTAGATTGTTATTAAAGTACAAAGTAATATGCAGTTTTAACAATTTAAATTAAATAAAAGTAGTTTCCCATTTGCTATGATGGGGAATTTTGTTTTTTTCAAAGAACTCACAAATGTAACCTCTTGGGTGGCTCAGCCATAGTTTTATTAATATAAAACCTACTCGTTTCTATTAAAAAAAAAAAATTTAAAATAAATAAAAATGATGATAT
Organism: Larix kaempferi; assembly: GCA_027924585.1. Taxonomy (NCBI): domain Eukaryota; kingdom Viridiplantae; phylum Streptophyta; class Pinopsida; order Pinales; family Pinaceae; genus Larix; species Larix kaempferi. Next base: position 5,647,175 of record BSBM01000666.1, on the reverse strand, counting down.
ACTTCAATAAAAAAAATCGCTTACCTCCTTGTCTCCACTTGTACAAAGCCTGCATAGCCAAAAAAATAAAGTTTATCATCACTCAATTGCTAACTGAAAGTTGTTTAAACAAGTTTCAAAAGTAAAAGGAAAGATTATCTGTAATGACTATCTGCTAAGAGGAACATATGTCATAATTTGAGAGAGATAGAGAGGGTTAGGGTTTAGGTTAGACACGTACAGTAGCCAACAATATATCTCAGTCTCCAAGAGTGAAGACCCCTTAGCCTTAGAGGCTACAAGCAGGACAAGGTTTACAAAGGAAGCGCCAAAGATGAACACGGTAACGGTCTTGCAGCAGTGGGAAAGTGAAGTCCAATTCTAGTGGTCACAAAACAATCACAACATTCCACGTCTCAGCTAGGAAGAGCCACCACAATCCACGGTCAGCCCTAGAGGAAACCAACATTTTTACAGAATTTTTAAAATTTTGTAGCAGAGGAACCACTATTTTGATTTCTGTCAATAAAGAAACCACATAATGTTTTCATTTATTATGTTGTTTTCACGAAAGCATGGATAAAATACCTGCAATAACAAGAATGCCGTGAAACTTAAGTTACACCTCACGCAGTTCACCTCAATATATCCCAATAGCAAAGCTTCAACTTTCGTGGTGTGTAAAAAGAAAACGGCACCCTTTCCGGGAAAAACTATTCGCGGGAGAGAAAATTTGAAAAGTTATGTTAGGGGTCTCATTTTTTATTATTATTAAATCTCTTTTTTTTTTGGTATAGATAGGAAAAACACCCGAGTTTTCTCCTAAGGTTTTCAATGAAAAGGGGAAAGACCTTGGTACTGGGAGTCATGTAGGTGGACCAAAGGAAGGAAGGAGGGAACCAAAGAAATGCATCAAAAGGAAATGAAATATTAGCCTATTATGGTTGATGACATGAAGTTAAATAATGTAATAAGCATGGCTTCTAAGGCATTGATTGTGAGGTTTAGTTTTAGAAGGATGGGGACAATAAGTTTGTTTCAATAGATTCAAGTCCACCTGTACTAACTGGGACCCTTCGGATGTATTGACTTGTAATGTAAACATTGTGCATATGTGATGTACGATTAATCCTAGTGTGGAGCTCAAGGCCAAGGCCCCGCTAGTGAATTCTCAGCCTCAAAAGGATGATATTTTATGTTGTGCCATCCATGTGTTCGTAAGCCATGGAAATTGTAAAAACATGTAGATGATTATAATGCAAATAAAAATACCAAGGGGTTGGCTATGGATGCAACTAAATGAGGAGGCTATGTGTATCCACTAGGAAGAGGTCACTAGGGGGTTTTGCGATTGGACCCTAGATGGCTGCCATATGTCATCTTGAGAACCCCTTTGACTATTCTAGTCGTCATTTAATTCTTTTGTAAGGAAGTGGGTGAGAAATTCAGTCCATGAGAGTGATGGAGTATGGGTAGCCCTGAAATTAGTAAGGCAGGGTATGGGATCGGTTTGCTCGACCCATAAGCCACTCCATCTCATGGTAAATTATGTGTTTTGCATGTTTAATTGTTCATGTTTCATTCAGCTGTGCTTATTTGAGTATGCATATGCATCCATGTGTTTTTATGAATTTCTTCAATGATGAATAGGGCCAAGTCTTGTTGAGGCCCAGGAGGTTCAGAATGTAATTTGGTCATGACTTTGGGGGAGAAATAGAAACCCCTTTTGTGTTCATATTCCCTCTGTGGGTTAGATGAAGGGAGGAGACATGGAATAGTGGATTAGAGCTCTTTACAGAGTGGTAAGGAGGTATGGATGAGGATTGGGGCCGAAACACCTTGGTTGGAAGAAGGAAAATTGAGAGTTCTCAGGTTTGGAAGAAGATCATACACTTGTATGGGGATCTCCGAGAGCTTTCCAATATATGATACCAAGTTTTCCAAAAATGGACTTAGGATGAGAATGTTATCAGCTTGAGAAGTTGGCAGTAACATTGGTATATATATGGTCGACTTTTGACTTTCCGAACCCGCAGTGCAGATTGCGGATCATGGAAGTTGGAGGTGCGATTCTGCGAAGATGAGACCTTTGGAGTTCCGACTTCCGACTCCCACGTCGTGGATTATAGAAGTCGGAGGCATGATTTGGCTTAGTAGAGAATAGGGTGTTCCAACTTCCCTACTCCCGCATCACGGATTGTGGATTGTGAAAGTCGAAGGCATATTTTTTCGACGTCGTGTATTTGTCGTTCCGACTTTCCGACTCCCGTGTCATGGATTGCGGTAGTCAAAGGTGTGATTCTTGAAGTGGCACATTGGGGTGTCGACTTCCGACTCCGACATGCGGATTGCGGACCAAGCTATTGCAGTTGTGCAAAAGTGCATAGTTTGGAAGAACAAAATTGATTAGGTTGTATTCTAAGGAGCTCCCCCATCACCTCTAAAGGGAACCGAGGGGGTCGGGGACGCTACAGATATCCTAGAATAGTGATGTCTGTTTCTTTAAAATGTTGTTCATGGATTTGGATGCCTCAAAGAATATTCCTTTAGGGAATAAGGGATGTGATTCATTCCTTAATTATGTAATATAGAGCCTCAAGACCCCTAACTACTATTCAAAACCATCTAATGACATAGACATCCCTACTCAAACACTAAAGATACTTTCAAGAATCCATGTGTGTTTGTTCAAGTTGTTCTTCTTGGCCATGGATTCTCAAAAGGTTATTTTTTTATTAAGGCCCAATTTTTCTTCCTCAAACATGTATAGGGAACCCAATATCTATACCAGGTTCTCAAAAAATTCTAATGGCACTAATATCCCCACTTATATGAATAATATGCTCTTGGGAGGTCATGTGTGGTGATTGTAGGAATTGTTCTTAGCCAAAGATGCCTGGAATTTCCTTTAGGACCTAAGTCGCACTCTTTTTTCCCCAACCATATCCATGGTGTTGGAATTTATAATTAGTCTTAAAATTCTCACTGTGCCACAAAAAACCCACTCATAGGCCAAAGATACCATGCAAAGGTCTATTGTGATTGTTCAACAGATCATTCTTGGCTATATATACCTAGAAGCTTCCTTTAGGTCCTAAGGCCCAGTTTCCATTCCTTAACCATGTCTAGATCCCCAAGACCCATACCTAATGCTTAGAAACTTCTTAAAAATTCCCATATTCTGACGATAAGGACAAATATCCCCTCAAGAGGTTAGCTTTGGTGGTTGGAGACATGATTGTTAGACCTTTAATAAGCATGGCTTCTAAGGCATTGATTGTGAGGTTTATTTGTAGAAGGATGGGGATAGTGAGTTTGTTTCAATGGATTGAAGTGCATGACTAGTAATCAATTTTAGCTTACCACATAAGGGATGTCATTTTCATCTGAGGTTAGATGTTGAGGTTTATACATCCAAACATAGTATTATTTCTAGTCGGTATCTACTGCATTTATACCTAGGTGGATTTACTGGTTACTTGATCAAATTAGTTATACATCATTCAAGTTCCCATGCCAATAAGTAAGGATACCATAAGGATAAAATAATTGTACCAAATTAGTCTATTTGCATAGACTCTCTTATGATTCTACCCAAGATATTTCCTCTTTATAATATTAATTGTAACTACTGGCATGATATGACTCATTATTGTTTCTTGCAGCCTTATAACAAAGAGATCTATCATATGCATTCAAACAATTATGACTCATTATGATCTCTCTTCTCATGGAAATCATATGAGCCAAAATTTGACTGGTGGCATGCCTTACAAATCTACTTTCTTAATTGACATATCAATTAGGTAACTAGGGATATTAGAATAATGAGAAGAGATATACGGTTAAGGTTAAGGTCCTACTTGGAGAAAACCTAAAAGAACCTATACAAATCAATACATTGGCTAAGGTCCTACTTGGAGAAATCCTAAAAGAACCTATATAATCCTTTTAAATATTAAGAATTTTTATCATTACCTCTTCCAACCATATGAAATTCTTATAAAGATAAAAGGAATTTGAACCACTAACCTATGTTTTTTAGACCAGTATTATACCATTGAAACTATTCTCCTAATGAAAATTTGTTTACTTGCTAAGATATCCCTCCAGTCGATTTTCAATGATGCCTAACTTACATCTACCACATATCATCAGATGCCAATCTAGAGCCTCCACCTCATTTATGTATTTGCATTGTTCAATGAACCATTTTAGTGGTGGAAGTGTAATAGTTTTTACAGATGTCTGCATGGGAATTTCTATTTAGGTCATTGGAGATCCAACAACAGGTGGCATATGAAATTATTGAACCAAGTGATCTCTAATAATGTTATGGCCATTGCACTGCACCTTTGAGTAATTTACTCACTCCCAAGTGATATTTTTTGAGCTCTAAAGGAAATGAAGTTTCCCATACCTTCCAAGCCATTAAATGAGGGGATAGAAGCCAATTCTAACTCCTAAAAATACATTGCTATGTTAAAATGGTGGTGACAACTTTAACATCTTGATCTCCTATCATACTAACAACATATATTAGTTAGTATAAAGGTTGGGATATGTCCACATTATAAACATATTTATATTTAACCCATAGAGCCTCCCTAAGATGTAAGTTATAAATATCCTTGACAAGCAATAGAATAGAAGCTAGAAACGATTATGCAATAAGTAAATTAAGAATATTATAAGAAAGTAGCACCCGCTAGCGCCATCCCCATAGCATATTCTATAATAAGGTTTAGCCCAAGGGGGTCTTCCTATGAGTCTAACAAGTAACAATATTATATTATACCTAGGATTGATTATAGGCTCATGTCGTGGTTATACATACAACAAATTTTGCAGGCCCATCTAGATATAAGATGCTAAAGATTCATGCATATTCGTGTAGCTAGGGTTTTCACCCTAGCTTGTGAAAATGAGCACCTACTAAGGAGAATGGACTCCTTCGTAGCAGTTCAATAAATAGTAAATTAAAATGCTAAAACAATATAAATTCTAAACTAGCATGAGCATTAAGAAACATAACAAAACATGGAATATAAATGGTTTTTTGTATTAAAGATTATACCTCCAATGTGAAGGTTGGTGAAGTCCTTGCAATGATCTAAGAGGGTTGCTCCAAACTCCAACTTTGCTCCTTCTCTTTCTCCAAAAGGGTGGAAATGGGCCAAAAGGGGCACTCAATGGTGAAAGTAGCTCAAGGGTGAGCTAGGGTTTCAAGAGTGATTTTGGCAAAGTAAGGGTGTATTTGATTGTGGATATGAAATGAGGGGCCTCCAACACCTATTTATAGGTTTTTAGTGGTGGAGTGCTGGCTCATGGTTTTAGGAATCATATGGTTTAGGTCAGCTGTATAGGGTTTTTTCCTCTTTTTTCCCTCTTTTTCCTCTTTTTTATATTTTTTATTCCCTTTTTAGAGAGTTTTTGCTATTTTGGAGGAATTTTGGATTATTTTGGGGGAAAAAGGGGTTTTTTGGCCTTTTGGAGGCTTTTTTAATGGTTTTGTAGCCTTTTGGAGGCTTTTTAATGGGATTCTAAGGTTTTGGAGGAAAATATGGTAGGAAATATGGACAAATGAGTCGATCCCCAGTGGAGTCACCAAAACTGTAGCTAGGGTTTTCACCCTAGCTTGTCCAAATGAGCACCTACTAAGGAGAATGGACTCCTTAGTAGCAGTTCAATAAACAGTAAATTAAAATGCTAAAACAATATAAATTCTAAACTAGCATGAGCATTAAGAAACATAACAAAACATGGAATATAAATGGTTTTTTGTATTAAAGATTATACCTCCAATGTGAAGGTTGGTGAAGTCCTTGCAATGATCCAAGAGGGTTGCTCCAAACTCCAACTTTGCTCCTTCTCTTTCTCCAAAAGGGTGGAAATGGGCCAAAAGGGGCACTCAATGGTGAAAGTAGCTCAAGGGTGAGCTAGGGTTTCAAGAGTGATTTTGGTAGAGTAAGGGTGTATTTGATTGTGGATATGAAATGAGGGGCCTCCAACACTTATTTATAGGTTTTTAGTGGTGGAGTGCTGGCCCATGGTTTTAGGAATCATATGGTTTAGGTCAGCTGTATAGGGTTTTTTCCTCCTTTTTCCCTCTTTTTCCTCTTTTTTATATTTTTTATTCCTTTTTTAGAGGGTTTTCGCTATTTTGGAGGAATTTTGGATTATTTTGGGGGAAAAAGGGGTTTTTTGGCCTTTTGGAGGCTTTTTTAATGGTTTTGTAGCCTTTTGGAGGCTTTTTAATGGGATTCTAAGGTTTTGGAGGCAAATATGGTAGGAAATATGGACAAATGAGTCGATCCCCAATGGAGTCGCCAAAACTGTAGCTAGGGTTTTCACCCTAGCTTGTGCAAATGAGCACCTACTAAGGAGAATGGACTCCTTAGTAGCAGTTCAATAAATAGTAAATTAAAATGCTAAAACAATATAAATTCTAAACTAGCATGAGCATTAAAAAACATAACAAAACATGGAATATAAATGGTTTTTTGTATTAAAGATTATACCTCCAATGTGAAGGTTGGTGAAGTCCTTGCAATGATCCAAGAGGGTTGCTCCAAACTCCAACTTTGCTCCTTCTCTTTCTCCAAAAGGGTGGAAATGGGCCAAAAGGGGCACTCAATGGTGAAAGTATCTCAAGGGTGAGCTAGGGTTTCAAGAGTGATTTTGGTAGAGTAAGGGTGTATTTGATTGTGGATATGAAATGAGGGGCCTCCAACACCTATTTATAGCTTTTAGTGGTGGAGTGCTGGCCCATGGTTTTAGGAATCATATGGTTTAGGTCAGTTGGGTGTTAACAATTCGCTTTTTGTGGTGGAGTGCTGGCACTTTTTGGGTGTTAACAATTCGCTTTTTGTCTTTTTTGGTTTTTATGTTTTCAAAAAGAAAGAGTAACAAAGGGGCCGATTTCATCTTGTGGAGGCCGTATTCTTCATTTGTTGGCTGAGTTTGGACTATGTGGGTCATGACATCATCTGGAGATGATGATTTACTTTCTGTTGGGAACATATCCTTAAAGCCAAAAGCAGCTGCAATCTACTACAACGTTGTTATTGACATCTACAGGAATATACTACAGTGTTGTTGGGTACTCTCACTGTAGTCTTCCTTCTTGTTATGACTGTGCATAACGTTTCTGGGTAGTGAAGGGAGTCTGAGAAGAAGACGATTTGGGTTTTTTTGAGGAGCTGGCATACACCAAAGAAAAATCGAGACACCAAAGAAGGCCAGCTCACTTCCATAAATCATTACACACACCCAGGAAGCTACAGGTTAGAGTTAAAGTAATTTCAAATTTGTTTGTCCACCTTAGAACTATTGTTACAGTCATTGTAAACTCAAGATCTGATACCCGAAACAAACTCTTCCCGCACTTTCTTCTGCAGCAGAATTCTTTCCGGAATGCGGGAATAGAGTTTCCTCAAAACGCTTCTTCCCCGTCGTCGATCAATTTCATTGCAAGCCTGAGTGCTCGTACAACTTACTTTTTCACGTGGCAAAATGGCTTTCTGATCGTTCGATCAGTGTCCCCACCAAATCAACGGTGGATTCCAAAATTTATTGAGCGCATCCCATAGAATATCGTGCACATGAAAAGTGTTTCAAGGCTTGCAACTTCTCCCGGCGATATCACTAGTCCAATAAAGGGTAGCGACCCACGTACAAGACCTCACAGACTTCCATCCATACTAATAGATCACGGCCAACACATTTACACACCCTCACGACACCCTTAGTAACCCACATTAGGTAATGGTACCTTCATAACAGTCCTCAAGGCACTTTCAGCCAGTCACGTTAGTCCTAGCAGGCCTAAGACATGTCACAATAGCCCTTAGCAGGATCAAGACAAGTCATGGTTTTCTCTAAAAAGCATTAGCATAATTTACACATATGAAATTGATGCAAACAGGAAACACAAACTGAATATGAACACTGCGATGAATCTCAGAAACTCAAAAAAAAACTTTTCATTAACATTTCCAAGAAAGTTTAGAAAGCTACAGTCCAATCACAGAGGCGTAAAAAATGAAAGTCGAACCCTTCCTCCTCCGTAGAGATGACATTTACCCCTTAGACGTATCTCGAAATAGGGCATCAAAATCAATTACATTGTGGGAATCAAACCCGAAAGTAAGTCCTAAATCCTAACAAACTCTGACGTGGTAGATGCACTGTGCCCACAAAACATTTCGAGAAGGCACGCTGTGTTGTGCGTGACCAATCAAAAAGGGAAATTTCAACATCTGGGGCTTTCTGCCTCGCTTGATGAAAACGACAACTCCGAGCATATTTTTAATAGACTACAGCTGACTCAGCTGCTGGTGGGCCTTACAGCCTGATGATTGCTCAGTCTATGTCTATCTTGCCACTACTGATCTGTAGGGGTGGCCATCTCAAATAGCTCCTTTAGGAGAACATCCAGGTCAATCAGGGGGCTATGGCCAATAGCATGGAGATTTGATTTGATAGTCCTGAATTGAGGTAGCAGCTCAAAGTCCTCGCTGAGTTTATCGATGATTACCTCTCCCTTTATCCCACCATTCATACCCTCAAACTTTTCATGTTTTACTCTTGCCTGGTTCAGCAATTCGACATATTTGCTCTGACGGATCAGCTTCCCCTCTGGACCCCAAAACTCAGGAAACCCTTTCTGAAATAGGGGCTGGAACAATTTGTTGAACTTTTCTACCCCATGCTGAATAATGTTAATCCTAGTAAGTGCATTCTGCAACATGTTGTGCTTTGTGGTCATCCTCCTTGCTGCCACTAGAATTGATATCCTGTCATTAATCCCCAAGGAAATTAGTTCTTCCCCACAGGCTGAGCTCATAACAGCAACCGCCTTCTGGGCCTCCTCCCTAGGCCTTTATGCTAGACTTTCCTGCAGGGCTTTACATCTTCTGTTTGCTACCATAGCAGCCTATTTATGCTCATCCACTATGACCAAATTCTTTTCTAATGAGGGCATCTCCTTTATCACTGCATCCCAGAGCAAATGTTTAGCCCCTTGGAGGGGAATTCGGCCTATGAACCTTTCCTCAAACCCAACTACCTTCTCTTTGAGTGTCCTGATCTCTTCAGCAGAGTCTTCACTTTCGTTAGCAGTGATCCTGTGCTGGAGCTCTTGATTGGCCTCCTTCAATTAAGTGATTTCCAGGTCCTTTAGGGACATTTCAGACATATCTTTGATCACCATAGCAGTGGGTGATCTATCCTCAAGGGTGCTATAGTCATTAAATTCATCAATTCTCTTCTGCATATTTTGCTTCTCTTCTTCTCATGTGCACTTGTCAGCCTCCAGCACAGCAAGGCGGCCTTTTAGATCCAAAAATTCATGCTGCAATGTCTCAATCTCCCCTTGTAACTGTATGGTTTGAGGAGGTAGTTGGATGTCTTTCATAGGTGTCTTGATTTTCTTTTTGTAAGCCTGTATCTTGGCCAGCGGCTTAGCTGGTAAAATAGGATGCTCTGTTGCCACTGGCTGCTCAAATGCAAGGGGCTGCTGTAAAGCGTTCTGTGCTGTTAGGTCTTCCACTTGGTCATTCAGGAGTTTCAGCTGCACGTTCCAGGCCTTGTTTGTTGCCGTTTCCTGCTTCAATTGGGTCTCCAGTTTAACCACCCTTTTCTGGGACTTGAGATGGGCTAACGCCTCCTTAGTCAGATCAACATAAATGAGATCGCTAACTCCCTTATGGAACACAATCTTATCTGGGATTGAGAACCCATCCATCTTGAAATTGACCTCTGAAACTCCTTCCTCATTAGCGATGTCTAGGTTTAGGGAGTTTGTTGTAATATTCCTGGCAATAATGAAAGAGAATTTGCTGCCTGATAGCTTCCTTAGCTTCTTGGACTGATTCCAAGTCTCAGCCTCGGATTTCTCTTTGAGCTGCCCATAGGTGGTCAACATTTGCTTTTCAGTATTAAATTTCCCTTCAACAGCAGAGGCAAGAGAATACTTCTGATAATTGAGTAGAGACTCCTCACCCCCTTTCTTGATTGATTGTGTGGTTTGTGGGGGCTTTCTCTCTAAGTGTGTAGTGGCTAGCTTTACAACCACTAGTGGTTGGGAGATCACCATCTGATTTCCAACCTTTCCCCCAACAGGGTTTACTGAAACAAGCTCCTCCTCTATCACTTTCTTGAGGGCGTCATATTCAAAATTAAACTCCTGCTCCAAGTTGATTACGTCCTCCTCTACGTCTATCCTAAGATTCTTGCTAGGGGTTTTTTCATCACATTCCATATCCTCCACCTCTGACTAAGACCTTCTGCTACTACCATCACCATTTAGGGGCAAGGGAATAGTTAGGACCGTACCTTGCACTTCTTTAGGATCCTGAATTTTCTTTGTAGGAGTCCAATCAAAATCATAGGCAAGAGAATTTGCATCCTGGGACAAGTCGGGGATCGTGAAGTGAATAAAGACTGACCTCTACACCTTGACCCTCCTCTGGGAAATGATCCCCTTAGGATCGTAATTCTGTGCATGAGTCCCCTGAAACTTCATGGCCTTCAAGACTTTCTCCACCATTTGTAACGCTGTTGGCTTCTTCACAATGAAGGGCCCAAAATTAATAGGGTATTTGATCCAAGAGTTCTTCCTGTGAGTAGTAAAATGCTCCTCATCAGCAGATATCCTCTGCCTAATCAATTCTAGTGCGAATACTGAGGGAGTTTGGTAAACTGGTAGCATGAAAGGGGCAGCCGAAAAACCATATACCCTGATAACTGTATACTTCTGCATCAGGAACCAATCTCCAATACCCTCTTGTTGCAAGGCAGCCTTCATGTCTTCTGATATCCTCTTCTCATTAGGGTTGAATAGTTTGGAGATGCTGAGGGCAATTCTGTCAATGAACCGGGTGTAAGACTAGTCCTGGATCTTCTGGAGAGATCGGGGCCAGTCTTTGAACACCTCTGGATCCATGTCCTCAAGGGTATGCTAGTTGGAACTAACTATGATGGAAAATAGATACACCTGGTATCTAAAGTGCTTATCCAAATCAAACTTCTCAAGCTGAGAATTGATTTCTCCGGCCAAGAAATCATCGAACTTAATTCCTGCTTTAGATTGACTCAAGTAAAGGAGAATGCCTAGCATTACTTCAGAGACCATGATATCGCTATCAAGACCTAGGATTTGACTCAAGAGGGAGATGGCTGATATGACAGGATTTGAGAACAATTCGGAGGAGAGTGGGGTGACAAGGGTCTTTGAGGGAACTGGGTTCATCAAAATGGTCTGGAAAAATTTATTCTTGGATTCTAGGTCGGCTTTCCCAAACACCTGTGGAACCTCTGATTCGGTGAAGGGGATCAGGGCCTGACATTGGGCTTCGGAGAGACCCAGGGAAGCCTTGATAGCTTTTGGTGTAATTTTGCAAATGACATGGGAGTGGGTATCATCTAAGATGGCCTTCCTAGTGGTAGAATAATTGGAGGCTACCCTTTGGACAATATCTGGGAAATGGGGCAATTGTTCTAATGTGAACCCTATTAAGGATGACTTTAAATTTACCAATAGTTCCGACTGGTCTACAGAAGGTGACAACAAAGCGTTCTGGGCATCATTGACACTGGACAACCGCAAACAAGGATCATACGCATCATAAAGTCGATCGCGGATGATCTCCTTGGATAGGTCAATGCTTTTTACAGATGAGGCCATGGCGGAACTGATAAACGATGAAGGAGTACCTGGTGGTGACGGTTGATACTTCTGGAGGTTGTAGTTGTATCTAGTTGACTCGTGCTTGGTAGATGTCATATTTGCAGGGTGGTGGGAGTATTAAGGGACTGTTACTGTCAAGCTGATTAGCCTTATAAACCATCGCGCTCCGTAAACGTGACCTTTGTACCTCCAATATTCGAACGCAATATCCAATGGGGAGGGTCCCACCAGATTTCATAAATTTGTTTTTTATCATCAGAGTTATATTAATGGGTTTAAATCTTAAATATATTGTCTTTAATATAAAACCAAAATATTATGTAATTGATGTTTGGATTTGGTTATTATAAGGTGGAAGCTTGTATGGTGTAATATATTGTTGTCATGTGCATGTAAATGCTATTTTGGAAAGCATATGGGTGTACTACATGAATATTCCTAACCGTATATTGGAAGGAGGTTGAGAGGCCAACTCTCGAGGAGCCAATTCGAGAAATTGGGCTGGTTTTATTTTCAAATGGCCAAAAAAAGGGATTGGACAGATTTGAAAACGAGGTATACTTTTTATATTTGATTCTTCAATATGATATTTTATAACATATGTCTTCATTGTAATTTGTAGTGGTTTTTTCTTACGTCATGTGAAAATTGGTTCTATGTAGGATGTCAAAGGAATATCAAGTCGGGGTTGAAGAATTCATAGAGTTTGCAAAAAGGCATTCAGAGGATAATAACACCACAAGATGCCCTTGTAAAAAATGTTGCAATGTTGCAGTATTGACGTTTCAGGAAGTACAAGACCACTTGATGATTCATGGTATAACAAGTTCATATAGAACTTGGTTTTTCCATGGAGAAAGAGTTCCTACTCAGGACTATTATTTGACAAGAGCAAGAAATGCCACACAACAGAGATGCATGATTTGCCTCCACAAATTACACATGGTGATGAACACATAGTCGAACATCAATATGATAATCAGAATGATGAGTTTGCAACATTGCTTACAAATGATACTGAAGTTCTTGAGAATGACGATCATAACGAGGCAACCATGGTTGATGATCATATGTTTGAAATGGTGAATGATGCTTATCAATATTATAATGAAAATCCAGATGTGAATTGTGAAAATGGGCAAGCAGAATCAATGGAAGAAAAAAATGATATCAATCAATATCTAAAGTTAATTGAAGATGCGAAGGCACCATTGTACCCAGGTTGCACTAGTTTCACTAAGCTATTGGCCACTGTGAAATTGTACAACCTTAAAGTGAGAAATGGATGGTCTGATGCAAGTTTCACCCAGTTGTTGAAGTTGTAAAGAGAAATGCTTCCAACAGGAAATACACTTCCAGAATCTACATATGCTGCAAAAAGTTTGATTAAATCATTAGGGTTGGACTATGAAATGATACATGCAAGCCACAATGATTGCATTTTATATTGGGGAAAATATGAAAAAATAAATGAATTCCCAACATGTGGCGAATCAAGATGGAAGGTTGATGCTCGTATGAAAAGGTGTGTACTGGTGTCCCGGCCAAAGTGCTGAGGTATTTCCCTATAGTGCCGAGGTTGAAGAGAATGTACAGGTATGATTTTGAACTCTTATAATTCCATTACATCAAACACCTTCATGTACTACCAACCTACTAGAAAATCATCTTCTTTAATCTACTAAGTAGTGCAATGCATATATGATTCTTTATGTTTTTGTTACAGCTCTACATATATTTCACAGAAAATGAGGTGGCATCATGAGAATGCAAGTAAGGATGGAATAATGCGCCACCCAGTTGATAGCCCAGCATGGAAAACTATAGATTCTAAATGGCCTGATTTGTCCAACGATCCTCGCGATGTACAACTTGCAATGGCAGTGGATGGATTTAATCCTTTTGGAAACTTGAGTAGTAGTTACAGTGTATGTCCAGTAGTACTAGTCACATATAACCTTCCTCCATGGTTATGCATGAAAAGGAGCTTTTTTTCGTTGTCATTGTTAATACCTGGTCCCAAGCAACCAGGAAATGACATAGATGTTTATTTGGACCCATTGGTAAATGAACTAAAACTAACATGGGATGAAGGGGCAAGGACATACGATGCTCATTCAAGGTCATTCTTTAATATGAAGGCTATATTGATGTGGGTAATCCATGACTTTCCTGCTTATGGAAATATGGCTGGTTGCACGACTAAAGGGTTTTGCGCATGCCCTATATGTGGAAGGAACACAGATTCAATGTATCTCAAATGTAGTAGGAAGTGTGTGTACATGGGACATAGGAGATATCTTCCAATAAATCATAAGTATCGTTCACAAAAAGGACCATTTAATGGGAAGTCTGAGAATCTCATTGCACCTACAATTATACAAGTGTCAAATATTTTTACAGAAACAGAAGGAAGGGAAGAGAAATGGGGAAAGACTAAAAGTACAAAAAGAAAGAGAAATTTAAAAAAAGGTGAAAATTCAAAGAATGACGTGTGGAAGAAAAGGTCAATTCTATTCAATTTACCATATTGGGAGGTATGTGCCCACATTATCTTAAGGCCTAAAATGTACGATGCTTGAAGGATTTCATTGTGTGTAATATGAATATATTGTTTAATTTTTCTTTGATGTTATAATTCATTGATTTTTTATACGGTTGGATGCAGAAACTCCTAGTGCGTCACAATTTAGATTTAATGCACGTAGAAAAAAATGTATGCGAAAGTATTTTAGGAACCCTTCTAGATATAAAAGATAAATCAAAGGATGGGAAAAATTGTCGTGATGAATTACAACAGTTGGGTATAAGGAGGTCCTTGTGGCCACAACACAAAGGCAAAAAATATTTCTTCCACCTGCACCACACACTCTTTCAAAAAAGGAGAAAGAGATTCTTTGTCGTGTTTTGTTCACCTTAAAAGTTCCAGATGGATATAGTTCAAACCCTAGAAATCATGTATCTATGAAAGATCTCAAGATTCATAGTATGAAAGCACATGATAGCCATGTTCTCATGCAACAAATCCTTCCAGTAGCATTGCGCCATGTGCTACCAAAAGTAGTTCGAAACACTATTTGTAGGCTTTGCTTCATTTATAGGCGAATTTGTGCAAAAATGGTGGATCCAACAGATCTTGATAACTTACAAGGTGATGTTGTGGAAACTTTGTGCTTACTCGAAAAATATTTCCCCCCTTCATTCTTTGATATAATGATACATTTGATTGTACACTTGGTGCGAGAGTTACGTTATTGTGGACCAGTTGCATATCGATGGATGTACCCTTTTGAAAGGTCGGTTAAATGTTATTAAGTGCAAATCCACATAAATTCCAACATTTTGTGTGCATATAATAATAATACATTACTAGCAACTCTTTATTCATACTTTTGATTTCTCTACAAATTGTGTGTTTTTTTCTAGGAACATGAAAGTTTTCAAAAGTTATGTGAAAAATAAGAATAGGCCCGAAGGCTACATAGCTGAAAACTACACTGTGGAGGAATCCATAAAATTTTGTGATGGATATGTTGAAGGTATGGATAATATTGAAAGCATGCGTAGTAGAAATGAAGCTTGGGACGATGAAGAAGGAGAGGTTGGACAATATGGGAAGGCCTTATCTAGTGGAACTTCTATTGAATTAGATAAAACTAGTTTGTTACAAGCCCACAGATGGATCTTGCACAACACAGATGAAATTCAACCTTGGATAGAGCAAGTAATAAGCACATACTTATGAAATCATTTTTTATTATAATATATTGCAATTTTTTCATAAATTGTTTATTGACATTACTTAAAAATAGGATGCACTTGACAAAATTTGCCAATAGTAACATCCAATCCCAAAAAGATGAAGTCTTACTACAAAAGCTCCACAACCAACAATTTAGTGATTGGTTAAGAAAACAGGTAATGATATGTTCTTCATATTATTAGATTTAATTGAACTTCATTGATCAAGACTATTATGATATATGAAGGTGAGATTCTTTTAATATATTTTGAAATTGCATGGTTTTCTAACAACATTTCAAAATTTCAAGGTGGAAGGAAAATAAAATATTTATGATACCCTTAAATGGTTGGCACGTGGCCCAAGGAAATATGCAACTAAGTATGATGGCTATTTAATCAATGGGTGTAGATTTCATGTTAAAAGATTAGAAGATGTCAGGGCCACCCAAAATAGTGGTGTGTGCATAGATGCACAAAAATTAATGAGATCAAGTGCAAAGGATAAAAGCACTATACATCAAACGACAACATATTATGGAGTGATTCAAGAAATAATGTTATTGGAATACTATTTGGTGTAGTATCCATTGTTCAAATGTGATTGGATAGATGTACACAAGAAGAATGGAATGAAAGTTGATGAAATTGGTTTCACCATGGTGAATCTGAAGAGATGCTTGAGTAAGGATAGATTGCAAGATGATCCATTTATTCTAGCATCACAAGCGAAACAAGTTTTTTATGTACAAGATCCGGTAGAGAATGATTGGTGTGTAGTTTTGACATGCCCTTTGAAGGGATCAATAAATTGTAATAGATATGATTTGGAGTATGCAGATTTATCAAGTGTTGCATATTTTGAAGGGACGAAATGCAAAGAGGATGAAGCTGTAGGTGATGGTGGCATGGATTATGTTCGACAAGATTGTGAAGGCACATGGTTGGATGTTGTTCAGTAAGTAGCATGCATGATTTATTTATCAGTTCTCATTTAAGTTGTATCTATGAAAACTTATATCTTAGATTATTACTTGGATTTACCTTTCATGCATATATTTTTTGTTTTGCTACTGTTTATGCATACTATTACTTGGATTTACCTTTCATGCATATATTTTTACAGTAGATAGATTGGGTGTGGGGAATTGAGAGTGATGTAAGGGGGGGAGGGGCCATATGAGCTTCAACCTTCACGTGGTTGGCCTTGTTTAGTAGAGAATAAGATATTCTTGAAACCAAGAGAAGCTCATTCAGGTATTTTCATTTCATTTTTTTAGAATTTCATATATGTTATGCCTTTTTTTACATATCTATCAATCGCTTATATGAAAATACCATTTTGTCATGATATATGCAGGTCTTCGCAATGGAAAGCAATATAATGACAATTTGTATCGTTCTCTAATGCATAATTGTAAGTTATCACCATAACGAATTTGTCAATAAGATATTTTATTGTCGTTTGTGCAAATTTTATTTTTTTTGGGTTATTGGCCGTTGGATGAATCGTCCGACGAACGGAGTCATTTCGTCTGTAGATTGTTTGGGTAAGCACGTGGACCCCCAACAGGTCATTGTTTTAAGGAAGAGGTTAGTCTTAGTATTCGTGAATCGTAGCTTATCAATATTTTACTATTTGTTTTCAGGAAGAGGGCTTAAGACTGACTTTGCAATTTAGTTTCAAGTTTTTTTCACCTTTTTGATAGCTTTCAACTAACTAGGCAACAAAAGTACTCTTTCCATATTACAGTGGAGTACAGATTATTTACAAGAATCTACTTCTCCAATTACGCACAGGGCCTGCATGTAACTCCATCCACAAGTAGCCTTGCTTGTGCTTATGCAAGTGAAACAACCCGCCATAGTGGAGTATGAAACACCCTTTCTTTACCATCATGATAAGACTCCATTTTCATTCAAATTTAGTTTATATATATTCTAACAAAACAATGTCTTTAAATCTATTTGAGTATATTGACTAGTGTGATTTGTCTCTTCACTGTTCCCGAGTTTAATATGTAAATTGTTGTGCTACTTCTCAATGGAATATTACCAAACTACGAATACAGGTTTTTTCTTTACCTTTACTGTTGCATCTGGCGTGAAATATAGCCATTGAAATGTATCTGATCTATTTGTTCACTGCATATGTTACCAAGATATCTTTTAGTTGTTGGAATTCATGAGAATGTATAATTGACTTTACCAAAAAAATACCTTATATAATGCCTTTCATAGTCTGTCATTTTCTTTAACTTATTGTATTGCCACATTAGAGAAATAAACATTGGTACAATTCTATCAAAAAAATGTTAATTTTCTGCTCTAGAACTAATTTGACTAGGCTATGATCATAAATAAAGTTGTTCTTCATCAATGTTTGAGAACTGGGCTATCCTAAACAATTTTGAGGGAATTGATCATTTTTCTTATCTTTAGGTAGTAAAGGAGATACTCTAGTGTTGTATCTAAAATGTACGGTCCTACTTTTGTTTTCTTAAAATAAGGATATGGATAGTACAGTTCTGTTTTGTTGTTTGTTTCTTATATATTTCTGCAACAATCTTCAGGTAACATTTTTGTCCAGCAACAATGAAAGCTGGGGTATTCAGGAATGATGGAATGAGATAACAATTAATTGCTTCATAAATATTTGGGCTGAGACTTTAGCTCTCTCTTATCTATAAACATTTTCAGGTAGTAGCATGTCTTCGTTGTTAGCATGCATTGAAATGTAACCTCTATTGCATCCACAATTTGCTGCTCTCGGTTGTTACGTTTTCAGATGAAATTTTTTTGCTTGTGTTAGATGACAATGCAAATACAACCTTTTCATTCGTTAAAGGTTGCTGCTGAAATAGCATGACAAAACGAATTGACAATGAAAGAAACACATTTCATATGGGAGAAAGAGTGAACAGACTATAGATCAAATAACACATGAATCTCTGAACAGAAATGCCTGCAAGGCCTACCCACTTTATTTAAAATAGCTTCAAAATTGTTCAAACACATAGCAACACTCGGGCTCCGAAATTTTCAACCCCTTTGCCATTGATTACATTTAATTTATAGATGTCTTCGAGCCCCAGGCTCGGCCTTCTCTTGAACAGAAAATAGTTATAACCTATTGACACCTAATCGAGGCATATTCGCCATTACAGACATGAGATAGAGGTGGCAAAATCGGCTCAACATCCTTTTACATTTACAGGTCGTTTTTACTATATGACCACCTATACTTAACAAAAAGACAAAAATTGATCTTGGAGATGCTCTTCCTGTTAAATTTTCAGAATTTACTTCAATCTGATCTAGGATATTAACTGGGAGAACAACATGTACAACAAATCTACAACATATCAATAATGCAAGCACAAAAGAGACACATAGTTTACTTGGGGAAAACCATAAAGGTGAAAAACCCCAATAACTTCCTCAGAGATAGATAGAGCAATGATACAACCAGAATACAAGAGATAGTCTTCTCCTAGCAGCAGAGCCTCCTCCTCACAAGTGCGCCACTTTCCAAAGTGTGAGTGAGAGAATTGAATGTGGAAAATGAGAGAGACACACTCTCTATTTATACACTAACTTGACTTGACCTTTACTCAACTAGGTCGGCCTCAACTTAACCACTTAACATAATGCTGACTGGGCCGAACTCCACTAGGGTGGTCTAATAACCCTTTGACCCACATGGCCGACCCCCAATAGGGTGGTCTAATAACCCTTTGACCACATTACTTATACAGGGCTGACCCCAACAAGGTGGTCTAATTACCCATCAAGTATAAGTTACGACACTTACAATATAAATGACGACACTTCATATAGAGGAATAATAACATCTCTATAGGAATACAAACACTTCCGTATAGAGGAATAATACCATCTCTATAGGAGTACAAAATACATATATGAAATACACAGGTGAAATACATTCCGAAGTTACATATACATCAACACTCCCTCTTAACTAGGAAGGTATTTCTCGACACAGATCTGCTAGCACAAGTCTTCTTCTCTGGATCATCATCAGTGAATCATCATCCTTGTCATTGCTGCTACCATCTCAATCAATCTCTGTATCTACTCGTCATAGGAAGTTCTACAGAGCCAGTCCTTTTTCATACTGGATGTAGGCCCACCACCTGCAGGTCTTCGTCATCACTGGCCATACTGTGGAATCCTCAGGACTTATTATGTGCATCACAAAACCTTGCAAGAGCATCCCAGGACTTATTACGGGCACACAACCCAACCTATCGGATCTCCCAGGGAGTTATTACATGTGACCCTACCACAAAACCTCGAAAGAGAATCCCAGGACTGATTACGAGCACACAGTTCAACCTATCGGATCTCCCAGAGCGCTATTATATTTCATCACCACAAAACCTTGCAAGAGCATCCCAGGACTTATTACAGGAACACATCCAAACCTATTGGATCTCCTAGGGCGATATTACACGTGGTCATGGAAAAACCTTGCAAGAGCATCCTAGGACTTACTACGAGCACACAGCTCAACCTATCGGATCTCCCAGGGCGCTATTATATGCCATAGGACAAACCTCGAAAGAGCATTTGCCAGATCTCCCAGGGAGCTATTATATGCCAGTGGCAAAACCTTACAAGACTATCTGCAGATCTCCCAGGGTGCTATTATATGTCCTCCCAGAGCAAAACCTCGAAAGAGCATTTGCCAGATATCCCAGGGCAAAATTATATTCCATAGGAAAAACCTTGCAAGACTATCTGCAAATCTCCCAGGGCACTATTATATGCTCATCTGCACAACCTGATCTACGACCACAGAGTATCAACCTAATACTCACCATACATCATCATGATCATCATGATCATCATCACTGCAACATCCTGCTGCATGTCATCTGGAGCAACATCCTGAAGCTCGTCATCCATGATCATCTTGATCATATAATACATCTACCTGATGCATACCAAGTATCTACCTGATACATATCATCATACATGATCCACCTAATCATACAATGTATCCACCTGATACAAATACAAAAACATGATCCACCTGATCATACTTGATACATATCAACATACATGATCTACCTAATCATACACAGTATCCACTTGATACATATACAAATACATGGTCCAAGCATCCAACATGATGCATATACAAAACATATACAAATGATCCTAGTGATCATATCCAACATCCAACATGATGCGTACATACATATACATATAAATGATCCAACTGATCATATCTAGCATCCAACATGATGCGTACATACATATACATATAAATGATCTAACTGATCATATCCAGCATCCTCCTGATGCATATATACATATACATATAAATGATCCAACTGATCATATCCAGCATCCTCCTGATGCATATACAGAGCAGTAACTGGAGCATCGTCCTGATGCTCATCATCCAACGGTTAAGTCCATAGTCATGTGAAGGATCCTCCTTCCAACATGCTTGGAATGACTTCTGCAAATGTGTCCATCACTTCTTCCTCGAAGTGTCATCAATCTGAAGAACACCAAGCCTCTCTCTGAAGTACTTGAACTTCACTTTGGCTAGTGGTTTCGTCAGCACATCCGCAATTTGCTCATCTGTCGCAACATGTAGGAGCTTCACAGCTCCTCTCTGCACCATATCCCTGATATAGTGATATTTGATCTCTATGTGTTTCAACCTGTCATGAAACACAGGGTTCTCGGACAACTTCACACAACTCTGGTTATCAGAAAAGATACCAGTAGCATCCAACGGGAGATCAAATAACTTAGACAGTAGCTTCTGAAGCCATACTGCCTCACAACTAGCTGAACAGTCTGCAACATACTCTGCCTCAGCTGTACTCAGTGCTACGCAAGATTGCTTCCTGCTGAACCAAGAGATCACACCTGATCCCATACTGAAGCAGCACCCAGATGTGCTCTTCCTATTTGCAGCACTGCCATCCCAATCTGAATCAACATAACCCTGCAGGTTAAACTTTTGATTCGCATCATACTTGAGCCCATAATCAACTGTACCCTTCAGGTACCTCAGAATATGCTTTACATCAACCAACCAGGTGAACATCTCTCGGATCCGTTAGGAACTGGGTCAATGTGTTCATCGCAAAGAAAATATCTGGTCTCGTGTTCGTCAGGTACATGGAGGACCCAATCATCTGACGATACATAGTGACATCAACAGAATAAGATGAAGCATCACACAGAAGCTTCAAGTTCGATGCCATAGGTGTGGCCATGGCCTTGCAGTCTATCATCCTGAACCTCTTCAGGATCTCTACTACATACTTCCCTTGTCCAAGGAAGATTCCATCTGCACTCTGCCACACCTCCATGCCTAGAAAGTAGTGCATCATACCCAATTTCTTCATCTCGAACTTGGAAGCAAGCTTCCGCTACATGTCGGCAATCAATCTATCCTCACCTATTACAAACAGGTCATCCATATACAAAAGTAGTATCACTGGATTGCCTTCCTCAACCTTGTAGTAAAGGTTGGAATCCGCTTTACTCTTGGTAAAGCCCAAACTGGATAGAAAGCTGACTTATCCTACCATACCAAGTTCTGCACATATATGACTCCCTGTCATGTGTCTCATAACCAAGTGGCTATTCCACATGCACTTCTTCTTCAACTACACCATTCAAGAAAGCTGTCTTGAAATCCATCTGGTGTATCTTCCACTTCATCACTGTAGGCAGAGCAAGTACTGATCTAATGGAAGTGTATCTGGCTACAGGAGCAAAAGTCTCTATGATACCACCTGCAGCATGCTTGATCTTGTAGATCCTCTTGGAAGTCACTACAGACTCTTCTTCAGGTCTTGGGACTGCATCCCAAACATCTTCATGATCGACCGGTACTCCTCGATCATGGCATTCTTCCCAGATCCTGGGAACTTCAATATCTTCAATATTTTCAATAGATAACTTTGTTGCTGAACAAATGTTGTAGTCCTTCTTTTGTAGGTGATGGTATAGGATTTTTCCTACACAACAAGTTAAATTGCATGATTAGAAAACATCTCATAGTTTTCAGAACAAATTCTTACATATAAAGAAATATGTCATACAGTCATGCAATTATCTTAGCCAATGCTTCAATACAACATTTATCCATATTCCGTAACTTTCTAGATGCCTTCCAATCTCTACCAGAACATTGTTAAGAGTGTGCACAACTCCTAAAATGTCAGGAAAGAGGTTTCATTCTAGATAAGTAGCAATGGAATGTTGTATAGTGCCATAGGCCACTTACCCATGTATATTAGTAGTATACTGTTCATCAATGCAACTATTCTAATATGCATAATACACAACCTAATTCTAGGAACATAAGCATATACACCATTGAATAACATTATGTAAGAAATGACAATTCAAATACTTATCTTTGTTTGGTTGCTGGGTGGACTCCCTCTGAATATTTTCAACTCCATTATGATGTGGATTGTGAGAAGTGGTCAACTCCCTCTGAATATCTGCATCCTTGCAGAAACTACTGAAGTGTGCTCCTTTGCTTTCTTGCAGGAACAATTGGAGTGTGCTCCCTCTTGATCTTTGCTTCCTCGATTACCTTTCCTTGAACTTATATCCATCCTTAGCCACCATGCATGCTTATTAGTATAATCATTGTGTTATCCTTGAGGTATCATACATAATCACACATTTATTAGTATAATCTTAATACTATCAAAACACAATAATCTTAAACATGTATAGTCATGATCATTCACAGATAATAAACATTAGTATTCAAGGTTTCAGGGAAGTCTCTTTTACTCATGCATATTCTTATTTGATCATAGGACTCTTCTAATTAGTTAAATCATCAACGCATAAACCCATGATTACTCAAACCTATACCTTCATGATTCTTCTGGTTAGTCATATCATCAATTATGGTAAGAAACATAATATGCATAGAACCATGACTATTTAAACCTATGACTTCATGAATAATCATTATCAACAACACAACAGTATAAGATCCTAACACAGGGTAGGATTCTAGCTTGATATAGGAAAAACATACCTGGATTACCATGCTAGCTAGTTATGTCTAACATACTCGCATAATGTCTTCTGGTTCTCTTTAGTGACTTGTGCAAGTAACCTGCATGTCTCATAAGTTAACCATTGTAGAACCAAGTTATACATACCTTGTAAGTAGATCTTCTATGTGATCCATGACAATGGATGAATCTTTGTCTTCATGTCACCATGATCATATGTTCTTGAAGTAGAACATGATTTGTCTTTCTTGGTGTACCTTTTATATTAGCGAACAACAGAAACATCATACAACATCACAATGCGTTAGTACAATCATAAGTGTCAAAACCTTAATCAATGAATATCTTCTATTAAGGTAATACGACAAGTCTAGAATCAATATTGTTCTAACCGTAATAACATGAAGACAAACATATCATAAAATTAATCATGAACAGAATTCGAAACATACCTGTAAGCCATACCTGTCAAGATTGCTTGTAATCTTCTTATGGAAGGACTTCACCTCATCTCCCTCTGAAACAGGAACTTCTTCACTTATGCAGGTGACCAATCCATCTTCTTCTAGGATTAACCCAATCCACTTGATTTGTAAGAACTAGATCTGGAGCTATATTAGGGTTTGTCAGAGAAACCCCAAAAATTCAAACTTTGAATTTTGAACTTCTAAAAGGATAGAAATATGCGCCTTGATGAGCTGATCAAGCTGGTATATTCAAAATTTGAAAACTACAAAGTTTCACTCCTCAATTTTTCCTTTGAAACTTCCAGATTCACTAGACATGACCCTGAACTGGGGTTTGATGAATCCCACTCTTCTTCCCAATCAAAAGGTTTGATCCAAATCTCTAAGCTTCTATTTTTCTGAGTAGCTTCTAGCCGTGGTCACAGATTTCAAAAATTCTCATTTTTACAGAAGCCCTAATTTTCCACTTTTATGATCAAAGTCCCGAACTAGGGTCTGATCAAGCCTGGCCTTCTTCCCAACCAAAAATTCTGATATTTGTCTCTAAATTTTGATTTTGATGAGTAGCATTCAGCCGTGGTCTCTGATTACAAGAATTCCAACTTTCTCCGAAACCCTAAATTTCGGAAGCCATGAATGAAGCTTCTCAAAAATAATTTTGTTTTGATAGAAATATGTACCTGATTGTTTTTGGTGTAACTCCGCACTTTTCGATCCATAGGGTTTGAATAGTTTTCCTGAGATAGATCGACCTGTCATCTTTCGATCTCGATAGGTTTGACCTCAATTGGATTCTCTGAGAGGGATTTATGCCAAGTGTCGCAACGTGACCTGTTTATGGGATAAAACAGGAGAGCGAACTTGTATGACATGCCACGTGTCACTAGTTCAACTTCGGCCTCTGAAATTTTTTTTCTGAGATAGTACATTCTGTGTACTACCTGTCACATTTTACAAAATTTCATTTGGAGCTACCTATCCCAAGTTATGACCTTTTTTTCCAAGGTCGTCTTTTTTTGACTCAGATATGGAAGAGGCAGAAACCCTATATTGTACAGATCATAAATCACAAAGTACAACAAATTAGAGGTTTTCCTTTGGACACAAGGTACATGGGGATTTGATCTTCGACCTATAAAAGTTTCAGATCCGAAACCTTCGCCAAAATGGATTTATAGTGAAAGTTCTACAATGACTGGTTTTTGCTATATCAAGCCCTAGCATCGTAAGTGCAACAAGTGTCATACATGCCATATCATGCCTTCTTTCAAGCTAGCTCTGATACCATGTTAAATTTTCAGAATTTACTTCAATCTGATCTAGGATCTTAACTGAGAGAACAACATGTACAACAAATCTACAGCATATCAATAATGCAAGCACACAAGAGACACAGAGTTTACTTGGGGAAAACCATAAAGGTGAAAAACCCCGATAACATCCTCAGAGATAGATAGAGCAATGATACAACCAGAATACAAGATATAGTCTTCTCCTAGCAGCAGAGCCTCCTCCTCACAAGTGCGCCCCTTTCCAAAGTGTGAGTGAGAGAATAGAATGTGTAAAATTAGAGAGACACACTCTCTATTTATACACTAACTTGATTTGACCTTTACTCAACTAGGTCGGCCTCAACTTAACCACTTAACATAATGCTGACTGGGCCGACCCCCACTAGGGTGGTCTAATAACCCTTTGAACCACATGGCCAACCCCCAATAGGGTGGTATAATAACCCTTTGACCCACATGACTTATACAGGGCCGACCCCAACAAGGTGGTCTAATAACCCATCAAGTATAAGTTACGACACTTACAATATAAATGACGACACTTCCGTATAGAGGAATAATAACATCTCTATAGGAATACAAACACTTCCGTATAGAGGAATAATACCATCTCTTTAGGAGTAAAAAATACATATATGAAATACATGGGTGAAATACATTCTGAAGTTACATATACATCAACACTTCCAGCTAGCCGCTCCTACTAACCGAATGCTCCCACTAACAGAAAACTTTGCAATAACTTTGAACTCCTCATGCACCTATCCTGATTCTCCCCTTGCCATACTTCTCGATGGAATTCCATTGGTCAGTTGAGGGTAGGTCCAGGGTGGTGACCTCCTTAATTAACACTCTCAGCTTTGTGTGTTCTCTGTAAGAATAACCAGCGTGCAGTGTCTTGGCTCCCCCGAACATTAAGGCTAACTCGAAATCCCTTGTCAATTTTTCAGCTACTATCTGACCCATCATAGGCTGATCCATCCTTGCAAAATCCTCCTAGTTTTCCCTGCAATCCCATAGTTTAACCTTGTATTCCTCATTTGATAACATGGTTCCATTCTCCTCCTAGAAAATAGGTAGGCCTTTCTTGAATAAGGGTTCAAATGCCTCCTTGAACAACCTCAGTTGATTTGAGAGAATGTCTATCCCAGACTGGGTGATCTTCACCTCCTGATGCTTGTTAATTATTCTCTTGGCCCATATAATTGTGGCTACCCTGTCCTTTATGATTGCTATATCAATCTGTTCCTCTGACAAACCACTCAGAAACTCCACTGCATTTTCTGCATAATCCGAGGGCTTCTTATTAAGCTTTTCATTGGCCACTGCTACAGCCTGTTTAGCCAAATTTACCACAGTTTCCTTATCCACTATGAAGTTCAAATAGGGCCTTAGGTCATCTTCTTGCTGGATGATGTCATCCCAGATGATTTTCTTAGTCTCCTGTAGTACCTTCTGTCCTATCACTTGCTCCTTTAACCTATCAAGATCCACCTACATTCCCTTGTACTTGGATTCCCAAGCCTCCTTTTCCTTCTCTGCATTGTCCTTTAGAGTCTTTAGGTTAGCTACTTGTTTTCTCAATCTGATCATTTCAACATCTTCTAGGCTGGCATTGGCTATCTGCCCCACTATAGAGAAGTCTCCATATTCAATTGAGGGTGTGACCTCCATTTCTTGCTTTTTTTCATTTTCCTTTACTTTCATCTCCAGTTCTTCAAACTGGGCTTTCCATACTTTCTCACTAGCTTCTACAAGGGCTATGTTAAGCTGTAGTTGCTTCTCTTTTTCTCTGAGCTCCACCAGTTGGGCCTTACAGTCAATCAATTCTTCCTTTTATTTTTCTTTCTCTTCCTCTAGTTCTACCATCTTAGTGGCATTTACCAACTGAGCAACGAGCATCTTTAACTTCCTTTTTAAGGATAGGATCTCCTGATCTTTCCCATCCAACAACCCTTGTATGTTTTTTCTCTTAGCTTCTTCAATCACAGAGGCTAATAATTGAGCTCGGAGCTTCTTCACCTGTCCCTTTAGAGATTTTCTTTCTGCCTTCTCTATCCTTAATTGATTTTGAACCTTGGATTTGTTTGATTGTACTTTAGTCAATTCTAAGGAACCCTTCAGTAGTTTCTTGTATATAACCTCACTTGTTTCCTTGTGCAGGTTGATTATGTCAGGATCTGGGATATCTCCCAGATTGACCTTTAACTCAGTAGCTTTGTTTTTAGTGGCCAAAGCCAGGTTTGGAGTATTCTGGGCCAAATTTTTGTTGGCCACCAAGGCTACGCTCTTCTTAGATATTTTCCTTACTTCTTCATATAATTTTGTCTGTGCTGCAATATTGTCTGGATTTTCCTCATACCCCTCTAGCAGCTCTGCTCTGGTCATGCTCAGTGCTACAGGTCCCTTTGGTGGTTTACCAAAAACATGTTCTTTGACTTCAAAATGGGGTATTTGGAACTTGACCTGCTTCTTCTTTGGCTTCTCTTCTTGAATCTTTGCCACCTGTTGATCAGCTTCTTCTATTTTCTGCCTCTTTGAGGCCCTTTCAGGGTCACTGTCCACATCCATTGGACTGCTGATTTCTTGTTGATTGGACTTTTCTAGGATGGCCACTAGGGGAAAAATCATTTGCACTACTATATCTTTACTAGATGATCTGGGTGCTAAAGATGAGCCTTCCTCAAAAAGGTATGCCAAATTTTGGGAAGTCTCTGGGGGGTCAATGCCCATCTGTCCCTGCTCAATATACTCCAGCCAGTTTGCCCTCTCGGCCATGCCAGCCAGCTCAAAATGTTCATACCCCTTTCTATTTGTTGTTTTCCTTCTTTCTGAAAGTATGCGATGGGGGTCATAATTCACTGCTGCCTTGGAGGGGAATCCCATGTCTTGCATTATTTGTTGAAGGCTTGAGAGAGATGCTCTGCTTTTAACCATGATGGATCCTACTGTCCAGGGGAAATTTATGTCCGATGCCTTCTTATCATCTAGGAAGTGTTCACATTCAACTGTTAGCTTCTGTCTTACAAACTCCATGGTGAATATCTTGGGGGTGAGGAATGCAGGAAGCTCATATGGGGCATGGGAAAACCCATATACTCTAATTACAGTTCCCTGCTTCAATAAAAACCAATTCCCTACCCCTTTTTCCATTGGGGGTTACAACAGGTCTTTCATCTCTGGTATTACTCTAGGTAGTCTTTTATGAAAAAACAGGAAGTAAACCTCATCCATGAGGCCATTCATGAACATCTTGTAGTCAGAATACATCTCTTTGGTAATATGCAGCTCTGGGACCTGTAAGTTTTCATCATTGGCTTCCGGGAACATCTTTAACAAATAGGATTGGAACCTGAAAGACCTAGTCTTAGGAAACTCCACAAGTTAGGAATGGATACTTTCTGCTAGGTCTTCGTCAAACTTTAGATAGGCACATAGGGGGGGTAAATTAGGGTCGGATGGCTCAAGGGGACATGTACTGATAATGAACAGAAGGCTAACCAATGGTTCAGTTATGTCATGTTCGATGTCCATCCCTAAAAACTGGGACAACATCGAGATTACATATCTATATTCTTCTGTGAACAAGTTGGCTTCGCAAGGGAAAGAGTCTGCTGGGACAGAAACACCTGGGAGTAGGGAGGCATGGTAGAAAATCTCCTTGAGGTTGTCTGGGTCTCTTTGTAAATGATGAATTAGGGCTTCTAATTGATAACTATGGGACTTTCTACAGAAATATTCAGGAACAGCTAGGGCTTTATGTACGGTTGGGGAATCTATGTAACACAGAATCTTTGATTTTGCAGCGTCCATGACTGCCTTGCGACCAGGGGAATAATAGCTAGAGCACCAGTCTATGAAATTAGGACAATTTGGGGTTTGACTGGTGGTAAAAAGGTGAAAGGGAGACTGGTAGACCTTGTGGATATCTCTTCCTTGGGCTCTTATGGTTTCTAGTTTTTGTTTGGCGGCTTCCAGGGTACTATTAAGGAACATGGTGTTGAAAATGTCACTATCTTTGTCCTCTATCCGGTCGTTTATCTTACAAGATTCGAAACCTGGAGGTCCTATGGAGCCCACCATTTACAAAAGTTCACAGAGGAAAAGAGTGGCCTACCTGGATAGTTGACCACATATCAATCTTCCTCGCATTTCAACGTACACATGAAAGACAAGATGAGAATCCCTGTGCAGGCCGGTATTTTATAATATTATCCTGCCATATCAACCCTCCAACTACGAAGATGGAGGAGCCACGTCGACCGTCCTTTGGCCGGATTGATCCTCTGCCGTTAGATCCTTTGACCTTTCCTACCACCTTTCTTCGTGGTTTCCAATTCGGCCACCTGACAGCTTGCCAGCACTTTTTAATTTTGAGAAACCCTGCATGCCATCGATCCGGTTCCTTCTCAGATCCTGGCTGTCCAATCGTGTGTCCTGTTAATTGTTCACAAATATTTGTCCCGCCCAGTTACCCCACAAGTATCATTTGCGAAGTTCACCCGGACTGTAGATCTTTTCCACGCCACATCTAGGCCATTGGAGGATGTAGTACTTTAAGAAAATTTTGCAAATATGAATTGCGACCATTTCCGCACACGTAATATCTACGAACATGTTGTGAGCCTTTGATCTGTGCCCTACACTATTGATTGCTTTTCAACCTGCTCGTCGATTAGTACCCCGCCTTCGCTTACAGAGTCACCAACTTACTTCACGAAGAAGGCTTCCGATCGCATATTTCCTGACGCTAGATCTGACTGTCCATACATTTTTTCACAGGTTCCTTTGCATTTGGCCTTCAGCTGATTACTTCAAACCTTAGCTTTTTCCCACATCGTTGCTTTCATCCCGATTCGTCCTGTTGAGAGTTCCTGAGCGATCAATCTTTTTTCTTGAACTTCGGGCCTACCTTCCCTTCACGAGTCCTCCAGAACCCTTAGCACAATCCAGGTGCTAACATATCCATCAAGCAACCATTAGAAACGATGCTCGTTCTTATCAATGAATACTTGAAATTCTAGTTAGATGTTCACTTCATGAGTATGTGTTTGAACTTGAAAGCCAAGTCCTGCAAAACTTTTCTGTATTACTATTTTTTTTATTGAATCAATGCTACATATGAAACCTTTCAAGTTCAACCAACTTATAAGGTCAGAGCCATTCAGACTACTTTCTTAGGTCTCTCGAGTTAGAAACAATGTTGGGATTATTAGTGTTTTCTTAGAATTACAAATGATGCAATCTTGGTCTTAATATTGCCCCTTTCCCCAATTCTTAAAGGGTTCTAGCTCAATGGTAGAGCGACTGCTTTACAAGAAGGAGCTTGAAGGTTCGATTCCTTCATGCCCTAATCATATGTCACTATGAGGGGGGTTCATAACCGCCCCCAAAGTTTTGGAAATATTTTTAGGGGGGGTTTTGAACCGCCTCTGTAGATACCTACGAGGGGAGTTTATAACCGCCACCACATGTTTGTAAAGCATTTTTTGGGGGGGGTTGAACCGCCTCTATAGGTACCTACGAGGGGGGTTTAAAACCGCCCCCATAGGTTTGTAAAGAGTTTTGGCGGTGGTTTCAAACCGCCTCCATAGGTACCTACGAGGGGGGTTTAAAACCGCCCCCATAGGTTTGTAAATAGTTTTGGTAGGGGTTTTGAATGGCCTCTATAGGTACCTATGAGGGGGGTTTAAAACCGCCCCCACAGGTTTGTAAAGAGTTTTGACGGAGGTTTTGAACCGCCTCCGTAGATACCTATGAGGGGGGTGTATATCCGCCCTTAAAAGTGACTTTTGGGGGAGGTTTATAACCGCCGCCAAAAGTCACTTGAGGGGCAGTTTTGATCTCTTCCAAAACTGCCCCTACAAGCCAAAACTTTTAGCGTCGGTGTTATTAGGGGGGGTTTCTTAAAGACCACCGCCAAATAGTGACTTTTGGAGGCGGAAGACAACCACCCCTTAAAGTCAAAAAAGGAATTTTGGGGGGGGTTTCGAACTGCACCCAAAAGTCCAAAAGTAACTTTTGAGGGGGGTTTAGAACCGCCCTCAAAAGCCACCTTTGTGGGCGGTTTAAAACCACCTCCAGAAGTTACTTTTAGGGGCGGTTTTGATCTCTTCCAGAACCACCCCTAATAGTCAAAACTTTTAGCGTCAGTGCTATTAGGGGCGGTTTTGGAAAGACCGACGCCAAAGCCAAAACCGCCCCCAATAATTCCTTTTGGAGGCGGAAGACAATTGCCCCTAAATGTCAAATTTGTTGTAGTGTCTATAGTGGTAGGTGTGTAGAGACCAAAATAAGCAAGTTTTCCTTCAAATGATAGCATTATTCCCCATTAATATCTACATGTTTTAGGGCTTATCCATCATATTTTCCTACTTGTTATCAACATTTTGAATATTCGCAAGCTCATGAATCCCCCATTTTCCCATAAAAGTATTATCATTAGAATGCATTTTTCTTATCCCTGTAATTTGAACCTCTAAAGTTTACATTATTGCCCCCTTCCCTGTGAAAGTAAAATAGCTTACCCAAGGACACAATATTTATAACCTTATCTAGTTCACATGTCAATCTGAATGGCTTGTGTAATTTGAAATATGGATGAATTGTACTTCTATTCAACCTTTGAATATGAATGACGGTAAAACTATTTGTGGAATCCTGAATGACTCTGTCATGGATGTGAGCATCTGCGTGTACCACTGTTGAAAGGAGGTGTTGACAACAACATGTTGTCCTCGGGTCAGCTGGCGGTACAGGACGAGGAACTTTTCCACCAAAAAATCTTCTGGAGTAGGGTGATTGTATTAGTAATTTGTGGATGACTGCCACACTATCATGGAGACAAGCAGCATAACCCAAATGTAATGAAGCTTAATGCCTTTGTCTTGTACACTAAAGCAGTCCTACAGGAATTCCTACCCGAGATACTTGGTCCAGGTCATGCAGTATCCCGTCGCACACTTCTCTACTACAAGTATAACCCTTGTCATGCACTCTTCCTTGTGACACTTTCATAGTAGCTTGTAAGTGAGGATCTAGGTCACAAATATGGATCAATGCTCTAAAATGGAAGATATTATGTCTCCTCATGACCCTCTGTGTGTATGAATATTCCTATACACATCATATGTCGAGGCATTGGTGATGACCTCCATAGGTTCTTCACCCTTGTGCAAAATACCAAATATCTTATAGATGACATTGTTTGTAATTTCATACCTTTGGTCCAGCTCTAAGTACCCTCCATGGAGGTGGCTGAGGAGGAACTGGTCATAGCCATTGATATATGGGATCCTCCCAAAATGTGGTACATCCAGTAAGGACATGATTCCCGACTTATAAATATGGCACACCTAGGATTTTGGGATGATGCATTCTTCTCTAGTCCCAGTTAGCTCCACTTCAAGATTTGGAAACTATGCTTCATTCAAAATTTTGAATTTTGAATACTTGAGGAAAGGGACCTTTCCTAGAAATTCCCCCTTAACCTCTAGCTCCACTAGGATGGGAAGCTCCAACATATAATTTTCTTTTGTCACTTTGACCTTGGTTCAACCCTTCTTCGCAGATGGGGTGGTAGCCATATCTACTAACACTCTATTGCACATCGAACAAAACTCTAGTTCTAATGTAAATCTCTTACTCTCACTACTACTCTTTTTCTCTCTCATAAAATTGGTGGTTACTTTGTGGTTTCCTTGACTTCTTATAGAGGAGTGCATGTCCATTCCTTATCTATTGAAAGTATTGCCCCCCCGCCCATCTGTCCTGTGTCTTGCCGTGAATGCTCAAGGATGTGACCAATTGTATATAGGTTGTCTATCTTTCTGTGCATTGTCGCCATCACCTCATGTTGGCTATTTGATTGCTAGTGACATCATAATGGTTCTTTCCTCTGATTTGTTACCTTTTTGGGGTGCCTTTGTCATTTGAACAAGCATGATATGATATGTACTCAACACCCAACGTTTTCAGTAGATGCTTTTTCTCTTCGCAAATATCCGAGAGGTTTCTATAACTTGGATGTACCTTTTCTTTGAGTAACCAACAATTAGTGGGAAATATAAATGTACATTTTCATTCAGAATGCAACAAATTTCCTTTCATCACTGATTTAATGGGGACTCGGTGGTTAGTTACCTCGATAGTGTTGAGAATCACTCATCTCACATACCATACATTGCTTTCAAGTTGTACAAGAACACTTTTGTCCCCAATTGGAAGCTCTTCCCTTTGACAGTCATGGAGTGCAATGGTGTTGCAACTGTGGAGAAATTGGCAATGAATTTCCTCAAGTAATAGGTTGCTCCCATGAAGCTTATAACCTTAGTAAATTTGGTTGGTGTAGGCCATTGATTTATGTTTTTGCAATATTCTTTGGGTCTACTGTCATCTCTCCTCCACCGATAATATGTCCCAAGTAGACCAATAACTCTTTTCCAAACTCACATTTCTTGAGGTTCACAATCAATTGGTTCTTCTTCAAGGTCTCCAATACATGTGTCACATGTGAAAGTTATTATTTCCAAGTGTTGCTAAATATTAGTATGTCATATAGATATACTATTACAAATGAATCAATAAAGGGACATATAAAGTCATTCATTAATTTCATGAAAGTTGCAAGTGCATTGCATAAACCAAAGGGCATCGCTAACCATTTGTACAAACCTTGCCTTGTTTTGAATGTCGTCTTCCATACATCTTAATCTTTGATCCACTTGATGATATACAAACTTTGGGTCTACTATCTTGGTGAAGAACTTGGCTTACCGCAATTGATCCAACAACTCATCAATCCTTGGCAAGGGGTATTTGTTCTTGATGGTAATCTTGTCCAGGGCTCAATACTCAATGAGTAATCTCCAGCTCCCATATTTATTCGACACTATGATGATGGGTGATCTACATGGTGATGTGCTAGGTATGCGTTGTGTGGTAAAAACCTATGAATGGGAATTACAGAGATCATCAACGTACATCTTAACTAGTTATAGAAATAGGAAAGCATAAAGATACATCAAGAAAACATTATTTTAAATGTATAGAAATAAGATATGAAATTGGAATTAGATACCTGAATAACTGGGGGTTGATCCAAGCTTCCAAACTTTAAACTCCTACTTCACTGCTCCAGAGAGATCACCTGCAATAACACATACCTTTCTCAAAGCTTATGACTCAAATAAGAATGAAATGTTTTATATGAAACTCATGTATAACAAGCAAGAAAGATTCAAAAAATACATTCATTAACATGAACAAATATATATGGGAAAGGAAATTTCTGTATTATAGCATTAAAGGTAATCAACCAAACCTGCACTGCAACTCGCACCATTGAAACCTAGCACTGGGTTCCTGCTCCTCCTCCTTCAATAGAATTTTCTCCAGCATAAATATAGTATAAAATTGGTTCCCTCTTCTCAAGGCCCTCCCCTTGTATTTATAGAAAGGCCAAGAGGATAGAATCAAAAGGGAAATTGATTGGGGAGGTTAGGGTGGTTAGAATAACTTCCCTTAACTAATCCCTAATCATCTTTAAATATTTTTATCGTGATTTAGAGATACATGCGACTATCATTCTTAACAACCAGTGAAAAAATCACGAGTATTATGTCCAACAACTCGCGAATGCAACTTCTAGGATGATATCCGCGGGTTTTCTATATAGACTTTCACGAGTGACCCGCGAGATGGCTGAAGGTAGAGTCACGATTATGTCTCAGAATTTATCACAAATAATAGTTTTGTTTAGGAGAACATTTCAAAGTCTAAGGCCAAAACATCTATGATCAAATAGGCTCTTCCATCCATAATGTCGTTTTGTGTGACTGACAAAGAAATGTAGTCATGGACGAAGAAGTGCCAATTTAGCTGATAACATATGTCCCCTAATGTATGAGTTCAGAGGGAAAGACGACGGCCGAAGTACATTACAAACTAGGAAGTGGAGTAGCATAGGAACCACATGAACAAGGTCGCAAATAGTACTTGAAATAGAAACATGGTCAGCGAGCAATTACAATCTTGATATTGGGGGGTGTTCAGAATGTTAGAACATGGTCTCCAATATATAACTGAAATGATGTATACAGAATGGCCACTGAAATACAAGCATGGAGCCATGTCAAAAGAAGGTCATATCCATAGCAACAAACTGGATCTATGTCTTATGATGAGCCAACATAAATAGAGCTTGGTCTTGTGCAACTGGGTGATAAGAATAAATTGTATCATAAACCCAAGGTATTCAAACCAACCATGCGAATACAAAGAGTTGAAGTCGAACATGGAGGATTTTGGTTGATTACCGTTCAATAATGTGAACTGTTAACAAACACGAGGGAATCCCACTAATGATGAAAATGGGCCCCAAGGTACCTAGTACACCCTTACAAGTGTGAATACGAGGTCTTGAAGTCGAACAATTGAAGAATCTGCCGAGTAAGGTGTTAAATTTTCAGTATTAAATCACAATACTATAGGATCTTTGCTGAGAGAATAACATCTACAGTATATCAATGCATGACAATCATAATATGACAAGCATCACAAGCATCACAAGAATCAAAAGCATAGAGACAAGAGACACAGAGTTTCCGTGGGGAAAACCCTAAGGTGAAAAACCCCACAAACTTCCTCAGAGATAGAGAGAGCAATGGCTCAACCAAAATACAACCAAATAATACAGAGATAGTCTCCTAGCAGATGATCCTCCTCCTCCTCACTAGTGCGCCACTTTCCAGAGAGAGATAGATACTTTTCCGAGTGAGTAAAATAGAGATCTCCTATCTCTATTTATACTCACCTTTTTGCCCAGTGACCTACTGGGGCCGACTTGTCTACTTGAGTACATCCACATTATATTATATATTAATTAGGGCCGACCCCATAAGGTGGTCTAATAACCCATCGGCAAGTACACACACTTGCGACACTTGTCAATCCACATGACGACACTTCCTTATAGAGGAATAACACATATCTTATAAGGGTACAATAAATATACATATAATATATTGATGAAATACATTCCGAAGTTACATATACATCAACACTCCCTCTTAACAAGGAAGGTATTTCTCGACACAGATTTGCTAGACAAGTCTTCTTCTCTGGATCATCGTCATCGATGCATCGTCATCGTCATCGTCACTGCTGCTGCTATCTCGTCCAATCTCTGTCTCTACTCGTCATAGGAAGTTCTACAGAGCTAGTCCTTTTTCATACTGGATGTAGGCCCACCACCTGCAGGTCTTCATCATCACTGGCCATACTGTGGAATCCTCAGGACTTTTACGTGCGTCACAAAACCTCAAAAGAGCATCCCAGGCTGTTACGAGCACACAGCTCTACCTATAGGATCTCCCAGGGCACCGAATTACATGTGACCTCACCACAAAACCTCGCAAGAGCATCTGCCAGATATCCCAGGGAACCGAATTACATGCCATAGGCAAAACCTCGAAAGACTATCTGCAGATCTCCCAGGGCAATGAATTACATGTGGTCATGGCAAAACCTCGAAAGAGCATTTGCCAGATGTCCCAGGGAACCGAATTACATGCCATAGGAAAAACCTCGAAAGACCATCTGCAAATCTCCCAGGGAACCGAATTACATGCCATAGGACAAAACCTCGAAAGAGCATCTGCCAGATATCCCAGGGAACCGAATTACATGCCATAGGCAAAACCTCGAAAGACTATCTGCAGATCTCCCAGGGCACCGAATTACATGTCCTCCCACTGCAAAACCTCGAAAGAGCATTTGCCAGATGTCCCAGGGAACCGAATTACATGCCATAGGCAAAACCTCGAAAGACCATCTGCAAATCTCCCAGGGCACCGGATTACATGCTCATCTGCACAACCTGATCCACGGCCACAGAGTATCATCCTGATACTCACCATACATCATCCTGATGTATCCATGATCATCCTGATCATCATCACTGCAACGTCCTGCTGCATGTCATCTGGAGCAACATCCTGGAGCTCGTCATCTATGATCATCCTGATCATCACTGCAACATCCTGCTGCATGTCATCTGGAGCAACATCCTGAAGCTCGTCATCTATGATCATCCTGATCATCAATGCATCTTCTTGATGCATACCAAGTATCATACATGATCCTCCTGATCATCAATGTATCCACCTGATACAAATACATGATACATATCATCATACATGATCCTCCTGATCATCAATGCATCTACTTGATGCATACCAAGTATCTACCTGATACATATCATCATACATGATCCTCCTGATCATCAATGTATCCACCTGATACAAATACAAATACATGATACATATCATCATACATGATCCTCCTGATCATCAATGCATCTACCTGATGCATATACAGATACATGGTCCAAGCATCCAACATGATGCATAAACAATACATACACATGATCCAACTGATCATATCCAGCATCCAACATGATGCGTACATACATACATAAAATGATCCAACTGATCATATCCTGCATCCAACATGATGCGTACATACATACATAAAATGATCCAACTGATCATATCCAGCATCCAACATGATGCGTACATACATACATAAAATGATCCAACTGATCATATCAAGCAGAAACTAGAACATCATCCTGATGCTCATCATCCAGCACTTACATCCATAGCCATGTGAAGGATCCTCCTCCCAACATGCTTGGAATGGCTTCAGCAAATGTGTCCATCACTTCTTCCTCGAAGTGTCCTCGATCTGAAGAACGCCAAGCCTCTCTCTGAAGTACTCGAACTTCACCCTGGCTAGTGGCTTCGTCAGCACATCTGCAATCTGCTCGTCCGTCGCAACATACAGGAGCTTCACAGCTCCTCTCTGCACCATATCCCTGATATAGTGATATTTGATCTCTATGTGTTTCGACCTGTCATTAAACACTGGGTTCTCGGACAGCTTCACACAACTCTAGTTATCACAGAAGATACCAGTAGCCTCCAACGGGAGATCAAATAACTCAGACAGTAGCTTCCGTAGCCATACTGCCTCACAACTAGCTGAACAGGCTGCAAGATACTTTGCCTCAGCTGTACTCAGTGCTACGCAGGACTGCTTCCTGCTAAACCAAGAGATCACACCTGATCCCATACTGAAGCAACACCCTGATGTGCTCTTCCTATCTGCAGCACTGCCAGCCCAATCCGAATCAACATAACCATGCAGGTTAAACTTTTGATTCGCCTCATATCTGAGCCCATAATCCACTGTACCCTTCAGGTACCTCAGAACATGCTTTACAGCAACTAGGTGAACACTCCTCGGATCCGTCAGAAACTGGCTCAATGTGTTCACAGCAAAGCAAATGTCTGGTCTCGTGTTCGTCAGGTACATCAAGGACCCAATCATCTGACGATACATAGAAACATCAACTGGCTCAGATGAAGCATCACAAAGAAGCTTCAGATTCGATGCCATAGGTGTGGCCATGGCCTTGCAATCCATCATCCCATATCTCTTCAGGATATCTATTGTGTACTTCCCTTGACCAAGGAAGATCCCACCTGCATTCTGCCACACCTCCATACCTAGGCAGTAGTGCATCATTCCCAAGTCTTTCATATCGAATTCAGCTGCAAGCTTCCTCTTAGTATCCGCAATCAGTCTGTCATCTCCTGTCACAAATAGGTCATCCACATATAGTAGTAGAATCACAGGATTCCCTTCCTCAACTTTGTAGTAAAGGTTGGAATCCGCTTTACTCTTGGTAAATCCCAAACTAGATAGGAAACTGTCCATCCTACCGTACCAGGTTCTGGGAGCTTGCTTCAAGCCATACAAGGCTTTCTTCAATCTGCATACATACGATTCCCTGTCATGTATTTCAAAGCCGAGTGGCTGTTCCACATATACTTCCTCTTCTACTATACCGTTCAGAAAAGCAGTCTTGACATCCATCTGGTGTATCTTCCACTTCATTGCTGCAGCCAGGGCAAGTACTGTTCTGATGGAAGTATATCTGGCTACAGGTGCAAAGGTTTCTTCATAGTCTATTCCTTCCTTCTGAGAGAAACCATGAGCTACGAATCTTGCTTTATATTTTTCCACACTGCCATCTGCAGCATGCTTGATTTTGTAGATCCACTTGGAAGTCACAACAGACTTCCCTTTAGGTCTTGGGACAACATCCCAAACATCATTATTCATAATTGATTGATATTCCTCAACCATAGCATCCTTACATTCTTTCTTTTCTACTGCTTCTTCATAACTGGAAGGCTCTTTGTTCATGATGTCACAGAGTAAAGCAACATAACTGGTGTGTGATCTGGTTCTTTTCTTTGCTCTGTGTTCTTCTTCTGTGATCTGGTTCTTTTCTTTGCTCTGTGTTCTTCTTCTGGAATGCCAAATCTTTCTGCATCATGAATGAGTTCTCTAGCCCATACAGGTTTCCTCTTGTGAGAGTTATCCTCACGAGGTGGATCTACAGGTTCTTGTGGATCTTCAAACTCACGAGCAGTTCCTGGAACCGCATCAGTCATGGTAGTGTCTTGAAATCTTGTTTCCTTAGGTTCTTCATAAACTTCAATAGGTGCCTTTCTTGATTTGATGAATGCTGAATTTTCATCAAATGTTACATCCCTGCTGACATCAATCTTCTTGAACCCTGGAAAATATATTCTGTAGGCCTTCGAGCTTTCACTATAACCCACAAAGATGCCCTTCTTTCCTGAAGGATCTAGTTTAGTCCTCTTCTCCTTTGGGACATGAGTGTATACTGGACAACCAAATATTATGAGATGGCTGACTTCAGGTTTCTTACCAGAAAAGACTTCTTCTGGTGTCTTGTTGTCCAATATCTTGTGGGGTGTTCTATTCTGCACATATACAGCTGTTCTAGCTGCTTCTGCCCAAAGATGCATAGGAAGATCCTGGTCATGCAACATTGCCCTTGCTGCTTCCATGATAGTTCTGTTCTTCCTTTCTGCAACTCCATTCTGTTGAGGATTATATGGAGCAGTCAACTCCCTCTTAATCCCTGAATCACTGCAAAGCTTCTTGAAGTCATTTGAGGTGAATTCTCCACCATTGTCAGATCTGAATGTTTTGATTTTCTTGTCAGTTTGATTCTCCATCAAGTTTTTGAATTCCTTGAATTTATCAAACACCTCATCTTTGCCCTTCAAGAAGTATACCCAAGTCTTCCTGGAGAAGTCATCAATAAATGATACATAGTAAACATACCCACTCAGGGAGCTGGATGACATAGGGCCACATACATCTGAGTGGATGATTTCTAGAATATCTTTTGCCTTGCTTTCACTGCTTGGGAAAGCCTTCTTAATGTTCTTACCTTTTGCACATCCTTTGCAAACACCTTCATGTTTGGTCTTGATTTCAGGAAGACCCTCTACAGCCTTGCTTGCAATTGGAAGTGCTCTATAGTGCATGTGAGCAAGTCTTCTATGCCAAAGTTCACTTGGCTCCATGGATTCATGTACCATGGCATGTTCGGGTTGACCCTTTAATTTGTACAAGCCTCCCTCTTGCTCTCCAATCACTACTGCATCATCTATGGTCTTTCCCTTTGGCCACATCAGTACTTGGCCATCAACAAATGCAACCCTCATACCTTTTGCATCTAAAGTAGAGATGGAGAGTAAGTTCTTCTTGAGTCCAGGTACATAGAGGACTTCCTTCATCTTCAAGGATTTTCCAGAATCTAGGTTGTAAGAAGCTTCACCACTTCCTTTGATTGGATATTGATAATCATCCCCAAGTTTCACCTTATGGGGTGATTCATGTTCAGAAAGGTTCACAAAAGATTCCTTGAGCCCAGTCATGTGTTTGGAGGCCCCACTATCAATCAACCAATCATTATAGCCATGAGAGATGGTACCAGTGAGTGCAGAGATCAAAACATATTCTTCTTCACTTGATGAATCATCATCACTACTACTTTCTGCCTTAGCCTTCTTCTTTGGGGGTTCATCATCTTCAGCAGCATGAGCATGAAACCTTCTTTTGCTGCCCTTCTTCTTCTTACTAGGATTTTTGTTATTATCCCTTTTGTTCTTAGGACAATCTGAAGCAAAGTGACCCTTCTCATTGCATGTGAAGCATCTTAGGTCTTTCTTATTCTTTTGATAGGATCTATTGTGGCGAGGGTGATCCTTCTTGATTTTGCTTCTTTTGGTGTGAGCTGCAAGAGCTTGATCTTCTCCTCCCATCTTTTCTTCACGAGCTATAAGCCTAGCTTCTTCTTGAGAACATTCTTCTCGAAGTCTACTGAAGGAGATCAACTTCTTCCTTGCACAAATTCCTTGAATAAAGGAATCCCATGACCTGGGTAGGCCATTTAGAGTGGTCATCACCACTTCACCATTCTCCACCATTTCATCTACTGCTTCTAATTGTTCCTTGATCTGAGAGACCCTTGAAAAGTAGGATTGAATGGTTTCTCCATTCTGAAACTTCACTGCTTTCAATTGGTTCTGCAGGGTCATCTTCCGATTTATGTTCTTTCCTTCAAATAGCTTGGTCAAGGATTCAAACATCTCTTTGGGTGTCTTGAGAGAAGACACATGGGGTATGAGATGGTCTTTGATAGAATCAGCAATGATTCTCTTTGCCTTGACCAAGTTCTTCTTGTGCAATACCTTGGCCTCTTCATCCTCTGGGATAGGGATGTCTTCTTTCACATATGAGTCCAACTCATTCTCTTCCAGGATTAGCCCAATCCTATACTTCCAGGCTCGGAAGTTATCAGCCCCTTCAAGCTTATCCTCAAGCTTGGTGTGAAGAGACATCTTTAAGAGTACTTCAAATGGAAATAGAAAAGATTTAGGACTTACCACTTGAAGTGCTGAAAACTGGATCTGGTCCCGGATTAGGGTTTGTCAGAGAAACCCTAAAAATTCAAAATGTGAATTTCAAAATTCCGAAAGGATAGAAAGATGCGCCTTGGAGAGCTGATCAGCCTAGTACATTCAGAATTTGAGATCAGCAAAGTCTTGCCCTTCAAAATTGCCTTTTTGTCCTCCCGGGTTCACTGGGGAGAGCCCTGAATTAGGGTTTGAGTTTCCCGGAGATCTACCCAGCCAAAAATCTCGATCCAAAGCTCAAACCTTCGATTTTTGCAAGGAGCTTCCAGCTGTACCTTCAGTTTCCAGAAATTCCTATTTTTGAGGAAACCCTAATTTTTAGGGCCAAAACTGAAAATGCTCGGAACTGAAATCTGATTGGACAGAAAGATGCGCCTTGATGAGTAGATCCAATCTACTATACTGAATTTCAAAAATCTGTGGAGAGAAACCCAATAAACAAGCAATACAAGCTTCCGTCACTGCAAAATGTCTTCTTCTCAGTTAAGCTCTGATACCATGTTAAATTTTCAGTATTAAATCACAATACTATAGGATCTTTGCTGAGAGAATAACATCTACAGTATATCAATGCATGACAATCATAATATGACAAGCATCACAAGCATCACAAGAATCAAAAGCATAGAGACAAGAGACACAGAGTTTCCGTGGGGAAAACCCTAAGGTGAAAAACCCCACAAACTTCCTCAGAGATAGAGAGAGAAATGGCTCAACCAAAATACAACCAAATAATACAGAGATAGTCTCCTAGCAGATGATCCTCCTCCTCCTCACTAGTGCGCCACTTTCCAGAGAGAGAGATAGATACTTTTCCGAGTGAGTAAAATAGAGATCTCCTATCTCTATTTATACTCACCTTTTTGCCCAGTGACCTACTGGGGCCGACTTGTCTACTTGAGTACATCCACATTATATTATATATTAATTAGGGCCGACCCCATAAGGTGGTCTAATAACCCATCGGCAAGTACACACACTTGCGACACTTGTCAATCCACATGACGACACTTCCTTATAGAGGAATAACACATCTCTTATAAGGGTACAATAAATATACATATAATATACTGATGAAATACATTCCGAAGTTACATATACATCAACATAAGGGACATTGATGTATTCCCATAACTCAATAGTGAGAGAATCTGCCACTAATGACTGCAAATCTCAAGGTACTAAACAAGAAAATCCAAGTCTTCTTCCCAGAGAAAAATGTGCTGAAGTCAATAGGAATAGACCCATGAAAAGGAAGGGATTAATGTATCCTTCATCATCTCACATGAGGAACAATGAAATGTTGAGTTGAAACAAAACTGATATAAGGGATGGCTGACATGAGGAGTCAAGATGAACTGCAGAAAGGCTGACACATGGGTAATCTTTGAACAATGAGCACCAAAGTAAATTAGGTAGTTGTGGATTGACACAGGAAACATGATATAAGTTCGCT
Organism: Larix kaempferi; assembly: GCA_027924585.1. Classification (NCBI taxonomy): domain Eukaryota; kingdom Viridiplantae; phylum Streptophyta; class Pinopsida; order Pinales; family Pinaceae; genus Larix; species Larix kaempferi. Next base: position 5,603,638 of record BSBM01000666.1, on the reverse strand, counting down.
ATGTAGGATACATAACAAACTCTCCATATGATCGGAAGAGTAACCAATCGGTGGAGGACACAAATATGGAATAAAGTTAAATCCTAAATCCAAAACTAAAACCCAGTAACTTATGAAAGTGTTGTGTTCAAGGACATTTAAGACTGTCTGCCAAATAATGAATGAATAACAGAAAATTCCCTTCCCTCTCTTTTTTTAAAAATGTCTTTTCTTAGTTTAACGAGCATGAAAAGATTGAAAAGAAAACTCGATACTGTCTCTCTTGTGAAATTTTAATGAGTCCAAGAAAGTAAACTCAATAATCCATCTTCATCTTTTAAAACAAACTCGAAGAAGAGGAAAAGGAATGCTTGATATTGGTCCAGCCATGTGTAATTTAACGAGTCCATGGGAGGTAAAATCATGAATTTCTTCATGTTTTAACGAGTTTGAAGAAAATATAGATTAATACTCGATAAGCTACCGATCCATGGATTTCAATATCGAGCCTGGATCTATTCGTGCTCACCGGTGTTTTCAAATTTAAGGAGTCTGAAAAACATAAACAAAAACTCCATAGTGTACTTTTTCGTAAAGTTAGCCTCTTCGTCCAAAAACGTGTAAAAGTATGCGAGCGAGAGCTCTTCTAGTCGAAAAGACTAGATTATACCTTTTTCATAGTTAATCCACAAAGATACGGAAAAGGGGTAAACTTATACCTAAGTGGATATCTGTTCAATTCCTTTACAGAGTTTGAACAAGACAAGTATGCTCGGTAATCTGTTCAATTCCTTTAACGTATAACAAGAATGTGAAAAACTTCATCAAGATGAGGAACTTAATATTAGGTAAAGAATGATGTACAGTGTATAAGTTCCTTGGTATATCAAGTGGCAGACGGACTTTAGATAGAATTAACGTCAATGGATAACATAAAATGGTAGTCCAAAGTGAACAAAGAAGTTTCAAAATTACATAAGATGACAAAATAGATCTAATGTGTTGAGCTAAACTGACATGTCAAAAGAAAACAAACCTTTGTATGTAACACCTTTTGTAACTGATAGTGAGAAAAGCGCCTTTTAAAGCTTTACCTAATCAAAACAATTCAAAAAGGTCATTTAGGATTAAATAAAATTAAAAAAGAATTTGAAACTATATAAAGGGGGTAAAAATTTGAAAATAATTTTTATAAATAGTGCCAAATTAGAAACATAACTCACAAAACCATTTTACCATTGGAGAAAAGGAGAAAAACCATCTTACTTCAAACGTCGATTGTGATCAATCCAGGAAGCGAAATCGAACTCCGTCACTTGAAGGTAAGCTATATCTGCCTGCTCTATCAATTTGATCCATTAATTTAAGTTTTTAATGATGTTTTGAGGTTTTTTAAGCAAGTTTTAAAACCAGGGCTTCGTACCTGCGAGTCTGGCTGAGTAAAAGTCGTGGGCACGTGAAATGTGCATGGGTTTCTGCAGTGAGACTCGCGGGTACCCACCCCTGTTGAAAAGGTGAACCCGCGGGTAGCGTAGTTCAAAAGAAAAAAACTTCAAACTAATGCATGGAATGGAAATGGGTGATGCAGGATGGTTTTAACTTGGAGAGAGAGGGAGCATGAAGCCATGGACATGATTGCAATGGGGGATCCTCTTACTTTGAATGTGTTAAGGAGGTGTGGGCTCTTAAATTTTTTTCCGTACTACAAACATGCGTGCACAAACGTACCTCCTCCAAATGCTCGTGGGATATTGGGATGTTGTTCATGGCATGTTTAATCTCCAAGGAGAGATGTTGGATATCATGATTGATGACATATACCTCATAACTGGACTATCTCGACGAGGTGAGGTGGTGAACCTCAAAGGTTCATTTAGAGGAGTTGATGCTCTATCCATTCAGGATTACATCAACACTGACTGCGTAGCTGGCACTGAAAAAAGTGGGATCCAAGTTCCAATTGGTCAAATTGAAAGTTTCCCATTCAAAGTGATCTTGAGTACAATAAACCGGATCAAGGGAAGTGCAGCACAACACTTTCCCTAACAGAAATACATGCAGATAGGCGTACAATGTCTACGCAATGTTATCTTCGACTGGTGCTCAGGATTATTGGTGAACATGAAACACCAACTTACAGAATGCAAGACAAGGAAGAAAAATAACTTGGGTATGGTAGTATACTATGTACCTTTTTCTTTGAGAGAGTCCCCGCTCTTAGTCCGGGGATGGCCCTACTAGCTTTGAACCCCCACGAGCCACTGATGACTCGGTGGGGAAACATATTCCTATGTCAGGGTGGAGGAGAAACAATTTTATCATAATCTGACGAGGATTATCTAGGGTGGTGGAGCTGCCAAGTACTGGTGCTAGAGCAGTTTCCTTATGCGGGCATGGATTTCCAAGGTGAACCCGAGCTCATGCTTCCTCTAGGGGCATCATGGGGAGAGATAGGTACCAAAATGTGTTCTTGTTTTGAAAAATTATTTAATTTTTATGTTTTTCATATATATAATTTTTATAACGAGTGTGATTACTAACAAAATATAACTTGTGCAGATGTGGGGCCAACGAGATTTGCTGGGCATCCTAGAGTATACATACGACCAACTGAGCCAGGTGGCGCAGATACTATGTTGAGGAGCATTGAGGGGGAAATGAGTTATTTGAATCATGATATCCCTACATACAAGATAGAGTGGATGCCACTCGAGATGCAGGAACATGTAGTAGGAGTTCCCCCAGCATGGATCCGGTTACTTAGAAAAGTAGCCAGCCTAGTCATTTGTTATAGAGAGGCCATAACAGAGCTAGCTGAGGCTCCTCCCTCTCCATAGGGAGAGTGACATATTATTTTTTAGAATTTTTATTCCCATTTTTGTATATTATGACATTGCGACAGAGAGTGACTCAAACTTATATTATTACTTTTTGAACCTGATATATATATATACAGTTCCGGTTTATGTACATGTTTTGTCTTATGCGTGTAAATGGTTAATGTTATCATGTATGGCACAAATGGAAATCAAGTATGTAATTTTCATATGCATCAGCTAATGTATTGTGATTCCTTGATATGTGTTGATATGAAATATAATTAAAATATCGCTCAAGTAATCTAACTCGCAAAACGTGACGTAGTAAGGTAGGATATCGAACACGATACTCAGCCGCTAACTGAAGCACAACTAACCGTGAATCAAGTATTGCCTCTAAACATGAAATACCATGGTGAATAACATCTTGAAGAAGTTTAATGTCTGCACTGTACTCAGCTATATTGTTCTTCGTAGGGCCCAAACAAGCACCTCCCGAGGAAACACGTTGTCTTATGGGGGAATAGATTACCCAAGGAGTTGAAGCCAAGTTACGAGTATGACGACTTGCACCATCAACAAATCCTAGAAAAAACTCGGTTGTCATCTGAAAACACAATCCATAAAACACATAAGAAAAACTAAAAGAACTAACTATACAAAAATGTACATATATAGTATAAGAAAAATCATATAGGCCTATGCATAATACTTCTTCAAGTAGAGCCCATTTCTAGGCTCAGGAAGCTTAAAACCATCATAATCCATCAGCTCGTATGAACCTTTTCTTAAAACTTTAGAAATGATATAGGGTTCGAGACACATAGATTTGAACTTGCCTTCCCCCAAAGGATCCTTATATTGATCATAAACCAAAACAAGGTCTCCTTCATAGAAAACCCCAGGTTTGACATACTTATCATATTGGTGTTTAAGTTGGTTCTTATGAGCTTCATTTGCAGTAAGCACATCACGATGCTATTCATCCAAATGTTCTAAGTGAAGCAACCATTATTCCAAAGTAGAAGTTTCAAGTAATAATTGAATAGCCAACTTCAAAGATGGAATCTTGCATTCAATCAGTGTAACTGCCTCCACTCCGTGAACGATTTGGAATGGTGAAAAACCAATAGCAGTCTTGATATTGGAATGATATGCCCAAAGAGACAGATACAAAATGATGTGCCAATTTGACCGATTGGCATTAACAGTCCGTTGAAGAATATTTTTCAAAGTTTTATTGTCTGCTTCAACTTGTCCATTCTCCTACGGATAAAACGAAGACGAATGATCTTGTCAAAAGCCTTGCATGGTGGTCAAGTTAGTGATCATGTAGTTGTGGAAATTTCGTCCATGATCAGAGATGATCTCCCTAGGTATGCCGAACCTGGCAATGATTTGATTGATGACGAAATATGCTGCAGTTTCTCCATGTTCTTTCACAGTAGTCATTGCCTCATCCCACTTTGTAAAGTAGTCGACTGAAACGATGATATGTTGATGTCCTCCAGCAGAAACAGGATTACAAGTCATGTAATCAATCCCCCATTTGGTGAAGGGAGCCACTTTGATAACAGGGTGAAGATGATTTAGATGTGCTCGCATTTTATTTGTGAAAAACTAACACAGACAATAGTGTTTCATGGCTTCCACACAATCTTTAAAGATGGTAGGCCAAAAATACCCAACACGCAGTATCTTCTGAGCTATTGCCAACCCGAAAAGATGACCCCCACAGGTTCCACTATGAGCATCATTCAATACTGACTCGGTTTCATCCAAGGTCAAAAAATGATGTAATATCGAATCTACCCCCCATCTATATAACGTATTGGAAATAATGAGGTAGTTCTTGGCATGATGCCTAATCTTTCATCGTTCTTCCCTAGATAAAGTTGGTGGACACTTCAAAGTTTGGAGATATATTAAAATGTCTCCATACCATGGATCATAGGTGCTAATGAGGAAGATGTTTTCATCAGCGAATCACAGATCTTCTTCATGACATGCTACATCACTAGGAAACTCAATAATAAGTTATGTTAACAACAAAGGATTTTTTGACTTAGCAGATTGGAAAGTAAGATCAAATTCTTGCAAGATGACAATCCATTTGTTAAATTTTCCTGCAATTATTCATCGGGTTAATACATATTGAAAAGGATTGACCTCCACGATGACTGTGGTAGTTCGGAATAGGATATAGTGAGGTAGCATCTGAACGGAATACACATTAGCTAATGCCAACTTCTCAATGTGAGAATACTTGAGTTCAGGGGTTACGAGTGCACAAGAAAGGTAATAAATGACATGTTATTGGTGTTTGTCATCTTCCTGAACCAAGAATATGCCAATATTAGTAATAGATGCAGCCAGATAAAGAATAAAATCCAGAGTATAATTCAGCAGACTCAACAAGGGGGATGACAAGAGTGCCTTTTTGAAATCATCAAACGAGTTTTGTGCAGCCTCATCCCAGGAAAAAAGGGTATCTTGTTTAAGTAGTTGCATGAAACCTTTAGTAATCTTAACATAGTTGATAATAAAATGTCTAAGAAAGTTTGACATACCTTGTAGACTTTGAAGTTGTCGGATAGTACGAGGAGGAGGCAATTTTACAATTGCCTCAAATTTCAAAGGATTGACCTTTATCCCACTATTATACACAATGAAACCAAGTAAACGTCCATATTCGACGCAAAATACACATTTGTTAGGATTTAACCAAATCTTGTAGTATCTGCATCGTTCAAACACGAGCCGTAATTGTACAGGATGATCTTTTCTCTTCCGAGATCGCAGAGGTAGATCATCCAAATAAAGTTAAACTACATGTTTGATATCATGGAAAGTGAATTTGATGGCTCCCTGGAAAGTATCCCCAACATTCTTCAATCCGAATGGCATTTTCCTATAGGGAAATGTATCCCAGGGACATATAAAAGCCATTTTATGCTGGTCTTTAGGTTTTATCTGAATTTGATTATATCCTGAAAAAACATCCATGAAAGAAAACATTTCATGGCCTGCACATGCATCGATAATTTGATCAATAAATGGTGTGGGATAGTTGTCTTTTGGACAGGCTTTGTTAAGATCCCTAAAATTTGTGCATACGCGTATGGTACCCTGCTTTTTATCTACCAGAATTGGATTGGCCACCCATTCTGTTATGTCGATAGGATAAATGAAGTCGGCATTGAGGATATTTTCAAAATAAACCTTAATGGCCACAACCTTCCTAGGATTGACTGGACGAAGATTTTGCCAAACTGGTTTCACATTAGGGTATGTTGTAATAACGTGTTCAACAATGGATGGGTCGATGCCTAACATCTCCTCATATGACCAGGAAAAAACATCGCGAAATTATTTAAATAAGTTGGTATACAAATTGATCTCTTGTGGAGAACAATTCGTGCCAATGAAAATATTTTCCACAACATTAGGTTTAATGGAAATATTGATTGGGATAGTTGTTGAAATATTTTCCATATTACCTTCAACGAAAATTTCCTGTTTCGTTAAAGGGTTAATGGACCTGTCAACATTTCCACCAGGTCTCATTGAAAAATCTCCAATATCGACCTTGTTTAGATCTGGAAGAAAATATGATCGATGATGCATATGTTCCCAAGGATGATCTATACCTATCATGGATTCCATAATAGCCTCTTCTGATGGGGAAAAAATGTTTAAACAATCGAATGAATGGGTAGAGTCAATTTCCCATGCAGGTGCATAATCGATATCTGACTTCATAGAGACCAAAGGAGTTGAGATATTATCTATCGCAACATTTTGTGATGCTTTATAAGTCACTTTTGCAACAGATAGGGTCATGATTGGTTGATCCAGAGTAGGAAGGATCCAAGGATCAGTTGTTTGTGAAACAGTGAAAATCTCCTTGGATAACACATTAACGTTACTCGTGGAACCAATATAATTCATAGGAGCAGGTAAATCAAAAGTGCCCATCAAGGATGAGTACATACCTACCCCTAAAATCTCACTAGGCGGATGGGCCTGATCAATCAAACAGATATTAGAATCTGAAGGAGTTGTATTGCTTTTTCGGGCATAAGCTAATTTATCAATGGTGACAATCTTGCCATCATGGGGGGCCATAAGCACCCAAAAAATAGACGAAGGAATAGCTTGCATTGCATACGTCCAACTTCTTACCAACAACAAATTGTAGTCGAGAGCAACATCTATAACTTCCACCTATATCGACACTACTTTACTTGCAAGATGGATCTCAAATGAGGGTAATATTCCATGTGGATGGAAATACCTCCCATCAAAAGCAGTAAGTAATGTAGTTGAAGGGACTAACTCCAGAGAGCCTATGGATTTCCAACAAGAGATAGACATTACGCACATTGACACACCTTCATCCACTACTATTCATCCAATGGTTTTAACACCATGGACTACTTCAATTTGGAAGGCCACGTGGTAGGGAAAACGGGGTTTGAAATTTGACATATCAAATCTAGCTAGCATACTTGAAGAATCCATACTTCCTATTGCTACCAGAAGTGCATTCCGCTGCGATGGGAAAATTTTCAAAACTTCTAGAGCAGACATAGCACATGGAGTTTGGGATAGGTCCTCTACAACTGAGTAGTTTGGAGCAACCTGTGCATTAGGGTTGTGAGTTACATGTTTGTAGACACCTTTCGATATCTTTGGCATAGGATCTGTAGGTATCTCTATATGAAGAGGAACATATGACTCAAGGATCACTTTGTCTTTCAGCTGCGTATCCGAGGTATAATTTCGGGAGCTCATTTGCAACAAAACATGGGTGTTAATCATATTGATATAAGATTGATCATCCTGTGTGGTATGAGGAGTGCCCCGAGTATTAGAGCTACTAGAAGCTGAACCTTGTCCTTTGGGAAAAGGATCTTTCAGAATGACGAGTTTCTTTTCACTTACAAACTTATGGGATTCATCTATGAGAGGACATTGATGACTGAGGTGATCGTCCTTACAAATTTTTCAAGGAAACTTCACCTTCTTCTTTTCTTGCTTTCCCTCCTCGACATTTTCAGTATTTTTGGGATTTTGTTGGTTTCCATCCCCTTTCTTTCCCTTTTTCTTATTGTTGGTTTGTTGAGGACCATTTTGATTTGACTGCACATTCTGTACAGTTTCAGTTTGTGTCGGGGAGGATGCAACAGTAGTTGCTTCCGCATCATAACACTTTATAGAGAGTGCATGAACTTTTTTCTGCAAAGCTTCTAACATGGATGTGTCAGCTGAACCCACAATGCCATCAGCATGTGGTCTAGGTTTTGGATTTCCAAGATCAATGTTTGACCTAGGTGTATCGGGTATGATTTCATAAACGATCCCAGATTGTGCGTAAACCAAGTCAAACTTTTGGGTCCTTAGAATGGCTTCTTCCTTAGAAGTAACCCCAGAAGGTGACAGATACTTAGAGACATAAGGTAACAGTGATTTCAAGAACCACTCCAATAGGAATTCCGTGGGAATCTCAGCCTTAATGAGTTGTTTCCGTCTTCTCCACTCCTAAATATGATCAGATAAATGAGTGTCCTTGTTCTGTCTAAAAGTAGAGAGAAGATCCATACCGGCATCATACCGATCATGAAGTTGGAAATGGTTCAAGAAGGCTGTCTCCAAATCACAAAAATTGTTATAAGTTGTAGCCAGTAACTTGATATACCATTTGCTTGCAACACTAGTCAAGGTACTTTGAAAGAGCCTCAAACGAATCGAGTCATCATTTAGCGAGTTCATGGAGCACCACAGATGAAATGTCGTGACATGGTCCCCTGGGTATTCACTAGTATTGCCTTCAAACTTTGGAATGTATGAAGGGTGTTTGGTTGGGCCCGGAAGCCAAGCAGGATTATGTCGCACAGGGTAATTCATCAATTTTGAAAGATCTGGAAAGTTAAAGTTTCCAGAAAAGGTAAACGAGGCTTAGCCGATGGAATATGGTTTTGTGGAATTTGGTAAGGATAAATTCCAAAGCCATAACTCCCATAAGGTTGTTTTGGGTTTCCCCTAGCCATCGGTTGTTGTGAAAAAGTATTTTGAAAATTGGTCCAGCCATAAGATAGGGGATTACTTCCTTGAGTCCCAGTCCATTGCGGCTATGTGTAAGTACTTCCAAATGGAGTATAAGTGGATCTAACTCCTCCACCAAAAAGTGAAAAAGGAGCACTCCCTACATGCACATTCAAGGTTTGAACATTTTTTGAATGTACATTAAATCCTGTAAAGGGATTGAAATTATGTGTTGGTACAATGGAAGGGGTAGGAATTGAGCCCACAAACAATGCAGAAGGAGCAATATTCCATCCATTCCAAGGAAAACCTTGATTAAAAGGATCTAAGCTGGGATTGACCTGAAACTGTTGAATAAAAGGAGAGGATGTAAATGGTACCGTAGGTATTTATGAAAAGGGAATATTAGATGAGCCAACGATGGATCCAAAAGGAGTAGATGTCAGTGTGAACTAAGTATTAGATGTTCCTGATGGTACATCATTGAAGCTGAAATAAGTACTCGGAGCAGAAAACATCTGCAACGAGCTTGGTACCGCGGTAGTAACATGTGGAGGAGACAAAACTCCAATCCTAATAGATAATGCGGGAGTCTGTGGAACTCCCAACACATCTCCTCAGTTATCCATATTAGGTCCAGGTGTGAATATATATACACTTGATTCAAGTACACCTAAAGAAACAACTCATTCTAACAAAGGATGGTTCAATCCAGTTAATGGAGGATTGAAGTGTCTTGCAAAATATTCAGTTGGAAAATCTTCAATCTCAAATCTTTGTGAGACCGGTTTAGTTTGTGTAGTGAGTTAGGGTTCTATAGGGGTTTCAGTTGTACCAGTGAGTTCAAAAGAACCACGATAATTAGTTCTACATCATCGTGGTGGCAGTGGAGGTTCCACTAAGAGTGGAGGAAGGTTTTCCAACCTTCTTGACCTACGAAGGGGTTGGTCCTCCACACTTGCAACAAAAATATTCTAAGTGTTAAAACTAGGGGGCCGCGAGAACAACAATAAGCACCGAGACCAAGCAAACAAATAATATCTCAAAACAAAGTCTGGGATGATTAGGGCCTAGAACAAACCAGTAGAGTAATGAAAGACAGTTACCCGAGGTCCACAATACAGAGTCTTTAGGTGCAAGTGTTTGAATCACCAACCTCCCTCCCAAATAATTGCAAGGGATTTCCTCCCATGTATGTCCAAGGTACAATGGAAATAACCTTCCACCATCACCTGTGAAGAATCCTAGTGGTCCATATACTAAGGCTACAATCGATGGAAAAAGAGTCTGGGTGGACAGTCGCAAGTCAAACTAACACGCATGGGAATGGTAACTAAGGCCGAAATACAAGAGCACACAAGGTACTAATAGATCCACGTATGCGTATCAGCTCTGGTAGATGCTCAATTGAAACGTGGGGGGTATCCCCAACTAGTCAACCTCACATGACCTCATTCTTAACTCTGATTTTAGTTGAGCTTCCCAGCACACCTCTTACAAGGGTGGATTTACCTAAAGATAGTATTACTACGATTTTGAGTATAAAATGATCTTGGATAGTTTAAAGTTATCTAATCCAAGATCCTAGCCTAAGCTGATTGTTTTGTTTACCCTAAAAATAAAAGTTACTAGTAATTTTTAATTGAAAATATTCTTTAAGGGATTTACTTATTCAAAAGGAGTGATTTGTATGCAAAGGTTGTTACAACTTGAAACAAAAATAAATAAAGTATATAAAATGCACCTTTCTTTTCACAATTAAATTTTCATTTATCTTTCAAAAAAATAAAGACTTGGAAAGTAAACCTAAAAGCTAACAAATTTTTATTTTTTACTTTTTGAAGAAATAACATATACAACTAAAACTAAAAAAAGAGAAAATGTCTTTGCTTAACTAAAGTACTTGCTTGTCAAAAATTCCTCTTTAACAAAAAGAAATGGCAAATAAATATTATAAAACAAAGACAATAAATGATGCAAGTAAAGGTGACTACACACAGACCTATCAAACTTATAAATTTAACCCTATTAAGATTTCCGAAGATAACAAACCCACAAATTTCTTCTGACAAGCAAGAAGTAACTAGATTTTGGCAAAGAGACAATAAATCAAATTGACCTAACTTAAAAATCAAATGATCAAAGAAGATATCAAAATTTCTAGAAATCAGTAATCAAATGAAAAGATTAAAGTGTCAACCAAACAAAAATGGATTTGAAAGGACCTACGTGAGTCAAACAAGCAAACCAAAGAAAACTAAGAAATAAATCTCCAAAAAGTTCTAAAATCTCAGACAAGTAAAAAATGTCAAGAGACTAATAGAGAAAACTTTCAACCACCAAGAACAAACCAAAAACTGAAACCCTATCCCTAAAGTAAAAAAACTGAAGAAAAAACTGCGACTGTCTGTAAACACAGCTCGCGGGTACCCGCGGGTATGCAAGTAGACAACTTGAGAGAGTAGGGAAAAAGACATGACTGTAATTATTGCATAGTCGTGAGTATGTATTGAAAAAAAAAAATAATAATAATTTAAAGAAACTCTAAAAATATCAAGTATGAGTGACCAAGAAAGGTATAGGAAGCCTATAAACTTTATCAGAGATTAAGAATAAATAAAAAGACTGAATAAAATCAACCAAAAAGACTTCTAGAGCAACAACAGTAACTCCCCAGTGGAGTCTCCAATTATGTTGTGCAGTGAAAACCTATGACTAGGAATTACAGATATCATCAGCGTACATCTTAACTAGTTACAAAAATAAGAAAGCATAAAGATACAAAAAGCAAACATTCTTTTAAATATAAAGACCTAAGATATGAAATTGGAATTAGATACCTGAATAATTGTGGGTTGATCCAAGATTCCAAAATTCAGACTCCTGCTTCACTGCTCTAGAGAGATCACCTGCAATAACACATACCTTTCTCAAAGCTTATGACTCAAATAAGAATGAAATGTTTTATATGAAACTCATGTATAACAAGCAAGAAAGATTCAAAACATACATTCATTTACATGAAAAAACATATATGGGAAAGGAACTTTCTGTATTATAGTATTAAAGGTAATCAACCAAACTTGCACTGAAACTGCCACCCTTGAAATCTAGCCTTGGGTTCCTGCTCCTCCTCCTTCAGTAGAATTTTCTCCAGCATAACTATAGTATAAAATTGGTTCCCTCTTATCAAGGCCCTCCCCTTATATTTATATCAGGGATGGGAGGATAGACTCAAAAGGGAAATTGGTTGGGTAGGTTAGGGTAGTTAGAATAACTTCCCTTAACTAATCCCTAATCATCTTTAAATATTTTTATCGTGATTTAGAGATACTCGCAACTGTCATTCTTAACAAACAACGAACAACTCGCGAGTATTATGTCCAACAAATCGCGAATCCAACTTCTAGGATGATACCCGCGGGTTGTCTATATAGACTGTCGCGAGTGACCCACAGGTTGTCTATATAGATTGTCGTGAGTGACCCGCGAGATGGATGAAGGTAGAGTCGCAGTTATGTCTAATAATTTATCACAAATAATAGTTTTGTTTAGGAGAACTTGCAAAGTCTAAGGCCAAATGTCACGTCCCCTCCCGTTGATCCAACACAAGGAAGGGGACATGATACCGAATTCTGGGGCTCTTACAAAAACTTAGCCCATTTCATCAAATTCATGTAAATAAAAACACATGTGCAGGTGTATGATTCAGATAAACACAGCATAAGCAATATCCACTACATGCATATCTAGCATGCATTGATCTTCATAAACATAACAGTCAATAATTAAATAATATTGTAGAGTTTAATACACATAAAGAATACTCATATTGATGTAATTTTGTCCCAAGCAACTAGCTATGTTGCTGCAATGTTCCACCCAACCATAGGTCTCTGCCCAGCCTGTATTCTTTCAACACTTAGAGACAATCCCTGAGCTGGGCATGATTTCTACAAGGAAAAGGGGACTCTCAAGCTCAGCACAACCAAAACAATGGATATCCATCTCAACCCCAACATTCTCTTACACACAACAACTCAAATATTGGGTATGGATATAGTTTTTCAACAATTGAATTTACAAAATAGGGTTTATGGGTTTTCCCCAAATCGTGGCACACCCAAAAACGAATTGTGGGAAGAGGAAGTCAACCCCAGGGAAGAAACTGATTTCTCTGACAAGTATGTGAGCATTTCGATGACCAAAACAACCTCTATGAAACCCCCAAATCGATTTCTTCTCTTCCCCACTATTATCCCAAAACAAAACGTCCTTCCCAGCTAGAAAAATGAAGAAAACACAACAAAACCATGGAGGAAAACGCCTAGGTAGCTCCCAAATCGTGAGAGAGTAAAACTTATGGGTGATGAATGGATTGGGAAGCAATTTCGTGGATCTTTTCTTGCCAAGGAATCCAAACATGAATTTCCATGAAGGGTGGCTTGCCCATACCCGAATTTGGACAGCCATACCTCTCCATTCCCCAAGGCATTAACTACTTCAACCAACTCTTCGAAGAAATAAATGATTGGGTACAAAAGTCAACATGGGTAGTTGAGGGTTTATGGGTTCTCTCATTGACACTTGGCTTGACTTGATTGGTTCAAGGGTATAAATATTTTCCCTCCCAATTCCTTGTAAAATCATGCCCCCATCTCTTGTTGCATTGCATAGCTAGTTGTGGGTATTTCATTAAAATGCATAATTACATGATATTTGCAATTCCATTGTGCATGGTTGGAACGTAAACCATATGCATCACTAAATCGATGGCGGGGCCTTGGCCTTGAGCTCCCCACCACGATTTTATAACAATAACCTCATTTACATTTTAATGCAATGGGGTCAAAATTGGGATATTACACCAAAGCATCTATGATCAAATAGGCTTTTCCATACATAATGTCCTTTTGTGTGACCGAGAAGGAAATGTAGTCATGGATGGAGAAGTGCCATTTTAGCTTATAACAATATGATTACTCCCTGCTCCAATAACGGTTGCCACTGCTTCTTCACTTCATTTCTTCAGTGATCGATTACCTATATAGTCCAATATTGGGCGGTGGTGATTCTATAAACAATTGGATTTCATGATCCACATCTCATTCGGGTGGAAGTCCCTTAGACTCTTGAAACACCTCCTTGTAGGCTTCAATCAATTGTTGGAGTTTTTGACTTTACTTGCCATTGCATACATTCAAATATATTTCCATATCCACTTCATTTACTTCTCCTTTATTCTCCCCTTCTTTGAGGAACAATATAACAAATTTATTTTTGCTACCTATGATCCTCCTATCCTGATAAGCACTTATTAGAGATATTTTTGTTATGTACTTGTGTGCGTTGATAGTGTATTCTTTCCCATCCTTGACAAGCCTTTACTAATTCGATCTCATTCTGAAGATGGAAACTCTCACATACAAGTATGTGATTCTTAAGATGACCTCACAAACATCCAAAGGAACCACATCTGCAACTACCTTAGATTCCACAAAGTTATGGTTGATGGAAAATTTAAACCTGCATTGCTTGTTTTCCTCCAGGTCCACATATTGTCTCACCCAACCTAGGGGAGCTGGTTGTGGATGGTCTTGGGTTTCTAAGACAAGCTTCTCAACCAACTTTGGAGAGATAAAGTTGGATTGGAAACCTGGATCAAACAAGCAATCCATTGTACTCTGTTTCACATGGATTTTGATATTGAATAACTCTTTGAGCACCTTATTGTTAGGATATTTCAATACTCAATCATTGTCCTACCTAGCATTACTTATTTTTCCTAGTTGTTGATGATGTCATTTTCCCCTAGTGGTGTGCAAATGTCATCCTGGATCCATCTACCACCTTCTGATCCCTGCATACATCATTTTAGGACCACTTCAGTCAGTTCCTTATTTTATAGGAACCTACTGAGTGTTTTAGTGCAGTCCACCTGAGTTATCTGACTCTTGTGGGGGGTTAGATATTTGGATACCACTGATTTTGGCCTCATGCACCCTTTTATGACTGACATGCATGGAAGACTCACTATTTCCCCCTCCTTTGTTAGTTAACTGATTGTGACTTCAGTTAGCTAAGTTTAGGTTCAGTTTAGTTGACTTTGAGTCTTCCGGAGCACTCCAGTGGTGATAATACCTATGCTATACCAAAGGAGGTTCAAATTATCCTGCATGATTCAAATTCTCTCCATTGTAACATCATTGTTTATTATACTGATTATTAGAACATGTGACATTATTCTGCTCCTATATGAGTTCTCCTGCATTATTATTCTTCTGCTCTTTTTTACTGCAGTTTTCACTCTTATTCAAATTTTATGCTCATTATTTCTTTGTGAGATATCCTCAGCTCTTTAGATCTACCGTGACTTAGAATTTCACATGGTATCATATTCATAGAGTGAATAGGTTGAGAAGCTTCTTTCGGTAGTGCACCAGAATCCTCAGGATTTCCACAGCAAATCCTAGTGTCATTGCATTGAATTCATTGGAGAAATCCAATGAGGTCTAGCCAGGTGTGAAGGATCAGGATAAAAGTTCCTACTGTCCTAAAGCAATTCTTAGTAGTAGTCTACCTCCTTATTGATATTTTTTTGCAGGTTATTGAAATTTTTTGAGTGCAACAACAATTACAACATTTTTCTGCAGTTGCAACAGTTTTTTTTTTGCAGTAGTAGTTGTTTCACCTTGTATTCACTCCAGTAGTTGTAATGGACAATTTTAACTCTCCTCTCTCTTATAAGATCCTGACACCCTTCAATTATCTTGATTGGAGGGCTGATATGAAGATGGTATTGCGAAACAAATCACTGTATAGGGTGATAATGGGGAAGGATCCTGAACCAACATCTGCTGTGGAGAAAACCAAGTATATGAATAGATTGGATGAAGCATTTGGTTTCATGTGTATTCATATTTGTAGAGATGTAATCTTCAACATAAAAGGATTGAAGACTCCAAGAGAGTTATGGTTGAAGTTAGAGACCCTTTTCAACAAACAAGATGAGCTAAGAGGCCATATTATGGAAATTGAGTTGATTGCTATTCAACCGAGTAGTTTCGAGACCATTTAGCAGTTCTTTTCAAAATTCAAATCTCTGGTTATGCAATGCAAGAAGTGTGGCATTGAGAAGAAGGATGAGTAGCTAGTGCTATCCATTATGAGCAAGATATGTTCCAGGTTGTCTATCTTTGTCTCTACCTTCCATTCTAGGTGAATGACAATCCTTGGTTGGAAGATGCCCTCCTTATATGTTTTCATTGAATCTCTCATCCAGGAACAAAATAAGTTGATACAGATGGGCGCCTTGTAGGCCTCCAAATATCAAGCTCTTATGGCTAGAGAATAAAAAAGTGTGAATGGGAAGGGGAAGCACAAGGGAAAGGATAATAGGCCATCTGAACCCAAGTTGAATGCCAAGTCAATTCCATCTGAAGGATCCTCCATCTCTAAGAAGGAAAAACATAAGGGATTTGAGAAATCCAAGTGTTCCTATTGCAAGAAAGGAAACCACCCAAAGAGATATTGCATGTAGATGAAGCTAGATCCGTTGACCAAGATTATTGAACAACACAACATTTCCCTCCCAAAAGGTGCAAGAGAGACTGATTTTGGAAGTGAGTCTGATGGTCATGAGAGATGCCATGCACTGAAGGCTAGATTTTCAAAATCACAAGCCTTCCTCATAGATTCGGGAGCCTCCAACCACATGGTTGCCTCCATATTTTCATTTTGTTTTTTAGATCTCAAAGATGGTCCAATTATTCACATGGGAGACAACTCTTAGATCTCTGCTGAAGGGAAGGGAACAATACACATGGAGCATGGTAATTTCAAAAATGTTCTATTTGTGCCTTCTTTGTCATTAAATTTGTTGTTTGTATATCAGATGCCTCACACAGGTTCACCGAAGAAAGTGGTCTTTTGTACTGACACAGTTGATATTGCAGGTATCTCTACTGAGATGATTATATAGAAAGGATTTGCAAACCATGCCTCCAAGGAATATGAATTCTAACATTTTTTTCCATACTCTCTGCCTACCCCATCAGAATATGATGAAGATCAGAGTGATACCTCTTCTAATGAAGATGAGGATCAAGATATTGATGTTGAGAATAAAGTTCAAGGAGATTCAGGTTCAGATACAGATCCAACACATGCTCCCAATCCATGGCCAAGGCCAATATGGTCTCACAAAGTCCTTGTAATAGTTGGGAATATAGTTGGGGATCCATCTGACCATAGAACCACCAGATCTCAGTATTATGCAAAACTTGCACTATGTCATGCAGATCCACTTCTCTCAGAGAGGTGCTACATGATGGTGGGGTTTGATCCGCAATCTCTTGAGGAGACTTGCCATGGGGGATCTACAACCAAGTACAAATATCGTTTGTCTGACAAAAGGTACTCAAAGGTTCATGATTTGGACCACAATGAGACATTCGCTCCAGTAGAAAGAAGGGTTCCTGAAAGAATTGTTTTGGAAAATACAAATTCTACATAGTGGGAGGCACATCAGAGGACAAGATCCAGATCTAACACCTGCATTGCTATCCTACATAGGAGCAACTTGCCAATATTTTTTCAAAGGCTTTCATTGAAGAAAGTTTTTCCATTCTTTGCTTAACATGAAGGTTCTTTGAGTTCCCTACTATTGTTCTTTTTGAGGGGGGGTATTTTTCCCATGAGGTTTTTCCGCATTTCCTTGGTTCATGGAAGATTATTTATTTTTTTATCATTTAATTGATTGTATGGGTGACCTTTGGTCTTTGTAACTAGGGCCCAGGATGCAAAGTATGGATTAAGGGGAGGTTTTAGGATATTTCAATACTCCATCCTTGTCCTACCTAGCATTACTTATTTTTCCTAGTTGTTGATGATGTCATTTTCCCCATAGTGGTGTGCAGATGCCATCTAGGATCTATCTACCACCTTCTGAGCCCTACATGCATCATTTTATGACCACTTCAGTCAATTACCTATTTTATAGGAACCTACTGAGTGTTCCAATGCAATCCACCTGAGTTATCTAACTCTTGTCACTACTACATATGGCTCAAAAGTCCCACGAAAGTTTGCCACGAAACAGTTAAAATTGATGTTTTCGTGGAAAAACGGTTTAAATTTTTGGAAAAAAATTGAAAATTCCCCTAACGTTTGTGGCTATAGAGACGAATGTACTTTTTGTCTCTATAGCCACGAACTTTCGTCTCTGTAGCCACGAAAAGTACGTTTGTCTCTATAGCCACGAAAAGTACTTTCGTCTCTGTAGCCATGAAAAGTACGTTAGCTTGGCACCTTTACATATACACCATAAATCAAAACCATAAGCATATTATTGTGAAAGGTGAATTGTATCCCCAATGTTTCCCAGTTTAAGAATGACACCATAAAAAATGTTGTTGGAAAGTAGTAGAACTAGCTCTAGTGAGGTGCAATAACATGGCTACTATGTGCCTAATATCCAAAAAATGAGAAATATTTGTGTGCTAGGAACAAGATAACTATGTAGAATGGTCCTCATGATATCCATGTAGATACATGAAGCTCAAATTTGAATGATGTACATTGCATGATATGTATGAAGTAAGAATCAACTAGCTTGAGAGGAATAGTGAGGGATCATAAAAGTCCTCAATGTGTAGCTAGGACACAAAAGGGCCACCGACAATCTACTTCCTCCATGTTTTCTTGAAGAAAATTTATGTTCATATCAAAATTTATTGGAAAAAATGATTTCCCATACCAATAAGAATATGGCCTATAATGTTTGTGTGATAGAGTAGGATGGTAGTGAAGGTAAATCACCTAATGAGAGAAAGACCTAATACTTTCCTATAGTTCTAGTTGCACTGGAGGGGATGGATGATGTTGAAATCGCTAGTACCTAAAGATGCTAATTATGAGAAATATGTGAGGCACTCTATAAAGCTTGGTGATGCAAAATTTCGAGGAATGTTTGGGATACAATCAATGTGTGGAAAAGTAATTGAAGAGTGTACAACCTACTAATAAAGATAGTGGAGTCTAGTAAATACAAATTTGAATTATTTAGTGTTGAGACAATTATGGAAAACCCTATTGGAGAGGGATAGGAACTAGTGCACTAGAGCTAGCAATCCCATTGGAGTAAATTTGCTTGTTGTTGAGACGTAATGGTTGGGGCTGATTTAGGTGGAAGTGTTGGGTTTCCATGGAACAGTTCCACATAAACAATATACTTTCCCATGCGATAATTCCATTTCAATGTTGAACGAAAGTCGGGGAGAGCCTTATAGTAGGTGTCAATGTATATTTGGGTGGGAAGGCACACTCTAATGAAACAGATATGGAATTCTTCTTCTAAAGAATTAATTAGCTGAGAGAGTTGTTGAACATATAATTTTGACAGAGATAATGTCCTATACCAATGATCCAATACCATTTGGTGTATTTCTAATCTATGTAACCTATAAAAACTAGTTTAGAGAGGGAGTGCACTAGCTAAAGGAGAAATAACCTAGATAATATTCAATATTAATAAGAACAATAAAGAGCACACTAATTATATTTGGAAAGAAAATGGATTAATATTTTTTTGGAATACCAACTAGTATTATATAGAAATACAAAGTGTTGACACAAGGTGAGAAAATATTAAAATACTAATGCATGAATCCCTAGAACTGGGAAGATACATTTATATGTCCACAAACAATTACATTGAAGTCAAACATGAATTGGGAATGAGGAACCCTCAACAATTGCTTTAATAATCTAGATAATGATGGATAGGTGAATGTGTCCTCCTTGGGGAGGAAGGGTTCTTACATGGTAACTTGGGATGGACGTGGCATTTTGGAATAGAGCAAGCATCTTGGGGAAGGCACCTATTAAGTTTTCATTTGTTTGATACAATAAAATATAGGGTCTCTTTTCTACACCTTCATTGACCTTCCATATGACCACTTTTATTTCATGCTCCCGCATGCACATTGGGAATACACTCCCGCGTTCACATCCATAGCTCGATTGAGCAGAGATTTTGTGGTTTATATTCCGAAAAAAAATGACTCTCGCGTGCACATCCAGAGAGCCGAGTGAGCAGAGACCAGCGTAGAGGAGGGAGCCGAGACCGCCGAGAACATTGTAGAGGAGGGATTCCAGACTAAGAGATCAACACCATTGTAGAGGAGGCCATCGAGATGTTGTCGGTAATTCTGAAATGCACATTTTGTACACTAGGGTTGGGGGTTTGGAAATGAACTGTTTGTTAATGGGGTTATGTGTGTGCCCATGTGTGTGTGCAACTTTTTTGAAAATTTGTCTTATATGTTCCCCTCCTCATATCTATATTTGTTCCCATATCTGTTTTAGTGCAACTTAGCTTTGCTGTGACCTTTCAACCTTTGTTATGTTATTTGACATTTCCCTCAATACACCCATGAATGCCATAATACATTGCCCTTTCAATTCCTTTTTAAGGCCTCGACATCCTCTACACTAAGATTTATTTTTGATTGCCCAATGAAGTTTATTTTTGTAATCCCTTATTTGATGAACCCCATCGGTGGCGGATAGTGAAAGGAATAAGTGGAGCTTCTGCATCAATTCTACCTCTACGTAAACCCATTTATTGGCTTTGAAGGAGTTGTGGCAACCATCAAATAAAGATCAATACTTTACCTGAGCAAACAAATCCACTGGAGGTTGGAGATTAGCGGGGATTCTAGGAAAGTCAATCCATAATGGGCAATGTGCTTGAGACCTATCCTCGAGGTTAAAGTTAGAGCACCAGGTTTTAACATATGCTAATGAGCCTACAATGTTCCAGGTGTAATATTGAGTCACATTTTGTGCAACCACATCTAAATTAAATAGAAGGAGAAGGTACTTAGACTCGAGGCCCCAATACAAGTTCTAGAAAATCCCTTGGTCTCCTAGTTCAAAATAACACATTTATTAAAAGTCGCCTCATCAGACATTTTGTGAAGAAAGAACAAAATGACCCTATTATGCTTGAGGTCATGAAACTCCTATTCATACTTCTTGTTACTATTCATGAAAAATAAATCCCCATCAGATTCAGACACATTACCATGCGATTCACCATGGATTGGGACTAATGCTTGACTTTATGTTTGGAAGGCTTACTAGGTCCTCAATAGGCTTTGAAGGTAGATCTAAGCCACAATGGGGCTTCTGTGGTTGAATGTGATTCCTCTGCAAGCCCATAACCTCTAGCATGAGATAGATTGAATGACACTCTGGCTAGCCTAGAAGGAATGACACCTTGGCTAGCCTTGCTCTGTTCCAGTTGGTTCATCTTAGCATCCCTATTGCGATTTGTAACAAAATCATCAATAGTAGTGGTGTTTAGAATTGGATCCCCCACAACCATGGGTGGTGACATCTTCCATTTTGTGTAGTGACCCAAACTGTGGAGTACACTGGTGAAAGGGAATGCCTTTGTGAGGTAGAACCTGTTTAGGATTATGCGGGATCCTGTCTACAAAGAATGGGCTAGCATGAGAAGCTAAAAGATGTAATGGATGAATGGATACAATAACAGAAAAAATAGCTGTTGCAGAGTTTTTTATATGCTTATATACCTTTGATTGAGTTAAATGAGGGCATTTCTGTTGATATTGTTCTTTAGCAACCTTGGAAAATCTAATGGGGATGAAGCCATAATATATGCCATTGTTAAAGAGATGATCTAGGTTTGAAATATTGGACAACCACAACAGTCTCTCTTGATTAAGAGTTGGGCTCTCAGAAAAAAGAATGTTGGATGGAAAAAGATTCATTAGTTTTACCTGGATGGAACACATTAGATGTTTTATTGGATAGTCTGCCATTGGATGAAAGTGAGGAAACCTCTGTTCAAAAATGGTCAACAACATATGATGATTTCATTATTTCAGGTGAAGCAGGGAAGATGACTATACATAGTGCATATTTAGACCCTTTTGTTGGAGATAAGATTCAGCATATGATCAACTGGAAAATTAGTGGTTATCTGCACATGGAGAAGAGTAATGGAAGAAGTTTAGGAGACGATTCTTTCATGGTTTCTACAAAATCCATGTTAACAGATCAAGCAAGTAATGACATTCAATGTATATCTGTATAGTTAATAATTAATTGCAGTGGCAGCTCTGCTTCTCTATGAGTATTGCTATGCTTCTTCTCTTTTGTATGACATCAATTATCCTCTTGTGATTTTGAATTCCTAACTGTTGTCCTGATAATTTTTTCCGGGCCTTCTTTGATGATTCACAGTAGTGATACAATTACTTTTCCTTTTCTTACGAAGTTTGAATTGATTGTTATCTGCAATTGTTGTGATTCTACCCTTATTTTATGTGTTAGTTTTTATCAATTGGTAGTAGAATGATTTCCATACCTTGCATGATGTTCATTGAGAATAATATGGCCAATATCCAACAGTTTTGTTGCCAAGGGCAATGGAAATTTGACCAGAGATCAAGCAGGAGTGTCCTTACAATATAAACCCAAGTTTGGCTCAGATAGCACGATTCATTTTTTATGTGTGATGTATCCGTAGACATCTTATGATTTTATATATCAGTTTTCTTTCCATACTCATGTGGCAATGTGTTTATTGATGTTATTGTTGCTTTCGATGTTTAAAAAATAGAAAAAAAGTGGATGTATTTGTATTTTTTTAAGTTTGTCGATATATTGCCGATGTTTTCCTGAAATATTCCGAAACGATGTTTTCTGGACCCTGCCAAATTTTTTGCCGAGACGATGTTTGCAAAATTACTAGTATTCATATTTGAAATTCGTAACTATGGCTGAAATATTTGAATTTGGTAACTATGGCTGAAAATGCCATTACCCTTACCTGCACAATTAACATAGAGGTCTTTGGATAAACCTGGCCATGAATAAAGCAATACCTTGCAAAGGATTTATAGAATAGTACTTTTGTATGACTGAAGACATTGTTGTTCAAATATTGTTTCATGCGTGGTTGAAATTTGTTGTTTTCTTCTTACTAATGTTGGTACGAAACTGTCATTTCTCATTTAAATATTGCTCAAATTGCTGTAAGCTTTTTATTTGCTCAATATTATTCTAATTGCTACATCATTTCATTGAATCTTAATCTGGTTGGTGATTGTCTTTTTCTTGACATGCAAGCTCAATATTATTAAAATCCCCTGACTTCTTGATGCTTCTTGCTAAGTACACTTTTAATTTGTTTTCTGAACCGCTATTAGTATCTGCAAATATGGTGTGAGTGCTCATCTTAGTTGCTGTTATTTACGTTGGATCCATGTTAAGCTACTAGTATTTACCTTGAGCATCCCAGGAAAGTTTCTGTTAACTACAACAGGTCCATTGATCTGAAAACAGTAAGAATAGGCAAATTGGGTATCATTTACCTTATGTGCACTGTCACGTCCCCACCCATCATACCAGTGCAATGGAGGGGATCGTGAGGCTAAAACCGGGCATCCAGCCCCATGTACCAATTAAGTAAGCATTCCATACATATGAAGAGGCATAAATATTTACATTACAAAGCAGAAGTAATTTCATTTACACATTCGCCATACATTCAAGATATTCATCAATTAAATAATTGAAAGATGGCACCAGAGAATACTTATCTTTAACAGAGTAGTCCCAAGCAACTAGCTATGTCGCTGCAACGTTCCACCCAACCGTAGGCTCTTCGACAGCTTATACTGAGTCCATCCGAAGGCCACCCCCGAGCTGGGCATGATTCTCACAAGGAAAAGGGAACATTCCAGCTCAACCACTGCCCAATAACCCTTTTATCTCAGCCAAGCCAGAATAATGGATTACCCATCACCCATACCCCAACATACTCTTTCTTCTCACAACAAAACGACTATTGACAGGGTTACACATTTACAACAGAGGTATTCACGAAACAGGGTCCACATTGGTTCTCCCAGCTCGTGGTTCACCCAATGAACTGTGGAATTTCGATTTCAACCCCAGGGAGCAAAACCGATTTCTCTCCACGGGTTAGGATCCCTTCCAATGGCCTAAACGACCTCCAGGAAGATCCAAAACGTTCTGCTCTCTTTCCCCACTGGTAACCAGCACAAAAACGCCCCTTCCCAGCTAAAGGATGAAGGGAAACACAGAAAAACGAGGGAGGAAAACGCCCAGGCAGCTAGAGCTGCGTGAGAGAGCAAGGCCATGCTGAATAATGGCTTAGGCAGCCATTTCATGTCTCTCTTCTTGCCTCAAGAGGCCAACACGTTTTTCCATGGAGGGTGGCTTGCCCATACCCGATTTTGGACAGCCATACCTCCCCATTCTATCATGTCCCAAATTTGGTATTGGGTCACAATGGCCTAATCACATTGGCCCTATTCATTAGAGTTTGTCAAATTGATGCTAAAGGTCAAATAATTGCAAAGGAGGAAAATTACTAGTTTCCTAGGTTTGGGGTGGAAGCTTTGGGATTTGGAATGATGGGGATAATAAATGATGTTTGAACATTAGAATGTCATAAATATTTAATAAAGGAGATAAATAAATATATACAAGTGAAAATCAAAGTGGCATTTCATCATGAAGACACATGGAGGAAGTGGAACCCACATATGGCTAGATTTCCCCACTACACTTGGCATCATTCTCTCACCAATTCGAATTCAAGGTGAATGGTAACATACTTGGGGGAGTCCAAAAGGTATTATTCATTGCATGACTCATCCAAGGTCGAAATATAGAGGAAGAGTAACTCCCATGGAAGAGGAAGAGGCAATTTGGAGCTAGTGAGACACTTGGGCTAGATTCGCTAGCTCTATGACAACAATGATGAAGATGCTATGACACCTATGACACAAATCAGATCTGAAGGCTGACATATGACATATATGACATGTCAGGGCTAAAAATAGACTCCAAGAGGGCGCTCAAGGGTGTTAGGGCAGCTAAGATGCTTCCACATGTGATTTGGTGGAAGTGGGAGACTAGGAATTGTTGTACAAGTGGCGTTCTTTGGAATCTCTTCCCAACTTGAGTTGGCATGAGTCTCTTGGAAGGAATTCGACCCATGGAGGACATTAGAAGTTTATAAATGTCAATAACAAAGAATGAAACCATCTTTTTGATCATTTGTAGAATTTGCAATTGCATTTGTGAAGAGGGAGAGCTAGTGGATGACTAGTTTCTTGCCTTAGCCAATTTCGAGGGTGAAAGATTCCCATCCAAGTTGGTAATTGGAAAGGCCATTCAGACCTTTCATTTGGAGCTTTAATGGAGTCTTTATTTGCAGGTTTAAGCTATAGGGCAGCTCATGTTTTGTTCTATTGCAGCTCACTCCTTCAACCATTTCCAGTTTTGATGGCATATTCTTGATCCTTGAGGGAGGGCGTTTTTGGTGAGCTATTGTACTCTTTGGGGAAGCTTTTAATGCCCCATTTCTTTTGTAATATGAATTAAATACTCTGTTCTTCATCTCCAAAAAGTTTCAGGTCGAAATTCCAAGTAGAAATGTATAAATCTAATTTTTAATGGAAGAACAATGCCATTTCCCCACTACCTTGTTGTGAGCCAATGTATTGATGATGATTTAGAATGAATGGCTGATTCTCTGATATATTTGTGATCAATATACTGCCATGGATATCTTCTACAAGTTTCATGTACTGTACTTGAGCATTTGAAGCATTTTTACTCAGTTTAGTTGTATTGGGAGGTGAAATAGTGCCATTTCCCCAAGGGTCGAATTGAGGATTTTTGCAGTTGAATGGGAGAGGGTGAGAACAGTTGTAATAATCCATTAATGGTGCATATGAGACTTTAATAGAATAATTAACAAATAAGATACCTCTGTTCATAAATTTGAGTGGGTTTGGAGGCATTTGGGAATCCATTTTCAGTACTTACCCCAGGGGGATTTGAACCCCAAATTACTAGTAAAATTGCATAATTGGTCCAGAATCTTAAGAGAGTTTGCAGAGGTATTTTGGTGGAAATATGTCATCCATAAACATCATATTCAAGTTATAATATCATTCATACACCTTCCTTTAATATTTGAAGGCATTTGGAGTCAATTTGAGACCTAGAGACCAATACTAGTCAAAGGAAAATCACTAGTAAAGTTACCTACATTGATCAGAATTGAAAGAGGATTTGCAGAAGTATTTTAAAGGTCCAAAGGCATCCCTGAAACACATATTTATGTTCTAATATCATTCATATACCTTCTCAGAATATTTGGGATCATTTGGAGCAAATTTGGGACCTAGAGATCAAAACTAGTCAAAGGTCTAACTAGGGAAAAAAGTGAAAAATTGTCATTTTAATAAAATTCCTATTAAGGGACATTACAGTGGTATCAGAGCATGGTCTTGGCACCTGATGTGGTAGAACATTAATGAAGATCAGGATTCAAAGAAATAAGCCACCACCCTTAGAAACTAAAACTGGATGTACTTTGGTGAAAGGGAAGAAGTAGGAGAAGAAGTGCATTCATTGGTCACCATGAGTAAGGATGAGAAAGGAACCTTAAAGGAGAATGAGTATTTTAGGAAATTAATTGAACCATCCTTTGAAGACAAGTGGAGACAATACTTTCAAGAGTTCAAATTGTTGCTTAGTGAAATTGGAAGCAACTTGGAAAAAATAATGAGCAATGGTTCTCTTTTCAAGGAAAAGGATGAAACAATTTATGCCACAAAAGAGGAACCTAATGTAATTGTGGAACATGAGGTACATGTTGATATGCAAGTTCTTGAAGATGATACACTAAAACAAGAAGAAGGACAAGCACGTGTCCTTGTTCAAAGGGATTATGAGTTGCCTCATGGAGAGAGTTGCAAAGCCTTGGAAGAGGTACATGATCTCACAATAGTTGGACCAGCCAATTATGGAGAAGATGAATTAAATATTTCAATGAGTAAGAGTTGTAAAGAATTAAAGTTGGTTCATAATTCTTCACCCCACACTTCTTTTCCAGCCACATCACTTTGGGATGAAAATTGGGTGAAAGGTTTTTTCCTAGTGGTGCCACATGAGGGGTATGAAACTCCTACCTCTCCTTTTGATGATGACATGAAGAGAGCACCTCATTATTTAGAATTGAAGCAGCATATTGCTTTACCTTATGATGATACATATCCTCATGGATGTATGGATGAGACTTCTTTGAGTCCTTTGAATTCTCCTTGTTTTTCCTGCTCATTATTTGGTTTAGATTTTAGTGGAGATTCTTCATTCACTTCTTGGATGAAAGAATGCATGGCTGAATATTTTGATGCATATCACATTCTCTTGGAGCAACACTATCGGACATGGGATCCTCACCTATGTCATTGGAGCAGATTTGATGGGTCACTTGAAAATTGTATGCACTTGGAAAATGGTGGTCTACATGCTTGGAGGTATAAGCACTTTCATGACTCTTTGATGAAGCATCTCCTTTATGTACATTTTCATTATGTCGTTATGTACTTTGATGATATATATTTTGTAATTATGATGTTTGGAAGAATGCATACAAGAAAATGGGATCTAGGAATCCTCTTATCTGATGGTAAGGGTTGGAGAGCACTTTTAATTGTTGGGGTGCAATACAAGCAATGGGACCCTGGAATAATTTTTATCTCATTGGTTTCATATTTTTTGGGGAAGCAAGCAATATGGGAGATGGATTCCCCACTTAATAAAGTGATTTTAATCAGAGTAGTGCAGCAGCAAGCATGGTGGTTCCTCTCTAAAATCTTCATGGAAACTCAAAGACTCAAGATTGGGCAATTCAATGGCAACTTCAAAGAATTATACAGAAAGCAGGTTCTTCAACACCCACGTTTAAAATTGCTTGAGGACAAGCAATATTGGGAAGGGAGGATTTGTCATGTCCCAAATTTGGTATTGGGTCACAATGGCCTAATCACATTGGCCCTATTCATTAGAGTTTGTCAAATTGATGCTAAAGGTCAAATAATTGCCAAGGAGGAAAATTACTAGTTTCCTAGGTTTGGGGTGGAAGCTTTGGGATTTGGAATGATGGGGATAATAAATGATGTTTGAACATTAGAATGTCATAAATATTTAATAAAGGAGATAAATAAATATATACAAGTGAAAATCAAAGTGGCATTTCATCATGAAGACACATGGAGGAAGTGGAACCCACATATGGCTAGATTTCCCCACTACACTTGGCATCATTCTCTCACCAATTCGAATTCAAGGTGAATGGTAACATACTTGGGGGAGTCCAAAAGGTATTATTCATTGCATGACTCATCCAAGGTCTAAATATAGAGGAAGAGTAACTCCCATGGAAGAGGAAGAGGCAATTTGGAGCTAGTGAGACACTTGGGCTAGATTCGCTAGCTCTATGACAACAATGATGAAGATGCTATGACACCTATGACACAAATCAGATTTGAAGGCTGACATATGACATATATGACATGTCAGGGCTAAAAATAGACTCCAAGAGGGCGCTCAAGGGTGTTAGGGCAGCTAAGATGCTTCCACATGTGATTTGGTGGAAGTGGGAGACTAGGAATTGTTGTACAAGTGGCGTTCTTTGGAATCTCTTCCCAACTTGAGTTGGCATGAGTCTCTTGGAAGGAATTCGACCCATGGAGGACATTAGAAGTTTATAAATGTCAATAATAAAGAATGAAACCAGCTTTTTGATCATTTGTAGAATTTGCAATTGCATTTGTGAAGAGGGAGAGCTAGTGGATGACTAGTTTCTTGCCTTAGCCAATTTCGAGGGTGAAAGATTCCCATCCAAGTTGGTAATTGGAAAGGCCATTCAGACCTTTCATTTGGAGCTTTAATGGAGTCTTTATTTGTAGGTGTAAGCTACAGGGCAGCTCATGGTTTCTTCTATTGCAGCTCACTCCTTCAACCATTTCCAGTTTTGATGGCATATTCTTGATCCTTGAGGGAGGGCGTTTTTGGTGAGCTATTGTACTCTTTGGGGAAGCTTTTAATGCCCCATTTCTTTTGTAATATGAAGTAAATACTCTGTTCTTCATCTCCAAAAAGTTTCAGGTCGAAATTCCAAGTAGAAATGTATAAATCTAATTTTTAATGGAAGAACAATGCCATTTCCCCACTACCTTGTTGTGAGCCAATGTATTGATGATGATTTAGAATGAATGGCTGATTCTCTGATATATTTGTGATAAATATACTGCCATGGATATCTTCTACAAGTTTCATGTACTGTACTTGAGCATTTGAAGCATTTTTACTCAGTTTAGTTGTATTGGGAGGTGAAATAGTGCCATTTCCCCAAGGGTCGAATTGGAGATTTTTGCAGTTGAATGGGAGAGGGTGAGAACAGTTGTAATAATCCATTAATGGTGCATATGAGACTTTAATAGAATAATTAACAAATTACATACCTCTTTTCATAAATTTGAGTGGGTTTGGAGGCATTTGGGAATCCATTTTCAGTACTTACCCCAGGGGGATTTGAACCCCAAATTACTAGTAAAATTGCATAATTGGTCCAGAATCTTAAGAGAGTTTGCAGAGGTCTTTTGGTGGACATATGTCATCCATAAACATCATATTCAAGTTATAATATCATTCATACACCTTCCTTGAAGATTTGAAGGCATTTGGAGTCAATTTGAGACCTAGAGACCAATACTAGTCAAAGGAAAATCACTAGTAAAGTTACCTACATTGATCAGAATTGAAAGAGGATTTGCAGAAGTATTTTAAAGGTCCAAAGGCATCCCTGAAACACATATTTATGTTCTATTATCATTCATATACCTTCTCAGAAGATTTGGGATCATTTGGAGCAAATTTGGGACCTAGAGATCAAAACTAGTCAAAGGTCTAACTAGGGAAAAAAGTGAAAAATTGTCATTTTAATAAAATTCCTATTAAGGGACATTACACATTCCCAAGGCATTAATTTCCCCAACCAACTCTTGGGAGAATTCAATGGTTGGGTACAAAAGTCATCATGGGTAGCTAAGGGTGTGATGGGTTTTCTCATGGACACTTGGCTTGACTCTATTGGCTCAAGGGTTTGAATGTTTTCCCTCCCAATTCCTTGTGAAATCATGCCCCCATCTCTTTGTTGCATTGCATAGCTATTTGTGGGTATTTTTTTTTAAAATGCATATTACATGCTATTTGAATTTCCACTGTGCATTGCTAGCACGCAAACCATATGCATCACGAAATCGATGGCGGGGCCTTGGCCTTGAGCTCCTCACCATGATTTCCTAACAATATTACATCGTTTATAAGGTTAACGCCATGGGGCCAAACTGGAGACGTTACATTCCCCTCCCCTTGGAATAACACCGTCCTCGGTATTTCAACACTTCGGACTATATACCCACTTTATACATGATTCATAGTTCACAGATGGTGGCAGGTCTGTCCTGCAATTCGTCCCCTCTCCTTGACCTTTCACGATCAAGTCCTTTGGCTTCCACCAGCTACTCCTGCTAGCTTTGGTCTTCCAGCTCCACAAGTGGGCATTGCTCCAGAGCAATCCCTTCCATTTGTTTATCTTCCAGCTGATCTACAAGTCTGAAATTTCATGGATGCCATCTTTCTTGTTGTCCCAGCAACTATCTGTGAGGCTTATCATGGCAATTCCTGTTAGGACAAGCATAACACAATAATAAAATTAGTCAATTATTTTCCTAATTGACTTAGAACGTCCATGCTTTACCCCTGAGACTTCCACACATTTCATGCTTTCCCACACACACATGAACTCACTCACGTTCATCCTTTCACAAGAAAATATCTATTTCAGCATTCTCAATTCATTTCAAGCAACGAAACACAATTTGGTTTCATTTATGACATGCACTCAACAATCCTTTGTTTCTAAGATGCATCAGTCAAAGAAAGAGAAGAGTAAGAGTTTTCCCCCTCTTAGTCTTGTTCCAATCCGGAGCCACACCATCATTGGTGGTTCTATGCTCCTTGGCCTCTTTCACTTCAATGTGAATGCTTGACTTGCCCTTTCTCGGCTATGACACTTTAGTGTCTAAGGTCTGTCGAGTAGATTTCAACTAGGGAACCCTTCCCCATGGTTGCTTACAGAACCTTTGGCTGCTAGGACCCACACAGTTCCACTAGCACCACTCTTTCATTACTGCTCGTATTGAGCTCTTTTAGGACAGTCATATGTCCACATGCATCCTCCGGGTGCTCTCATAGTCTTTGCTTCCAGCAATACCTTTATTGGATGTCTTCACTTTATCCCACAGGATCCTTTTTCGCTTTCCAAGCACTGGATTTCCCGTGGATAGCACAATGAATGTTGGGCCAGCACGCAGGCTACTCCAAAACCATTCGAACAGGCAATGCCAGGCCAGTATGCTGACTGGTTCTATCAATTGTTTAAGGGAATGTTTGGCCAGCACGCCGGCTACTCCACAACATCGAGTGGTTAATGTTCCCACCAACTATTCTCTGAATTTGCCAAGAATTTCATAGCGTCCAACCAGTTACTCTCTGGCTCTACCAAGAATTTATGGCTCCAACCAGTTACTCTCTGGCTTTACCAAGCATTTATAGCTCTTTCAGGGTCCTTGTTTCCTGTAATGGCCAAGGTTTCCAACAAAGAAACAACAATGTATTAGTTTGGTTGCAATAATATTCGTTCCTGAAATCTTCATTATTCCAACAAGAATTAAATGAAAATGAATACTTATCTGTATTTTGCGTTTCCTCGCTACTCCACAGGTTTCCTTCTCTGCTTTACAAGCCTTGGATCACCTGTGGGGTGGATGCTTGGCCAGCACACATGCTGCTCCACAACATCATCCGAATAGGCAATGCCAAGCCAGTGCGCCGACTGGGTTTATCAGGCATTCCAAAAATCAGTATGCTAAGCCAGTACGCCGACTGGGTTTGTCAAGCATTTCAAAACCAGTATGCTAAGCCAGTACGCCGACTGGGTTTATCAAGCATTTCAAAACCAGTATGCTAAGCCAGTACGCCGACCGGGTTTATCAAGCATTTCAAAACCAGTATGCTAAGCCAGTACGCCAACTGGGTTTATCAAGCATTTCAAAACCAGTATGCTAAGCCAGTACGCCGACTGGGTTTATCAAGCATACAATAACCATTTCCAAGCCAATTCTCCGACTGGGTTTGTCAGGAAATAACATCTTTTCACCAATACCTCCACAACATGCAAGTAACCAATGCCAAGCCAGTACACTGACTGGGTTTGTCAGGCATTAATTTAACAACATGCCAAGCCAATACACCGACTGGGTTTATCAGGCATACAACCACCATTGCCAAGCCATTACATCGACTAGGTTTATTAGGAAATATGAACAGCATAATATGATTACGTGGCTCCTTCTCTTGTGCAACCAGTGGTTCCCTCCAGGAACTCCATAGGTGACTCACTTGACTGCAGGCTAGCATGGCCCCACAATACCCACTCACACTACACAAGGATGATACCCCTTTTCTGCAACACAGCTCCCTGGGCCTATCCATCCCTTCTAGTGTCCTTTAGTGTGAGCGTAGAAAGGTTACCACTGCCCATACAATCCTCTTGAGCACCCTTCTTCACTTTGCCTCTTTCGTGCAACACCAAGTTGCATTTGTGTAAGCTGTTAGCACAAGAAGGATAAGCAGGCTCATCAGTATTGTTGCCCAAAAATTGTAATCATATTTCATATCATTCACTATCAAGTATTGAAACACCGGGAATGCGTCCATTCCCTTAGGATGTAGTCAATATTGAAAACCCTATCATGACCCAGCACCAGAAAAGGTGTGCACCCCCTCTCCGATGTGCGCCATGTAGGCCCTAATCATACTCAAGCAGTCTGCAATGATATAAATAAGATGGAGCATGCTCTGCATATTAAATCTAATAACCAGACACGTATATTCTTAGTTAGGGTTACGGAATACTCATTCGCTTCACAGATGTATATTTTCTGCATTTGTGAAGAATGGGGCTCCCTTCTCTGAGTCAACAGTCCTTCGGTTTGCCACCCCAATCTTTTCACGTGCCATAACCCACACATGCCTTCTTGGCATAATTTACTGTCTCACTCACATGCTTTACCAACATGCAGTTTGTCTGAGACATTATCAACATTTTCAATGGCGTTTCACCCGAAACCCATTTCCAAAGCATGGGATCCTTCCCATCTAGTTTGGCTTCTGCAGGCCATCACATATGATCTTCCTGCAATGTGTCATCCTGGCACACTTTATCGCATAGCCAAACAATCAGCGACATTTAGCAATAAGCTTCAAATATGATTGTTCCATAACCAATCAATAGCATTAATAATTAAATTCAATATGAATTTACAATTCTGTCTATTACAGAAATTGGTTTTCTTATCCATGAGGTTATCCTCATATTGTTTGGCTCCTGTAAGTGACACCACTCTGCCCGTTATGGTCTTATGCCCGCTGCCATACGGGAGCATCCACTTACAGCATGTCCTCCTTCTCATAACCTCTGGCTTTTGTACATGGTAGATCCCGGTCTTTACTATGGGCTTACCCTCATTGCCATACGCAAGACTTTTCTACCTGAAACTGAAACTTCAATCAGCCAAACACGTTGTGAGTATCTACGCACATAATCATTCATTTCCATAACAGTCACTGAAGTGATCTTGGAATACTCAATAATTCAAACACCTTCAGCTGTTGAACATTTGAAATGCAAGGAAATGTATATACGTTTCTATATATGCATCATTATCACAATAGAATTTCACGACATAGTCACACTATTCGTGCAACTTAAATAAATCGTAAATACTCATTATTTCACAATCATATCATTCATACAACTCTGTCCTTCCACAGAGCATTCTAGCAGCCCATCGATCATGATTTGGCTCTTCATGCACTCACTATTCTGCATTCATAACAGCCCATGAAATGGTCCTAGAATTATCATCAATTCATCATTTCGTTCATTATTTATTTTGCAATGACATGTGTATCATCCCTATGCATTTATACAATGCATCACAAGATTTATAGAATCTCTTAATGCACATCTACTCAATGCTACCTTGCATTGTTTCATGAGTACTATGCATTCAAGCATATTATTATCGAAACATGACTACCTCATATAACTTGCATTATCATAATCAGGACCACCAGTCCTCACTTGCTTTGGTTATTAAGTACATAATCAACATACACACGACATGATATAAATTCATATGAATGCATTGAGACTTCTAAACAGTCATAGGGTGTAAGGATCATTTCCTTCACTTACCCACACCTCACCAAGCTTGGTAGGTTAACAGTCCCAATCAGTATTCAATATCACATGCAAACTATCTCAACATAGCTCAAACATAGTTGAAGAGATCTTACCGAATCCTCTTCAACATTCATGCAATTTGGCATTGATAATCATTACCTTCATGGTTACCATTAATATCGCATGATGTTACCCGATCAGTTGGCCTCTTACCAAGGCTGCTCGGTCCTTTTACCAACTTTTGATCATAGATTTGTTGCACCATCATTTCTGCATAAGGTCGTTGGCTTCATGCAACAACATCCTCAGCACATTTAGCCATGCTCTTTGTTATCTTTGGTCCTACAACCAATATCAACATCAATAATGATTATCAGCCACAATATTCTCCGTCAGTGGTTCATTGCATTTGCAGACTTCATTATTCTATCAATATGCAATATCCCATTTATGCGCAAGCATTTCCATATGCACTATGCAATGTTTGTTAAGGTGCCATTTAGTGCATATACATCTATGTAATCCCTTACATTTTTAACACTTTTATGCCATATGACAATTTCATAATTATAAATATGATAACAAACAGGGGTTTAAGGAATTCTTCCCTTTTCGATCCCTCCTCGTATCATGGAATTTCTCTTCCATATCCTGCAATTGTAGAAATTGCCCACATTGACAACAAAATTTTCTTTGTCAAAAAAAACAGCCGCTGGCACTCTTCTGCACTAAATAATTATGATATCTGTAGACCTCATTCAACTCTGGTCATGTATTATCGTTCCCTGCTGGACAAGCTTTCCAATGCCTGTTTTCATGCTTCATTCCGACATCAGGTGTGGAAACTGCATCCCTTCAAAAATGACAACTTTCACTACAATTTTGCACATTTTACATAGTTGCATTTTGGTCCAGAATGCCAACTTTAGCCATCTGTGGAAGAAAATCTATGAGAAATCACAAAAACGTTTCTATCGGGTGGAGTTATTCCATATAACAAGGAACACTCAGCAATTCACGGATCTCAATTCCGATGTACCGTTCATCTTCTATGAATTTCTGGGTTTTGCTACTTCTTACTTTTCACATTTTTCCAAAATTCCCGATTTTGGGCCAAAAATGGCTATCTCCCAAACAGTGTATTTCTGGAAAATCTTCGTCTAACGGAAACTGTCCGTCTTAATGAGAATATAAAATGTCTAGTTCAGTAAAATTTATGATTCCCACATCAGGGGTCACTTTTACTACCCACAAGCTTTTCAAAATCCCGAAAAAGTGGCCCGGAACAGTGCTTTTTGGCCTTCTTGATCACCCCGACTCCACATCCTTTGGAGTTTGGCTCCAAGATTCTGAACTTAACATCGTGTCTGCTTTATGACTGCGCCTGATCAATTTCAGCTCAAACCGACCTTCCGTCAAGCCTCGGGACTCCGTCCTTCAAAAGTCACTATTATCCATTTTCTGTTAAATCGGAGTGTAATGGGCTAGGGGTCTTCACTGGTTCTTTCATGGCCCTCGTCAATGGCCTCCGAGCCCCACGGGAATCATTCCATTCCGAGCCCCGATGCTCCCCCTATCCAAAAAATGAGTTTTTTTTTTTTTTTTTTTCGCTGCCTGCCTGCCGCCACCGCGGGGCGGTTCACTGAATGCTCCCGGTTGGCTATAGCCTTCCGCAAATTTCGGGCCGGTTGGCTGTATCCTCCCGCAGTTGCGGATCGATTGGCGGAATGCTTCCGCAGTTGCGGAACGACTCGGTGAAGTCTTCCGCAATTGCGGAATGATTCGCCGAAATCTTCCGCAGTTGCGGAACGATTCGGCGAAGTCTTCCGCAGTTGCGGAATGATTCGCCCAAGTCTTCCGCGATTTCAGAAGAGATTTCCTTCCGAAATTTCGGAAGAGAATTCCTTCCGAAATTTCCTTTCGACGCCGGGGCACTTAGAAATTTTTCTGCTTTTCGGAGCATTTCACCGAATTTTTCCGTGTTGCGGAACAACTCACTGTATCCTTCCGCAATTTCGGAGCCATTCGCGGAATCCTTCCGCAGTTTCAGAAGACTTTCCCGAATTCTTTTCGAAACAAACCTTAAACAAAAATTTTGAAAACACTTAGAAAATTTTTTTTCCGTCTTTTTCGGAGGAATTCGCCGAATTTTTCCGCGTTGTGGGACAACTCGCGGAATCCTTCCGCAATTTCGGAAGAGAATTCCTTTCCGCAATTTCGGAAGAGAATTCCTTCCGCAAATTTCGGAAGAGAATTCCTTCCGAAAACTTCCCTTCGCAATTTCGGAAAAACTTGCGGAATGCTTCCGAAATTCCGAAATTTCGGAAAGATTCGCCGAATGCTTCCGCAGTTGCGGAAGACATTCGGGAATTCTTTCCGAAACAGTCTTTAAACAAAAACTTTTTCAAACAGACTCTAAGCAAATTTTTCAAACACTTAGGAAAATTGAAATCTTTCTTTCTGTCAGAGATGACTGTTATTGGATTTGACCCATAGAGGCCCAATGCTGCAACCAGCAGCTCTGATACCATTCTTTCACGTCCCCACCCATCATACCAGTGCAATGGAGGGGATCGTGAGGCTAAAACCGGGCATCCAGCCCCATGTACCAATTAAGTAAGCATTCCATACATATGA
This sequence comes from Larix kaempferi, assembly GCA_027924585.1. NCBI lineage: Eukaryota > Viridiplantae > Streptophyta > Pinopsida > Pinales > Pinaceae > Larix > Larix kaempferi. The sequence goes on along the minus strand of BSBM01000666.1, from coordinate 5,566,918 downwards.
AGAGGCATAAATATTTACATTACACAGCAGAAGTAATTTCATTTACACATTCGCCATACATTCAAGATATTCATCAATTAAATAATTGAAAGATGGCACCAGAGAATACTTATCTTTAACAGAGTAGTCCCAAGCAACTAGCTATGTCGCTGCAACGTTCCACCCAACCGTAGGCTCTTCGACAGCTTATACTGAGTCCATCCGAAGGCCACCCCTGAGCTGGGCATGATTCTCACAAGGAAAAGGGAACATTCCAGCTCAACCACTGCCCAATAACCCTTTTATCTCAGCCAAGCCAGAATAATGGATTACCCATCACCCATACCCCAACATACTCTTTCTTCTCACAAAAAAACGACTATTGACAGGGTTACACATTTACAACAGAGGTATTCACGAAACAGGGTCCACATTGGTTCTCCCAGCTCGTGGTTCACCCAATGAACTGTGGAATTTCGATTTCAACCCCAGGGAGCAAAACCGATTTCTCTCCACGGGTTAGGATCCCTTCCAATGGCCTAAACGACCTCCAGGAAGATCCAAAACGTTCTGCTCTCTTTCCCCACTGGTAACCAGCACAAAAACGCCCCTTCCTAGCTAAAGGATGAAGGGAAACAAAGAAAAACGAGGGAGGAAAACGCCCAGGCAGCTAGAGCTGCGTGAGAGAGCAAGGCCATGCTGAATAATGGCTTAGGCAGCCATTTCGTGGCTCTCTTCTTGCCTCAAGAGGCCAACACGTTTTTCCATGGAGGGTGGCTTTCCCATACCCGATTTTGGACAGCCATACCTCCCCATTCCCAAGGCATTAATTTCCCCAACCAACTCTTGGGAGAATTCAATGGTTGGGTACAAAAGTCAACATGGGTAGCTAAGGGTGTGATGGGTTTTCTCATGGACACTTGGCTTGACTCTATTGGCTCAAGGGTTTGAATGTTTTCCCTCCCAATTCCTTGTGAAATCATGCCCCCATCTCTTTGTTGCATTGCATAGCTAGTTGTGGGTATTTTTTTTTAAAATGCATATTACATGCTATTTGAATTTCCACTGTGCATTGCTAGCACGCAAACCATATGCATCACGAAATCGATGGCGGGGCCTTGGCCTTGAGCTCCTCACCATGATTTCCTAACAATATTACATCGTTTATAAGGTTAATGCCATGGGGCCAAACTGGGGACGTTACATGCACCCCAAGCAAGTTTCTGTTTAGTACAACAAGTCAAGAGTCTTAAAACAGGAAGAATTGGCACTCTGGACATTATTTACCTTATGCACATCTCAGCCTAAGATTCATAATGGTGCTTCATAGTAGAAATTGACTAGCATAATTTATTGACTAACATAGTTTCTATCTCTATTTTGTCTCTTTAAAATGCTTCTCTGTGATATGGTAGATGTTTGTACACTATTCTCATGACGTGCTTTGGAGAATTTTAGTAGGGCCAGCGATTGAAATTTTCTCATTGTTGTACTTCAGGAAGTTTGGGGCCTTGGGCAACTTATTTGTGTGCAATGGCTGCTTGCAGCCTGACAAATGCTGTCAAATCAACATTCCTGATAGCAAATCAAACTTTGAATGGTGTCCTGCCAGCTTGTATGTGTCTATTTGCTTCTCCATTATTGTACAGCAAATGCACCTACCTGAGCTTTGAGTTAAGGAAGCTAGATTTGTCAAATACATGAATTTTTGTTGATGTTTTATATTGTAAACATTGAGATTGTTGGCAATTTGCAAGCAACCCATGAACTTAATTGGCCAACTCACTTTGATTGCAAATTAAGCTGGCAAATGATCTTAATTGGTCAAACCCATTTGTGCTGTATTTTTTAACATATTTTCACGGCCAACTCGAGAATGTTATGTATGATAATGTAGTGATTTATTCACAATCTAGAACTTCAGTGTAAGTTGTCTGCAATGTATTTCTATCTGTTGTTACATGACATCATGCTGCAGGTAAACTTAGTCCTATATCTACCCTTCTTGTCTTTGAATCTATATGTTGATGAATATTTAGTTTAGACTCTAGAGTTAAATTTTGACAATGGTTTGACATTCTAAATGTTGTTGTTGGCATTTCATGGTCTTGTGATACAATTGGTTCTTGTGCACATCCATTTATTTATTTGATATTGACCTATGCTTTTATTTGTTTCTATTAAATGCAATCACCAAGTCCAGTCACTTTTTTCCTGTGGGGATCACTTTGAATTCTTTCCTATATGAAGTAATAGGTGATAGGAAAGTCGCTCGAATTAGCATGGACATAGGCATTACTTTTGCTTTCTCAATCAGACCTATATTGGTTGTATATGTTACAAGGACAAAGCAAGGTGGTTGCACCTTAAAATGCTTCTAGTCTAGATATCAGTAAGGATGATCAGAATCATTCCTCATGGTATAATCACTTCCTTGTTTCCCTTTGTTTATCTTTTATACTTGTTCTCCATTTGACATGTTTTTGGTGAGGCCATCCCTGTGTGGGTTGCTTGCTTTTTCTTCAAGGCAGGTGGAGGACACGAACTGGAAAGTGTCATAGGTAACTAGGTCCGGTATGGATTAACTGCAATGTTCAAAAAATCATGTCACTGTTGCAAACCACCAAAGTCACAGTGAAAATGAGGATGCCTAATAAGGATGGAGTTATATTTGAGCATTGAGCTATGCCTGCTTAAAGTCAAGTATACCTTATATAAATTTTTTAGTAGAAATGTGATCATATTAAGTGCAAGGTTTTATCTGAAACAAAAAATCCACCATATTTTAAGATGCTATATTAATCCCAAGCATTTGTTTTGCACCAGGAACAATAGATATGTACAAATGACTACTAGATTGGTGTTGTGTTGTGCTAGATTGGGACTAATCTCCATGGCTGACAAGCTTGACAAACCACTGTTTCCAAGGTACATTGTAAATTAGTATTTTTTTTGTGTGTAAATGATGAAAACTTCACACTTCAAATGAGGAAGATGAGAATGAATTTGATATACAGTTCAAATTGTTACCTTTTGAAAATGATGGAAGTATGTTGACTTTGGAGAGGCCATATCTCTATTGTTCCCCAAATGTATTTATATATCACTTGTGCAAATTACTTACCCTTCAGCTTTCTTTGCTACCCGAAGACTTAGAAATTGTTGTGGAGAAATGAAGAAATCTTATCGAATTAGGATCAAGGAGTAAATTCTCACATTTGAGCAATCTAGGAAAGGGAAAACCCAAAATTGGTGCTTCATAAAATGAAAGAGTTATTCATGTCCTACAACAAGAAGCAACAATTGCAGAGGTTTTGGACCAAGAATGAATACTTGCAGAAATATTTTCTGATTATACAGAATGTCGGGGTAACCTTGCTTTGATGTGTTGGTGTAAGCTGTGACATTAACACATGCAGGGATCTCATCTTGTTTCCATTATGTGGAAAATATTTCCATGGACTAGTTTGGATTGTTGTTGTTTGTAAACATTTTATATGACATGTAGTTTGGGACTAACCTCCATGGCTGACAAGCTTGACAAACCACTGTTTCCAAGGTACATTAAGCATATTATTGTGAAAGGTGAATTGTATCCCCAATGTTTCCTAGTTTAAGAATGACACCATACAAAATGTTGTTGGAAAGTAGTAGAACTAGCTCTAGTGAGGTGCAATACTGAGGCTACTATGTGCCTAATATCCAAAAAATGAGAAATATCTGTGTGCTAGGAACAGGATAACTATCTAGAATGGTCCTCATGATATCCATGTAGATACATGAAGCTCAAATTTGAATGATGTACATTGCATGATCTGTATGTAGTAAGAATCATCTAGCTTGAGAGGAATAGTGAGGGATCATAAAAGTCCTCAATGTGTAGCTAGGCCACAAAAGGGCCACCGACAATCTACTTCCTCCATGTTTTCTTGAAGAAAATTTATGTTCATATCAAAATTTATGGGAAAAAATGATTTCCCATACCAATAAGAATATGGCCTATAATGTTTGTGTGATAGAGTAGGATGGTAGTGAAGGTAAATCACCTAATGAGAGAAAGACCTAATACTTTCCTATAGTTCTAGTTGCACTGGAGGGGATGGATGATGTTGAAATCACTAGTACCTAAAGAGGCACTCTATAAATCTTGGTGATGCAAAATTTCGAGGAATGTTTGGGATACGATCAATGTGTGGAAAAGTAATTGAAGAGTGTACAACCTACTAATAAAGATAGTGGAGTCTACTAATAGCAATGATGACTATGATGAAATAAATCATGGTCAAATAGAAGTGAGCAGAGAAAGCATTGGTGCCTCTCATGGAATGAGGGAAAACACATAAATATTGGTTTGGGGTAAGGCTAGTGCACAAACCAATATGCGATATGGAAGTATAAGTCGCTCAAACAACAAGAATTCATGTGGCATGCATGTAGCTAAGATGGTCAATTATCTTTTGTCTAAATCCTGTGAGGAAGATGAGAATGAAATTGATATATAGTTCAAATTGTTACCTTTTGAAAATGATGGAAGTATGTTGAATTTGGAGAGGCCATATCTCTATTGTTCCCCAAATGTATCTATAAATCACTTGTGCAAATTACTTACCCTTCAGCTTTCTTTGCAACCTGAAGACCTAGAAATTGTTGTGGAGAAAAGAAGAAATCTTATCGGATTAGGATCAAGGAGTAAATTCTCACATCTGAGCAAGCTAGGAAAGGGAAACCCCAAAATTGGTGCTTCATAAAATCAAAGAGTTATTAAGGTCCTACAACAAGAAGCAACACTTGCAGAGGTTTTGGACCAAGAATTGTCATGATCTCTAGAGTCGAATCTATTGTAATAGCCTTTCATAGCATCTTTTTAATCAATGAAATTACTAGACTTTTTTCTTTTGAAAAGAAAAAAATAAAAAAGAATTCAAATTGCCTAAACCGTGATGATGGGTTGTTGATTAGTCGGACATGGCTCCCAGCTATCAAAAGTGGACTAATAAAAAATGAGCCACCCTGAAGTAATTTAGAACCTTGATGTGCTGACTAAAGGATACAAGCCCAAAAGAAATTACTTATTTTTTGAGACACTGTTATAGGTTCTATCTAGAGCCATTTGATTCAATGATTCATAAAAAATTGTGTTCAATTCCATCTTATTGAAGTTGAGGGAATAGCCAAATTTTTCATCCTTTGGTTCCCAAACTCTTATGAACTAGCTATCTATATACATAGCTAACATTTCCGTCAAGGCAACCAAGCTTCTCTTCTTGTCCATTGTGGTATATAGAGTGTGAATTCCAGCATTCTACCTATGTTAATTCATGGAATAAACATTTTTCTAATTGACATATTTTGTCGTGATAGTCCCAGCTAGAAGGGCCCAAAATGTTGACTATAATAGCTAGAATAACAGATATTCCGGAAGTATCCAACAATGTTTAACTTCTGCAAGAATCAATCTCAATCCCACAAACAGATTTTCCATGTAACAAGTACTCAATTTTTATTTTCCAATATTGCAGCTTGCTTTTATTAGTCCTAGTGGCATTATGGGAACAATAAACTGCTCTCAATATCGCAAAAGACAATCATATTCAAAGCACCCTCCAGAGAGAAGAAATACCCTCTTAAATTCCCAATTATCGCACAGTCAATGAGAAGCTCATTCATTTGATAGTATGTAAATACTTGGTAGATTGACAATTTCTTATAAACTGTTGGCTTTTAATTGTGAATTGTATTAGGTTTACTTCTCAAGGCTTTTAAGTTTCCTCACCCTACTTTATATCCATTCTTGTTTTCAATGCAATCAAATGGCAAGATGTTCAATCCTTGACCGGGCATCACAAGCTCCATTCTTAGTAAGCAAAACTGGGTCCACTATTGTTAGAATCTAGTGTACTAATTCCTTCTTATCTACTGTAATCTAATATCCTGAGCTGTAATGTCCAAGCTATGTAATATTAACTTCAGAAATACCTTGATTCAGATCACCATACCATACCAAGTTTGATCTTTGACCGCCATTCATAATTTCATAGTATGCATTCCACTACTATGTAGGCACTGATGAATATGCTTCAGATATTATTCTATATATAAATAATACCTGTTCACAAGTAAAAAAAATTATGCTTCCCACTACTGAAAGATGCTTTCCGTAAAAGGAACATGCTCCCTTGTTGACAAATACTCCCTTAGCCAACATTGCTGGACACCCCTGCAAAAATTCCAAATACAGACTATTACACATTCACATATGTACAATGAAGGGAGTCATAAACAGGGTCTTACATTAGAAAATAATAACATCAATATTGGACAAGAAGGAAAGGGAACTCGACCCAAATGAGCAATCAAATTGTGAAGATCTGAAGCAAACGCAGGAGAAAGGCCTTCATTCCACCAAGCAAATAATTCAAGGGTATTTTTATAGATCCATGGACCCTGCTACATGATAAACACAACTGGCAGTCCTTAAATCAAAACATGAAGAAACCCTTGGTTAGATTCCAAATACTAACCACATGCCATCCAGGCCTCCCAGACCCTAGAGTGGATCATGTTTTCCAAAGATATACAACCAACAAAATAAATAGTCAACAAGAGGATGCACACTAAATTCAAGACAAGCTTTTTCAGATTGATCAAGACTCGGGAGTAATTTTTAACAGGTTTCAGAGGGAGCAGAAACAATACCTTGTGGATTGGGTACAAATTTCCAAGCCTTCTTCGGAGCCATTACCCAAGGGCCAAGCTTGAGGGAACTTATAAAATCTGCTATTTTCCAATGAATTACCCCTATCTGCAGAAAATAGAGATTCCATAATTATGAATGCTGACTGTTTTTAAAGATCAGTTATGTTTGTGAACTTTGTATGATCTAGTTCAGCATCTAAATGTGTTCAAGTAATAACCATCCCCTAGTCAAGGAAATGCAATGTTAATAACCTTAATGCAAAACACAATAAGACCCCCGTAACAAATATATTTTCTGTCCTAAGTGGGATTAGACCTTGTAAATTTCATTGAGTCCTGGTGAATATTTATTTTTTCGATTCCAGATGTCAGAGAAACTTGAAAGAGCTATGTTTGTAAATATTACCATAATTAGTCACATTACTTGCCCGAGTCTCTATTCCTGATGCTTTTATTAAAACTATATTTAGGCAAGAACATTTTATCGAAGATGAATATATCCTGATGTGATTGTAGGAAAGGCATATATTTGGAGGCTTTGAAGCTGATTTTTGCATAGAATTACCCCTATTTGCACAACATAGACACGCAATAATCCTGAATGTTGACTGTTTTTATAGACCAGTTATGCTTGTATGTTCTAGTCCAACATCTAAGCCTCGGTCCTTGTTTAAACTTGAAATTAATCATGGAGCCAACATTAGCAAGTAAGCTTGAAGGGGATTACCAAACAGGGAAGCGGATAAACATGAAGAAGGTAAACATTTATTTCTCAATTATTTATTCTGTTCATGAAATAAGATATCCATTTAAAGTAAATTTCCTATTGTCCTCAAAATAGATTTGGACATTTAGCTACGTTACAAATTTTAGGTGATTCCTTACATTGCAAGCCAGTTTCAAAAAGATAAAATCTGGCTCCGGTGCACAAAACCCAACAAGCGATAATACCAGGTTGTTTTGGCAATAGATGATTCACGAAGTATGTCTGAAAGTCATTGTGGGCACATGGCTATAGAAGCTCTTGTTACCATATGCAGGGCAATGTCACAGTTGGAAGTTGGACAGTTGGCAGTTGCAAGTTTTGGAGAGAAAGGTAATGTCCATATGCTACATGACTTTGATCAGCCTTTCTCGAGTGAAGCAGGTCTCAAGGTAAACATGATAATGATTATTTCTTGTTAGTAATTACTAAAATGAGCTTTATTTCCTTTTGGCCACTTACAATATTGAGGGATAACCAATTGACTTAACACTAATTTGGTTACCACAATTGTAGATTATTTCAAAGTTTTCCTTCAAGCAAGATAACACTATAACAGATGAACCTGTCATTGACCTCCTCAAATACTTGACCAATTTGTTGGATCATGTTGCAATGAGATCCCGTGCACCTTCTGGTCGAACTGACATTCAACAACTTGTTTTAATTATTGCAGATGGCCGTTTCCATGAAAAGGTATGGTTGGCATATCCTTAGTAGCAAATAGATAAGAGTCTTTAGGGTCATGTTATCAGTTCTGCAATCATTAAAAAGTCGAATCTTGGTTATTATTTATGTTAAAATGTATTACCCACCCGTATAGTTTTCTATTTTTGTCAATTTTCAAGTAGTATTGTTGCATGTATAAATGTACATTTTTTTAGGCAATTGATATTCTTGTCACACAGGGATTTGTTTTTAATTTTTATATTTATTTATCTAATTTTTGTTTCAAGCCATATATACCTTTTTTCAATGAATGTGATTTTCTTTTCCCAGAGTGCCTCATTTTAAGTCACTTTTAAGTTCCAATAGAGGTAATATATGAAATTTTGTAATTCCTATAAAGTCATTTGCCACATTACCTTTGCCTACGTGGAATTTCCTAGTCAAATCTGATGAATGGGTTTGGACCTGTCTTAGCCATTAACGTTCTAGTCCTTGATTTCCCTCCAATTTTCTATTCTTGTGGAAACACCATGAATAAGAGCCTTGTTTGACCTTAATGTGAGATATAAAAAATGGCTCTGCGGCATGATATTTTTAGCAGAATTCAGAGTACTAAATTCTCTTAGTGTTAAAATACAGGAGAAATGTAGCTACTAATTTTACATGGGTTTCATATGAAACTGATGCAGAAATTGAGTAGCTCCTTTGTTGGTTAAGAGACAAACACCCATTAAAGAGAGAATTTAAGGAATCCATTTTCCAATGGCAAGAATTAAGATCTCATCAAGCAAAAAATGATGTGTACAATGATATTCATAGGTTTCAAGTGAAGCAATTTAAAGATAATGGAAAATGTGGTGTTTTCCTTAGTACTAAGGTTGCTTTGCTTTTGGAAAAGAATTTTGCTCCTTGTTTAGAATCTGAACCTTTCGAAGTTCCCAGGTATTGTGAGAGGAAGCAAAAAATTCATTATGATGAGAGAAGGTATTGGTGTGAATGCTTGGAGCTTGTGTGGACATCCCGAAGCAATTATCTATCTTATCATCATACATTTCTTTCTATTTCAGAACTTCAAACACATAATGAGGAATAATGTGCATTTAACAGAGCTTCAATTTAGGAGGAAGCTACAAAGAATAATTATGTAACAAGCGCTAAAAATGATGGGGTGGGGATAATAGATAATTGACTTTTGTTTTTGTAGATCTTTACGAGTGTTCTGTAGATCTTTAAAATGATGGGGTGGGGATAACAGATAATTGACTTCTGTTGTTGTATGCAATCACCTCCAAATTTATTTATTATTTTAAAAAACAAAATAGACATGTCCATCGCTATAGAGATGACAAGCGCTAGCAAGTTTCGATGAACTTGCTATACTAGCGATGGAAATTTTCGTCGCTAGTATAGCAAGTTAGTCGAAACTTGCCGGGGCTTGTCGTTTCTATAGCGACGGACATTTTTTTTTAAATATGTGAATCTGTCTCTATAGCCACGAACTTTCGGTGCTATAGCCACGAACGTTCGTTGCGAAAGAGACGAAGATGGCTTTACTTATTTCTTTTAAATATGAATATCCATCGCTATAGCCACGCACTTTCGGTGCTATGGCCACGAACTTTCGTTCCTAGAGAGACCGAGATCGATTCACTTATTTCTTTTCAATATGATCCTCCGTCGCTATAGCCACACTTTTCGGTGTTATAGCCACGCATGTGTGGTGCTATAGCCACGAACTTTCGGTGCTATAGCCACGAACGTTTGTTGCTAGAGAGACGGAGATCAGTTCACTTATTTCTTTTAAATATGAACAACCATCACTATAGCCACAAACTTCCGGTGCTATAGCCACAAACGTTCGTGGCTAGAGAGATGTAGATCGCTTCATTTACTTTTTTTTTAAATATAAACATCCATTGCTATAGCCACGAACGTTCGGTGCTATAGCCACGAACGTTTGTGGCTATAGCCATGAACGTTCGAAAGTGTTGCTACAACGACGAAATTAGTGCCACGAAAACAAAGAGTCTTGTTTGTCGCTATAGCAACAGAAAAGTGTGGCAATAGCAACGATTTTCCATGGGAAAAATGTCCACATGTACTAGTGTGTGGGGGCTTAGAGCTCCAGATGCCATTGATTGTTGCCTCATGCACCCTTTTCTGACTGTCATGCATGAAAGAGTCACTATTGCACCCTCCTTAGTCAGTTAACTGATTGTGACTTCAATTAGATGAGTTTAGGCTCAGTTCAGTTGACTTTGAGTCTTCTGAAGCACTCTAGTGGTGATAATCCCTATTCTAGACCAACTAAGGTTCAAATTCTTCTTCATGATTCGAATTCTCTCCATTGTAACATCATTGTTTATTATATTCATTATTGTAACATGTGACATTATTCTACTCCTATCTGAGTTCTGCTGCATTATTATTCTTCTGCTCTTTTTTACTACAGTTTTCACTCTTATTCAAATTTTATGCTCGTTCTTTCTTTGTGAGATATCCTCATCTCTTTAGATTTGCTGTGACTTAGAATTTCACACTTATCCTCCTTCTGACTACAACCAACCATGTCTACTTCCCTATGTAGATTAGTTCAACTCACCTTTCCTTCCAATTCTGAGGTGTTCTCTACCTTTTCCTCAACATCCACAATAATCAAGGCCTTCTTCTTCTTCTTTCCTTGAAATTTTTTGGGGCTCTTTTCAAGATGTATTTTCCAACAATTCTCCTTTGTATTCTCAATATTTTCACAAGACTTACATTGTTTGGAAGATGGTTTGGTCTCCTATGTCATTGCTGTAATATTCTCCCCATTCCATTTCTTCTTTCCTTTGGCTTTCTTTTGTTCATGGGATTCTACCTTATTATGTGTACTAGGTTGTTGCTTCGCCTTTCTTCCCTCAATATATTGTGCTTGGAGGCAACTTCATCAATTGAATTAGTTCATAAAAACATTAAGTGATGTTGAATTTGGGATATCAATGCACCTAGGTATTTAATCAACATTTCTAAACTCTTCGGAGATACTCCAAGTTGAATTGATCTCTTCTTGAAATTTGTAGTGAAATCTTGCATGGATTGTCCTTGTATTTTCCTGAATTAGTGATACACAATTTGTTGCTCCTATTCATACCCAATTGGATATAATTATGCTTTGATCATGTATTTGAACACTTACCAACCAATCACTAGTGGCTCATTCTCCAATTCCCTACTTGTTGCATCACTTTCCTACTAGGCCAAAGCATGGCCTTCAAGCTTTAAGTAATAAAATGAAATCATTTGTATTCTAGTGACCTCATGTACACTGAAGTATACTTCCATCTATTGTATCCATTGATTCAACTTGATGGAATCCACTTATCCTACATAGGGTTTGATGTCTACTTTGGTCTCCACACAAAATGGTACATATGGCTTGTTGTAGCTACACTTTCCTGCATCCATCTCCACTTTTCCATATGACTCCGGATTTTCTTCTTCTTTATTTTTATTCTTTGTTATAATATCATTCTTTGAGGTGGAATCTATACCATTTGATGTTAGTAGTTGTGATACCATATTTGTGAGTGAGCTTAATCTCTGCTCTAGACGATCCAATCTAGCCCATGGGGTCTTCTTCTTCTTCTCCTTAACGACGATCTCATGTCATTGTTGATGCTATGCTTCCTTCCAAGCCTAATAATAATTCCTCTCCACTTATTGTATAACAAATATGGGTACTAACCATATAGGTGTCACTAGATGTATTAGAACACGATATTTGATACCATGTGATTTGTAAAATACAAGCTCATAGCTTGATAGTCTCACCAACACAAATCTCTTAAAACATTTTTTATTTATCTTTAGGAGTTTAAATTTTCCCCAACAAAATTAAATTTTCCTTGACACTTTTGAATTTTCCCCAAGCACTTTTCTCCTAGGCAGTAAGAGAAATCCACAAGCATGGGATTAACTTCTCCCAGCTAAAGATAAAATCATCAAAACAATCAATAACTGTAATATCCGTATCTGGATATTCTCATGTTGTGATTGTGTCCGAATCACAATAAGACCATTCAAGTGAATAGTCAACCAATAGAAAATAATTCCATTTGGATATAATAAATAATATTGAATATATATTGATGAGAGATGCTTAAATTACAATTTGATGGACCATTTAAATATGGTCTTATGTGTCTTTTCAATGGAAATGTACGTCTTTATCTATTCTATTAATTACATATCAAATTTATTTAATATTTGTTTAATTACTTTTCTTTAATTATTTAATTATTTGTTTATTGATATGTTTATATATTATTTTATTTGTTACATGCCCTTACTCTTCAGAATGCTTTGTCCTCAAAGCATTAGTGATGAAAACCATATGTGGTTTCATAAAACCATGTGCGCTTTTATGAAAGCTATTCTTTAACTTTTTTTTCACTCTTTCTTTTTTTTCTTTACTTTGTGGATAATTCTTTTTTCCCACTTCTTTGTAATATTTTTTTTTATCTTACATCTTGTTCTCTTCTTCTTATTTGCAATGGAAATAATTACTTCTTTTTGTTGTGATCGTGTCCGAATCACAATAAGACTATTAAGTGAATAGTCAACCGATAGAAAACAATTCCATTTGGATATAATAAATAATATTGAATATATATTGATGAGAGATGCTTACATTACAATTTCATGGACCATTTAAATATGGTCTTATGTGTCTTTTCAATGGAAAGGTACGTCTCTATCTATTCTATTAATTACATACCAAATTTATTTAATTAAATTTCTTTTATTATTTAATTAATTGTTTATTGATATGTTTATATATTATTTTATTTGTTACAATAACTCATAAAACGCAATTTAGAAAACTCCTACACAAAAGCAATAATTAATAATTTTGGTCCCTTAATCTCTGAGATCAATTGGGAATCCAACATATGAGATCTTATAGCTGTTGGAACTCCCCTAGTTCAGGAAACATAAAAGATATACATTAATAACACTATTTAAGCTACTTGTAGCTCACATAATAGTTTTCATAGCTCAATGATAGCCATTTAATGACATAGGGAATCTACCAATCCACACAATAAACAAGTAATATAAAAAAGGAACACACACCGAGAAATTATTGCACATTGATACAAAGTTTACCCTGGAAACCCAAATGGGAAAACCAACATTCAAAGCTTCGCATATCTCTTTTAATTGTTGGAAATGGTGCAGCTACAGGATCTCTAGGGAAGGATCATCTTCCTGTGGAAAATTTTTGGGCAGCATTCCATCAATCTTAGCCAAAGACCCCCTTCTCTTGGTGGATAAAGGATAAATAGATGGATGGTTGGCTTGGGGGATACCTAGAGGGTAAAGTATCCCAAACCCTTCATCTCCCCCCAAGTGAACAATTTCCTTCTTCTTCTTTTTTTCTTCATTTATCTATGAGATACATTCACGTGACTTACATATGAAAATGAATGAAATAAACATTTATTTTTTACATTAATATTGCTGATGGAGTGATTGTTTGATGCAATGGAGACTATAATAGTGGTGATGTGGGGCCCTTCACACCTCCAGTATGTCGTCTACTTCATCCTTAACCATGAGCTTCCATTTACCAATCATACTGAGCTAACAATGAGGCCATTCTTCATTTGGATTAGTGCGAACTATAGAGACATATATGAAAGGATGATGCAGACATAGGGTTAGTAAGGAGGGTGAGCATGAAATAAAAAGGTATAAATTTCCCTCCAATACTTATATATTTATAAATTGATGATGAGAGTATTGTTGTTAAGGACAAAGTTCTTAAGAGTTAACATGTATGGAAACATTGATATCTTTGGAGGGATTGCATGAAAATTGAGGTATAACTTGAGCATGGATTTTGTATTGATTTTGTTTGAGCTTGGATTTCAAGTTTAGATCACCTTGAACAATAGTGAGTTGGTATCAAATGCAGGAAATGGAATCAAGACCCGACTTTCTAGCCATGAACAGACTTGTGGATGGGAAAAGGATTTAGATGGTCTCTTGTATCTTGCGGATTAGATATACCAATACACTAATGTGTAAATTGAATCAAAATTCAACCATTTTGAGACCTAACCATGTAGGGGGCATATGGGATTGCGGCCTTGTCCTCATCGCTGATCACAAGCCTCTCCTTCACCTTTACTAGTATTTATGGAGTGCAGGATAATGATAAAATTCATCTCGACGTTGGTTTTCCTTGATAGGGAGTTTGAGTTAGGTGATTGTCCATAAAAGTCATCACAGACTTATTTTCTAGAGTATGATGTCCACTTTGACACTTGGCCTCATGTCACTCAGCTTGTTGGATTCAAAGTTTTTGTCCAAATTTGGAACAATGCAGGAGCATTAGGAAGGACACAAATTTAGAAAGAAGAAGCAACTAATGCAGAAGAGATGCAATAATCATGACTAGTTTAGAGATTGGAGTCACTGGTGTTTACCTAGCTTATTTTAATTTTTGAATGAGATAAATAATTGGTTGTAGTGGATTCCCACATACAAGATTGCATATGTTGCATATGCATCGAGGATGTCCATGTTATCATAATATCAAGTAAGTATTTGTTTTGTTTCCTGACTATGGTGTCATCTGTAATATTAGCATTCATTGTATTTTCCTTCATCCTCTTTATTGTCAGGGTTGGGGTTCGAATAAAGAATTTGGCAATTTGTGCTAGACCAATTGACCAGCACGTCATTAGGAAAAGTATTATCCCCCTCCTTCATATTTTATGTTCTGCTACCCGCGGTTCATCATTTTCATGAGATGGGTGGGTTAGAAAGAAAGTTGACTCTACAATCAGTTTTTAGAGGAGATGACATATGGTGTTACATCATGGCATTAGGTTGAGGAGAATAGAGAGGTGTTCACACAAGTAGCCACACGGAATGAGATGTTGAAAGTTCATGTGAGTCGATTGGTTAAGGCAAGGTCTACTTTAAGGCTGATATAGAAACATTATTAGTAGTGGTAGAAGTACTCAATAATGCCAGATGACTTGAACTCGATCAACCATAAATATTTGAAATTTCTTATTTTTAAAAAATAACTAATAGAAAAAAAATACACACTAAAATTGATTAAGTTACATCAAAGTTAATGAACTAATAAAAATTTATATATATTGAAAAGTAAAAACTTCTTATAGCACATGTTTTCTCAGAACTTAAAATATTGTTTTTCAAAGGCATAATAAAAGTTTACAAGTTTCCAATGAATAGTCCCGGGACTTGCAATGGTAAATTAATTTAAATACCAATAAGTAATGAATTACTTACCAAAGCAATTTACATAGTTGTGGCCCTACCTCATTCTTGTGAAAAGATATTCATATATTACCAAAGCAATTTACATAGTTGTGGCCATACCTCAAATCTTGTGAAAATATATTCATATATTTAATGTTATTTAAGAGGAAAACAATTGAAGGTTTAAATGATTTAGGTTTTCCTTTTTACATATAAAGAATTGTCAAAATATTAAAACAAGTGGATTTGTATTTACTCAATTTTTTTTAATGTGGATTATATATTCGGTCTTATTTATGGATGCAAATGATGTAATTATAATTTTTTTTATCAGTTATGTATGTGCAAGCTTTATGTTATGTATTAGTCTACAACTTTATTTTGTTAATGCATCCATAAACTCATTATATCTCTTAAGCATATGAATATATGTAATAATTTAAAATGTTTTTTAAAGAATTCTACTTGTATGGACTTATGTAAAGTGTAAGATTACAAATGCGATATAGGTTGTTCAACTAACACAATCAATTGTAAATTCAAGTGGATTCTCAATTGCTATATATATCAAGTGCAATTGCTTTGGTTAAGAGTTTTGTTCTACATTATATTTAACAACATTATGGGTCATAGTACCAATACGTGCTTTGTCTAATTTCATCAATTAATTAATGGTTGAATAAATCACCCATGCCATAGAAACAACGTTTCAAGTGCATCTTCATAAATCTACATATACAAGGTAATTCAATGACATATATTAACTAAGCTTAAAGCATGCTAATAATGTGATAAAAAAGTTTGTTAAAAAATGGTAAAACCAAAACTTTATATATAAGGTATTATACATATCAATATCATGCATAATGCCCTTTTAGATAAAGCTCATTGTCAGGTTCATCCAACATAAATAAAAGTTAAGTCTCCTTAAAAAAGATATGAGGATGGACACTCTAATCATATTGAGCTTTGACATGCTTCTTATATGTCCTATTTGTCATGACATCATCTTGACAATGTTAATCAAGGCACTTTAGGTAGACATGACACTCCAACTTAGTTGAGGTATTAGACAAGAGTTTTATAGTTGACTTCAAAGAAGGGATTACATAATCAATCAACGAGATTGAATCTAAGCCATACAAGAATTGGCAAGAATTAAAACCTATAACAGTCTTGACTAAGTTTAACTAGGCCCAAAGAGATGGAAAAAGAATCAAATACCAATTGGATTTATTTTTATCAAATTCACTCTGAAGCTTAGTATTCAAGACCTTATTGACAACCTCTACTTGACCATTGGCCTAAGGATACTATGGAAATGAATGCTCTTGGAAAATACCTGACTAAACAATTAATTATGTCATCAACCTATTTTGAAAATGTGAATCGTTATCAGTAATGATCTATCTAGGCACCCCAAACTGACAAATAACATGATTGAATATGAAAAGTGATGTCATTTTACCATCATTAGCAGGGGTAAACATTTCCTCTTCCCGTATAGTGAAGAATTCAATAGCCATAATAATGTACTTATGGCCATATGTAGAAGAAAGACAACACTCCATAAAATCAACACACAATTTTGCATAGGTAGTAATAGCGATGATGGGATGCAAAGGAGCAAGGTGGAAACACATTTTTAGTAAATACCTATCAAAAATGGCACTTATTGATGGACTAAATACAAACTTTGAATATTGAAGACCAAAAGTACCCTACACATGAAATTTTCTAAGTTGTTGCCATCCCAAAAATATTACCACCACATGCTCAACTTTGGCAATCATTTAAGACTAGCTTAACCTCCTCATGGGTCAAACATAGATGCAAGATCAAGTATGCCTCTTAATGATATAGTTTCATTGATAATCATGTATTTTTGAGATTGATGGAAAATACACGGACATCCATCATAAGATAAGTGAGAACCGAATTTCAAGGTCTAAAGATACACAAGTGTATATCCATACAAGGGGTTTATAGTGGCAATGATAAATATATGTTTGTTTGACAAGGACCCATTAACCATAGGTTCCACAATGTCTTTGGATAACTCTAAATTCAACTCAAAAACAACCAAAGACTTCTTAAATTTTGATAGCAAAAATTATAATTTGAATTCTTTCAAAATGAAAATCCATTTGGCATATTTTCCTAGATTATTTGTCAAATCAAGAGATGCTATATGGGGTTAGAATCTACACTAACAGTTGTATGCCTAAAAATTATATTGTGTTTAATTCTTTGGACATCATGGACAAATTCTAGCATCAAACTTCTCAATACATGGGCATACCTTAACTCAAGGATGACAAGCCCCTTACTCAAATAATAGATCATGTGTTCCTAGTGTGAGTCATCTTCATAAACCAATAACCATAACAATGATCGATTTAGACACCAGAATATATAAATAAAATCCTCACTGTAGTCGAAGGGAATCAATAGTTGAGATGACAAGAGATATTTTTCCAAAACATTTAAATATCATTGTGCTTTATCATCCCATAGAAATGGAACTCCTTTCTTCAAAAGGCACATGAAACATTTTGTAATCTTGACATAATTTGTGATGAACCTTCACAAGCAGTTCACCTTTCCTTGGAGGATTTATAATTGTTGAATTGATGACAAGGGAGGTAACTAAAACATTTCCTCAACCTTAAAGGGATCCACCATAATACCATGCTTAGAAAAAATGAATCCTATAAATCTCGTAGATGCAACACAAAAAATGCACTTATGCATATTCAAACAAATTTAATACTACCAACATATCAAACATGACTTGAAGATGGTTTGGATGTTCAACTCTTCCCGGAGCAAGCAACTCAGTTGTCATCCAAATAAGATTATACAATGTGTTTAATGTCATAAAAGGAATAAATACGAGTTGCTACAAAGTATTTATAACATTTTTTAGAGCTATTGACAATGTCCGATAAGAAAATGTGCCCCGAAGATAGAGAAATATGGTCTTACATTGATAATGTTCATGAATCTGAATCTTATTGTAGCAAAAAATTCCATCCATGGTGGAAAATATTTCACTTATGGAATGCTTGTCAATGATCTTATCAATGAAGGGCACAGATACTTATCTTTAGAGCATGCCTTGTTAAGATCATAGAATTTAGTACATATCTTAATAGTCTCCTACTTTTTATCCATGTGAATTGGGTTGGATACCCATTCAATTAAGGGAAATGGGTAGATAAATTTAGTGTTTAACAATTTATTTACCTCTCCATTATTTTTTTCCTTCTTTGGCTTAACTGGTCACAAATTTTGTCAAACAAGATTGGCATTGGCATATATTTTAATCTCATGTTTGACAATCATGAGGTCAATGCATGCAATTCCTTCATATGACCAAGCAAATACATTGTGGAAATTTTTGAAAGAGTCATATAGATTTAAACTTATTTGGAAGAAAAATCATATCCCATCATGATATCTTCCACAACGTTAAGTTTCAAGGACATGTCAACTATAATTTCTTAGATATATTTTCCACATTAACCTCAACATACACACCATGTGTAGGAATTGGGATTTGGTACCAAGCTAACTCTTCAAGTGGAACCAAAATTATTTTTTCAAATTGCAGTTGATCCAATCTAGGGAAAAATATAATCTCTAATGCTAAGGTGCCCATCTACATCACTTGATAGATTACCTCTATCTTAGGAAAGTGCTTTGCAAATCCTATATACCCAATCTCTAACTCGGTAGTAGAGGGACCTAATATGAATCCCTACTCCTTCCCAAAATAGGAAGTTGAAAGGTAATTGAACACAATGGGATAGATCTCTTCGCATAGTATGACATTTGGAAAGGAACAAGAGATTCATTAACGATCAATGAAATCACATATACATAACCAATAGAAGGACAAAGATAGAGTACCCATCAAAGACAAGTTTTTGAAAATCCTAGTGCTTACACTTTCAAATGATGTAGTGGAACCATCCATGAATGGAATGCTCATTCCATATATAAATCTAGGATCAAGTATATGGTAGATCAACTAGTTGATAGTTACATTATTTCCCTAATGAGGGAATTTGGTCACCCAAAAGATTGAAGAAATTGTTTCCTTCATCTCATACATCCATATCTATCCTATTGGAGGATTATAGTCGATAAGATAATCAACCATTACCACTTATATTATGACAATATTTCCTCCTAAATCAAATAGTACATATGGAATGATTCCATGTATTTTAAAAGATTGACCAGTGAATACCTTTAACAAGGTAGTTCAAGTAGAAAGCTCGAGAGAACCTAAAGCTCTCTAGACTAATAATGACATGGCAATATAGACCCCCTCATCAAAAACACATATGACTATGTTCATGTTGTGACAAGAAATTTTGATTTAAAAAGTGACATGGTGAGGGATAAAAGGAATGGCCTAGTTAAGATTTAACATAATCAATCTAGCATCGAAAGGATGACTCCCAACAAGAGCATTTGACAATGCATTTCACTATGATGGGAAACTATGAAGGACCTATAAGGAAAACATGGTACATGGGTTTTAAGATAAATATTCTAAAATGTTATACTTTTGGGTACCTATGACATTAGGATTATGCAAAAAAATTGCAATACACCCTTATGGAAGCAAGGCATTGTTTCTACCAAATGCCATTTAGTTGGAACAAGGAAGCTTCCTTCTCATATGATCCAAACTTGGGCCATCATAATTACATGCAGGAGGCTGAACATGAAAATCCTAGTTACACATTTATATATTGGAATCTAAGCCATCAACCCCTTTCATAGGGTCACCCTGATTTTCCCCTTGCATGAGTACATGGTTATTAGCAATCAATTATCATTTCCAAGGAGGAAACTTATGAAGGGTTGCAAGTCATTCATGTTGTTCAACAACACATTAATAAAGCAATTGTTGGGATTCTTTCATTTTGAGTCACTAATGCATAAAATGATCGTCTTTACAGAATTTTCAAGGGAATTTGATTTTATTTTTCTCTTTGCTTCCTCATCATTGTTATTTAAACCACTATTCATTATTTCAACCCCTTCTCCATGATTAGCATTAGTATTTTCTCATTGATTTTTCTTCTTAACTCTAGGTTGTTGACTTCCTTTCTAGTTTGTAGATATAATCACATTGACATCAGTGATTCAGATAAGGGTTGAGACATGATCATAATAAGGCATTGCCACAAATGGGTTTCTATATGTTTTGGTCTAGGGGAATGCATCGATTACTAGTAGCACATGATACTAATATAAAGAAAGAGTCACATGCATACATATATCATACAACCATACAAGAGAGTAAATGGGACAACAAAAACAAGCTTTATATTAATAGAACCAAAGCAGATTACAATATCAGTGCAGAGACAGCCTATTTATACACATTACACACAACTATTTAGTTATAGTTAATGATCATTTGACTAACCGACCAACGGATTCAGGGCGACCATAGTCAGCGGAGTACCTAGTCGACTCATCGATTAGGATCCTCGAACATATCCCCCATCAACAAAACGATTCTTCCCCTCGAAGAGATCAAAATCATAACTGAAAAACTGAGGAAAAATTGATGGGATCTGATGTTTATGGCAGTGAACTGGTGGAGGCGGTTGCTAGCGCTGAACTGAAACAATATTATGCAATAGCTGGAGCTAAAGAAGCAAGGCATCGTTTGAAGTCCTCCCATGTATGAGCAATTGTTTTCATATTTGTACTTAGTGCAGTAAGGTCAAAACGTTAGATGATCTTGATAGGAATAGTCAAATGTTTAATGTTGCAAAGGTCCAGTCCCAAGAATAAGTGTTGATGGTCGGATGCCTGGAGGAGACTGTCAATATATGGGCTAATTGATTCGACCTATGCCTTGTCACTCTGAGCTTGAGTATCTCACTGTTCCTATTTTTCTTGTAATTCAACTAGTCGAGTTTGCTCCATTTGGATTTGCTCCTCAAATTTATGGAGAGCATCAGAATCAGCTGTGGATTTCTGTTGGTATATTTGCGTTAAATTTGTTTATATCTTTCCCATGTCGATGAAAATTTGACCATAGGAACTATACCAATTAGTGAGAACATCAGTAGACTGTTTGTGTCTTATGAGCATATTCTTTGATATTCTTGTGCTGTTCAAGAAATAACTGGTATTGGTTTGCAAGAAGATAGAATGTCTGCTTGATGTCCTCTTGGTCTTTCTGTCGAACAACATCCTTTTACAATGATGCCAGGGACCTGACTAAATTGGTGATTTCTACTAACAGATTCTTGGCTGGGGCTCCTTGAAGAGTCAGTGCAACTTCTAGAATGAGCTCTTGATAGGTTTGTAGTACCTTAGACTGTTCTTCTTTCATCCTATCAACCTTATGTTTATCTTCTTCCCATCGTTTTTGTTTTTCCTTGTGGATGACATCCAAAAGTTTATTTAGATCATGATCTTTGGATATCTAAAAATCAAATGTAATCGATGGTTCTTCAAGATCCTTTGAGTCTTATTTTTTCCTTGGTTGGATTCTTCTTATTCTTTTTAGTCTTCTTTTTATGTGACTCATCAGCTGGGGGAATACTGGGAGTTGTTGTTGATGATGGTGGTGTAGGTGCTTTTGGTGGAATAATGGACTTAGGTGATGTGGTTGTCTCAAGAGGTGCAATCGAATGAGGAAGAATGTTCGACTGAGGAATACTAGTCGACTCAGGAAGACCGCTTGACTGAGGAAGACCAGTCGACTGAGGAATACAATTCGACTGAGGAAGACCAGTCAATTGAGGAAGACCGTTCGGTTGTGATGGAACAATCTAATCAAGGGGAGGGTTTAAATCAGGAGGAATGGATGACTCATGATGATCAGTTGAGTTAGTAGGCAGAGTCAATTAAGGTGGATTGGTTGACTTAGGGTCCACTGACTTATTCAGAGAAATTGATGCAGGAGTAGACGATTGAGGGACATCATTTAACATTTCCATGGTAGGTTGTTCTATTGGTGGATCATGAATAGTATGTGACTGTGGCAGTTGTGGGATATCAATGAGTTCAAAGAAAGTGGTAAAAGTGGGGAGGGGAAGTGGATTCGATGGTGCAACCAAGGATTGTTCATTCTGGATTAATCTTGGTGGAGGGGCTACAAGGATTTCAGGCATATCTGTAGCATATTGGATAGTTCTTGTGGCAACAATAGTTTTCCATTAAGGAAATATATTGGGAAGATCAACAATAAATTTGTGGAAGTCAGGATCTTGCATAAGGCTAGGGCGCGATGGGGTAGTTTGCTTGATAACAGTCAGAGACATGGGTAGTGAATTGTCTAGAACTTGAATAAGGTCTTAGACTTGGGATGGTTTAATAATTTTGTCCTTCTTTGTTGGTGTTGAAGTTACTTGTGGCATGGTAGCATGACTTGTAAGAATTTCGTCGATGTAATCATCGACAAAGATGTGGCGTGCCACTGCATCGCGAATAATATGTCCGACCTCCTCATGGAGTTCTTGGAGCTCGTCTTCAGTTGGCACATTTCGTATCATATTGTGTTTTGATGACCCTTTGGATTTGAACAACTGCTGCTTATTGAAAAGGGATTTGGCTACTATATCAAGTTTTTACTTAGTGTGTCGGGATGATACTGCTACTTGTCTGGCACATCATCGTCGGTAGTTTCTCCTAATGAATAATCACATTCCAGTTGGGTAGACTATCTTGTCTGCTTGCATTGTTTTGGCATGGGAATAATGGCGAGAGGATTTTCTTCTTCTTATGTGGGCCCAAAAATTTGAAGATAAAGCCCTGCCTCATAAAATTCTTCCTGTTCACCATCGGGGAAGGGTTCTTGTAACTGGTCTGGGACCTTCCATGCTTACTCAGGGATTTGGTGTATAGTATTCGACTAAGCAGTGATGTCTGCAAAATATCTTGTACATAAGGGTAATAGTCTAACTCAGTCGCGTTACCTGCAACACCATGCATACACCAAACTTTGGTGTAGTTGAGTGCCAACTAAATGCGAACAGTCAGTGGTAGACTATGATGAACTTTCTATGGAACACAACACTTAGAGAATGTTGTTTTAAGGACTTGAAACCAATTTTAAAGCCACATCTTGGCCGCTACAGGTCTCTGAAAACATTCACGAGGTTGGAAAATATGGAACCTATGCATTGCTAATGGGTATTCTTCAGTAAAGGAAATGTGACCGACTGGTGTGATTCAATACATTGCTATCCATATTAACAAGGAGGGATACCGAATTTTCAAGCCGGTTTCTTGACATTTTTCGTAGGTCGACCGAACTATCCTTGTTAGGTAATCTTCCCAATTAAAATTTTTTCCTTTCGCTGCGAATGCTTTGATGGATTCCAACATATCAAGTCGGATGTCAGAAGGTTTCTTGGTACTGGTTAGACATATTGAAACTATAATTGCAACAAATTTATAGATGTTGTATTGAATTTTGCTAATAACCAGACCTTTAGAATTCTTCCCTTATGGTGAACTTGTGAATTCTTCGATGAGATTGGAATTGACCCTGAACGGTACCTCACGTCCTTTGCATGGAATCCCTGTGACCCTAGCAATGAGTTCAACATTAACCTCAATGGTTTGGTCGAACCAAAATTTTCCATTATGATATCGACTAATGACATATTGTGCAATTAAATATTTAAGGCCATTAAAACTATCCAACAGTGGTTCTTGTAAGTAATGATGAATTTTAGCAACAGATAGTCTGTTAGCCGCTTCATTCCATTTGTCATTTTGTAAACCCAAATTATACAGTTCTTTCCAATAACGGATCCATTGATGTTCCTCAGTTCGTGCTTTACAGATTCTTAGGAGGCAGGCTTTCAATGGTGAAATTGAACTGTCCTCAACATCAAGTAAGTCCTTCTCAACAAGCTTCATCAACCTAGTGGTAGCCGTGGTTCTTTTCGGGTCCATCATATGTGCAACTTCAAGTGGAGTAGTCGGTTTGCTGAGGGTGTTTGGAATTGGTGCTAAATATACTTGCTTCATTTCTTTACAAAAATGATCCCAATATTACTCAAGGTTCGTATTTATAGAAAGAAAATATGTGGTGCATTCAAGTCGATTAGGTGACTACATTAACTGTGGATTTTGTGGAAAACAACTTCTTGGTACGTAAGAGGAGCCTTCTTGGTCACGCTTTAGTCGAATTTATTCATACAAACTCCGACGGGGCCGATCATGCCAATGTCAATGATGATTTGGTCGAATCATTCTTGAATTTTATTTTGGTCGGTGTTGCATGCCCTCTACTCGCCGGTCGGAAGTGGATGTATTTTTATGGTCGGTTCTCCCTCGGTGATTTGGCTCATGTTCCTTATTCCAATCTACCGTCATTTTGATATGTGCCGACCCTTCAAATGTTAATGCCTTTTTATACAAGTTGTTGCTTGATTGCAAGTTAGTTTCAACATAACTACCTTTTATCTTGACAAATGTTATTATGCTTGGATAAATAAGTAATTAATTTGCAAACCTGGGAAACAATGGTCGACCGAATGGGGAAATAGCCATTTAGTCAGTACTGTGCCTGTGTTAATTTTGCACCTTTGATAATTTTGGCGAAAACTACCCCGTATAACATTCTTAGTCGAGTCGGTCCATTGTGATGTATTTTATCGATTGATTCGGCAGTGACTCAGGATAAAAGATAATCAAGTAAGTTGTTAGGAAGATTCACAGACTTTTCATTTATTTCCAGAAGGTTGGTTTCCGTCTCTTTCTTCAGTTGTCTGAAATCGACACAAATTCTTGATTCAGATAAGTCGTGTTTCTTGACACGACAGACTAGAGCTTGAGCTTGGGATATTCTAAATTGTGTTGGTAGTGTCATCTTTTCAAGTTGTTTTGTAAAATAACTTGTCCCAGTCTGGTGGCCAATTTGGTGCATATCCTTCAGTCTTATGGCGTGGCTTGTGATTACTTCAATTGAAGTTGGTATGCACCCTTGATTATCGATAGGTTCAGATAGTTGCATGATTTGCTTGGTCGGTGCAATGCTTGACAGTTCCTCCTTGTGTGTTATTTTTTCCTGGACGCTTTTTTGAATGACGAATATAGTAAAGCAATGTTGTGTCATTTTTCTAGGAGTGATTTCAATAGAAAAAAATTCACGATCTTGTGCTTCATAGTTTTCGACTTTCCAGTCATATAAGTATGAATCGAAATTATACCCAATAGACAGAGGACTTCCTAGTCGTAGTACTACTTGAATGTTAGGTTCAACATAATATTCCTTTTTGTGGACAATTTGATAAAACCGACGGATGTATTCCTCCCGATCATCAAGTTCTTCCCAGGGTTTACCTTCAGATGGGTTGATAGGTACAATTACTTTTTTCCCATCTCCTTTAAGCTTAATTTGTTCTTTCTCCAATGAAATAGAAGCTTTCATTTTGCATCCCCGTGGTCATCTGACTAATGCTGAAAAAAATATTTAGCCCCTTCTCTTCAATCAATGATTCCAAAGTTGATATGGATACTGATGGCCATGATTGATGTTTTAACATTTCTCCATATGCCAATGGGTTCAATTAGTCCTTGGTTAGCTAATTTGAGATATATCCATGATTCTTCCAATCGTGGCCGACCAATGCTTTACCACGTCGATCTATTCATGATGTTTGCTTGTGATCTGAAGTCGAGGACAACTTGTGAAATTTGAAACTTGTCGACTTCCGGGTCAACAAGGGGATCCATGTCAGCTTTGTCTTTGTGATTTAAACTGGACAACATTTTGGTAATTTTATCATTTTGTTCATTATTTCTGATTAGATGCACTAAGTCGATTAAATTTTCCACAAATTTCTGTTTTGTTAATAAATGAAACAAATTATTAAGTATTTTTCTTTTATTTTCTTCCTTGTTTTCATCAGATGCTAGTTGTGAGAATATTTCCGAGGCATTTTTTAATATATATTTTTTCTTTGAGGGATTAGGAAAATCTTGATGTGTATTGTGCAGTCGAGTGACATGAGGGTTATCCATCCCAGTCCTTGTGCCCTGTTCTGTAATTACATGTATATTTTTAGCGTTACATGCTTAATTTTTAGAGACACACAATTAAATATTAACTGTTTTTATTTTGTTAAGGGCATCTAACATGACAAGGAACTATTCAAGATTGTGCTCCCTAAATCCACACTTAGTACAAAATTTTATGTCGGCCTTGTCCTTCCATGGATAGTCAGGAATTAAATTTTCTTCATTGAATCATACATAACAGTGTGGTCGATTCCAACCTGGTGGTCAGAACACCCGATTATTGTGGTTTCTGTCTCGACCATTGCATCCAGCTCGTTGGTTATCTCCATGATTGCGATGGTCAGTATTGCGATTATCTTGTCGTCATTGATCGATTGTTTGTGTCTGATAGACTGTGTGGTGATTTGCTTTTATTTTTAGATTTTTTATGCATTCTGTAGTTGAATGGTACGTCATCCAAAATATTCCACGCCATTTTGGCTTGACATTATCGACATTATATGGGAAGTATGTTGTTGAGTGGGGCTCAAATGTTTCACATATGTCAAAGAAATATGTCGTTTGCATCGTTTGAACATTTTCTAGCTTCCTTTCTTTAGGAAAGATGTTTAGTCGTTCCTCTGGTATTCTCATTTCTTTTTGCTGAATGTTGTAATTATTCTGATAAGTTCTCCTATAATCATAAGGAAAAGTGTCCTTTGTGTGCCCTTCATTAGAGCATTTTCTGCACCGTATATCATTGTGTCAAAGAGTCAAATGCTGCATCGATTTTTCCATCTTCTCAATTCTATCTTGCAATTCTCGGTTGATGGTGTGACTTGAATGATTTGAATTTGATTTAATTTTCAATGCTTTATTCAGGGATCTTCATAGACTATGTAGTCATGCATCAGTAACGTAGTTCTGATTTTTTCGGCTAGACCATCAACAAAAAATTGGATGACTACAACATAGTCAATTTTGACGAGCATTTGGCTTAGGACATATTTAAACCGTCGATCATACTCCCGTACAGATTCTCCTAGTCTTTGTTTGATATGCTTCAGATGGTGGCCTACCAAGTGCTTTGAGTTGTTGACCATGAATTGGTCTAGAAAGGCATCTTTGATCTGGTTCTTTTATTTTGGTCCTTCCTCTGGAAAATTCATGTACCATGTGAGTGCATGATTTCTAATCCCTCCTGCAAACTGAGCAATTTGTTGATTTTCATCATCAATTAAGTTAGCTTTCCATATGGCCTCACATACAAACCCATGCTTTTTAGGATCTCCATCTCCTTCAAAAACAGGAGTGTTGATTGGAAGACGTACAACCATATTACTACTTCTATGAGATTTCGAGCTTACTGACTGATTAATGAAATAAATTAATATTAACTAACTACGGGTGCTTTATGATGAATGTGACTGCTTCCAAGACAAATGTATCTCCTCTACAGACTCTTCTGCATCCAGTCGGGACTCTGACAAGTTAGCAGGTTCAATCAACAAGGTTGTTGGCAAGGGGGTAACTCGATGTGTTTTGAGTAAAATAAATTGAAAGAATGTCTACTTAACTCAAGAGTAAAGTTGATCCAATAACCTCAATCTAGTTGCTAGATTATCAATATGTCTACAATTCTACGACATTAGTTTAGTTGGTTCCAAATACTAATGTCGTATGGTAGTAATCCCATGTCGCGCTCGACGATCTGTCTAATAGTCGGTCTAGTCATCATGATCATAGGATCATAACTAACAGAAGTTACGGCATATGGAATTGTGATGCACATTTTCTAGGGGGTCAAAACCATTGCGTTTGATCGATTTGCGGATGTTGGTGCCTCACCTTATTCATCAATTGGTCGAATTTACCTTGAATCAGGTAGGAATTTTTTTCGCTCGACCATATTTTCCAACTTATTCAAGCCTCACTTATGATGTAATGGGATGGAAACCTCCCTCAATTGATCTCACTATTTGTATCTCTTTTCTCTTTCTAGTCTTTGAATATTTGTTGTTTTCTTATTGACAACTAGACATTTATTTTGTCGTGGCGTACTCGACTTCTTATAGGCCTTCATTCTTTCATCGACTATATTGCAACTTCTTTAATCAAAGCACATCTTCAGTGAACCCCCCATTTCCGACCCGACTCTTATTGACCGACATATATGAGGTTAGCAATGGTCGTCATTTGTTCAAAAATTATTCCCACTTTCGTTCGTTTATGAACTATTCCCAATCTTTTTGCTTTTTCTCCCAATTGGTCATCACGTGTTCTTCTAGGGGTAGTCGAGGTTCGACTATGTGTCCGATGCCTTTTTCGATCAAAAACTTATATAAAAGGATGGGGATAGAGCAGAAAAAACTCTCATGGAGGTCACTATAAAAGTTATGTCATATTTTATCAGCGGATGCTCTATCTTCAATGGCTTGATCTTCACAATAGTCTTCATAGATTTTCTCCAACCATTCACACAGATTTGTTCTTCTGTCATTAATGATTTTTCACATTAACAACTTTTCACTCTGGAATCCTGTCTGGTCATGAACAACTATCAAAAATTTCTTTATTTCTCCAGGAACATACTCTAAAAATTTCTCATGGGCCTCAGTAAAGAAATTCTGCCTTGCTTGTGCTAACATCATCTTGCTTCATCGTGCATAATTCTGAATATAGTTCTCTAGGTTCCTGTCCCACCACTCTCAGATTTCTTTCTCTGTTAGCATTTGCGCATCTTTCTCATATTTTTTTAAGTATATGTACTACTGAAATAGAACCAATGTTGTAGTCTAGGGTATTGCATCAGTTACCAGTAGCACATTATACTAATCTAGAGAAAGAGTCACATGCATACATACATAATAAAACCATACAAGAGAGTAAGTGGGACATCAACAACAAGCTTTATATTAATAGAACCAAAGCATAGTACAATATCAGTGCATAGATATATTATGATGCCGGCTCTACAGGCTATTTATATAGATTACATACAATTATTCTATTACAGTTAACGGTTAGTTGACTAACTGACCGACAGCTTTGGGATGACCATAGTCGGCGGAGGACCTAGTTGACTCATCGACTAGGCTCCTCCAACACTATACATAAACATTTACCACACTTTTATCACCACCTAATAAACCAAATCATTTCCAATTGATATTGTAACACCAACACCTCGAGGACTTGGTTTGGAATTCCTAGTGTCTGATAAAGGAGAATTAAGAATAATATCATATAACATTGGAGAATGGAAATAAACCAACTCCAATTAATGGGCCTTAAGGATAAATTGCTCCTCTGTGACTATACTTGAAAAGGATACATTTTTTTCAATACTTGGCAACAAAGACTTCACAAACCATTATGTTAAGAGTTTATCTAGTATCTCCATGATAATCATCTAGCATCACCTCCTTCAATCATGTATATGGCCAAATATAGAATTGGAAGTGTTATGTCTTAAGGATATTCAGAGTTCAAATTCTAGTCTTGTAACGAATAGGTAATTGGAAGTGAGTTAAAAATGCTATCCCCGTAGACAAAAAGAAATGAGATGCTCGAGGAAACTCAATAAACCATTTAGTTGTGATCCTTGTTAGAGTTTCCAGGAAAATTCGCAACCACATTTTATCCTCCATTAGGAAATTTGAGTAATAACACGAATGGAATCTCATCATTTGATTAAAAGGGACTTCTCCAACCCCGCAGGGGAGTATCTCAACCGAGGATTCGCTTGATATGAAGGAAATGTTGTAAATGGAGGTCACAGGTTCAAATCACCCCTAGTTACCTGTGCCCCAAGCTTGTGGGATGTGTGGGTGCACCTAGGGGTATAGTGGTAGCAAACATGATTGGACCCTTAGACCCCGTGTCATGCAAATACAAGCCCCATCCCAGTTGTCGATTCCCCTAGTTACAAAAAAAGGGACTTCTTCAACTTTACCTTCAAACTTAGAAATGTATGAAGGTAACTTCATGGGGATGGGATTCCATGACAAGTCATGCCTTATTAGGTCATTCATCAAACAAGAAAAATCAAGAAAATTGGGAGTTTCCAAAAATGGCAAAGGAGCCACAAGCATAGTATTAGGATTACCTACGAATAACTCAACATTCCACTCTACATGGCATTGCCTCCTATATGACTATCCCCAATAATGTTTCCTCTGTTCATGATAGGAAGTGTATTCATATAATATCCAACACTATTAGTGAAATACTAACAAAAAAGAAATCACATATTGGGAAGAGTCATATTCCTAATAGGAAATTTGACACTAGGAGCACTCTCGCTTCTTATAGAAAATCTAGATCCAAGGATGTTTCCACCCCCAAAGTGGGGAAATTGAATGTTTATACTCTTGGGTAGAATTCTAGAACTCACACTAACAATAACATTCATAAAGATACATTTCTTCCACTTAGAGGAATGTCGATAGAGGGATTATATATTCCAATTGGCATTCCTTTGGAAACATTAATACCCCCAAGAGAAACTCTAGGTTGGCTAGGTTTCCACCTAATATGATTATAGAGATTCAAAATGTATTAGCATATTTTAGCATCTCATGATTAGGATTCATAATATCTTCATATTATTCATTTTGTGTGAACATGAATGTAGGAAAAAATAAAAATAGGTTATTATTTGGTTTTCTATTATCATGGATAGTTGAGATCTTGTATTTAACTAGATCTATTAGTGTAATTACTTGCTAGGATTTAACTTAATAAGATAATCGCTATGAAAATCATGCTAATTTTCTTGATGTAAAGCTATTTAATCTTGTATATTGCTTAATAAAAATACACTCATGTTCTGCAAACATTCCTCCATACTTATTAAGAGTTTGCATTGACCTTCCCCATGTGTCCATATGTTATTAACAATTTCTACGATGTTTTTTTGGTATATATTTTCATTTCTCAAGGAGGTCCCCATCTATTGTTTGGAAGATCCTTATATTTTATCTATCAAACAATTCTATGTCAAAGACAATGACTAGATGAGCCATTGTAACACTTATGCTTATTGAAAGGGTGGTATAACTTGCCAGTGTCACTGCCTCATTAACTAATAAGGTGAACACATTTTAGTTATCAAGTTATGTCCTTGGCACACCAAATGTGATGTACTATTTACAATGTATCTTTTTCTATGGAAGTGCTAAACAAATAGATCCTTGATTTATATGCATGGTTCAATTATAATCTTATTCATGAATATGAGAAGGTCCCATTCAACAAAATGAAGCTTACAAATCTTGCCAAACCATTGGTCACATAATGTGCAGAAAATAAAAGTCCTATCACCACTTCGATTATTCTTATGGAATCCCTTAGTCTTTCTTTCTACCCGTTCATCTACAAACAAAAATTGGACATCAAGTGGATTCACCTATGTCAAGGATTCAACATGATTTTGTAAGAGTTAGCTGGTTCAACCAATTGCAAATTCTTCTTAGCATTACCAATCTAGTTGACAAACTTGTCCTCAATTTTAAAATTGGATTGCAAAATTATTTGTATCATGAATTAAATTACATGGAAATCACCACTCTCAATTCCATTTAGAATCAAGCATAGTTGATTAAAGAGAATATCTTAAATCAATGCAAAATTCAACAACATTCATCCTCCTCCAATGTTTCAAGATATGCTTATTCAAAGACTACACCTCCTACTACTATAGGGTTGTCATATTTTTCACAATCTTCTTCTTCTTATATGCATGGTTCAATTATAATATTATTCATGAATATGAGAAGGTCCTATTCAACAAAATGAAGCTTACAGTTCTTTCCAAACCATTGGTCACATAATGTGCAGAAAATAAAAGTCCTATCACCACTTTGATTATTCTTATGGAATACCTTAGTCTTTCTTTCTACCCGTTCAGCTACAAACAAAAACTGGAAGTCAAGTGGCTTCACCTATGTCAAGGATTCAACATGCTTTTGTAAGAGTTAATCCACTGGTTCAACCAATTGCAAATTCTTCTTACACTAGTACAAAATGAGAGATAAGTGACTAGGCAACTAAAAAAGTTAGTCACCATTGTTTTTTCAAGGGATAAACGACTAAAGTTGAACAATTTTAATTAAGCCAACAAAAAACAACTAAGATAAATGACTAATTTAGTCACGAGATAAAATATATGACTAGATAACAAGTGACTAAATAAAAATGAGTAATTTAGTCATGAGAATATAAATATGAATAGCTAACAACAATTAATATGAATTAGTCGTTTATGTTAGTCATTTTTAGTTGTGTCACACTGACAATGGAAAATTACAATTTTGATAATGAATTTGTACAATATTTTACTAAATTTTAACAATGTGGATGGATGTAACCACTAAGTACAAAAAAATAGAAACAAGGAGAAAGGTCTCCATCTATGAGCCAAAAACAGGAAAAATGCCTCTGGAAAAAAGTAGACCCATGCACCACTCCTCAAAATGAATAAACCCCTCTAAGGCCACAAGACCGCGTCTGGATAAAGTGTCTGCATGTGTATTGAACTGCCTGAAGATATGCATGATAGAGACATCAAGAAAGGCCTTGAGAAGAATATTAACATGAGACATCCAAGATGAGAGCTCCATCACCTTTAAAGAGCACAAACCTTTCACCCAATCAACCATAAGTTTAGAGCCACCAACAATATGGTGTAAAGAAAGATGCTAAGAATTGGAAAAAAAGAGGACATGCCAAAGTGCCAATAGCTCTCCTCTCGTATTGTCCCCGATCAACCGCAATTTAACCATAAATTAAAGTGACGATATGGATCAAAAATAATGAGATCCCCAACACCACAAAAACAACCTTGTTCCTGAGAAGCCCCATTGAAAAAGGCCTTGCATCCAGATAAAGGAGGAGGAGGAGGCCAAATCCCAAAATAATTTAACATGGGCATGTTGAAGCCTCAACGCATTGCTATAATTGTAGCTTGTACGTTTTAGTTTCAATTGACATATTTTCTTCAATAGGATGGTAGATGGCCTCCCATTGAACCTTGATTTGATCTCATTTTCCCAATGGATAAGACACTAGTCTTTGGTCCACTCATCCATTTTTCTTTTTAAATTTATGATATTGTTTTGCTAAGACTTGTATCTCTTTATTTCACTTTGAATTCCATTGCCTAAGTTCTAGTAATTCATATTCTAGGGAATCCCTCCTTGAGCCGGAGGAGAGATGGCCTAAAGTGTGAAGAGGGTTTGTAAGGTGGCATTGGAAATCCCTCTTACTTCCTCCAAGGTCTCACTTGAGCTTTAGGAATTTATCTAAAGAAGTGAGGGTTTGAGAGGTAATGCATAGAAATTTTATTTTGTCCTCTGAGCTGCATTGATATGTAGAGCTTACACTATTAGATTTGAACCCAAAATCTGACTAGCAAATCCGACGACCTCCGACGAAATGGACCGTGTCATCGGATTTTTCTTTGAAAATTACTTTTTCTTTTTCGAGAGGTGTTCGTCGGATATCCGACGTACTTTTGAATATCCGATGGCTCTGCGAATATCCAACACCTATTCGGGTATCCGACACTTTGGATGTCACATAACCGACTCCATTTCGAACCCGAAGAGGTCGGACATCTGACGGATTTTTTCCCAACGGTAACTAGATTAGTGTCGTCAGATATCCAACGTAGGTTTGACTTTTTGACTTTTAAAATTTATAAATATCAAACCATTCCGACATGTTTTCCATACCATCGACGGTTTGCAGATGTTTTTTTTTTGTTCGGTGGACTGTTTTTCGTTGTTTTTGTTATTCAAGTGAGCAAAGTACTCTGGAGCTTCATTTTCTAAGATTGATAATCTTCATTTAAGCTCTTTACGAGAAAATGTCAACTATGAATATTCCTGATCCAGACGAACAAAATCGACAATTGCTTGCTAGATTGTGGGAAGGAGTTGAAAGAAGGGGTGATGGTAAATGCTATTGTCCATGTAATCAATGCAGAGGCTTTAAGAGGAGAAGAATTTTGATCACATTAGCCACAAAACATCGTAGGGAGCATGGGCACGCCGAGGGGGGACATGAATACCATCCATTTGTAAGTTTTGCATTATATATGTTTTTATTTTGATTGCTTTTGTAAATTTATGTATTATTATAATATTTCTTATTTTTGACCAACAGTACAATTGGTCGTTGTTCTTTTCATCCCAACAGTACAAAATTTGTTAAATTTGTAATGTATCACATAAATTTTTACATTTTGCATTTGAATTTATTATATTAACTTTTATCTATTGATTGTTTCATGTAATTATAAAGGAAAGACATCCTACGGCATATTGTCCGGATCAGCAAGTGCTTCCAGAACAAGTACCGGAGGAACATGGAGCTATGAATATTAATGGAGAACAAGTTAATGATCACATTGAAGAAGATGATCATACTGATAACATAGTTGAAGATGATGTTACAAATACTTTGATCCATGATTCATTTAATGTTGGAATGGATGATGATGATGATCATGAAAATGATGAACATTTTGATGATATTCATGATATACCTCTTCTTGACAAGGCATACGAACCCCTTTATGACGGCTCCAAGACAAATATTCTCTTTGCTATATTGTTGGTAATGAACTTGAAGGTTATGAATGTTCTTTCAAACATATCAGTCACATGGATGTTAAGGTATGTAACATATTCCATCACAAAATATATATGATTGTCATGTATTTTATTGTTAATTCATATATAAGTCAAATTACTACGGATGAAATTTGTTTCATTAATATTATTTCTATATTATATTAACTAGATTTTTATTTTAATTTGTTGTAGCATGATAGGTGAATATTTGTTACCACCTTCAAATATTTTACCTCGCACATATCGAGATTTATCTGCCATCATGAAAGAAATTGGAATGCAGTATGAAGCAATTCATGCATGCCCCGATGATCATGTTCTTTATTACAACCAGCATGAATTTGCAACAAAATGTCATGAATGTCATATCAGTAGATATTGCACAGATCAAGTAACTAAAAAGGTGCCTCGCAAGGTTCTACATTATATTCCCATTATTCCCCGTTTGCAATGACTATTCAGGTGCAAAAACATAGCGCAGTTTATGGATTACCATGCACAGAACATAAGTCAAGACGACATTATTCGGATGCCTGCAGATGGGTCTGCATTTAGAGATATGGAGGAAAAATGGCCTCATTTTAAAGACAAACCTCATAATTTGAGGATTTCTTTGGCAGTAGATGGTGTTAATCCTTTTGTAGAGATGAGATCTGTTTACTCGTTGTGGCCTATTTTTGTTATCAACAACAACATTCCTCCATGGTTGACAATAAAGAGGGAGCACATAATGTTGTCGATGATTATTCCAGGTACGAACACTGCAGTTTATTTTTATTGCAGTGGTATATTCTCATTTGTCGTTTTTTGTCTCATAATGTTATATATATATTTAAAGTTTTTCTATTGTGAAATATGGTTTATATATCTAAATGGTACGTCTCATAATCAGAATATTTATTTTATATGTTCAAATCAATCAGTTAAGTACCTAGTCAAAGATATGAATGTATATATCGAACCTCTTATTGACGAGCTACTGAAGTTATGGAATGGCATCACTATGTATGACTTATCTAGACCAATACGACAAAGGCAATTCCAATTCCATGCAATGCTTGTATGGACAATACATGATGCCCCAGGGTTAACCCATTTCTATGGTATGTAATTATAAGTTCCACTTTAGTTGCATTTAATTTTACAAACTACTAGTTAATATAATATGCATGCATGTTTTTCTAAATAATCCAGTCATTTTTTATATAATTATAATAGACATTAATATTGATATTCCATCTTTCTATTTAGGTCTTCAGACAAAGGGGAAATTTGCATGTCCAGTTTGTGGTCCTAAGATCAAATCTCGTCGTTCAAAAAGCTTAGGAAAGGAGGTGTTTGATGAGTATAGGCACTTCCTCTCCAAGAATCACAGGTATCGAACTACCGAAAAACATCTTTTCAATGGCAAGCAAGAGGCTACATTAAAACCAAAGAGAATGACACCTCAGCTATGGAAGTTGCAATATAATAGAAATCGTCAAGGTACGTATAATCAATCATTGTATATGATCATATTGTATTTTATTATATTGTGTGCTGTTTAGTGTAATTCACATTGATTTAATATTTAATTTCATCATTGTCGTTCATGTGATCATCATGAAGGCATTAATGGGCTTCCACGAGGAATCAAAAGTTATCCTAGACAATTTAGTAGGTTGCCCTATTATGAGAACCTACAAATTGCTCATCTATTTGACACAATGCATATCAGAAAGAATGTGACTGAAACATTATGGCAAATATTGGATGGAAGGAGTGACAAAGAAAAAATTGTCAAAATTTGCAAAGACATTCAAGATAACAACCATGCAATGAAAGACGTCATTCAATTTCATAGCAACGGAGAGCAAATTAATATAAACTCACTTCCATGGATGTTAAAGGACCAGCAAAAGTAATTTTGTAAAAGAAGTCATTCGAAAAATTAAATTTCCCACCAGATTTTGTGTGAACATGAAGAATATCATAACAAAGAAAATGCATGATTGGCATGTCTTCATGAAGGTAATAATTAATACGGTATGCATTTAATAATTTCTTTTTTTCTTTTTCTAGTACTCTTTTTCGATATACTGAAACTATTTGTATATTATTGTTACAGTATGTTCTACCTCTCTCTCTATCCTGGACAACTTTGACAACAATGTCAAGCAAATAATATATAGTCTTGGGAAATACATGAGGTAAGTGGTGATTTTTCCATGTGCTTACTGTTTGTTTAATTCAACATAGAAATTATTCTTAATTTGATTTTCATTCTCTACTTCATGTTACGTAATATAATGAATTTTTTCTTTAATCTCTTGATTGGCCGGTTGTCATGTCACTTGTAGATGGTTGTCATCTAAATAATTCCATAAATAAGACATAAAGTATTGGAGGAGATAAATTCCTTGTCTCATGTGTGAAATGCAGAAGCATCTGCCTTCAGCATTTTTCAATGCACAGGAACACTACCTCATACACCAAGTTGAGGAGATTGAACTGTGTGGACCTGCGCACTCAAGGTCCATGTGGATGGTTGAGAAGCACTTGAAATTTATGAAGGGTTTGGTCAGACAACGAGCATATGCTGAGGGTTCTACAATGGAGGGATATATGGTATACCAAAACATGTTGTACATTAGTGAATATCTTCCTATATTGGCGTCAAAGCTCAATTTACGTCGCATTTGTGATCCAGATTCCAAAAACGATTTCGAAGGGGATTACCCGAAGGGGAAAGGTAGATCGAGGAAGGTGAAAGGTAATATAACACATTTCACTGGTGATTTTTATGTTTATATATCATACATATATATTCTATTTTTTTATTTAGTATTTTGCATCATTTTATATTGTAATTATATACTTTTTTAAGTGACTAATATACATTTTCATTGAATTTTAATTTTATTGTCATCAAATAGTTGGTCGAGAATGGGATGTGATTCATTTATACATCACAAACAATATTGACTGGATGAAGGTATGGATCGAAAAATGTGAACAATCTGGTCATGGAATATCATGGGAAGATGTGGCTTCATTGGTTAAAGCTACACATCGCAATGGAGACACCAATGTAACACAAAGGGAAATCGATTTAGCAAGAGGTTTAAAAGATAAGCAGGTAAGCATATTAATCAACAACACTATTTATTTATTTTTTTAAATATTTTCGTTGTACGTCATGCTGGTTATTTTCCTTTTATGGCATTATAATAAACATGCACTACTTTATCATAAATATGGTGTGACCATTATGTAATATTTTCCTGTATGGCTTGTTGTACTAGGTAAAACACCATAAGGCTATGTGG
The DNA here is from genome assembly GCA_027924585.1 of Larix kaempferi. Classification (NCBI taxonomy): domain Eukaryota; kingdom Viridiplantae; phylum Streptophyta; class Pinopsida; order Pinales; family Pinaceae; genus Larix; species Larix kaempferi. Next base: position 5,528,582 of record BSBM01000666.1, on the reverse strand, counting down.
TGCAATGGATGTAGATATCGCATCAAAAAGTTGGATGAAACAAAGAAAACATCTGATTGTGGGATATCTGCAGTCTTTGAGGTGACCAATGTTTCTTCTAGAAGTGACAGACATCCAGAACTATCTGAAAATCGATACTATGGGTATCTGGAAGACATTCTTCAGTGTGACTTTAAATCCTTCAAGGTATTTTTGTTCATTGTCAAATGGTATAGGTGTTGATTGAATCAACGTGATCCTAATAGAACAATTATTGAACATGATAATGGTTTTACCATGGTAAATACAAGGTTGTTTGAGCCAGGAACGGAGCCCTATGTTCTTCCAACCCAATGTGAACAGGTATTTTACTCTGAGGTTCCAGGTAGAGCGGGTTGGTCATTTGCTATGAGATATGATCCAAGGGGAAGGCCGGTAAAGTATAACGTTGATGAAGGTAATGAAGATGTTCTCGAAGAAGAAGACTCCGCAAAAGATGATCGTGATCAACATGATTTAGATGATCATGGTCCAGAAGAAGATGTCGAAGAACTTATTGAATCAGATGATGTAATATCAGACAATGTCCATGAAGATGATATCGACGATGACATGTTGATCGTAACTGACATCGTCGACGAGGATGATATGGCCAATCCTTACAATGTTGAATCTGGATTATCGGATGATAGTGTTAAATTTTGAGCATTAATTCACAATACTCTAGGATCTTTACTGAGAGAATAACATGTACAGTATATCAATGCATAACGATCATAATAAGCATGACAAGCATCACAAGAATCAAAAGCATGAGAGACAAGAGACACGAAGTTTCTGTGGGGAAAACACTAAGGTGAAAAACCCCACAACTTCCTCAGAGATAGAGAGAGCAATGGCTCAACCAAAGTACAACCAAAATACACTGAGATAGTCTCCTAGTAGCAGATGATCCTCCTCCTCACTAGTGTGCCACTTTCTGAGTGAGAGAAGTGTGAGTTTCCAAGTGATCAAATAGAGATCTCCTGATCTCTATTTATACTTAACCTGTTTTCCCAGTTACACTATGGGGCCGACTTGTCTAGCTAGGTACATCCACAATATAATATATATTTCAGGGCCGACCCCATACATGGTGGTCTAATAACCCATCGGCAAGTACACACACTTGTGACACTTCCTTATAGAGGAATAACACATCTCTTATAAGGGTACAATAAATATATATGAAATACATAGATGAAATACATTCTGAAGTTACATATACATCAACACTCCCTCTTAACTAGGAAGGTATTTCTCGACACAGATCTGCTAGACAAGTCTTCTTCTCAGGATCATCATCATCATCATCATCACTACTGCTGCTATCTCAACCAATCTCTGACTCTACTCATCATAGGAAGTTCTACAGAGCTAGTCCTTTTTCATACTGGATGTAGGCCCACCACCTGCAGGTCTTCGTCATCACTGGCCATACTATGGAATCCTCAGGACTTATTACGTGCGTCAAAAAACCTTTAAAGAGTCTCTTGCCTAGCAAGAACCCTAAAGAGCATCTAAGGCCTTTTTCATCCTGTCCAGATCTCCAGGAATTATTACATGTGACCCCACCACAAAACCTAGCAAGAGCATTTCAGGATGTTACGGGTACACAACTCCGACCTAAAATCTCCCTAGGGCACAAATTATATGTGGTCACCAAAAAACCTAGCAAGAGCATCTCAGGATGTTACGGGTACACAACTCCGACCTGAAATCTCCCAAAGGCACAAATTACATGTGGTCATGGCAAAACCTCAAAAGAGTATCTCAGAATGTTACGGGTACATAACTCCGACCTGAAATCTCCCAGGGCACAAATTACATGCCATAGGACAAAACCTCGCAAGAGCATCTCAGGATTTTACGGGTACACAACTCTGACTTGAAATCTCCCAGGGCACAAATTACATGTCCTCCCAGAGCAATGTCTCGAAAGAGCATCCCAGGTTGTTACGGGTACACAACTCCAACCTATAGGATCTCTCAGACATGCTCATCTGTACAACCTGATCCACGGCCATAAAGTATCATCCTGATACTCACCATACATAATCCTAATGTACACATGATCATCCTGATCATCATCACTGCAACATCCTGCTGCATGTCATCTGGAGCAACATCCTGAAGCTCGTCATCTATGATCATCCTGATCATACACTGCATCCACCTGATGCATACCAAGTATCTACCTGATACATATCATCATACATGATCCACCTGATACAAACAAATACATGATCCATCTGATCATACCTGATATATATCAACATACATGATCTACCTGATCATACAATGTATCCACTTGATACAAATACAGATACATGGTCCAAGCATCCAACATGATGCATATACAAAATACAGACAAATGATCCAACTGATCATATCCAGCATCCAACATGATGCGTATATACATATACATATAAATGATCCAACTGATCATATCCATCATCATCCTGATGCATATATACACAAATGTAAATGATCCAACTAATCATACAGAGCAGAAACTAGAACATCATCCTGATGCTCATCATCCAGCGCTTACATCCACAGCCATGTGAAGGATCCTCCTTCCAACATGCTTGGAATGGCTTCAGCAAATGTCTCCATCACTTCTTCCTCAAAGTGTCATCGATCTGAAGAACACCAATCCTCTCTCTGAAGTACTCGAACTTCACTCTGGCTAATGGCTTCGTCAATACATCTGCAATCTACTCGTTTGTCGCAACATACAGGAGCTTCACTGCTCCTCTCTGCACCATATCCCTGATATAGTGATATTTGATCTCTATGTGTTTCGTCCTGTCGTGAAACACTGGGTTCTCAGATAGCTTCACACAACTCTAGTTATCACATAAGATACCAGTAGCATCCAACGGGAGATCAAATAACTCAGACAATAGCTTCCAAAGCCATACTTCCTCACAGCTAGCTGAATAGGATGCAACATGCTCTGCCTCAGCTATACTCAGTGCTATGCAGGACTGCTTCCTGCTAAACCAAGAGATCACAACTGATCCCATAATGAAGCAGCACCTACATGTGCTCTTCCTATCTGCAGCACTGCCTGCCCAATCTGAATCAACATAACCCTGCAGGTTAAACTTTTGATTCACTTCATACTTGAGCCCATAATCAACTGTGCCCTTCAGGTACCTTAGAATATGCTTTACAGCAACCAGGTGAACACTCCTCGGATCCGTCAGGAACTGACTCAATGTGTTCACTGCAAAGAAAATATCTGGTCTTGTGTTCTTCAGATACATCAAGAATCCAATCATCTGACGATACATAGAGACATCAACCAGCTCAGATGAAGCATCACATAGAAGCTTCAGATTCGATGCCATAGGTGTGGCCATGGCCTTGCAATCCATTATCCCGAACCTATTTAGGATATCTATAGTATACTTCCCTTGCCCAAGGAAGATCCCTTTTGTACTCTGCCACACCTCCATACCTAGGAAATAGTGCATCATTCCCAGGTCCTTAATATCAAACTCAGCAGCAAGCTTCCTCTTTGTATCTGCAATCAATCTGTCATCTCCTATTACAAATAAGTCATCCACGTACAAAAGTAGAATCACAGGATTCCCTTCCTCAACCTTGTAGTAAAGGTTGGAATCCGCTTTACTCTTGGTAAAGCCCAAACTAGATAGAAACTGTCCATCCTACCATACCAAGTTCTGGGATCTTGCTTCAAGCCATACAAGGCTTTCTTCAATCTGCACACATAAGACTCCCTGTCATATGTTTCGAAACCAAGTGGCTGCTCCACATATACTTCCTCTTCAACTATACCATTCAAGAAAGCAGTATTGACATCCATCTGGTGTATTTTCCATTTCATTGCTGTAGCCAGGGCATGTACTGTTCTGATGGAAGTATACCTGGCTACAGGTGCAAAAGTTTCTTCATAATCTATTCCCTCTTTCTGAGAGAAGCCACGAGCTAAGAATCTTGCTTTGTATTTCTCTACACTGCCATCTGCAGCATGCTTGATTTTGTAGATCCATTTAGAAGTCACAACAGACTTCTCTTTAGGTCTTGGGATAGCATCCTAAACATCATTCTTCATTATTGATTGGTATTCCTCAACCATGGCATCCTTCCATTCTTTCTTTTCCGTTGCTTCTTCATAACTGGAAGGTTCTTTGTTCATAATGTCACATAGTAAAGCAACATAGCTGGTATGTGATCTGGTTCTTTTCTTTGCTCCGTGTTCTTCCTCTCGAATGCCAAATCTTTCTGCATCTTGAATGAGCTCTCTATCCCATGCAAATTTCCTCTTGTGAGAGTTATTCTCACGGGGTGGATCTACAGGTTGTTGTGGATCTTAAATTTCATGATCAACATCTGGAATTGCTTCAGTCATGGTAGTGTCTTGAAATCTAGTTTCCTTAGGTTCTTCATAAACTTCAACAGGTGTCTTTCTTGATTTGATGACTGAGTTTTCATCAAATGTCGCATCCCTGCTGACATCAATCTTCTTGAACCCTGGAAAGTATATTCTATAAGCCTTTGAGCTTTCACTCTAACCCACAAAAATACCCTTCTTTCCTGAAGGATCTAGCTTGTTCCTCTTTTCCTTTGGGACATGAGTGTATACTGGACAACCAAATATTCTGAGATGGATGACTTCAGGTTTCTTACCAGAGAAGACCTCTTATGGTGTCTTGTTGTCCAATATCTTGTGGGGTGTTTTGTTCTACACATATACAACTGTTCTAGCTGCTTCTTCCCATAGATGCATAGGTAGATCCTCGTCATGCAGCATTGCCCTTGCTGCTTCCATGATTGTTTTGTTCTTTCTTTCTGCAACTCCATTTTGTTGTGGATTGTAGGGAGCAGTCAACTCCCTCTTAATCCCTGAATCACTGCAAAGCTTCTTGAAGTCACCTGAGGTGAATTCTCCACCATTGTCGGATCTGAATTTTTTGATCTTCTTGTCAGTTTGATTCTCCATCACGGTTTTGAATTCCTTGAACTTATCAAACACCTCATCTTTGTTCTTCAAGAAGTATAACCTAGTCTTCCTGGACAAGTCATCAATAAACAAGACATAGTAAACATACCCACTCAGAGAACTGGATGACATGGTACCACATACATCTGAGTGGATGATTACCAGGATACCTTTTGCCTTGCTTTCATTGCTTGGGAAAGCCTTCTTAATGTTCTTACCTTTTGCACATCCTTTGCAAACACCTTCATGTTTGGTCTTGATTTCAGGAAGACCCTCTACAGCCTTGCTTGCAATTGGAAGTGCCCTATAATGCATATGAGCAAGTCTTCTATGCCAAAGTTCATTTGGCTCCATGGAGTCATGTACCATGGCATGTTCAGGTTGACCCTTCAATTTATACAATCCTCCTTCTTGCTCTCCAATCACTACTGTATCATCGATTGTTTTACCCTTTGTCCACATTAGGACTTGGCCATCTACAAATGCAACCCTCATGCCTTTTGCATCCAATGCAGAGATGGAGAGAAGATTCTTCTTGAGCCCATGTACATAAAGGACTTCTTTCATCTTCAAAGATTTTCCAAAATCTAGTTGTAGGAGGCTTCACCACTTCCTTTGATTGGGTATTGATAATCATCCCGAAGTTTCACCTTATGGGGTGATTCATGTTTAGATAGGTTTACAAAAGATTCCTTAAACCCAGTCATGTGTTTGGAAGACCCACTGTCAATTAACCAATCATTACAACCATGGGAGATAGTACCTATGAGAGCAGAGATTAGAACATACTATTCTTCACTTGATGAGTCATCATCACTATCATCACTTTCTGCCCTAGCCTTCTTCTTTGGAGGTTCATCATCTTCGGTAGTATGAGCATGGAACTTTCTTTTCTTGCCCTTCTTCTTCTTGCCGGAGTTGTTGTTGTTATCCCTTTTGTTCTTGGGACAATCTGAAGCAAAGTGACCCTTCTCATTGCATGTGAAGCACCTTAGATCCTTCTTATTCTTTTGGTGATAGTGAGTGGACTTCTTGTAGTGAGAGTGCTCCTTCTTGGGCTTGCTTCTTTTGGTGTGAGCTGCGAGAGCTTGATCTTCACCTCCCATCTTTTCTTCATGAGCTACAAGTCTAGCTTCTTATTGAGAGCATTCCTCCCACAGTTTATTGAAAGAGATCAGTTTATTTCTTGCACAGATTCCTTGAATAAAGGAGTCCCATGACCTAGGTAGGCCATTCAGAGTGGTCATAACAACTTCACCATTGTCCACTACTTCATCCACAACTTCAAGTTGTTCCTTGATCTGAGAGACCTTGGAGAAGTAAGATTGAATGGTTTCTCCATTGAACATCTTGACCCCTTTCAATTGATTCCGTAGAGTGATCTTCCGATTTATGTTCTTCCCTTCAAATAACTTGGTCAGGGAGTCAAACATCTCTTTGCGTGTCTTCAAAGATGACACATGGGGGATGAGATGGTCTTTGATAGAATCAGCAATGATTCTCTTTGCCTTGACCAAGTTCTTCTTATGCAATATCTTAGCCTCTTCATCCTCTGGGATAGGGATGTCTTCTTTTATATACGAGTCCAACTCATTCTCTTCCAGGATTAACCCAATCCTATACTTCCAGGCTCGGAATTTATCAGCCCCTTCAAGCTTATCCTCAATCTTGGTGTGGTGAGACATCTTAAAGAGTACTTCAAATGGAAATAGAAAAGTTTTAGGTCTTACCACTTGAATTGCTAAAACCTGGATCTGGTCCCGAATTAGGGTTTGTCGGAAAAACCCTAAAAATTCAAAATGTGAATTTCAACTTTTTGAAAGGATAGAAAGATGCGCCTTGATGAGCTGATCAACCCGGTGTATTCAGAATTTGAGATCTGCAAAGCTACACCCTTCAAAACTGCCTTTCGATCTTCCCGGATTCACTAAGGAGAGCCCTGAATTAGGGTTTGAGTTTCCCAAAGATCTACCCAGCCAAAATCCTCGATCCAAAGCTCTAAACTTCGATTTTTGTAAGGAGCTTCAAGCTATGTCTTCAGATTCCAGACATTCCTATTTTTGAGGAAACCCTAATTTTTAGGGGCAAATCTGAAAAATGCTCAGAATTGAATTCTGATTGGACAAATAGATTCTCCTTGATGAGTAGAGTCAATCTACTATACTGTTTTTCCAAAATCTGTGGAGAGAAACCCAATAAACAAGAAACCCTAGTTTTCGTCACTACACAATGTCTTCTTCTCGGGTTAGCTCTGATACCATGTTAAATTTTGAGCATTAATTCACAATACTCTAGGATCTTTACTAAGAGAATAACATGTACAGCATATCAATGCATAACAATCATAATAAGCATGACAAGCATCACATGAATCAAAAGCATGAGAGACAAGAGACACAGAGTTTCCGTGGGGAAAACCCTAAGGTGAAAAACCCCACAACTTCCTCAGAGATAGAGAGAGCAATGGCTCAACCAAAATACACTGAGATAGTCTCCTAGTAGCAAATGATCCTCCTCCTCACTAGTGCGCCACTTTCTGAGTGAGAGAAGTGTGAGTTTCCGAGTGATCAAATAGAGATCTCCCAATCTATATTTATACTTAACATGTTTTCCCAGTTACACTATGGGTCCAACTTGTCTAGCTAGGTACATCCACAATATAATATATATTTCAGGGCCGACCCCACACATGGTTGTCTAATAACCCATCGGCAAGTACACACACTTGCGACACTTGTCAATACACATGACGACACTTCCTTATAGAGGAATAACACATCTCTTATAAGGGTACAATAAATATATATGAAATACATAGATGAAATACATTTCGAAGTTACATATACATCAACAGATAGTACAAACGATGACCCAGATGAAGAAGATGATGGAGACCATTGAAGTTTACGAGGTATGCAGTAATAATAAATTAATTGTTTCATAGTGAGTTTCCATTTTCCTATATGATATAATTAGAAACATTGCTTGTTTTAGAGTATGTCAAAAAACACATTTAATTTAAAGTTTCTAGTGTACATAGATATTTTTGTCGGGTTATGGGGAATTGAGGGTGATGTGAGGGGGGGGTCATAAGAGCTTCCACCTTCATGTGGTTGGCCCTGTTTAGTAGAGAATATTAAATTATTCTTGGAACAGAAAGAAGCTTAGTAAGGAAATGCACAATTATCAAGACTCGAACATCATCATCATCATCATCATCGTCGTCGTCGTCGTCATCATCGTGATCATCTTCATCATCATATTCATCATCATCATCTTTTTCTTATTGATCATCATCTTCATCATCATCTTCATCATTCTCATCATCATCATCATCATCATCATCATCATCATCGTCGTCGTCATCATCGTGATCATCTTCATCATCATCTTCATCATCATCATCTTTTTCTTATTGATCATCATCTTCATCATCATCTTCATCATTCTCATCATCATCATCATCATCATCAGCAGCATCATGTTTATCGTCATCGTCACGGCCACCATCATCATCATCATTGTGATCAACATCATCGTCATCATCCTCACCATCATCATCATCATCATCTTCCTCATCATCATCATCTTCCTCATCATCATCAGCAATATATTCATCATCATCGTCATCATCATCGTCATCATCATCATCATCATCAATCATCTTCATCATCATCATCATCATCATCATCATCGTCATCATCGATCGTCTTCATCATCATCATCATCGTCGTCGTCATCATCGATCGTCTTCATCATCATCGTCATCATCATCGTCATCATCGATCATCTTCATCATCATCGTCATCTTCATCATCGTCATCATCATCATGATCATCATCATTATATGATATCCAACGCAGCTATTACCTAGAATAACCAATGGTGTTTGTCGTCGGTGGTTTAACGATCTCGTCGGATTCTTTTGAAGTCAGAAGTCTGATATTAAACGCATGCATTGACAGTGTGGGAGGGTTTCAAGACTCAAATGAATGACACTCACCATTGCAACATCAGAAACCATACCTATAAATTAAATAATGTGATACATGAGGCCAACGTTGAAATTTTTTAAATATGTGTTGGCTTGGACTGAAATTTGGCATGGTTAGACTAGATGCATGCATTGACGGTGTGGGAGGGTTTCTAGACTAAAAAATGACTGACACTAACCATTAATGGAGCATTAAAAACCATGTAATGATACTCAACAAGGAGTAATTTGATCATCATGGTTTCACTCTGAAATAACTTATTTTTTTGTGGACTCGCTTGTACCATTGCTTATGGACCCTCACAAGGAAATCCTCTTAGGTCGTTGATTGTGTTGGGATAAATCATCACTAACCTATTTGATGGACCTAATGGTCCCATGATAAACACTCATAACATGTAAACTATAGAGGACATACAAAAAATGGTTGATTCTCTCACCCAATTAGTTAGCAAAATGGAAACCAAGAATCACTTCTCATTTTCCGACCCTTCCAATAATATGACGCCTCATTTTTCTGAAGTAATTCTAAACAAGTTTGGTAGGTCAGATTCGATTGGTTGGTTCGATCGATCAAATGAAGCACTAACTTTCCCTTAATGTAATATTTTATTACCTAATGAAATTCATTATAGGAGTCATCAAAGTTCATTTGTTTTTTCATAAAAATTAATTGATTTTTTTAAAGCAATTCCTTATTAGTTTTCTTAAAGAGGAAATTAAATCACACTTAGAGGTGAACCACTCTACTATTTGGTTGGAGGACAATAATATTTATTTTCATGCCTATGTTATATCCTATGCTCAGTCCAAAATCCCCAACTTTATTTCATTTCCTTTCCCCAACTATGGTGGCTCTTCAACAACCTCTTCCACCTTTCAAGGTCCATGCTGACGATGGTCCCATGATTTCCTTTCTATGCTACAATTGTAATGAAAAATATTCTCTTGAGCAGATATGTAAGGAACATCAATTATTTGTGGACATATTTGAGGACATTTATGATGATGAACTTGATGGAAGAACTCAAAAGGAATTTCCTCCCATCATTGAGGAAGTTTTTCTTCCTAACCCTGTGAAGAACCCTATATCTCCTGTTAAATTTTGAGCATTAATTCACAATACTCTAGGATCTTCACTGAGAGAATAACATATACAGTATATCAATGCATAACAATCACAATAAGCATGACTAGCATCACAAGAATCAAAAGCATGAGAGACAAGAGACACAGAGTTTCCATGGGGAAAACCCTAAGGTGATAAACCCCACAACTTCCTCAGAGATAGAGAGAGCAATGGCTCAACCAAAGTACAACCAAAATACACTGAGATAGTCTCCTAGTAGCAGATGATCCTCCTCCTCACTAGTGCGCCACTTTTTGAGTGAGAGAAGTGTGTGTTTCCGAATGATCAAAATAGAGATCTCCCGATCTCTATTTATACTAACTTGTTTGCCCAGTGACCTTATGGGGCCAACTTGTCTAGCTAGGTACATCCACAATATAATATATATTTCAAGGCCGACCCCACACATGGTGGTCTAATAACCCATCGCCAAGTACACACACTTGTGACACTTGTCAATACACATGACGACACTTCCTTATAGAGGAATAACACATCTCTTATAAGGGTACAATAAATATATATGAAATACATAGATGAAATACATTCCGAAGTTACATATACATCAACACTCCCTCTTAACTAGGAAGGTATTTCTTGACACAGATCTGCTCGACAAGTCTTCTTCTCGGGATCATCGTCATCGATGCATCGTCACTGCTACTGCTATCTCAACCAATCTCTGACTCTACTCGTCATAGGAAGTTCTACAGAGCCAGTCCTTTTTCATACTGGATGTAGGCCCACCACTTGCAGGTCTTCGTCATCACTGGCCATACTGTGGAAATCTTAGGACTTATTACGTGTGTCACAAAACCTTAAAAGAGTCTCTTGACTATCAAGAACCCTAAAGAGCATATGATGCCTTTTTCATGCTATCCAGATCTCTAGGACTTATTACATGTGACCCCACCACAAAACCTCGAAAGAGAATCCCAGGATTGATTACAAGCACAAGGCTCAACCTATCGGATCTCCCAGGGCACAAATTACATGTGGTCACCACAAAAACTTGAAAGAGCATCCCAGGACTGATTACGAGCACAAGGCTCAACCTATCGGATCTCCCAGGGCACAAATTACACGTGGTCATGGCAAAACTTCGAAAGAGCATCCCAGGACTGATTATGAGCACACAACTCAACCTATCGGATCTCCCAGGGCACAAATTACATGCCATAGGACAAAACCTTGAAAGAGCATCTGCTAGATATCCCAGGGCATAGATTACATGCCATAGGAAAAACCTCAAAAGACTATCTGCAGATCTCCCAGGGCACAAATTATATGTCCTCCCAAGCAAAACCTCGAAAGAGCATTTTCCAGATATCCCAGGGTACAAATTACATGCCATAGGCAAAACCTCGAAAGACTATATGCAAATCTCCCAGGGCACAAATTACATGCTTATCTACACAACCTGCTCCACGGCCACACAGTATCAACCTAATACTCACCATACATCATCCTGATGTACACATGATCATCCTGATCATCATCACTGCAACATCCTGCTGCATGTCATCTGGAGCAACATCCTGAAGCTCGTCATCCATGATCATCCTGATCATACAATGCATCCACCTGATGCATACCAAGTATCTACCTGATACATATCATCATACATGATCCACCTGATCATACAGTGTATCCACCTGATACAAATAAAAATACATGATACATATCACCATACATGATCCACCTGGTAATACAATGTATCCACCTGATACATATACAAATACATGGTCCAAGCATCCAACATGATGCATATAAAAAATACATACAAATGATCCAACCGACCATATCCAGCATCCAACATGATGCGTACATACATATAAATGATCCAACTGATCATATCCAGCATCCAACATGATGCATACATACATATACAGAGCAGTAACTGGAGCATCGTCCTAATACTCATCATCCAGCACTTACATCCATAGCCATGTGAAGGATCCTCCTTCCAACATGCTTGGAATGGCTTCTGCAAATGTGTCCATCACTTCTTCCTCGAAGTGTCATCAATTTGAAAAACACCAAGCCTCTCCCTGAAGTACTCGAACTTCACCCTGGCTAGTGGCTTCGTCAGCACATCTGCAATCTGCTCGTCCGTCGCAATATACTGGAGCTTCACAGCTCTTCTCTGCACCATATCCCTGATATAGTGATATTTGATCTCTATGTGTTTCAACCTATCATGAAACACTGGGTTCTCGGACAGCTTCACACAACTCTGGTTATCACAAAGGATACCAGTAGCATCCAACAGGAGATCAAATAAATCAGACAGTAGCTTCCATAGCCATACTACCTCACAACTAGCTGAACAGGCTGCAACATACTCTGCCTCAGTTGTACTCAGTGCTACGCAGGACTGCTTCCTGCTAAACCAAGAGATCACACCCGATCCCATACTGAAGCAGCACCCAGATGTGCTCTTCCTATCTGTAGCACTGCCAACCCAATATGAATCAACATAACCCTGCAGGTTAAACTTTTGAGTCGCTTCATATTTGAGCCCATAATCCACTGTACCCTTCAAGTACCTCAGAACATGCTTTACAGCAACCAGGTGAACACTCCTCGGATCCATCAGGAACTGGCTCAATGTGTTCACCGTAAAGCAAATATATGGTCTCCTGTTCGTCAGGTGCATCAAGGACCCAATCATCTGACGATACATAGAGACATCAACCGGCTTAGATGAAGCATCACATAAAAGCTTCAGATTTGATGCCATAGGTGTGGCCGTGGCCTTGCAATCCATCATCCTGAATCTCTTCAGGATATCTACTGTGTACTTCCCTTTACCAAGGAAGATCCCACCTGCAATCTACCACACCTCCATACCTAGGAAATAATGCATCATTCCCAAATCTTTCATATCGAACTCAATAGCAAGCTTCCTCTTAGTATCTGCAATCAATCTGTCATCTCTTGTTACAAATATGTCATCCACATACAGGAGTAGAATCACAGGATTCCCTTCCTCAACCTTGTAGTAAAGGTTGGAATCCGCTTTACTCTTGGTAAAGCCCAAACTAGATAGGAAACTATCCATCCTACCATACCAAGTTCTGGGAGCTTGCTTCAAGCCATACAAGGCTTTCTTCAATCTGCACACATATGATTCCCTGTCATGTATTTCGAAACCGAGTGGCTGCTCCACATATACTTCCTCTTCAACTACACCATTCAAGAAAGCAGTCTTGACATCGATCTGGTGTATTTTCCATTTCATTGCTGCAGCTAGGGCAAGTACTGTTCTGATGGAAGTATAACTGGCTACAGGTACAAAATTTTCTTCATAATTTATTCCCTCTTTCTGAGAGAAGCCACGAGCTATGAATCTTGCTTTGTATTTTTCTATGCTGCCATCTGCAGCATGCTTGATTTTGTAGATCCATTTGGAAGTCACAACGGACTTCTCTTTAGGCCTTGGGACAACATCCCAAACATCATTCTTCATTATAGATTGGTATGCCTCGACCATGGCATCCTTCCATTCTTTCTTTTCCGCTGCTTCTTCATAACTGGAAGGTTCTTTGTTCATAATGTCACAGAGTAAAGCAACATAGATAGTATGTGATCTGGTTCTCTTCTTTGATCTGTGTTCTTCTTATGGAATGCCAAATCTTTCTGCATCTTGAATGAGCTCTCTAGCCCATGCAGGTTTCCTCTTGTGAGAGTTATCCTCACGGGGTGGATCTACAGGTTCTTGCGGATCTTCAAACTCATGAACAACTTCTGGAATTGCTTCAATCATGGTAGTGTCTTGAAATCTAGTTTCCTTAGGTTCTTCATAAACTTCGATAGGTGCCTTCCTTGATTTGATGAATGCTGAGTTTTCATCAAATGTTACATCCCTGCTAACATCAATCTTCTTGAACCCTGGAAAGTATATTCTGTAAGCCTTCGAGCTTTCACTGTAACCCACAAAGATACCCTTCTTTCCTGAAGGATATAGTTTGGTCCTCTTTTCCTTTGGGACATGAGTGTATACTGGAAAACCAAATATTCTGAGATGGATGACTTCAGGTTTCTTACTAGAAAAGACCTCTTCTGGTGTCTTATTGTCCAATATCTTGTGGGGTGTTCTGTTCTGTACATATACAGCTGTTCTATCTGCTTCTGCCCATATATGCATAGGTACATCCTGGTCATGCAGCATTTCCCTTGCTGCTTCCATGATTGTTCTGCTCTTCCTTTCTGCAACTCCGTTCTGTTGAGGATTATAAGGAGCAGTCAACTCCCTCTTAATCCCTGAATCACTGCAAAGCTTCTTAAAGTCGCCTGAGGTGAATTCTCAACCATTGTCGGATCTGAATATTTTGATTTTATTATCAGTTTGATTCTCCATCAAGGTTTTGGATTCCTTGAACTTATCAAACACCTCATATTTGTTCTTCAAGAAGTATACCCAAGTCTTCCTGGAGAAGTCATCAATAAATGAGACATAGTAAACATACCCACTTAGAGAACTGGATGACATAGGACCACATACATCTGAGTGGATGATTTCCAGGATATCCTTTTCCTTGCTTTCACTGATTGGGAAAGCCTTCCTAATGTTCTTACCTTTTGCACATCTTTTGCAAACACCTTCATGTTTGGTCTTGATTTGAGGAAGACCCTCTACAGCCTTGCTTGCAATTGGAAGTTCCCTATAGTGCATATGAGCAAGTCTTCTATGCGAAAGTTCACTTGGTTCCATGGATTCATGCACCATGGCATGTTCAAGTTGTCCCTTCAATTTATACAAACCTCCCTCTTGCTCTCCAATCACTACTGCATCATCTATGGTCTTTCCCTTTGGCCACATTAGGACTTGGCCATCCACAAATGCAACCCTCATACCTTTTGCATCCAATGCAGAGATGGAGAGTAAGTTCTTCTTGAGCCCAGGTACATAAAGGACTTCTTTCATCTTCTTTCATCTTCAAAGATTTTCCAGAATCTAGGTTGTAGGAGGCTTCACCACTTCCTTTGATTGGGTATTGATAATCATCCCCAAGTTTCACCTTATTGGGTGATTCATGTTCAGATAGATTCACAAAAGATTCCTTAAACACAGTCATGTGTTTGGAAGCTCCACTGTCAATCAACCAATCATTACAACCATGGGAGATAGTGCCTGTGAGAGCAGAAATTAGAACATACTCTTCTTCACTTGATGAGTCATCATCACTATCACTTTCTGCCCTAGCCTTCTTCTTTGGGGGTTCATCATCTTCGGCAGCATGAGCATGATATCTTCTTTTGTTATTCTTCTTCTTCTTGTTGAAGTTGTTGTTGTTTTCTTTCTTCTTCTTGGGACAATCTAAAGCAAAGTGTCCCTTCTCATTGCAATTGAAGCATCTGAGATCTTTCTTATCTTTATGATAATGGTGGTGTGAGAATTTCCTGTTATGAGATTATTCCTTCTTGGAATTACCTTTCCTGGCATGTGCTGTGAGAGCTTAATCTTCATTTCCCATCTTTTCTTCTCGGGCCACAAGCCTAGATTCTTCTTGAGAGCATTCTTCCCGCAATCTATTGAAGGAGATCAACTTCTTCCTTGCACAAATTCCTTGAATAAAGGAATCCCATGACCTGGGTAGGCCATTTAGAGTGGTCATAACCACTTCACCATTCTCCACCATTTCATCCACTGCTTCTAGTGGTTCCTTGATTTGGGAGACCCTTGAAAAATAAGATTGAATGGTTTCTCCATTCTGAAACTTTACTCCTTTCAATTGGTTCCGCAGGGTCATCTTCCGATTTATGTTCTTCCCTTCAAATAGCTTGGTCAAAGAGTCAAACATCTCCTTGTGTGTCTTTACAGAAGACACATGGGGTATGAGATGGTCTTTGATAGAATCAGCAATGATTCTCTTTTCCTTGACCAAGTTCTTCTTATGCAATATCTTAGCCTCTTCATCCTCTGGGATAGGGATGTCTTCTTTTACATATGAGTCCAACTCATTCTCTTCCAAGATTAACCCAATCCTATACTTCCAAGCTTGGAAGTTATCAGCCCCTTCAAGCTTATCCTCAAGCTTGGTGTGGTGAGACATCTTAAAGAGTACTTCAAATGGAAATAGAAAAGATTTAGGTCTTACCACTTGAAATGCTGAAAAATGGATCTGGTCCCAGATTAGGGTTTGTCGAAAAACCCTAAAAATTCAAAATGTGAATTTCAACTTTATGAAAGGATAGAAAGATGCGCCTTGATGAGCTGATCAGCTTGGTGTATTCAGAATTTGAGATCAGCAAAGCTTTACCCTTCAGATTTTCCTTTTTGTCCTCCCGAGTTCACTAGGGAGAGCCCTGAATTAGGGTTTGAGTTTCCTGAAGATCTACCCAGCCAAAAATCTCGATCCAAAGCTCTAAAATCCGATTGCTGCAAGGCCCTTCTAGCTATGTCTTCAGATTTCAGAAATTCCTATTTTTGTGGAAACCCTAATTTTTAGGGCCAAATCTGAAAATGTTCATAATTGAATTCTGATTGGACAGATAGATTCTCCTTGATGAGTAGAGTCAATCTACTATACTGCTTTTCCAAAATATGTGGAGAGAAACCCAATAAACAAGAAACTCAAGTTTTCGTCACTGCAAAATGTCTTCTTCTCAGGTTAGCTCTGATACCATGTTAAATTTTGAGCATTAATTCACAATACTCTAGGATCTTCACTGAGAGAATAACATATACAGTATATCAATGCATAACAATCACAATAAGCATGACTAGCATCACAAGAATCAAAAGCATGAGAGACAAGAGACACAGAGTTTCCGTGGGGAAAACCCTAAGGTGAAAAACCCCACAACTTCCTCAGAGATAGAGAGAGCAATGGCTCAACCAAAGTACAACCAAAATACACTGAGATAGTCTCCTAGTAGCAGATGATCCTCCTCCTCACTAGTGCGCCACTTTCTGAGTGAGAGAAGTGTGTGTTTCCGAATGATCAAAATAGAGATCTCCCAATCTCTATTTATACTAACCTGTTTTCCCAGTGACCTTATGGGGTCGACTTGTCTAGCTAGGTACATCCACAATATAATATATATTTCAGGGCCGACCCCACACATGGTGGTCTAGTAACTCATCGCCAAGTACACACACTTGCGACACTTGTCAATACACATGACAACACTTCCTTATAGAGGAATAACACATCTCTTATAAGGGTACAATAAATATATATGAAATACATTCTGAAGTTACATATACATCAACATCTCCCTTAATTATTTGACTAGTATTTATTCTCCTCATTAATGTTAAACATGGTTGGCTATATCAAGAAGAGAAAATTCATTATCTTGATTAATGGCAGAACCACCCATATTTCATTCATCATTGAGTTTCCCAAGAAACCAATTGAAATCATTGTTACTAAGAAATTTTAGATAATGATTATTGATGGGAGATCTATGAAATATGGTGGAAGTTGTGAAAATGTGATGCTTCAAGTGGGTGATTACTCCCAGAAAACTAACATGTTTTCCATTGAAACGGGTGGGCGTGATATTGTTCTCGGTGTGAATGGATAATAAGATTATGTCATATCACCATGGATTTATTGGAATTACAAATGAGAGAACATGATCATACCATCTCATTGCTTCATCGTATCCTCCCATCCAATGTGTGATCATATTGTCATACTTTTGAACAAAATAATATATGAAATTAAAAATATTGTATCGTTGTTCTTAGCTATTGGTATCATTCATCCTAGTACCAACCCGTACTCTTCTTTGGTTGTCATGGTCCTTAAAAAACAAGTCACTTGGAACATGTGTCCCAATTTTTTTATCTCTTAACTCCTTGATAGTGAAAGATAAATTTCTCATTCCAGACATTAATTATCTCTTATATGATACATGGAGATAAATTCTTCATTGATCGTGACCTTTGCTCTAGTTATCGCCAAATTCACATGAATGAAGAAAATATTCCTAAAATATCTTTCCACAGTCATTAAGGTCAACATGAGTTTTTGTTGATTCCTTTTATCCTTTGCAATGACCGTTCCACTTTTTAGAGCTTGGCATGAACCATATTTTTTAAGCCCT
Source organism: Larix kaempferi (assembly GCA_027924585.1). Taxonomy (NCBI): domain Eukaryota; kingdom Viridiplantae; phylum Streptophyta; class Pinopsida; order Pinales; family Pinaceae; genus Larix; species Larix kaempferi. The sequence continues at coordinate 5,510,402 of BSBM01000666.1, read as the reverse complement.
TTCTTGAAAGTATTAGGAGGAAGGGTGCATATTTTCCTTATCTTCCCTAGTAGCCAATTGGCTATAGGAGGTAGTTAAGAATGGTCAACATATACCAAGATCATGATGATGGCAATGATAATGTAACAAACATTAAAAAAACATTATATATAACAAAAAAAAACAATTAAAATTAAAAAAATGAATGTATAATAAATCAAATTAAAACATAAATATATAACAATGGTTTTTTTAATTTGTTTTTAATTAAATATATATATAACAATTAAAATTTAATTGTTATATATATATTTAATTAAAAACAAATTAAAAAAACCAAAAAACAAACATTATATAAAATATATATTGAACAAATAGAAAAGCCCATATGCATTTCATAAACCACACCCATAAACCCTCTGTGATTTGGACCTGCGGCGCCTCTCGACCTGCTATCGATTTGGAGTGACCTACAATTTGGACTTGTGCCTCTCGACCTGCTATCGATTTGGATTGGACTAGTGTTCGATTGTGGGAGAGGCGGTTTGTGATTGTGGCAGGGGAGAGGGAGTGACCCAACGAGCAAGCAGTGGGAGTGACCCAACGAGCAAGCATTGGGAGAGGCGGTTTGGAGTCCAAGCAAAGAAACTATAAGAGGAGCCAGAAATTCCTCCCACGTCCATGAGTACCAAGCCCTAAATTGTTTTGATTTGACAAATTTAAAAATTTGGTAGCAAATCACTGTGGTTTGATTTCTAATTCGATCTTCCAAGAGGGTTTCATTGCTAATTCAATCTACATTGGGGTAGAACCTTTCAATCTACATTGGGGTATTTTTTTCTTATTGCATCTAGTGTTTTTTTAAGTTTTATGGGTGAACCCTCACCTCTTTGTCATTTCCCATGGAAGCTATTATGCTTCTCATCAGCCAGAAAGATGGTTGAAAATGTAGATGCTACAAATTTGGAAGCAGGACTGACAAATCATTTTTCCTAGTTCTAAAAACAAATGACTTATATGAACTGAGAATGACGGCCTTAATATCTCATAGAAAAAAGAATGTAGTGACTTTTGCTTATTGCCTTGCGTTTTGATTCTAGAAGGGCCTTCATCAGAATGAGAATACTGTGGTTGATGAACATAGGCTTGTTGTCCTCGGGCGGAGGAATCAATGTTCTACCTTCGTTGAAGTCGAGCACTATGACCAATATCATGAAATAGATGTATTAGATCAAAAATTTGAGGTTCAACATTCCAAACAGATGATTGCCTATGTTGATTCAAAATAAGATCCACATAGTGTCCAACAGAAGTTGGCAATTGATCATCAATTTCATTTGCATGCACATCCAAATCAGTTGTGACACTGCTGGAAACATTGCCATCATCTTTCTTTAGTAGCACCTTTGAATCCTCAGTAAGTGCAACTTGCCATAGTATTTCTTGATGTATCATCCCAATATCAAGAACCACATCCTTGCTATCATTTCCAAACACTGTCGTTAATGCTACCAACCATCGATTCTCTTTAGTATCATCAGCTAGAAAGACAAAAAATTGTACCACAAACAAGCACCAAAATACTTTCCGATTCAGTCCATCTTTTGCAGCTAATAAATTAGTCCCTGTAACATGATCCAAAACATTTAATGTAGTCTTGAGATGTTCCTTCAGATGAGCACAAAATACCCTTGCAAGGGAAACTGAGTGTTGTTGTGTGAATGCTTTGCAAACTGCAACCATGTGCACAGCTACAGACATCCCTTTTGAAGATAGTGGAATACTTGGAAGAGTCAAGAACCTCATAAGGGCTTCAATGCCCTTTCTCTCAACAAATATTCTACAAGTTTCAGGATTTTCCATTTCCAGATGCATAAACATCATGGCATGTGAAATGCTTAACTTTAGAAAGCATTCATTACTCATATTTTCAAGAGACAATCCACTAGTTCCAACCCCGTCATTATGCTTATCTTCATAATCATTATCCATAGGAACAGGACTATCCAATCTGTCTTTGGCCTCTACTCTGAGCCTATGGGCCTTGCTGGGGCATACATTGTTGATCCATGGTGGCTGTCTGCTATTACAGAAAGGGTTTATTGAAAAATATATTTGATTATAAGGAAGGTCGAAACCAACATTACTGATGCTAGTTGTTAGTTCTGTTTAACTTGTTCATTACTTTATTTTTGCATATCATATGCACATGTTCGAGAGGATATTAGAAAGAAACTCAACAACACAAGTGAAAAATATATTTTCATTGGATATAGTTACTAGTCCAAATCCTACATATAGTATAATCTAACTAGCAAGACGTTTGTGGTTAATAGAGATGTCAAAGTTTTAGAGGACAAGTCATGGAGTGAACAAGAAAATGATGTTGTCGAAAGTCAAAGTTCAAATAGATGAAAACGGTTAACATAACCAACTCATGCACCTCACATGGGCTAAGGTATGTGGTGACATGAAAACTTGTGCCAATCATGCTTCTCCAAGTAACTAACTCAAGTAGTTCACCCCACATGTGTCAAGGTGGGAAGCTGAAAGTTTCAGTTATTCTGAAATTGTAAGTGTGTATTCTTAGTGCATAATAAAGGAAAGTGCAACAATATTTATTTTGTATCATTTCTTCCATCTCCATGTGATGTTGCTGCACATAATATTTTCTCTGTGTTTTGTTCCTGTAGCTGCAATTCCATGCTTTTTTGTGTAGGTTCCAATGAAGGCTGGGGAGTGCAAGGCTTATCCTCCATAGTGATACATTGCTCCTTGTTGCAATCACTACCCTAGCCTGAATTTTTGTTTGCTGCTGGACAATCTATATTCCACACATCGATTTCCCTATCTAGTTTAACTAATGCTCTAGATATAGGTTGGTATAGAGGTATTTTCTGTCCAAGGGAACAATATTAGTGCCTGTTGGCTTGAACCTTGATGAAGTATCACCTCCTTTGTATCCAAACTGCAGAGAATTGTTCTTAGTTTGTTTCCATATGTGCAACTTTGAGTTTTTATCCCATGTTTCCTAACCTTACTATCTAAGGATGGTATGTTTCTCCATGTTATTAGCCGGGCCAATAAATGGGAAAGGAATTGAATACCATTCTTGTTAGGAGTGTGTGTGTAATGTGTGAAGTTTGCAAAATGACAAAAGAATAAGTGGACAAATTCTAGGTGTGCATATGAGTGAATAGGAAATGATAGGCCATTTCGGAAACAAAGGGATGAATTTGATTCATAAAAGAGCCAAATCACTAAATGGTCTATCCCTTATCTCAAGCCTACATATGTTTATACAACTTGATAGAACACATTGCATCCCAATGTCACTATCACCAACAAAAGCAACACTAAGCCTCTCCAAACACTTTACATAAGTACCAGACGACCAAAAGTCCTTATTTTTATGCATACCACTCAAAGAAAAACAAAACTGAGTGAGAAGTAAGCATTTTTGTTTTTTGCAATAGTGACTAATGTTGAATTTGTTGTTTCACAATAAAAAAACATAGTACAGAGGTGATCCTAGGATAAGAGCTTGAAGTATCCATAAGGCCTTCCTCTATCACAATGCCTTAATCATTAGGTCTGATGGAAAAACATGCAATTCCTACAAATGTTTGCAAGTTGAGGAGACAATTTCAAGCCCTTTATCTTAATTTTAATCCAATACATGTAGTTGCTGACAATTATAAGCCTAATGTGTAGCCAAGATAAAACTAGAATTTGAGATACAACTAGTGAACTTCCAAATAGATTGGTGGGATATCTTGCCAGTGAAATTCTGAATTTGCAGCATATGATAAGCACTTTAACCCCATAGTGCTCATCATTTCCTCCCTGCTTAAGAATAAATTGTCCCCAGTTTCTATTGTAGATGGAAAAATTGTTGCTTGAATGTGTACTGGGACTTGGGAGATCCATTTATCTTGCAAAGGAAGGTTTCCTTTTCTTTCAATAGAATATGCCTTTTAAAGGAGCCACTTTTGCACTCCCACATTGTATCAACACCTTTGTACTTAGGGGTCCCATTGACCTAATTTTGTAATTAACTTATCTTACCTTCCAGCTTTGAATTTTCTGTTTCGCGGATGCATGTTTGACTGTGGACCCTAGCAATCATGATCCCTTTTGTTGTACTTATGTCGACTGTGAATGTAAAAGAATGAATTTTTAATGAGTTCAAGTATGATGACTACACCACATAACTTGAGCTATAGTAGAAGTGATTTGAATTTGGTGAACAGATTTTGGATTGTGACAAATATTCTTGGGCTTATACTTATGAGATCATTCTGTAATTTAAGTCTCCTAGTGTACATTAAATGGGTTTTAAATTGAAATAATGTGTGCTACCATACACGATTATTCACAATATCACAATGTCACGCTTATGCTTGCTAATTAGGTTTAAACATTGTCATGCATTTTAGTCATTAGAAGTAGAAGAAAGTTATTGTTAATGGATTCATTTAATTTGAAAGAGTAGTTATAGTTTGAAAGAACTCTCTCCTTACCTTAGCTAGCATTCATTGAAAGGAAAGGCTTATTTTATTCATATGCATTTGCATGGTTTGAGTCAGTCATCACACCATGAGTTTCACTTCCATCACCCGATTGAGTAATACAACCACTAAAATTTACACCCCCTAACTAAACACACCATAACCTCACTTGAGGAAATCAAAAGAATTTGGTAGTTAGGTAGGACACTGGGGATAGGCATCCAAATAACTCCCCCTTGTCATTATCATCTGAGACATAGTTTTTCTCCTCTAGGGAACCAAAATCCTCTAGTATTTGTTGACACGGTCATACACCAGTTTGTGGAGGGTCCTCCTGTTGTTTCAGGGGTTAAACCGCTGCGAGATCGAGAACTGAACAGACTATGTGGAATGTTGCACTCCACTTAGCTCGAAGGCAACATCGATCATTGTCTTCCTTGTATTCTCCGGCCACCATATTGGTGATACAAGGGTGATAAGGCAGAAGTGCCGAAAACCTTTTCCGACGTGTTATGAACAAGGTAGCTTAGTGACTTTTCTACTAGGGCTCTTTTACCCAGGATCCCTTTCGGTAGAGGGATATCCTTCAAATTTGGTCTCTCACTTCGTATTGTTCGACTTGGATTTCATCACCTTGTGAAGGATACGATTTGTCGAGGTCTCCAGCTCCTAGTTAGGAAGTTTGCTTGCATTTTCACCTTTTTAAAAGGTCTTTTTCTTTTTAGTGCTACTTGTTGGCATTCTGGCCACTTTTGTTTCAGCTCGCTTACTGTGACATCGGTCCTAGTACAGTTTTTTGAGCTTGTTTTTTTGGCCTGCGAGCCTTGTCTTTTCATAGCTCCCCTTCTGCACGCTCAGTTGCTTTAGGGTTTTTGAGTTCATACACGGTAGTTACCAATACTTATTTGATGATGTGTGATGTCCTCTTCTCCTAGGTCTTCGAGATGCTTGAGTTAGATGGTCTTTTGAAGGGAATGAACACCCCTTCATGGAGCCACTAACGCTTGACTGTAGGAGTAATCTAGAGGACCACGTGATCACATCACCCATGTGGACTTTTCTGCTTACTGTGATGATGGTATTTCAAGTTATATGGAACAATGGTACATTTGAGAGAGAGATGAATGGTTGTACCCCACCTTGGTCGATTGTCTTATGGTCCTTTCATTTTGTCAATAATATTTTTGTGGTACCTTTCCTTTTACCTTTTGGGTGTTTTACTGATATTGGGATATCTTGTGATTTGTACCACCTTTTATGTTTTAGGTCTTGTGGGTACTATGGTAGTTTGTCCACATTTGAGGTACACCCACTTTCTCCAAATTGTTATGTGTCTTTATACCCACTTCGTACCACCCTCCTGACCTTAGTTTGGAAGATTGCATGCTATCATACCTTTTGGTGGTACTATTTGAGTTACAAGAGGTAGTTACAAGAATATATTGCATATATGAGGTAGTTACAAGGAGATAGTGCATATATTGATTTGTATCGCCTTTTATGTTTTTGGTCTTGTGTTTATAACTATGGTAGTTTGTCCACGTTTGAGGTAGTGTACACCCCCTTAGTCCTAAGGGTTATGAGTCTTTATACCCATTCTTTTTTTTTTGACTTGTACCTTACTAGTTGGTCTTTGTACTGAGCCTTTTTACTATCACTGAATTTATTTGATTGACCGTACCATAGCCCAGTCATCTATCTCTCTCTCTGGTTTGTACTAGCCCTATCATAGGGTCACTTGGTTCCTAGAGTTGACTGGCCTCTAAGAGGCACAGTCATTTTTGAAAGTAAGTCTTTTGAGTATATTACAGGAAACGTCTACAGTAAGGTAATCAAATATGTGGTAAATAGTTTTCATTAAGTAGCCAGGACTTGTAGCATTAGAGGAGATCCTATAACATGTATGTGTAGTGTTTCATGTGTGTTACATGTGTGATGTAGCGTTAAATCAAATAGTAAAAAACAAGTCATAAATATTGCATGACTTTCTACTCTTAAGAAAGATAAATTGGTCATCTTTCGATCATCACTTGAATGCCTACATGTTGACAAAGGGAATGAGGATCAAGTAAAATTATAAAAGGCGATACACATCAAGTTTTAAGAGGCGCTATGCCTTGCGGTCGAATCTAAACTTTTTTCCAATGGTGCAGGTAGAACCAAACAGGTATTTGTCTGATCTGTCTTCTTCGAGCGAGGGGAGTTTAGGAAGCCTAGAGGAAAGTGAGACATCTAGTAGGTCTAGAAGAATTGTATCAACTAGATGTCAAAAAACCAAAAGAAGATTCCATAGATGCAATGAATTTTTTCATGGTCAAGGGGGGGCATGTTCCTATGGTGATGAGACAAAAGACGACGAAGAGGTGCCCTTGAGGTACAAACATTTAGTGAAACAATGGGTACTGAAGGATCTTCCTCCACCGAACACTGATTTTTGTGTGAACGAGAGGAGATATCGAATTGCACCGTCGTCAATACATGGTTTCGGGTTGTTTTCCATGGATTGCATCTTGGTCGGTTATGGGACATGTACAGAATTGATGGAGTATGTTGGACCCATATACAACTACAACGATTGGATGCACCTTGTCCGATATACAAAAAGTATGCGTAGCTATGGATTGTCAACAAACTATTTACAATTGAAAGACAAAAATCAAAATAAAGGAGGAACGTTGTACATGGACGGAAGGCCAAAGGCCACAAGGAATATTGCGGGGTTTATAAACAGTACACAACCAGGGTCTACAATTAAGCAACCAAACTACGAATTTGAGGGGCGTGAAGGAAACCGTGTTTTTGTAGTTGCTCTTAAAACAATATCTGCAGGGGACGAGTTGCTTATTAATTACCCTGTCAACCAAGTAGATACAAACAAGGTTACTATATAACATTTTACCCAACCTTTTAGTAATAAATTAAACATCATAAGGATTTTTTGTTAGTTTATTTCGTTTAAATTTCCCATATTTACTTCGCAGTCCAGTGATCGGGATAAATCCCTGCCAACAAATGGTCAGAGGAGAACTTCTTCCTCGACGGAGCAGGTATACATCTTTCTAAAAGTACAAATATAATAAGAAAAAAGAGTTTTGATTTGATTTGTTTTTCCATTATTAATAAATTGGTTTGTTTTATATAATTAAATTTATATTTGATGCAGAACGTTGATCGGGAAATACACCCGTCGAATGTTGATCAGACAACAACACCCTCGGGGCAACAGGTAGACCTGATTTGAATTGTACAATTAAAATATGTCAAAATGTTTTAGCATTATATTAATGTTTCAATGAATATTTTGGTTTCGTTTACGTAATTTTCTAGTCTATGTTTTTGATGCAGGCCGGTTCCGTAAGGTCGGCCACACCAGGGTCCATGCAACGGGTATACATCTTTGTAATATTAAAAATATAATATGAATAATAATTTTTTTGATGTGTTTTCTCATGAATAGTTTTTGAATCGTTTAGGTGACTTTCACTATGTTTTTTTATTAGGGTGTTGTCAGGGGAAGCTCCCAGATATTAGCAGATCGGGGCAAGTTGCCTATGACCATTGATCCAATGAGTGGATCGCGATCCTCGAGGTCGCAGGTATAATTCATTTCAATTGTACCAATATAATACGTAGCATAATGTTAATTTTGTTATGTATTTTTCGTGTGATATACTGGTTTCATTATGATAATGTAAACAGTGTTGTAATTTTACGAATCTATCATGATAGATGTGTTACATTAATATAAAATTTGGAATCTATCAATAGAGAACTCAGTAGTGCTTTATATATGTTTGTTGCAGCCCACTAGTGAATTGCAGTATGAATCAGCATTGCAAGATTTTTCGTTAGAACCTGAAGTGGCAGAGATGCTTCACGATTGCGAAAAATTGGTGAAGCCACACACCCGCTAAAGATGGCAGAGAAATTGTTGAATAGATATACTACGGAAATCCTTTCTTTACTAATCTAGGTTCCGCAGACGAGCGCAATTACAGAAAGGATTGCATTGTTGGAACATAGATCTAATAACTTGCGAGTAAGTTGAGGAATCTTGAATCATAGAATAATTCATTTAAATCTTTATAATGTTCTCTTTCATATGATAGTATTGAACGTATAAGACGTGGTGTGTATTTACAGAATTATAAGGGACCACACAATATTGGTCAAGGTGGTGTTGGCCCCAGCGAGGTTCATGGAGAGACTTCGCATCACGACCAAACGACTCCACGTAGTTCGAATCCTTCGCCATTGTTGTCGACCGAACAGTCGGCAACATGTTCCAAAACACCACGGACCCCCGCTGTGAGCGCAACAGCCACTACTGACCAACACACAATGGATCGTCCACAAGAAGGGGTCGACACCGAGTCCCCTATCAATTTTGATGTCGAAGAAGCTACATTTCCAAGATCTTCCCGTGTCAAAAGCACGGGAACACTGGAGACAACATTTTTGGTGGATGAAGATCTCGTCCCAATAAAGATACAGACGATCCCAAGTAATTAATCATAGTTGATCAGGTTAATTAGTGTTTATAATTTCATTGTAATATACCGATAAAACATTTTTTATCAACTAATTATGATCATGGCATGATCGTTGTGAAGGAAACAATGTTTTCTATAAACATATTAATGACTTTTGCTTGGAGATCTTCGGGCCCACCATCAGAAAAAGGTGGGATAGACAACCGAAACATTTAAAAGATGAACTCACTAATCGGTTGGTTGGCCTGTTCAGGGAGAAAACCTTCAGTCATGCCAATGTCTTGAAAAAGGCTTGTCAACATGTGAAGGTTGTCCGAGACCAATATAGGACACACCTAAAAAAAACCATAGGTATGAGCGCCCACCAATGATTTCAGCAATGGAGTGGAGAGCTCTAGTGGAAGATGGAAAGGAGAAGGCTCTAAGAAGAGAAGGCAAGCTAACACCAGGCACAAGGAGGTATGCAATACTTTTCGCAATGTAATTCTAAACCTTATTATCCTTGATTTCTATATCGAACTTGGAACATCTAACGTATTTCAACACTTGCATAGGCTACCAGACACATCAAAGGCCACAAAGGCAAGACTAGAAAAAATAGGTCAGCACAAGCTTGGCCCTGGAGGTTATTCGAATTTGGCGGCATGGATTGTAAGTTTCGAGAAACCAACAATGAATACAAATAATAAATTGAAAATTATTTTTCGTTTTATTGCACTGTAAAATGTTAGTTAACGACGATAAGCAAATATGCAGGCCGATCAATTCAATGAAGTACCCACAGAGGAAGACATGAAGCTTGGCTTCCAGGAAGGATTTGGAGCTATTGTTGAACTTAGAAGAAGCTTATCTAGGCAAACACAGTCTTGTGGTACCAATCCATCCGGTGCACAGGTATATAGAATCTATATAGTTTAATGAAGATTTGTCGCTTGTGGAATATTTTCGTTCCAAATACTTGATGTAAAATATTGACTCCGTTTTTAACAGGAAAGTAATGATCCCATTAGTGTCGAGGAGGGACAACATTAAATCAATGATCAAGCTTCAAATCCTGGTAATGAATTTATTCATATGCTACAATTTTATGTATAGCATTGCAAATGGTGACCATTAATTGTAGTTCACCGTATTTCAACTGCAGAGCATGTAGAGGGTGAAACTGTACAGGTTGAGACTGGACAAGAACATCAACAACATGATTTGGTCACACCTGGTAAAAAAACACCTTTGTAATGATTTTTTTTAAATGAAAAACTTGTCATTACAATAGAAAAATATGACAATGTAACATTTTCACATCGTTGCAGCAAATCCAACCCCTTGCCACAAAATCCACGTCTAGAACAACAATCAGCTAGGATATTGCAAACATCACCAAAAGCGCCTGCTAAAGAACCAAGAACTGGAAGAGAAAGTCCAGATGATGTAGATGGTCCTATTATAGATTATATACCACTGAAGAGAAGAAAAACTTATAAAAAGAAGGATGGGAAAAACAACATCTAAATATTTTTTATAACAATATATCGTCCACTATTTTTGGTCTAATGAATGAATGAATGGTTTAATGAATGTTCTAATGTTTTAATGATTCAGTGTAGTAAACTGTTACCTTCATTGAATTTCAACTTTTATTGAATGAATGTGTTAACTGAATGATTAATGAATGGTGTATTGAATGTTATCTTTTATTGAATGAATGTGTTGATCGACTGAAATGATGGTTTAGTGAATGTTAGCATTTATTGAATGAATAATGGATGAAAGTTCATGATGAAATATGGATGAATTTGCACATATTTGTTTTTTTCAAGTACATGCATTGGGTATGGGGAATTGAGAGTGATGTGAGGGGGGGGGGGCATAAGAGATTCCACCTTCATGTGGTTGGCCCTGTTCAGTAGAGAATATGAAATTATTCTTGAAATAGAGAGGATCTCAATGAATGGCTACGATGCTGGCTTTCTACAACCCACTCGCGTGTTGTCTAAATTTTGACAATTTCTTGGAGCTTGTTGTGATTTTTGGTTGCTCCTCATAACCAATTTCCAGTTTCCACAACATCAAAGGTTGAGTAAATGATGCACTGGAATCAATATCCTTAACCTTCTCTTTAATTTCCTTGGAATCAATATCCTTAACCTCACATTAAACCCTTCCAAATTGGTATATTTACCATTCAAGGCTGGCTTCTTCTGAAGCATGATATTTGCAACTAAGCTAGCATACACCGACAACAATTAGAGACATGCTACTTGTTGTCAATGTTCATCCTTTTTTTAGGAATGCAACTTGACCATAATGGCTCCTCCTACTCTAGGGAATTAAAGTCAATAGAAAATTAAAGAAAACATATAGTTTGCATCGAAAAAATAACAGGGTACGAAATAAACTGACGAGATTCGAACCTGCGACCTATGTCTAGTCCCAAGGCTACCACCTTCAAGCTTGAAGTGGAGCTGGCAAGGGAGACCACCTTCAAGCTCGATTCATTCTGCATGCATTTGACAATGGGAGATGGCGGGCTACCACATTCAACCTTGATTCATTCTGTATGCATTTCACTATGCAATCGTCTCAGATTCTCGTTACGTTTTCCCTCTATTAGTTTATCAATTCGGTATGACCCACGCTCGTCGTCCGAGGAGTGTTTTCGCGGTCTTGAGTTCCAGCTTGACAACGGTGATGATTCATTCTATATTTACGTTTCCCTTAAGCTGCAATATGGCAAACTCATAGTTCACTATCAAGATTTCTTTGACCATCAGCTTTGTCAGAAAAACCTTAATAGTGAACTATGAGTTTGTCATTTGCAGCCGAAGGGAAACGTAATACCATGAATCGTCAACTGTTGCCAGGATGAAACTGAAGACCACGAAAACACTCATTGGACGGTAGACATGGGTCATACTGAATTGATAAACTAATTGATGGAAAACGCAATGGGAATTTGAGACGGTTGCATAGTGAAATGCATGCAGAATAAATGAAGAGTGGGTCTCGAGAGAAATGGTTTTGGGACATCGTATGAGAGGAAATGGCGATGGGAATTGATTGATAAGGTCAAGCTTGAAGGTGGTATCCTTAGGAATAGACATAGGTCGCAGGTTCAAATCTCGTCTAAATATTTTTTATAACAATATATCGTCCACGATTTTTGGCCTAATTAATGAATGAATGGTTTAATGAATTTTCTAATGTTTTAATGATTCAGTGTAGTAAACTATTACCTTTATTGAATTTCAGCTTTTATTGAATGAATGTGTTGACTGAATGATTAATGAATGTTGTCTTTTATTGAATGAATGTGTGGATCAACGGAAACAATGGTTTAGTGAATGTTAACATTTATTGAATGAATAATGGATGAAAGTTCATGATAAAATATGGATGAATTTGCACATATTTGTTTTTTTCGAGTGCATGCATTGGGTATGGGGAATTGAGAGTGATGTGAGGGGGGGGAGGGGCCATAAGAGCTTCCACCTTCACGTGGTTGGCCCTGTTCAGTAGAGAATATGAAATTATTCTCGAAACAGAGAGGAGCTCAATGAATGGCTACGATGCTAGCTTTCTACAACCCACTTGCGTGTCGTTTAAATTTTGGCAATTTCTTGGAGCTTGTTGTGATTTTTGGTTGCTCCTCATAACCAATTTCGAGTTTCCATAACTTCAAAGGTTGAGTAAATGATGCACTGGAATCAATATCATTAACCTTCTCTTTAATTTCCTTGGAATCAATATCCAGCTTAACCAAAAATAAATATAAGTGAACAAAAGAAAATGCAAGAAAGAGATTAAACTTGCAAAATATAACACTTGTATTAATAAATTCAAAAAGAGAGAGTAATGTTCATGGGCCTCTTGGAGAGGATGAGCTCCTTTGAGCAAAGCTTCAATACAATACCAATCTTTGACAAAACAATATACATCCTTCTAGCGCTATAAATAGTTTCTTAATAACTACCAAAACCCTAACTACATGCAATCTCAAAATTAATGACTACCAACCACCTACTGGTTCTTATTTAATAAAAATGAGCCTTTTACATTAAGTAACTACCCATTAACTATCTAATGAGCCTTATTCAAATAATATGATCTCATACATGAATATATAAACTCCTCAGTATACCAAATTAGAGAAGTTAGGTAAGAGTACCTTGACACAATGGAAGCACACTACCATCTCTTTGTGACGAATATGCCACAATGTTACATAAGCATAGGGATTAGAGAACATGTATTCAATATGAAAAAATTTTATTTCAAAATTTTTTATTTTATTTTATAAATGTATTGGGTAGTCGCTTAACCGACGACCTAATCACGATGAGCGTAGGGTAATATCCGACGATTTTGCAATACTTCCGACGGCTCGGAACGTTGGATTCATTTTTTTTGTATGGCATCCACGTCGCTTAACCGACGACCTATCCGACGATTGCAGGGTAATATCCTACGCTTGTGCTATACTTCCGACGGCTCGGAACATTGGATCTGACATTTTTTGTATGGCATACACGTTGCTTAACCGACGCATAATCGATGGCGAAAGGATGGTATCCAACCAATATTGGAAGTTAATGCTGTCACTTATCCGACTACCTGTGAAGTTGGAGGAAGTTGGTTAACCGACGAGGTATGGTAGTCGAATATCCGACGTCTTCAACTATGTCTTATTTTAGCCGATATCCCACCGATGATAAAAAAAGACTGGAATTGTCGGATAGTCGACCATAGGTTGTAGCAAATTCGACTTTTTCGCTGTCGGATTTTGGGTCAAAAAAACTTAGTGTTATCTTCTATCCCTAGAAAATTCCTTATTTGATCTATACATGTTTAAATTATCCCACTAGGAAATGCTTGTCTGTAGATGAACTAGAGACCTCTTTTGTAAATTAGGATCAACCCTCTCTAAAAATATGACTCTTTAAAGTGTTGTTGCATGAATTGTTTTGATGCAAAAGTGTTGTTTAATTTGAAGGGATATTATTTCAGTCATACATATGGAGTCTCTTGACATGATAAATATTCCTTGTTGGAAAACATTTTAGAAATCAAAGGCACGAGATGTCAATTACTGGTCATTGGTCATTGGTAAAAGTGATATAAACTCCACGATTGATAGGATGCATCCCTGTATTGATCCAATTGTCTAGATAGCTCCATGGAGAATGGAAAAAGGGTGCCTTAGCCAACAAATAAAACTTAGCAACAATAGAAATTCACACTTGAGTCACACTTGATAATCACATTAATAATATATAGTTAATATATTAATATAACATTATAATTAATATATACTATATTGTAAGTTGATATATAATATACTAATACATAATATATAGTTAAAATATTAATATATTATAAAATATGTAATATTAATATTAAAAAGTTAAAAAAAGAATAATAAAATAAATATAATAAATTTTTAAAAAATTGTAAAGTTTTCGAAAAAGGGGGAAATAAATAATCATATAAAAAAAGGAAAAAGGAATAAAAACATTGAAATCACACATATTCTCTCCATAGATACTGCATAGCACCTCGAATAGTTACTCAGTTATCCTGTTCATCCACTTCTTGATGCTCAAATAAACTAGTGGAAGCACACAGGTTTGGCTAAGAGAGAAATAAATTAATCTCATTGGAGAACTCTAAACCCCAATATCAACTTTGTTTTCCTAAAACCAAAATCAAATATTAAACCCTCAATTGCCAGGAAAAATTCATTTTTCAGTGCCGATGGTAGCTTGGCTCTAGTCTTCATCCCTTCTATATAGAGCTTTATGACCAGATTACAAAGACCCTTGGCATCCAAAATCTCAGAAGATATTCAAGCTATTTCTTTGTTTGCCTTCAATATCGGTCATCTCTGAAAACCCAATCCCATTCCCATTTAGTGTTGTATTACATTGTAGATCTCACGTACACTCTCTTATCATAACAATTTTTTTTAATGTTATTTACTGCACATCATAATGCTGAAAAAATCACAGAAATACAGCTGTTATCATAAAGTTGGAATGATGAATACCCATCGCAACCGCATCTTAAACAGAGCTGGAAAAATCCTAGATGAGGGAAAGGATGGTTATGTCCCTCGTAACTTGAGAAAGTTCCCTTACTCCTCATTTTTTCCAAGAAATGCTGGTCTGATTTGTCTTAAACTTTGATCAACATCTAACAATGGACCTGGACCTGGTACCATTGAGAGGCATGGTAGGGGCCTTAGGTTAGATGTTAAAGCAATTATAATTGGAATCTACACAGTTGCAGCTTCTCTACTTGTTGGCCTTGCTCTGTTCTTATACTACCAAATAAATTCAAAATTTCAGCAGCTTGGAAGACGTACTGACTTTGAGGACAAATTTCTTTCAAGAGATATAGACAGAGGGAAAAAATTTGGCGCTGGTTACTTTGGATTTCATAAAGATGGGGATCCTTCATGTCCCTTGAGATTTTTTGCAGAACATTTGCTAGCTCCTAAAAAGATGATCCCAAGAATTCGTCTAAGTATGAGCACACCTATTTGCTTGCTACATGGGAGTGGAAAAAAAATCATTATTGTGGAATGTATACTGCAGTGGGTAACTTTGACATGGATGATGGATCAAAGTGGAAAATTGGCAACAAATTAGATTTTATTTTAGAAGTAGTAGTGAAGGAGAACAACCTACTTATAGTCACGAATATTGAACTGTATGCTTAGCAAGAACAAGGATTTACATGTTTAGTGCAAATGTCATGCCATGTTCATTATCTCAACGATTTTCATCAACTAAGTAGATTCTGACATAGTTCCATTGGATGAGTGGAATAGTATTTGGAAATTCATACATGTGGGATTGTGATGCAATCTACTGATGGTGCAAGAATTAGTGTCATATTTTTAAATATGATCGAGCCTCCTCAGTGATAATGTAGAACTATCCAACACGCTTGTGCTAGTTTCTACCATTGAATATTAAACATTGATCAAATCCTTCGAACAATTTCCTCTTTTAGTTTTGCAACAAAATAAAAAAGAGAAAGTGGCACTCTCCAATCGATGACAAGACATCAGGGTCTCGTTGTGTGTGTATGTAGCATGATTGTAAAAGTCAGAAGAGTGAAAGCAACTTTTTGAAAGTGGTACAAACATAGTGAATTTTATGAGAAGTTGTCTCCTTTGTAGCATCTCAAAGCCAAAAAAAATGGAAGTTGGGCTGGTACATTTTACTTCTAGTCTCAAGTATACCATGGGATTTGGTTTGAATGGACTTCCTTAGAGTTAATGGATTGTTGTTAAGTGTAACAACTCTCTTATGGTAGTTTTGGATTGCTTGAGAAAAATAACCATTATGATACATTGCATGAAGACAATTTTAATGCAATAGGGCCATTGAATTGTTCTTTGAATTTGTCATTTCTTCTTTTACAGTTTTCATTTTTCACTAAAATTTATTGAAGTATTTTTTGTTGTAAAATCTATTAAAAATTTTGGTCTAATTTTTATTGTATTCAAATTTTAAATAAATAAAAATAGATTATTTTATAAAAGACCTTCCAAAAAGGATGAACTGAGTAAATCCCTACAATGATCCTACAAAATACTCTGCATCCATCAATACAGATTGATCCATATCCATGCCAGCAAAACGGCGAGCTTTTGGAGAATGAATAGCAACAATGACCAGACTTCTGGAACGGCCCGGAGCATTTGGGATGGCTGATGAAGCAAGGCGAGTACATCAAAACATGGAGGCGTAGGTGGTTTGTTCTGAAGCAAGGAATACACTTCTGGTTCAAAGAAAATTACATGACAAGGGGTTCTAATCCTCGTGGTGTTGTTCCGGTCAGCACCTACTAGACTGTCAAGGGAACCGAAGACGTCATCAACAAGCCATTCGCCTTCAAGTTGTCAAAGAGAAGAGAGACCATGTACTTTATCACAGACAACAATAAGGAGAAGGAGGAATGGATCAATTACATCGGCCTATCCATCTTACAACATTCCAGGTTAGTGACGGAGAAGGAGGTCATTGATTATGATAGCCAGCGTGCCGATAAATGAAAACCCATTTCGAATCGGATCGATTCGATGTAAATTGGTTGCTAATAGGGTATCTAGGGTTTTCTTTTGGGTTTGTGATGGAATGCTTTAAATCGATTGTCTATAGCATTTTTAGGATATATTGATAATAAATTTGTATGAGATCTCCTGCTGGGCTTTTATGGATTCTAACAGCAGAGGATTTTTAGTTTTACAAAGCCTTTGGCCTGTACAACAATGAACAACAAGCGTGGTTTTAATTTTGTAATTTCAATTTGGTAATTGAGGTTGAAAGTGTAGCATGTATATCAAATTTCTTGTGGATTACTTTTGTTTTAGATTGATTATACCTATGTGGTTCCTTTTTAAATTCGAAGTTGTAATAGCTATACTGGATTTTGGTCTGGCCTGGGTGTTGAAGGGCCCAAACTTGTCTTAGGACTAAAGGTTAATAGTAATATTTTGGGTTTTGATTGATTTTCCATATTTGAGTTATCTTCAAGATAAAGCTTTAGAAAGAGATTTGATGAAGTTTAAAGAATTGGTATCGTTTTAATTGTTTAATTTGCAAACTGGCGTTTCTGATCACTAGAGAATGGTAAGGCCATTTTTTATGTTGAATTGAAATTTTCAGAGGAGAATGTGTAGGATATTAGATTTGGTGGAAAATCAAACACTCTCCTTGTTTTGTCTCAGATGTCTAACTTTTAGCTGCATTACCAAGATGATTAGCTTTCCCTGTGCCAGAATTTAGTCTCTATCATGTGTTCTCAGGGAGCAAGACCATGATGTTTTTACTTTTTTCAGCAATGTTTAATGTATCAAGGGGATGTCTGTGTATATAAACACAGTTCCATTTACCCCTGTACCAGGATTCAGATGGTTTGTGTATTGGCATTACATACTCAGAAAGGCTCACTCTTAGATCGAAAAACCTGAGCCAATATCCAATGCTAATGGTTCCAACCGTCGAACAGAATTACATGAATAAAAAGTGAGTTTTTGTGCATTGAAGTTTGGCCCTGAATACTCACTCTTCTGCCTGTAGGATATAATTTCCTTTCATAACTAGCAGACACTAGCACAGTTCAACCATTCATTAGTGATTCTCTCAACAAATAAAATCATTAAGGAATTAAATAATAACTTAATAGCATTTTAGTTTAAGTGATATATACTTTCAAAGTGTTGAACTAGCTTATATGATCACCATCCACACAACATTCGAACAACAATATTCCCATATTTTTAATGGTTGGTTCTCATGTTCAACTGTCAATTATGATACTTTAGTCAACACTTCTTCAAGGTTAAGGATAATGTCTTCAATTATAAGAAAATTTAGGACAAGAACTATTGGATTATGAAGAGTAACCTTTTGGGCCTCCAATCGTTGCTCCACTTCTAATCACATCCCCTGTATTTGTACCATGACAACATTTTACCATATTTGGTTATGCCCGGAGTAAGATGACTGATGTAGAATTACGCAAGATGACCAGTGGCAAACTGACTTGCAGGATTGATAAGAGGTAAACAGATAAAATGAATAGATAATTTCTAGAATTCCTCATTTTATTCTTCGAGATATGGTGATTTCCTCCTTGCGTAGAAGTAAAATCCAATTTTTAAGGTTGGAACTAGAACATTTATTTCACAGGCATTTTAACTACTGAGGAAATTGTTGGTTTATTAAAGTGTAAATGTAGTGACTTGTTACTCTGCTGACCAGGGAAATTTGTGAAGATAAAATGGATCAGTTTTTACAGCATTTCTTTTACCATCCGAGTCAATACAACTTGGAGGTCAACTTCAAAGAGCTAGACAAAAAATTGAAGGAGCACAAGGTAACAAATAAAGTCAAATATGTTTGAGAAGTTCTTAATCTGAATCTCCTACTTGTCTCCTTACTTTGAATGGATTTTATGTTTAGTGATCAATATCACAAATTACTTGTTTTGGAGGCTAGTGTCAAGTTCTTGATGTTATTGTTTCTCTTCATAGACTCATTAATATATCATATATCCTTTATTCTTCACCTTTTCTTTCCCATGATTATGTGGGTTTAGGTTGCAAGTTGGTTGCTTTCTTCAGGGAAAACATCACTTGGATATATAGTTTGGTCCCCTCTATGACCACTTTCAAATTATACAAGGCAATGATATTAAAAAGGAATTCTGCCAATTAGAAAACAATTCCACATAAAAATTCATAAACACAACTAGATTAAGAATTGATTATTGAAATGAGGACCCTATATCAAGGCTGTCAAAGGGATGAAAGGGAGCCAATAGGACATACATTTGACTATAAGGTAATATTTATTATTGGGATAGTTTCACTCAAACACCTAATGGAAGGAGTATCCAAATGTGGAGGTAGATCCATATAGTCAGGCCCAAGAATGAGGAGAGACTATAGAATCTAAAATTTGGGACTGAAACAATAGAAATGCAAGAACATGAGTTATTTGATAAACTTTGGAGTAACCGAAATAAGAGTTAAAACTACCATACAAAACAACTAGATCTCGATTTACATGCATTATGCAAAATAAATTATAATCCTCGAGTGAACTAGGGATCACTCATTATGCTACAAGTCTTTATTCATGTTTGGAGTGATACTCAACACAGTCTTACAAGATAGCTCTTAACATGAGGTCAATTTGGTCTTATGACAAACTTTACCAAAATTGTGCACTTGCTATTCTTGACACTCCTCAAATAGTTTATCCCATTTTGAGACATATAACCTGTTCAACGATCCTTAGGCACTTAATAGAATCTCTTAGTCATCAATAATCTCAACCCAACCAAATTACTTACGTTAAAGTTTTAAAACAAAATAAATATGCCAGTTTGATCTTCCCTCAATCATTTGTTTCAGACATATATTTGAAACTTTCGAGTTTACTGCTGCAAATTGTTAAGAAGATTGATCTACTTCTCCTACGCTTATGCTTAGGCATCTGCTAAGGATCATGGGACTTATCAAATACTTCTTCACTTTTGGCTACAAATGTTGTGAAAATAGGTTTTTCATCTTTACTCTTTTTAATATGATCACTTGTCTTCACATCATTAGGATTCATTGTGACAATTTAATCATTCCTTGTATCACAAGTATAGGCTTTAAAACTTCTTCAACACTTAAATTATGCATTTTTGTCAACGATTTTGTGCCAAGGTTCTAAACACGACTTGCACCATAAATTATTCTCAAGTTATGTTCTAAAATATGCATAGGATAACTCTTGAAATCTTCACAAGTTTAGTTTTAAATACTTCACACGAACCTTCAATGGATATGCATTGAAGACTGTACCAAATTATTCAAAAGTTCTACACCCAGATCTTTAAATGTGCATTAAAAGGGAAAAAAGTGTTTCAAGGATGTTGGAGAAGGTAGCTATGGGTATTTTGTTTGGAGTGGTCAAACTAGCAGGGTTTATAAAAGGGTCAGTAGTGAATTCGAAAGCAGGCAAGAAATTTTTCAGCCTTATGCTGGGAGAAGTACTTCTTGCTTCACTTGATTCTTTTGGTAAGTCTAAGTTATACTTTTTTAGAATTTCAGCTTCTTTCATGTTAGTTGGTCAACCTAGGGAATCTTGTGGGTTACATGATTTGATCCATTCTTGTCAAGTGTGAGAGGTGGAAAAAATATTCTTTGACCTTTCCAATTTCACTAATGTAAGCAATTCGCATCATTTTATAGGTTTATTTAATCCTTCATACATGTAGACTACGTAGCAGTTCCGTTTGGCATTCTAAGAGTTCAGTTGTATAGGGAACTTGAACTATAAGGGGATGGTGTTGCACTTGATAATGGAAATGGAATGAAATGCTTTTAGTGCAACCAGGAACACAAACCAACAACTTGTAAAATTTTGACCTAGGATCACCACCCAAAACCAATTGAGCCTTTAGTTTATTTTTATTAAAATATAATCCGATTTAAGTTAGAGTTAAAATAAACCTAGTGCCACACTGAGAGCGTTCTATCCATTTTTAGATGCAATGGAAGTAGCCAATAGATGGTAAAAGAAATCTAGAGTAACTATAAGAAATATGACTTTGTTTGCACTTAAATAGACTATGTTGGCTTTATGGTAAAAAAATTAATGAACTAATCAAGTTTGAATAAGTCTAAGATAAAATTCTTAGCAATGTTAGCTCAATTAACATTGGAAACCAGTCTTTTGTAAATTTCACTTGTGTTGATGCCTCAAAAATCGTAGCATCAATCAACAAGGGATTCTCCCCGATAAACAAGCCCAATTAGATCGCTCATCGTTTGGTATAGGGAATCCGTCCGGTTAACAGCCAGGCTACCGTATAAGATTTAAAGATTTGTTTTCTTTTCACCGGTTGCAGCCCGATCCACCGTTTATGTATTTTATTTTTAAGATGATATGCAAGTGCTCTAAACTAAATGCATGAATTTAAGAAAATCTGATCTAAAACTATTTTAAGCAAATTTAATCTATGCTTGCAAGGAGCAAACTGAAAAGATATGAGTAATATGCTGGAAATTCACCCAAAAAGTGCTCACTAGCTCACTTCCTTATTCACATGACCCATTTGTCCACTTTTTCCACCATTTGAGCCTTTAAAACCTTCAAAAGGTCACCAAAAAGATATAATACCCCTTTTTCCCCTCAAAATATGTATTTTTCCTCAAAAAACACAAAAAACCCTAAAAAATGGTCCAAAATTCCCCAAAATATTAAAAGGGAATAAAAATATTCAAAATATTCAAAAAAGGAAAAAGAGGGAAAAAAAGACCTAAACCATGTTGGTCCATACCATTAGTTTCCTTAAAACCATAATGGTATTACTCATCACCCAAAAACTATAAAAAGGTGATAGGCGCTCCTCATTATTCATCCACATTTCATCATATCCTTATGCTGCCAAATTCCCTTTGAGAGCCATTGCCTCCCATTTCGAGTTTGAAGAACCCCATTGAAGCATTGGAGAAGAAGAGACCATTGAACATTGGAGCTTCTCAACCTTGGAGCTGCTCAACACTCACCATCCTCGCCATTTGAGGTAATACAAAAGATTAAAAATTTTTATTTCTTGCTTTTGTCATAGATCTTATTGCTTATATTTTGAAATCTAGTTTTTTACTTCTTTATACATGTTTATGTTAGATCAGATTATATTAGTTTATTCATAGTTGTTTTTGTTTTATATTGAAACTGCTATTAAAAGTTAATAGGTGCATCCTTGCACATGCTTGGTTGAAAAACCAAGCAACAGTTTTTGGCGACTCCGCTGATTTTCGAACTTTAAATCTTTGCTTTAGATCTTTATTTTAGTCGTTTTCCCATTTAAAACTGTAGATCTGCCATACTAGTTAGCTTCTTGATAGCTTCCCTAGCCATTGGCCCTTTCTGCATCCCGAAACAGCCCAAAATTTCAATTTTTGGGTTCGTTTTTCGTCAGCCAATTTCCATCCCGCAAATCGCGAGTTTTTAAACCCACATGCACAATCTAATCGCGGCTGTTTAGCAGAAAGCCGCGATCCAGATCGTAGGTTCTAACCCGAAAGCCGTGATCTAGATCGCAAGTTTTGACCAGAAAGCTGCGATCTAGATCGCAGGTTTTAGCCCGAAAGTCGCGATCCAGATCGCAGGTTTTAGCTTGAAACCCGCGATCTAATCACCTGATAGTGTGACTCAACGTTCAAATGCCCATATCTCCCTCTCCCGAACTCCGTTTGAGACGATTTTTTTTTTCAAATTTGGTGTTTTCGAACAAGGAATCCGAATATCCTATTAGATTTAAGAAATTTTTCATAGAAATTTCTCTAATTTTTTTATTTTAGTGCTATTTATCATTTCAATTCACCCATTTCGGCCCATATTTTTCAGCCATCTTCCCTGCACGTTTGAACAACTTACTATTTCATTTTGCAACATTATTAATTTATTTTCTATTACATTTACTTTATTAAATATTTTTAAAAAAATTCGGTTAAGTGAAAGAGAGATTATTTAGCATTTTTTCAGATTATAAGTTTCACATTTTGCAAGGTTAGAACCATCATTCTGAATTGTTCAATATTTTTCCCAAGCAAAGAACTAGAAATCCATTTATTTCTTTTACTTTTATGTTATTTTCTTTCCCTTGAAAATTTCAAAAATCCATGTTTTTTGAAACACCTTTTTGAAAAGAATTTACTTTTTAAAAGCTTTTTTTTTGCAAATTGAAATCGTCATTTTAGTTTGTAATTAAATCACCCATGTGAGGCACACTGATTCAGTATACAACCCCACCATCACACAATCTGTCACAATAATTTCAAATGAGCCTTAAAGTTTACCTTAACTCAACCAATATTCTAACCCCACTTGGGGAACACAAAAGAATCTTGTAGTTAGGTAGGACTGAGGGGATAAGAATCCAAATAACAACCCTCACTCATTTTTCATGTTCAGACATAGTGATTGACATTTAGGGTACCAAAATCCCTTATTATTTGTTGACACGGTTATACACCAATTTATCGCTAAGGCCTCTCCCTTAGGAGGGTTGAAGTAGCCAGACTGGTTTCGGAGGTCTGAGTGGAATACCGCTATCCATTCAGTAACCGAAGGATACTTTTCGTAGTTCTCGTTGTACCACCCTTATGGGAGTACAGCGGCGATAGAACCAAACTACATATTCACCCAATCGAACGTGTCATGAACGGGGTATCTTAGTGGCCAACTTTTAGGATTGTCTACCCGGAGTCCCTCCCGGTAGGGGGATATCTAGCCTTTGATTCCACATTTTATATTGTCTAACTTGGATTTCATCACCTTGCAGAGGATATACCTTGTCGAGTCATAATAATTTTTAGTTAGAAGTTTGCATGCTCCATTACCTCCCTTTGGTCATAGAGTACACCTTTTTCTATTTTTAGGAACTGTCTGCATGTTGGTTTCGTGACCACATTTTTTGATTACTCCACTTACTATAGCACAACTGTTATAGTAAGTGTTTTAAGATTGTTTTTGGCCTAAGCGCCATTTATTTTTTACGCTCCCCTCTTGCACGCACAGTTGCATTAGGGCTTTAGAGCTTTCCACTCACCACCACCTAGTAATCTTTTGATCAAACTGTCACCATTGATTCCCTGAGAAGTTCTCGGCACTTGTGGGGAGACCCCCCGCAGTATGGTTCCCTTGACTCCACAAGTCATCAGAATAGAGCCCCGTCATCCGATTCTGATGCACCTCATTTCACATCAGATTCTGAGGAAGAATCCGAAAATCCCACATACACCGCACCCACTAGTCCTATGGCTGATTTTTCTTCCAACCCTTTCAACGTAGGGATTGTTGGTGGAACGTCTTCCACCATCCCAGCTACTACATTGGCCACCACTCCCACAACCAATGTTGGTATTCCCAACCTGGGAACTACTTCCACTCAAGGCATGCCTAATATGGGAACTACATCTACTCTAGGGATGCCCAACACAGGACCTGCACCTGCTATAGGTATACCTTTGACTGGAACCACTTCCAGCATACCAAATCCTAGGTCTACTATACCAAATCCAAACCCATATGTAACTCAAGCTACACTTGGGAACACAGTTCCCACCCATACGCCTTTAATTGGAGGACATATCCCTTTTACACACATTCCCCTAGGAGGCAGTGGCCTAATACATAATGCCACCACCAACACTTATGCCCCCATGACAACATCACACCCCTCCGCCAGTTTGCCATTTATGGCTAGCCTTAACCTACTAGACTTGGCTAGGCTATCAAATGATCCCATCTGACATGACCCTACTTGGCCCCCCATGCCCACAAAGCTCCCCTCGAACATCCCAAATTTTGAAGGGAAAGCTGGGGAAGACCCTCAAAACCATATCATGTCGTTTCACCTATGGTGTTCCTCAAACTCCATAGTAGATGATTCTATTCGACTTCGAATTTTACAAAGAACTTTCACTGGCTCTGCAGCCAAATGGTACATTGAACAGCCACATGGTACACACCCCACGTTTACATCCCTCGCCTCAACTTTCCTTCAGTTCTTTCAACTACCTGTACACTATCATGCAGGAGTAGAAATACTGTTGTCTTGTAGATAGAACATTGCTACGCACATCCCGATCATATCCATGAGTGGCATAAGTGATGTAGTCTCTGCAAGATAAGGCTTGATGACCGTATCTTTTTGGATTGGTTCCTGAAATCACTCCTCCCTCTCATAGCCAAGGACATGGCTTCTGAACGACCCTAGTCGGAGGAAGAAGCCATTCTAAAAGCACAGCAATTTGATTTGATCTATGCCCACTGTGGCTACTTGTATACCATCTTACCTGATGCTCCCCGCAGTGATTCCTCCTGGACTGACGCGCCGGGGGCATCCCACACTGTCGATGACATCATCGAACAAGTTGTGTCCCACAACCCACCATTTTCCATTATGCGCAATAATACCGGCCTCGATCTTTTGTGGGCCACATCTCACTTCGGAGCTACAACTTTGTATGCTCCCATGGCCCACCCCCACCACACTCATGGACCCTCATGTCCACCACATTGTTATGGTCATGCACCTTTAGCCTATCCACCTCTAGTTGCCCCCACTACGTATTACCATTAGTAGGCCACACATGCTCCTGTTCACTCACAAGCCCCGACAGCTTATTACCCACCACAGGAAGCGCTTGCTACACCACAACCTCCAGTCGCTCAGACTTATCCTCCAAACAACAACAACGCTACCCCCACCAACCAAAACCCTGATCAACCACTGAAAAGGGTAAGAACACCAATTTACGAACAAACCACCCATGTTCCATATGCGGAGTATACGGCCATTACACACACTTGCCCCCATTTGGAGCGAGCGCGCCAACTGTGGAATGATGACACCCAACGCCAAGGGCACGTGGCACAACCAGTGCCACCTACTCAACCACATTCCATGGTGCTGCAGAATGCTTTTCCCACACAAGGAGTGGTGAACACTCGTCCGTTGGATCCTCCTTAAGGAACCACAACACCACAACAACATATCACATATGCTGCACACACAAACCAACCGATGGATTCAAGTACTCATCATCTCCTTATGATGTCATCATCCAACATGAATCTCCAAACGCATCGAAACCAATACGCCCCCACTACACGTAAAAATGTTCTCCCTATGATTGAAAAACCAGTTCAGAATGCACCTACATCGTTCGTCTCCACAGTCAAACCTGAATTATACTCGGAATCACCTATGTCTTCCACATTCCAATCCATCCCACCCCCTTTGAAGATAACTGAGATATCTTATTTGTGCACCCTTTCGCATAACACACAGGTACCAAACCAACAACCACCTTTACTCCCACAACCACCCTCAGTGCCAACTCACGTAGGAGACACACCAATTCATACTATCCCATTTTTATTTCCCCCTTCAGGCGCCATCAACACACCAGTCATGGCTACACTTAATCTCCCAGGATTAACATGAGGACTACCTGTGTGGTACCTACCTGCACCAACCCCTCCCCCAACACCGAACGCCATTTTACAACTAGTGCAACCCATCAATACTTCTAACCGGCCACCCCCTATTGTAGCAAATATCCAGAACCGACCACCTACAACAGGGGCCACTGCATCAACATCTAGTAATGATCCCCCTGAAATCCACTACAATGGGGGCATAAGCCCACAAACTTACACCACTGGACCCACAACCTACACCACTGGACCCACAACCCGCACCACCCCACCGACTCCCAAGTTGGCGAAGAATCCCCCAACAATCTATGCTCCCCCCAAGTGCTCTTTGTGCGATGATATAGGCCATGCTACCCATCAATTTCCACAATTACCGGCACTTCAAGAGCATATGAAAATGTTGGATGATGACACTAACATTCCAGTTGTCAAACTCAAGCTGCCCCCTCAGCCTCGTGATAAATATTTGCATACCAACCACCTTTGTGTGATATGCGGCATCTACGGCCATTATTCACATCACTACCCTGATCTACTAGATTATAGAGCAGCACTATACGAACTGAATAATGCCGACCTAGAGATATCCCCTCTTCTCATTTAGGAAATATATCCCCCAAAATATTCCTCCTCGGAAGAAATTAACACCATTTACACGGTTTCCACTAGAGACCCCTCTGTCTGGTCGGCCCCTTCCACTGATCCCTTTGACACACATGTTCAACCCTTTCAAATCGATGAGGAAACCACATGTCCACAACATGGGGGCAGGCCCAAAACCTTGCCTACTCATCATCATCACAATTCTCGTTGGAGATATTGGGGGCATCCACCCCACAAGAGGAATCCCCCATTATCATATCATCACTTCAATATGCCACCCCGACCCACAGCCTCATGGTATACCCCCCCGCCGGTAGTTGGTCAATGCCCTGTTGATCCCTCTCTAAGACAGCACCTGCACCGCATTGACACCTCTGATTTAGGGGGCATAATAGATTACCTCGACCCTAGGATAGGGGGCATGATCAATCATTTTGAACCTTCCCCGTCACACCTATCTCAGTATTTCAATGATCCCATTGTTCAAACTAACACATATGTGATCCACAATCATAAACCCCATGCACATAGCATGGCGGAAGGTCATTAACCCTGCTCACTTTTTCACATGCATGATCTTAACCATTTTTTGAGGTCACATGTCACTTGTATATTTGATTTGATTTGATACACCTAGTATTCTTCGCCCGCGGGTCATCATTTCTTCCCACCTCTGCATCGTTGGCTTGGTGGGCTCACCTTTATTTGTAGCCATTTGTTAACCTAGTTTTTTCCTTTGACCATTTTGGATTCATTATGACCTCTGCTTTTCGCACCACTTGCAACACTAGATTCATATTTCCGTGCCTATGATGATGCTTGAGATCATTTCTCGCTCTCACAAAAAAATTTGGGCATTTTTTTTATGCCCCTCACCACCTCAATTTGCGTGCCACATCGGTCATTGTCAGTTTATTGGCGATTTTTATACAATCGGATTCAGTTTTTCAAACCCGTGATGATGCTTGAGATCATTTCTCGCTCTCACCCTCATAATTTTTCAGGAATATTTTCAAAAAGCCCCCCGTCGCCTCAGGTTGCATGCCACATCGGTCGTTTTGTCTGTTTTTGACGTTCTTTATATCAATGGATTCATTTTTCCGTGCTCGTGATGACGCTTGAGATCATTTCTTGCTCACACCATAAAAGAAAATATATGTGCTTCTATACCTCACCACCTTGAATTGTGTGCCACATCAACTGTTGTCAGTTTATTGATGATTTTTATACCATTGGATTCATTTTTTCGAACTTGTGATGATGCTTGAGATCATTTCTTGCTCTCACCACCATATTTTTCGGGCATTTTTTCACCCGCCCCTCGTCACCTCAGTTTATGTGCCACATCGGCTGTTGTCTGTTTTTGAAGTTCTTTATATCGCTGAATTCAGTTTTCCACGCTCGTGATGATGCTTGAGATCATTCTCGCTCTCACCATAAACCCTTTTTGACATTGTGTTCCTACACCTTATTACCTCGATTTGCGGGCCACATCGTCCGTTGTCGAGTTTTACAATTTTGTGCATCACAACTTATACATGAGCCATCCACTCCATCCATACCCCAATTATGGCATTTTTTTTCTATCATTCATCAACCCATAAGGAGGCCTCATCAAGTGTTCCCCCTATCACTATTCTTGGTTCCCATACTCTCCCTTTGATTGAACACTTTCTCCTTGCCTCTCCATTACTTTTGTTCGGTATAATTTTATCCTTTTTTCGGGCCAAGCAATTCCCTTACGAAAAAGGCACTTAGGGAGTTTCTGTTAAGCTCTTTTATGACTCCTAAAACAATCAAAAGATCACCGAGCAATCTTTCTTCCTTTCATGCTTGCTAAAGGTATCTGAAAGGGCATCTACCTGGTATAAGTTTACCTCTTTTTCGAACCTTGTAAACTAATTACGAAAAAGGAATACTCTAGTCACATTGGCAAGAAGAGTTCTCCATTTGCATCTTTTTATACTTTTTCGGGCCTTGGAGACTAACATACGAAAAAGAACACCAATGGAGTCTACTTACCACTTTTAGACTCTCTAAAATTGAAAGCAACCATGAGCAATTACTATCTTGGGCTCGTACAAATCCACAGGACGGTACTCCTCCACCAATTCAGAGTCTTCTTATCATTTTTAGACTCCTTAAAAATGAAAGCACTCACGAGCATGAACAGTCCTGGGCTTGCATAAATCCACAGGACAGTACCATTTCAGAGCACACTTTTATCGTTTCTTGGAGCTCATTAAAACCACGAAGAAGGACCCAACGGTGCTTTTCGGCGCCACAACAGATCATGTCTACTCATATGGCAGCTTCCCCATTATGGTCTCCTTTGTTCAGAGTATTCTACAGTATGTCACCCTGAAAATCTCCCCATAGCATCCATCAGCTTATCCCCCCAGAGTCACTTTAGTCTACAATACATACCCCTGATCCCTTAAAGCTATGACCCCCACACCTAAACATCAGTTTCATATGCTACCAGGTCAACAATGTCATCATGCTCTGAACAAAGGAAGTTTGAGTCCACCCACTCTATGACCCCAGTTATTCCCATCCTCACAGTATGTCAGTCCTACCATTAGTACTATCACACTTCAGTTTTACACCTCGCACTCCTATCAAGGAAACATCATCGCCTTGGTAGTTGTCGGTCTCCCTCTGTCGATGCCAACCAAATCTATTCCAGAGGATAGACCCAGAGGTCCCTGTGCCTTGGACTCATCACCATTAGTGATGAGTGCCTACGGATCATTTTGAAAGGAGTCCTCAATGCCTCTCCAAATGATTGTTTCTCACATGCTCGACTTCAACACCTTGATCGCATCATCGAGACTCGTACAGGGTATCGGTCCTTTCAGTTATTTGTTGAAGACCCCAGATATCACCTGACTCTACCACATTTATGAGTCTTTTTTAGAAAACAATTAGTTACACATTCCTATGGATATCCGGGTTGCGCTCAGCGATAGTTTTCAAGATGTACCCCAGTTTTATACTCCCTGGAGTATACAGTTACATAAATTCCTCAGAGATTGGCTCACAATCTATGAGTCCTTACAGATGTTGGACACCTTCAACTCCAACAGTTCATCAACCCTTCTGAAACCTTTTTCAGAATGGTTGTTGCTCTTTTCCAGTGTATCAGTTATTGAGATCAGTCATGGTATGATCACGAATACGTCCCAGCATTATGTCCCCTCTAGACCATTATGATGTACCAACAGATTTTTATGTATTATTCAGGTCCCCCTTCTTGGGCCTAATTTTTATGTATATGTCTTGACACGAGCATGGGTATGCCAGCCTTGTCCATTATTAGAGATTATTCCTCATTCATTTTGAGGCCATGTATTTTTTCAGTTTTTGCAGCTTCCAAGGGTCCATTGTTCCAGTCTCCAATCGGTCTCTTCACTTCTCCAAACCCCAGGAAAAAAGGCAAAAGAACTATGATGTCTATCGGCCATATGATGAGCTCCTGCCCTCACACATCAGGGGGCAATCTGTTAACACCCAAAAAGTGCTCACTAGCTCACTCCCTTATTCACATGACCCATTTGTCCACTTTTTCCACCATTTGAGCCTCTAAAACCTTCAAAAGGTCACCAAAAAGACCATAATACCCCTTTTTCCCCTCAAAATATGTATTTTTCCTCAAAAATCCTTCAAAAAGGGTCCAAAATTCCCAAAAATATTAAAAGGGAATAAAAATATTCAAAATATTCAAAAAAAGAAAAAAGAGGGAAAAATAGACCTAAACCATGTTGGTCCATACCATTGGTTTCCTTAAAACCATAATGGTATTACACATCACCCAAAAACTATAAAAAGGTGATAGGGGCTCCTCATTATTCATCCACATTTCATCCTATCCTTATGTTGCCAAATTCCCTTTGAGAGCCATTGCCTCCCATTTCGAGTTTGAAGAACCCCATTGAAGCATTGGAGAAGAAGAGACCATTGGACATTGGAGCTTCTCAACCTTGGAGCTGCTCAACACTCACCATCCTCACCATTTGAGGTAATACAAAAGATTAAATTTTTTAATTTCTTGCTTTTGTCATAGGTCTTATTGCTTATATTTTGAAATCTAGTTTTTTACTTCTTTATACATGTTTATGTTAGATCATATTATATTAGTTTATTCATAGTTGTTTTTGTTTTATATTGAAACTGCTATTACAAGTTAATAGGTGCATCCTTGCACATGCTTGGTTGAAAAACCAAGCAACACAAAGATCTCACAGATAGTTGTTAGATAATATAAATGCATTTACAGCAGGAGATAAAAGATATCAAAGATAACCTTGATTGAAATAAAACATCCCATTACTCATTTAACACAGCACATTTGCAGAGGAAATGAAAGCATTCACAACTTAGGAATAATCCAGGAAAGTCAAGAACGATCTCACCGTATTCATATGAAATTTGTAGAAATAATCCAGCAGACATTCAACATATCCCAAGCAAAACGTAGTGCAGGCTTTCCCAGGAAAAATGGAGCTTTCTTTATTGATGCAGTAAAATAATTCACGTACAGCATAAGTTTGTCCTTTCACCTGCCAAAAATCCTTTCTCATCTCTTCTATTCCTATATTTATAGATTTTACAAAACTTGTCTCTCCTCAAAACCTAACCCTAGGGGAACACAAAAGTTTATCCTCTAGTTCCTAAAGAGATAAAAGACATTTCCAACTGTTTTACAACATATTTATACAATAAACAAATTCCACCTATCTTTTCTCAAAATTACAATAAAACAAATTAAGCTCCTGATGGTCCTGCCGCTTCAGCTGATTTCTCTACACCTGCTGGCTCGCCCCCTTCAGTAGGCCTACTTTCTTTTAATGGTTTGTCCAGCTCTTGAATATAACTGCCGCACTCGCTAATTTCTCGCAGAATGGTATTTCCCCACTCAAAGATTATTACTTTCAGCGCTATTTCGTGCTTACGCAAATCTGATTTGACATTTGCTACTCCCGCTACAACCGCCTGAGCAAGATCTTCTAGGAAATAGGCATGGATAGAGATTTTCCCAATGAACTAGTGGAGGTCCTCCAAGGTTAGTACCTCTATCTTCTTCAGATATTCTAATTATGTACTTAATTTACCCTGCAGTTCTGCTAAACGTTGCTCCTTCTCTAGAAAATCATAAATGGTCTAAGGTAAAACCATATGACATTTATCATGGGTCTCCTGGATCTTGGAGTAGAAAGTGTGGTAGCTTTTGACGGTCTTCCGGATCTCAAGACTTAACCTGGCACCACAATCCCTGCAAAACTCGAGGACTTTTATATCCACGTCCAATTCATTAGCAATTCTAAAACACAAGCTTAAGGGGAATCCAGATCTCCCTTTCCTCCACTCAAATTACTCTTTTATTTCTACCACACGATGTACATACTTATTCTTCAACTTTAGCGCCTCGACCTCGATCGTTGTCATCCTTTTTATCATTTCTTTCACTCTGCATACTTCTTTTGAAATCAATACTAGTGATTGATGAGTCTTTTCTTGCATGTCACAGGTGTGTTTGCAAAATGTAGTTAGATCCTGCTTCCTTTCATTTGCTTCTTTGAGCCGGTTTAACAGCTCTACCTTTTCTTGTGTCAACCTTTCAAACTAAGGATTGAAGAACTCAATTTGCTTAACACTTCTGGCTTCATGACTCTCCAATTCTGCTACGTGAGCTTTTAAGTCTTTCTGCTCGCCTTCCGAGATTGCCAACTGTACTTCGAGTTCATTCCTTTTATTTTCGAGCTGGAGAATTCGCAAAGCTGTTTCTTTCTCCTCTTCCTGAAGCTTCTTGCATATTAACCTTAAATCGTTTCCTTCTAACACCTGTTTCTGCATGTTACCTTTTATTTTGAAACACAATTCCCTGTATTTCTTAGCTTCTTCCACCAGTCGGTCAACATTATCTTTACTAGCCTGAGCTGAAGCCACACTGCATGCTGCTGTGAAACTAGGGTCGGTGTCAGTCCCTTTAAAGAGCGGGGTTTCTGATACTCTGATTTCCAAACAACCTTCTTCAGTTCTCATCCTCTTCTCTAATCTCTCTACAATAACCTTCCTCTTGCTATCATAAAAGACAGAATCCAGGTTGGCCACTTGGCATTGCTTTGAAGGAGTGTATGGGGTAAGTGCTATCTCTTCAGTTGCGACAACCCCTTCATTAGCTATCCCTAGTTGGTTTATTTTTGATAGATTCATGTCTATAGCTTGTGGATTAGACTTTCCTTGTTCCCCAACTTTCTTGGACTCTTCCTCTTCTCTTGATTTTTATGTTTCTTCCTTATCTTCTTTCTCCCTCATCTCCCGTAACTTTTCGGCTTCCTCTTGCTTGATTCTTTCGGCCTCTTCCTTTTGCAATTTGGAAGCTTCTACTGCTTGAACCCTTTCAACTTCTATTCTCAGTGCTTCTACTACTTGTTGCTGCTGAGCTTTGGCAGCTTCCGCATCTTGCTGCTTTTTTTATTCTTGCTCCCTTTGGATCTTTTGATTTCCTTGTTCTTGGAGCCTTTCAGCTTCTTCTTTCTTCTTCTTCTCAGACTCTTCCAATTGCTTAGCTGCTACCTCCTGGAATTGTTGGTTTTCCTGCTCCTTTTGGTTAAGACCAACCGGTTTAGAATTGGAGCTAGCTCCGCCTAAGGGACGGTAACACTTCCCCAACTCAGTCATATTTCTGGAACCTCGAAGGAATTCCTCACCCTAGTACCGATGGTGAGCGTACTCAAAAGTATCTCTGTGAAGAGAGCAATGCTTGACTATATTTCTATCGGGATCATGCCTCCTGAAGGGCTTTGTGCCGAATTGGAAAACTTCCAAATATTGAGAAAATAGTTCACCATCCTTTTCCTTCTGGAGAGTGTATGCACCGATGGTGAATGGCATTGGTGGGTAGAGAGATTTCTTCTTATCACAGAGGACCCAACTGACTCCATCTATGAAAAGTTTCCTTATAGCTTCTTTTTGCACGACAAAGTCCGTGGCGTATCGAGGCAACAAAGATGGTGCTTTAGTCCCTCCACTCATCCTGATATAGGTGCCCTCGAACGAGAATTAATAATATCCATATTTCTCTATGATAGGCATTGCGTTTTCCGACAAAGAATTTGGCTCTTCTTTAAAGATGAGCTAATATAAAGGCATAATGAACTTTTCACAGATTTGGGTGTAATGCTTTGCATACTTGTTCTCCCATGTGACTTGATAATCGACAAAGAGAGGGGACTCCTTCCTGCTCTAGATGCAGCTTAGGCCAAGGAAAGAGTGCTTGCTCAATAAGCAATCTATTAGATACGAAGACATGAAGAAATCAGCTTTCTTATGGGTCAAGCCTCCTTGGGTAGCAGTTAAAAGTGAGGCCATACTATCTGATATTATGTCGTCCCAATTGAAGATTGTATCGGAAGTAGCTACATGGACCATTACTGGCACCCAAACAAGATTTTATACATTTCTATTTGGCATGCCAAAAATTTGGCTCAACATCAGGGCGATGAGCCTGTAGGGGGTCCTTAGAAGTGCACTCTCATATTCTCCATTGTTTCTTCTTCTTATTTGCTTCTCAACTATCAACATCTTCCGAGTGGCTTCCAAAGGGTCCATGGTTTTCTTTGCTATCCAATCATCGTTTAGCCAGGACCTAGCCTGGGCTAACTTATAGGTAGCCATTATGTGATCTGGAGCGAAAGATGCAAGAATCATCCTGGTGTTGTCATTAATGAATCTCTGGTCAGTCCTCACATGAGGAATTATCCAGCCAATAACTTCTAAGCATGGGAAAATCCCAGGACGAGTTGCTGCTTTGTGAAGGCCAGACCTCTTGATATTCGAATAGACCATGTTTTCTTCTAAGGATGCATTGGGGTAATGTTGATCCCTGATAAATCTGTATAGCTCGCCCCACTGATATTCCAGGGCGGATCCTGGGGCTACTCCGATGATGGCTTGCGTGTCGCCAAACATGGTTTCGAGCAAGGTATCCAACAAGATCTGTACATCCGAATCTGGGTCAGCAAGCCTAGCTTTCTGTCTAGTAGACCGCCTGTGCATGTCAAACCTGCGTTGGCATTGAGAGGACAAATGAGAAGTTGACAAATTCATGAGAAACCATTGTTAGTGAATCAACACATCATTCAAATTCATGGTGCTAAGCCGAAATTAAGTATGTATGAGTGTTGGTTTTCAATTTTAAACCAATCTTTCAGAGACAACAGTAACGAGGAGGAGCATTTAAACAAAAACATCCATGCAACGACTCAAAAAAATAGTTAAACAATACTGAACATTGCTATCTAGCATTTGACAATATCTTATGATAAATTCAATTACTCCACTGGCACTAGTTCTTGGAAAACATAATCATGCAAAGCGCTGTTACTGTGGGGTAAGGAACTTTCCCGAAATACCACTTGAATTTTTCTAGGTTCAGCTTTTAGCAATAAAATGAAAGCTAGGAGGGAGCTTTTTAAATCACAAAAAAAACAATCGACATGCCATATTGCATGCACGCAGAATGCGGTTCTTTTGGGTCATGATTTGATGGGAACAAATAGAAACAATTTTGTGCTCTATCAGTTTTACGAGAGGTCGACCTAATAGGAAAAGGAGTTCTCATTGGGCACAGGGTTCTCACAAATCACACGAAAACGGGAGGGATTCATGTGTTATAACAGATTGGGTTTGGCCTCAAGGACCATCAACAAAAACAACTTTAATGCAGAAAAATTTAGCTTTTAACGGAGTTTCCTTCCGAAAAAAACCAAAGGGAAGGAATGAGCACCTACCTGTCAGTCTTATAATGGCTCCCTACAGTCAATGAGTGTACCCAGGTTAGTGATAGTCTGAACGCTTCCAATGGCGAAT
This sequence comes from Larix kaempferi, assembly GCA_027924585.1. NCBI lineage: Eukaryota > Viridiplantae > Streptophyta > Pinopsida > Pinales > Pinaceae > Larix > Larix kaempferi. Next base: position 5,474,420 of record BSBM01000666.1, on the reverse strand, counting down.
GGAAAATGCTTCTCGGTCTTGGAAAGATTGGAGAAGGAAAACCCCTTTCTATGAATATATAGCATGAGAAATTAATCCCCACGGGATGCCCAGTTGGAGGTTTAATGGGCACGTGGCTCAATCCAAATGTTAATTAATTCGTACAGGGCTACAATGAATTCTCGCCAACTACCTCTTCCCGTTTTCCAAAAAGGGGCTGCGCCGCGGTTGGCGAGTCAACTGGTAATTCCTGCGCTTTGGGCGGTGATTATAAAGATAACTCTTGCGATCAAAAGTCGCAACAGGGTTGAAACGAGGGTCAGGGATTTTTAAACTGAAACTCAGTGCAACTGTCGGCAAAGTTAGTCCTAGAATTTGTGACCAAAAAGCGCGACGGAGAAAACGAGACTAAGGTCGAGGAATGGCACAAAAAGGAAGGCAGCGACTTTAAGGCCAAGAACTGTGCAATGGTCGGATCATTTGGCTTTAAGATCTACAACCGATCTGCACAAAGTTAAACTTTTCAATTTGGTGCAACCATTGGCCAATTTAACATTAAGAACTGTGCAACGAGCGGCCATTTTAGCATTAAACTTTGCGATCAGCGTGGGAAAAAATGAAAACAAAACGAGCGCATTTGGTTGGCAAAAATAAGGCTAAAATTTGTGTAATGTGTCACAAATTTAATCATTAAGAAAAGCAAAACTGTTGGCAGAGATAAGGTCGAAAAGTGCGCAATGTGACTGAGGAAAAAGATTTAAAATCTGCGAGCAAAACTGACTAAGAGAGAACTTTGCCTTAGCAGAAAAAGAAAAATTTGCTGAAAAAAAGAAATGACTTGAAGAGTTACATCAAACAAGCTTCAGAAGACCAAAGTAATTCCTTAAAAAACAGAAGGAGGGGCCCTAATATTTACAAAATTTTGGGAGGGGTGTTGCAGCAACAACAATTGGCGATTCGCTAGTGAACACAGATCTCTGAAACAAACTCTTCTCATGATCAAAAAACTTACAAGCAGCTAGCTCCATGCGTAACAAAATGCCTTCATAGTTCAACTTCTGTGAATGCAGTGATCACTCTTATCATAATGGTCATTGGGGAAAAGGTAAATTAGACTCAGACTTCTTTACAACTCTCTCAAGGCTAGAGTGTGGAGTTCATTTTGAAATCTATCTTTCATATGCCAACTAATATAGGACTCCACAGGATCGTAATCAATATCTCACAGACATATTCATTTGTTCCTCATCCCCATGCTAACTGCATCCTTTTGGATGTTTCTTAATTGACGACTTTTTATGTTTGAGCCTTCCAGAAATAAATTTCTTCAACTTTCAATACTTGATTTAGGTTCTTCAATCCATATTGTCCTTTTGTGTGAGCGGGATTTATTTGATTACCATGCTTCACGGACAGAGAAGAACGTTGCTGGGATGGATTATTTGAACAGCTCCCCTGATTGAATGCTTCTAGCTTCTCTCAGTCGTGCTTTAATTGAGGCGAGAATTTCTGGAAAACAGAATCTTTGATATAATCATTTTTTGTCTTTTATTTGTAGCAATGGGATCATTTTAAATACCATAGATCTATGAGACACGCTTCCTTTCCATGGGTCCATCATAGTGAACTTCCTAAGATAGGAATTAATGTTAGAGTGCATGGATCCCTAAGATAGTAAGAAGGAAATGTTAAATCTTAGTTATTTAACTGGGGTTATTTTGACCAAGCAGAAAAGGATCTCTTCATTCCTAGACGCCACTCAATGAAAGAAAAGTCACGAAGATACATTTTCTTTATAAGTGCAATTATGCCTTTCAAAATTTTGAGATTTGTTCGGAGTCCTATCTCACTGCTAAGCCAAGAGTTGGGCTAGGATTTATTAAAGAAAGAATAAAGAAACTTGAGCAGAGAGTAAAAAAAAAAAAACAGCTTAAAGGCTGCAGAAAACAACAAAACAGAAAAACCATGAAAAGACAACAACAACACTTATTTATGTACAAAAATTCCCCATGGGACTATGCGAAGTACTGCTTTAAAGCGAGGCCGTTGAGAGGGAGATTCACTTCCTCTCCTTGCAAGTCTCTCAATTTATACGTCGAAGGGCCAAGATTTTCGGAAATATGATAAGGGCCAACCCATAAATGTTGAAACTTCATGTGCATTCCCTTACCATCATGTGGATGATCCCATTTTAGAACTAAGTCACCTACTTCGAAACTCCTCTTGCCCAATTTCCATTTACCAAACCACCTTTTGACTATGTCTTGGTGTTGGTGGAACTTGTCTTTGGCTTTAAGCCGAGATTCTTCGAGCTTCAGAAGGGTATCAATTCTTGATTGTAGGACTTGACTACTAGAACCTCGAGATCCTTGGGCCAATTGCAAGGATGGGAGTAAAATATCCGGAGGGAGGATGGCTTCCTTACTGTAGACTAGGGTGAACGGGGAAACTCCTAAGGCATTCTTTGGGGTGACTCTGTCTACCCATAAACCATTTGGGAGGGTTGTATGCCAACTTCTATGATTTTCAATCATAGTTTTCTTAAGAATTCGAATGAGGTTCTTATTGGTAGACTTAGCTAATCCATTTCCTTAGGGATAGTAATTGGATGAATAATGTAATTTAATCCCTTTCTCATAAACAAATTCATTGATCTTGATAGACGAAAAATAAGTTGCATTATCAAAGACTAGGGAAATTGGAACCCCAAACCTGGTTATGATGTTTTCTTCCAGGAATTTGATAACCGCATCTTTGTTAGCTTTGTGCAGCGGAGCCACTTCCGTTCATCTCGTAAAATAATCCATAGCCATCAGAATATACAGATGTTGCAGTGAGGAATTCGGGTTTATCTCACCAATAACATCTATGCCCCACTGCTCGAATTGTTCAGAGATGATAACTGGCTACAAAGGTCCTACTGACTTCAGTAATCTCCTAGCACTTCTTTGACATATATCGCATTTCCGGGCATAAGCATGAGAATCCTTGAAAAGAGTGGGCCAATAATACCCAAATCTGATAATTTTATGAGCTGTAGTATCTCCAGAATAATGTCCCCCAACGGGGCCATCGTGTAATTCTTTGACAACACTATTAGTATCCTCCTTCTCCAGACATCTAAGAAAAACTCCATCATAGTTCTTCCTAAAGAGTACTCCATCAATGATCTGATAGGCTGTTGATTTCAGACGAAGTGCTCTCCTTTTCTTAGAACTGCAGTGTTCTAGCAAATATCCTTGCTGCAAATAATGTACTAGGTCTCTATACCAAGATTCAGGAGCCGTGAAAATGGGACATACTTCAATCATATTCAATTCTGCTTCATTTTCCCAAATCAACTCCTCATCAACCAGGTCTTCAGTGAGTAATTTGCAAAACCCCTAACCCTTAATGATTGTGGTGGGTTTGAATTCCAAATCATATTCCTGAAGAGTGGTGACCCAGTTTCCTCTCCTTTCTCCCAATTCTTTCTGAACGAACAGAGATCTGACGGCGAGGTGAGGGACTATGACTTTAGTTATGTTTTTTAGAATATATGGCCTGAACTGCTTTACCGCTTTGAATACTGCATACGCTTGCTTATCTACAACAGGGTAGTTTAGTTCATCACCTTGCAGACCAGTTCTCATAAAATAAATTGGATATTCATCTCCTGATTCTACCTTTTAAGTGAGCACAGCTGCGAGAGAGTTATCTGAAGCAAAGGTGTACATAATGAAATCCTTTTCGAAATCCGGACTTCTTAAAGAAGGTGCATTAGCTATGGCATCTTTGATTTCTTTAAAAGCCACTTTCTCCAAGTCTGTCCACTTGAACTGTACACTCTGCTTTACCATTTGCTGCAAAGGTTTAACGATATGAGTGAAGTCAGGCACGAACCTTCGAACAAAATTAATGGTGCCCATGAATGATTGCATAGATTTTTTTATTGTGGGGCATGGGAATCTTGCTGATAGCTTGCACTCTCTCTTGATTTATTGAGATTCCCTTCTTTGAAATGATATGACCCAAGATTTTTCCCTCAAGAACAGTGAAAACACTTTTCTTGGGATTTAAAGAAATACCATATTCCCTGCAGCGATAAAAAATCTGCCTCAAATGGAGAACATGGTCTTTTTTTTTGAGAAAATGTTCAAATCATCTAAGTAAACTACAACACACTGACCACCCAATCCTCGGAAAGCAATGTCCATGGCTCACTAAAAAGTAGCTCCTGTGTTTATCAAGCCGAATGGCATTCTGTGATAAGCAAAGGTTCCCCACTTTGTACAAAAAGTGGTTTTCAGTCAGTCCTCTTTCGCTACTAACACTTGATTGTATCTAGAAAAACCATCTAGTAGGGATAAAAGCTCTGATCCTGACACCATCTGTAGAATTTGATCCATCGGGGGCACAAGATAGTTGTCTTTATCGGAAGCTTTATTCAAGTTTCGGAAATCCACACACAATCTAATTACTCCCGATTTCTTCCGGACGGGGACTAGATTAGCAACCCACTCAAAATGTCGGAGTTTAAAAATAATCTCTGCATCTAACAATTTATTCAACTCCTTTTGAATTAGAGGCTGAAGAGTCGGATGCATTCTTCTTAATTGCTGTTGAAATGGCTTAACGCTTGCCTTCATTGGTATTATGCATTGAATATGCGAGTATCATATGTATTTAGGTACTCATAAGTCCACGCAAAGACATCCTTACACTGCTGAAACAGTTTGATGAACTTATCTCTCTCGCCTGACGAGCAACATTTACCAAGATTGACATATTTTGGTTCAGCCTCTGTACCTAGATTTACCAATTCATGCTGCATGGAGGAGCTGTGAGTTTTAGCATTTACTGGCCTCTTGAACTTGTTATGTAGATCAAACAAACTTTCAAGAGATCTCACTCCCTTGGGCATGAAATTTCCTTTAACAGCATCTTTACTTTGCAGATCTGAATCATGCTTCTCTTCATCTATTATGGCTTCATGGAAGACATCTTCATTTGTCAAGAAGCTAATGATCTGATCATCTTCATCAAATACTCTAAGATTTGTAATGTTATCCGGAATAGATGGCCTGGAAATCAATTCAATAGAGTATTTGTTATTAGTAGGGACTAATCTGGAAGCAGAGGTGGATAATATATCAGCTGCAACATTCTGCAATCTAGGAATGGAATTTATATTGAAAGCATCAAAACATGAAATCAGATTCCATACCTCAGACTGATAACCCTTTAAGTGTGGTGAAAGGCAGTGAATTGTATCTCTCACTTTCCTGACAACTATCTTTGAATCACCGAATCCTTTCAAATATTTAACATTTAAACCAATAGCTTTCTTTAACCCATGGACCAGAGCTTCATATTCAACAGTGTTATTCATACACTCAAATTCTAATCTACAAGATAAAAAAATGCTTGTTGGCTTCAGGATCAATTAAAACACAACAAGCTCCGGATCCCTCTTGAGTTTTGGAACTCTCAAAGTATAGAACCCAAAAAACATTTTCTGGTTTAACTAAGTTAGTATCATTACCACCTATGTCAGTAACTAATCCTACTATTTTACAATCAATATCATCATCTCGAGAAAATTGAAGGAGATCAGACTGTTCGTCTGAGTCATGGCTAACGTCTTCGGATTGATAGTTACCTGGTTCAATTTCTAAGAAATAATTTCCCAAAACTGAAGATGAGAAAGCTACAGCTTCATTCTTTTCCTCTAACTGAGTTACATTTTGTTTCATGTGGGGTTCTCTAAGTATTTTAATCTGATTTTTCCTATTCTGGTATGGCAGCCATAAATGAGACCAGTCTGTTGCAAAGTAGCCATTTAGTTTCGTAGACCAGTCCCTGCTTAAAATAAAATTGTAAGCTTCGGGAATATCAACCACCATTATATCAATAAATTGGAAAACCCTAGGGTCTACTGATAGTGTAATAAGCACATCTTTCATTTCTCCAATGACCTTAACAGCAGTTCTATCCAACTGTATGATTTGAGATGGGGATGGGATTGATTTTCCATTAATTGTTTTGCAAATTGACAAAGGCATGACATTTGAAGAAGCTCCGAAATCTACCAAACAATTATGCACATTATGATTAAAAATTTCAAAGGTCAACAGAAAAGGCAAAGTCTGTGATCGAGATTTCCCACCAATGCTAGCTTTGTTTATCTCGGGGTTGTCTTCCATGTTTTCTACCGAAGTACTAGCTTGTGGGTCAAAAGATTCCAACAACTTCTTTCTTTCTTGGGGCAGATTACACATATCAAATATAGATACATTTGCTTTCACTTTCTTGATGTCTTCGATTATGTCATATCCCAAATCACATTCTTTTGAAACTTTTGGCTGATTTTTTGTTTTGTTCTATGTAACTTTTGGCTGTTTGGTTATTTCTGCACTTGGTTTTTTTGTCACGGCTGGGTTTGACTTAGGCTGAGGTGAAATGACAGTTATGTGCCGCTTTGTCAATTCCTTCACAACCTTGACTTTAGGTGCATCAATGTTTTGATCAAGTACCGAGCCTTTACTTCTAGTGGTGACATTAATTGATGTTGTTTGAAATTCATCAGCAAGATCTTCGGAAGAAGGCTCTTGCACGGGTTCCCAATCCCATAGGACCATTGCGGTATCTGGAGCGGGTTCTTCCTGCTCAAAAATCTGTTCTTCCTGAGGATTTTTCTGATCTGTTAGCTGAGCATCTGATATTTGTTTCATCACCAAGCTAATTGAATTTATCCACTGTGGACAAGTTTTTTCTGAGTGTTGTTCTTGATGGAAGGTACAGAAATGACCCATGCTCACTTCATTTAAATTTAGAACAACATAATTGTCTACAGGTGGAATCAGTTGTCTACTTTCTTCCCAGTGTTGGTTGCCTTATCTTTCTCTAGATCTACAATTTTATTAGAAAGTTTTTGCTTCATTTTGACAATATTTTCCATATTTGTTGATGGTTCCTCCTTATTTCTGGTTAACAAAAAGGGCTTCTTAATAGCTGCTTGCTTTGTTTCCAGATCCAGAGCATGCTTAGCAATGTTGTCTGCTTCTTCTTCTACCTTCTTGGCTTCTTCGAAGTTTTCTATCAAGGTAGTTTTCTTTGTCCTCTTAACAAACATTGCTAGGGGAGGATCAAGAGTTGTTGTATAATATTCAACTAAAGATTCTTCAGCGGGTTTTGTTGCATCACTGAAATTGTTCAACAATGTAGTGAATCTTTGATTAAATTCTTGAACCTTCTCTTTCTTCTCCATTCTCATGGACAACAATTCTTTCATTAATGTAGCGACTCTTTTCTGATTCACATACTTTTTTAAGAAACATTTCTCAAAATCATCCCAAGACGATATTGAACTAGCCCGTAAACTAAAATACTAGCAGGAAACTTTGGGTTCGAAAGTGTAAGGAAATAGTCTGCAGACAACATCTTTGTGTTCTACATTTAAAAGATTCAAAGCCAAATAGAAACTCTTAGGATGATCTTCAATAGAGACACCTTTCCCAGGGTCGTACTTAGGCAAAACCTTTCCTGGATTCTTGGGCAGATCGTGGAAAGACCCAGCTAGATTCAGCGCTCCTCTTGCCCTCCATGTAGATACAGCCATGGCTCTAAGTGGAGAATGCGGCGGAGTGTTGTGTGGAAAATTACGTGGAGGATGTGGTTCCTCTAGATATGGAGGAGTTTCAATTTTGATTTCTCCAAGAGGCTCTGTGATTTCCTCCAAAGATAGATCCACTAACTCTTCTAAGTTTTGAACAAGAACTCAATCCCTTGTATACTGCATTTCCCTTCTAGGGGCTCTTCTTCTGGGGAGTAGGGGAATCGCATTAAAACCACCAAGATCCCTAACATATGCACGGGTATGCCTTCTTAAATTCGCTACTTAAGCAAAAGGAACAACATACAACTTTTCTTGCTATTCAATTTCAGAATTGGGATCTTCTTGGTTTCTTGATTCCAGAATGAAATCATCTGGAACAGCTGTTTCAAGCGGGTTTTCAGTGGGATCTCTCATAACGAAAGGATCTCCTCTTCCAGCCATGCATTGGTGGCCCTCCTTCTAGCACCAAAAATTGTTGATGCCTCAAAAATTGTAGCATCAATCAGCAAGGGATTCTCCCCGGTAAACAAGCCCAATTAGATCGCTCACCATTTGGTATAGGGAATCCGTTTGGTTAATGGCCCGACTACCATATAAAATTTAAATATTTGTTTTCTTTTCACCGGTTGCGGCCCGATCCACCATTTATGTATTTTATTTGTAAGATAATATGCAAGTGCTCTAAACTAAATGCATGAATTTAAGCAAATATGATCTAAAATTGTTTTAAGCAAATTTAATCTATCCTTGCAAGGAGCAAACTGAAAAAATATGAGTAATATGCTGGAAATTCACCCAAAGATCTCACAGATTGTTGTTAGATAATATAAATGCATTTATAGTAGGAGATCAAAGATATCAAAGATTACTTTGATTGAAATAAAACATCCCATTACTCATTTAACACAGCACATTTGCAGAGGAAATGAAAGCATTCACAACATAGGAATAATCCAGGAAAGTCAAGAACGATCTCACTGTATTCGTATGAAAATTGCAGAAATAATCCAATAGACATTCAACATATCCCAAGCAAAATGTATTGCAAGCTTTCCCAGGAAAAATGGAGCTTTATTTATTGATGCATTAAAATAATTCGCGTACAACATAAGTTTGTCCTTTCACCTGCCAAAAGTCCTTTTGGCTCAGCATTAGGGCGATGAGCCTGTATGGAGTCCTTATAAGAGCACTCTCAGATTCTTCGTTGTTTCTTCTCCTTATTTTCTTCTCAACTATCAACATCTTCCGGGCGGCTTCCAGAGGGTCCATGGTTATCTTTTCTATCCAATCATCGTTCAACCAAGCCCTATCCTGGGGTAACTTGTAGGTAGTCGTTATGTGATCTGGAGCGAAAGATGTGAGACTCATCCTGGTGTTGTCATTAATGAATCTCTGGTCAGTCCTCACATGAGGAATTATCAAGCCAATAACTTCTGAGCATGGGAAAAGCTTGGGACGAGTTGCTGCCTTGTGAAGGCCAGACCTCTTGATATTCGAATAGACCATGTTTTCTTCTAAGGATGCATCGGGGTAATGCTAATCCCTGATAAATTTGTATAGATCACCCCCTGATATTCCGAGGCAGATCCTGGGGCTACTCTGGTGACGGCTTGTGTGTCGCCAAACATGGTTTCAAATGAGGTATCCAACAAGATCTGTACGTCTGAATACGGGTCAGCAAGCCTAGCTTTCTATCTAACAAACCACCTGTGCATGTAAAACCTATGACGGTATTGAGAGGACAAATGAGAAGTTGACAAATTCATGAGAAACCATGAGCGAATTAAGACATCATTCAAATTCATGGTGCTAAGCCGAAATTAAGTATGTATGAGTGTTGGCTTTCAATTTTAAACCAATCTTTCAGATACAACGGTAACAAGGAGGAGCATTTAAACAAAAACATCCATGCAACGACTCAAAAAAACAGTTAAACAATACCGAACGTTGCTAGCTAGCATTTGACAATATCTTATGATAAATTCAATTACTGCACTGGCACTAGTTCTTGGAAAACATAATCATGCAAAGCGTTGTTACTATGGGATAAGGAACTTTCCCGAAATACCACTTGGATTTTTCCAGGTTCAGCTTTTAGCAATAAAATGAAAGTCGAGAGGGAACCTTTTATATCACAAAAAAAAAACGACCGACATGCCATATTGCATGCGTGCAGAACGCGGCTCTTTTGGGTCGTGATTCGACGGGAATGAATAGAAACAATTTTGTGCTCTATCAGTTTTACGAGAGGTCGGCCTAATAGGAAAAGGAGTTCTCACTAGGAACAGGGTTCTCATAAATCACATGAAAACGGGAGGGATTCAGGTGTTATAACGACGTGGGTTTGGCCTCGAGGACAATCAACAAAACCAACTTTAAAGTAGAAAAATTGAGCTTTTAACGGAGTTTCCTTCCGGACAAAACCAAAGGGAAGGAATGTTCACCTACCTGTCAGTCTTAGAATGTCTCCCTACAATCGACGTGCGTACCAATTTTAGTGACAGTTTGAATGCTTCCAATGGCGAATGGGAAACGTTTCTCGGTCTTGGCAAAATTGGAGAAGGAAAACCCCGTTCTATGAATATATAGCATGAGAAATTAATCCACACGAGGTGGCCAGTTGGAGGTTTAATGGGAACGGGGCTCAATGAAAACGACAATTAATCCGCATGGGGATACAATGAATTCTCGCCAACTACCTCTTCCTGTTTTCCAAAAATGGGTTGCGCCGCGGTCGACAAGGCAACTGGTAATTCCTGCGCTTTGGGCAGCGATTATAAAGGTAACTCTTGCGATCAAAATCCGCAACGGGGTTGAAACGAGCATCGGGGATTTTTAAACTGAAACTCAGCGCAACGGTCGGTAGAGTTAGTCCTAGAATTTGCGACCAAAAAAGCATGATGGAGAAAACGAGACTAAGGTCAAGGAGTGGTGCAAAAAGAAAGGCGGCGACTTTAAGGCCAAGAACTGCACAACGGTCAGAGCATTTGTCCTTAAGATCTGTGACCGATCTACGCAAAGTTAAGCTTTTCAATTTGGTGCAACCATCAGCCGAGTTAACATTAAGAACTACGCAATGGGCTACCATTTTAGCATTAAAATTTGCGATCATCTTGGGAAAAAATGAAAACAAAATGAGCACATTTGGTCGGAAAAAGAAGGCTAAAATTTGCGCAATGTGTCACAAATTTAATCATTAAGAAAAGCGCAACTGTTGGCAGAGATAAGGTCAAAAAGTGCGCAACGTGTCATAGGAAAAAGATTTAAAATCCGCGACCAAAACTGAATAAGCGATAACTTTTCCTTAGCAGAAAAACAAAAATTTGCTGAAAAAAGGAAAAGACTTGAAGAGTTACAACAAACAATCTTCAGAAGACCAAAAGACTTCCTTAGAAAATTGAAGGAGGGGCCCCAATATTTACAAAAAAATTTTGGGGGGGTGTTGTAGCAACAACAACTTGTCATCATCTGCTGGAGGAAAATTAAGTTTTCATCTACATGCTTAGAGAATTTGTAAGAAAATTCTCGAGGCATATATTTTTTGTAGTTATTTATGGCGTTGATTCTCGAAGCCTAAGTAGAGAAAGAATGATAAGCTATGAATTGCAGATCTTGAAATATATAGGAAATTCAAATTTTTATGTTGTATAAGACAAAGTAACAAGAGCTGTGAATAAGTGGAAAGTTCTCTTATGCATTAGCTTGGGGGGACCTGAAGGGAGCAAGGGTTCTCTAAAAACATGTTTCAGGGAGTAAAATAAATGTTGAAAATTGATATGCTTGGAATAATGTCAAATGTCCCCTGAAAATTTGATATGACAAGTTTTATAGGAGCCAAGATTTAGCTTCCAGTGGATTTGTACGAGTATCCATATTCTTGTGGACCTTCGGACACTAATTCACATATATAGGGGCACAATGATTTTCATATGGGTTTTTTCTTTGTAGTGATTCCCATAATAATTGGATTTTTTCTATTTCGGTGCCTTTCTGCAATTCGAGGTCTTCATTTACTTTTGAATGTATCATATATTACTTCATGGAACAAATAGTTTGTAATATCCCAGCCAAGAATTGGACAGAATAATGTCTCCAACTTCCAAATTGGTCAGGATTTTAACTAGTAATTTTTAACAATTTTTTTATGATGTGCAGGGTGTAAGTGAGGAGTACCGATTCACTGATAAAGGATGATAGGGCTGAATTTTGATTCTGGTTTTTGTATGAGAAATGTGCAACAGCAAGGTAAAACAGGGCCACAAACTAAGTCATATGCATGAAGCACTGGAGCCATTTACTTTTCAACAATCAGACAAATCTGATGTCTACTAGGAGGCTTTATGGGCCTTCCAGCATATGCATACTAGACTGGGAAGTTATTCTAGATGGAAGTAGGGATTATATCAGTCAATAAACTTAGGAAAAGATATTATATCAGAATTCATATGATTTTGGGAGGTTATAGGTAGATTTGGAGGCAAACTAGTCAAGGGCGCTACTAGGGATTGCTCAACCAGGAGGTTGATAAATTATTCCAAAAACTGCTAGATGCTTCCAAAAAATCAGGGAGTGAGATGGAGTGTCTTTTATACTGTATTGAAATACTCCTACAACTTACATATATGAAAACTGATGCTCATATAAATAATTGCAGTAAATATGGAAAAAAACTAGTTATTTAAAATTGCTCATGGAGGTAGTCTTGCATTCTTGATTCTCTAACTGCCTTAAAAGCTTACTAAATTATGTTTTGAAGAATTAGATGATTCTAATAAATGTCCATTAATAGTAATAGGTCTAAAATTGAAGTCCAGAATGTATATTTGATATCTTATTACATTCAGAATTACAAGGAGCCTCATAGGCTAGGAAACTCTTACACACTGAGAGCAAATGAATGTAAGAAGTAGAGAAGTGAATGGAACTCTGATATGAAACTGATATTTGACTGTAAAAAGGTCTGATAACTGATATGAAGGGCACACTGGGATTCCCGAGCTGTCTTGGGCGCATTCACTGAACTGGAACTTCACACGTGCGCTCCTTAACACATGAAACCTTGGCTCTGGTGAGAATGGGTGTATCTTGGTCATCTAGACACCTTTTTCGATGATACAAAATGTCTTTCGTAATGTAAACGGACCTACGGACACAATGGGACAGGTATCACAACCCAAAAATGATCATAGGTTATGAAACCGAAACCTCCATTTCGTCCCTTCAACGTTGTTTCCATTGAATGTACCCTGTATGATGATAACTCCTTGTAAGCTTGGGTTGTTCTTAGTATTGGAGTATATGGACATGCAGATCATATATCCATGGCTGAAAATGATGAGATAATATTAGATAAGGGAAGTAGAATAGAAGAATGGGGCACATCACCCACTGATTGGCTTGGGCACGTCACCAAACCTTGAGAAGCTAAAATGCTTCACTCATAAACTCACAATCACAAAAGTTGTGAAATGGAGTTGAAATCATTCTTTTATAGAATTCATGTTGACCTGTTGAGAAACTTACTTGGCTTGGTGACCTATGAGAATAGGTCACCCATGAGTGGACATACTTTCCTTGCTTTGTTTGCTTTGCATTGCTTTGGCTTTCATTCTTTTTCCTCTTTTTCCAACTTTCCTTCCTTTCTGAACTTTCCTGCTTTTCCTGTTTTATCCTGCTTTCTGGATTTATGTTGCTTTTCCTGAAATATTCCTCTTTTATCAATTTTGCCATCATTTTTGGACTCAAGTGCTTTACTCGACTTCTTCCTCAAGTCACTCCTCCAACCTTATCCACTAATGCACCCTAGTGGAACATTTTCTTCATTTATTCATCATAATAATAAAATATTAAATGCACCATAACTATGTATTCCAAGTGGATAGCAAACTATAGATAAAATTAAATGCACACTCCTAATTAATTAATTGCCTCATCTTAACCCCTCCTTAATTAATTAATTCAATCTATCACTAGGATCCATTGTAGGACCCAAGTCCTAATTTACTGAGTTTTCAATAATAAAACCAAGTTTACTTTGTTTTCACACTGTTTCATATTTCTATTTTTATTTCAAGTTTTCATTTCTAGTTTTGTTCATTTACATGCTTGTAAATATATAACATTTACACTCACATTCACAGGTTTTTTTTGAAATAAATATAAGTCATTCACATTTACAGTTTGATATACCTCTAATCAGTTCTTTTATATGCAGGAGTAACAACATATAATTATCTTTGTGTGCTTAACTTAAAATGGAATTTGACAAGGGTAGAAATGATAATTATACCTGCTGGAAAATACCTCAAAATAGCTAGTAGATCCCTACTTTCTGTTGCTGCTCCCTTTTGTTTCCCTGCAACAAATCCTTTCCCCAAACCTCATGAAACTCAACCAGCCCAAACTGAGCTTCCACCCTACCAACCAGAGAGGTCTCGCCGACCACCCAGCTCCAAAGGTATCCCTTTGGACCCCCGAGACCAAATCGAGTACAAGCTAACCTTTTATATCCCTTCAGAAAATCTCCAACAAAAACTCTGTTTCAGCTCTGCTCTGAAAATTCTATATCTCCTCTAAAAAATTCTCCCCAAAATCTACCAAAGTAAAGATCCCTCATTTCTCCTCCTCTTCTCCACCTTATTCTCCCTTTCCCGACCCTCCTTCAATGCAATTACTACCCTTATCCCAAAATTAATGTTTTTAGCCTCCAAGTCTTTCGTCGAGCCCCTCCCCCATGACTGCTATTAATGATTAAAATATTTTTTATAAATGTGTTGGTTGGGTCACCTACCAACCATCACTTCTCATTCAATTAATTTTAATCCTTTTAATAAATATAATAATTTTAAACATTTTTTGACTCATAATTCAATATTTCACCATTTAATTAATATTTTAATTAATTAACTCAAACACATTTTTATAAACTTGTTAAATAATGGCATATGGTATTGTTTGTAATTTACACCATTGTTCTAGAAAACTATGAGATAATTATAACAAATTAAGTAATATATTAATTTAAACCTTATCTCTATATTGTAATTAACTAATTAATATCGTTTGGTATGTAATAAATCTTACCCTTCCAAGTTAATATTATACTTACTAACCTTACAATATCCTTTTAACATTTACCCCTTAGCCTTTACTAACCAACTCATTAACATTCAATTAAGTATTACTAACCAAATGCATTATTTACTACTTAAATTAATCGTAACTTGTTTTTTTAATCAACACTAATTAATCATTAATGGACAATAATTAATCATTAATCAACATTATTAACCTTAATCGACAATAATTAATCGTTAATCTACATCATTAACATTAATCATCATTATTAACTTTAATCGACATTATTAACACTGGTCAACAATAATTAATTGTTAATCAACAATAACTAACATCATTATTCAGCAATATTTTACACAATTTATAAATATGTAGGCGATTTATATAAGCGTAGCTACTGCTTACATACCTCGCATAAGTAACAGTAATAATTCACACACATCAATAATAATCATGAAACTTATTGTTCACTTACACATGTTTAACATAGTTTGCAAGGCACAGTCTTTTACCTAACTGCATCTTATTAAGTTACGACAATTAATACATTACTGAGTTACGACACATAATCAATCAAGGGTTTTTCCACACACACAGTTAGATCTTGCTTACATCCCGACTTCAAGCTACACCTATCTACCTACATCATCTGCCTAAGTCACAACTAACTTCCACATCCTATCCTTTCCTCTGTTGGACTACCCTGAAGTGTCAAGCCATGACCGGCTCTAGCTAGAACCCGTAAGCAGAAGTGTCGACTACATCGACCAAGCTTCCCTAGTAGGAAACAACCAATCATCATCACACACCTTGGGGAGCGCGTCGTAGCACATCCCTCCCATGAGTTCGGGTTTCGGGGATAAACAGTGGGTAAAGCCTCCACCCCCCTAATGGAACAAGGGACTATGTCTACCCGGCATAATAAAAGTGTTGCACTTGTACTCAGTTTGCCATCGTATAACCAATCTGGGCAGTTGAGTTTCCTAGAACCCTACGCCACCCATTTCATAATATACATCATAATAAACAGCATAATAAACATGCGAAAGTAAATAATGCATCACTCGCATACCATTTTATCTTTTGAAGTCCATGTCCCTGAGGTCCTCCCACCTTGTAGGATCCAACTATTACTTAGCCTTTTAACCTATAAGTTAGTCTCTGACATACAGTCTAGAATATCGTGCATAAATCCTCAACATGTACACATATATTTCATCACAACATAATGACAATAAATTCATTTATTCGCCATGCACTTGGCATAACATTAATTTATTCAACATATAACTATAATGGTATCCATGTACCCATCATTCAGTAATTTGCATAAATGAGACATATTGAATACATGATACATATCTAAACATGACTACCTATCATAATACTAACATCACACACACACATATATTTCTCAGCAAATTAATAAAACCACATGTCCACAGTGTCGTCGACCGACGAAGTCTCACAATCAAGCAATTACGACATCTAATAGTAGTTTAGGTAGTAATGTCAAAATGGGGCGTTACATCCATGGGGTTCAATCTTCTTCATGGTGCTGACAAAATGGGAATATGACAACCCTCCCCTCCCAAGATTGCTTGTCCTCAAGAAAAATATCCCAAGAGGTCCATCATGCTTTTGTTGCACTACTCTGATCATAATCATCTCTCCAAGAAAATATTCACTACATCTTTAACTGAACATGCCTACTTCTATCCAAGTGAAGCAACTGGAAAGTGTACCAAGATCACATAAGAATATCAGAAATGAAAAGATACCACTACTATGCAAACTATAAGTCCATCCAAGGAGGTGTTCCTTATGTGGGAAACTGAAACCAAGTGCAACATAAATGAACTGGTGCAAAAGAGGGTTGGCTTGCTCCATCATGCCAACATGCAAACAACTTCTCCAAGGACAAACAATGCCATGATCCAATTGCTTGTATGGAACCCCCATGGATCAGAATACCATCCAAAAAAATATTTTAAGCAAAAGAGTGCATGGATCCCACTATTCATGCTGCATCTCCCCAAAAATTAGTAAAAAAAAAAAATCATCAAATAAAATGTTGGGAAAGATGGAAGCATCATACCACCATATTGGAAAATCATCCTTTCCAATGCAACCCTGAAGCTTTGAGATCCCCTCAATCAAGATATGCAACTCTCCATGGTAGGACCCAATCAAGGAAAGACTATGCATCACCAAATATGCCTCCAAAGAGTGAGGATGAACCTCATCAACTCTTTCCACTCCATCAAGAAGGTTCTCATATGCCGAATGTACATAAGAAATGTCATCACTGTAGCTCAAATGACAAGGGTGGAAGTCCCTTATCCAAAAATGAGAAAGATAGGCATCGTATAAGAAAAAATGCCTTGTTAACTGCTCACAAGTAAAATATGATGAATACAATGAAAAACCATAAGTGCAAGAAGACCAAATACCCTTAAGGGAATACATCTAGGATCCAGAAGACAAACATGTACTATCCCAATGGCTCAACTCTCTACCACTGGTTCCACTCAAGTGGAAAGAACATGTACTGCATACCTCCACCAAGTATTTAATCATCTAATCAGTGGATGAACAAACATTTATCAAATCAGGTCCAAGTAAGAAGCTTGCGGCTTCTCCACGTGTATATCTCCAATGGCTCAAAAAATTATTTTGCGATCTTGCTTGCTTAGCTCTCTTCCACCTACCATGAGAAAACATATTTATGCTAGGAGACTCCATGTGTGACATGTAATCTTCCACCCAATCCACATGTGGATGACTGGTATCTAATGTTAAATTTTCAGAATTTACTTCAATTTGATCTAGGATCTTAACTGAGAGAACAACGTGTATAGCAAATCTATAGCATATCAATCATGGACACAATAATGCAAGCACACAAGAGACACAGAGTTTACTTGGGGAAAACCATAAAGGTGAAAAACCCCAATAACTTCCTCAGAGATAGATAGAGCAATGATACAACCAGAATACAAGAGATAGTCTTCTCCTAGCAGTAGAGCCTCCTCCTCCACAAGTGTGCCACTCTCCCAAGTGTGAGTGAGAGAATAGAATGTGTAAAATGAGAGAGACACACTCTCTATTTATACACTAACTTGACTTGACCTTTACTCAACTAGGTCGGCCTCAACTTAACTACTTAACATAATGCTGACTAGGCTGACCCCCACTAGGGTGGTCTAATAACCCTTTGACTCACATGGCCGACCCCCAATAGGGTGGTCTAATAACCCTTTGACCCACATGACTTATACAAGGCCGACCCCAACAAGGTGGTCTAATAGCCCATCAAGTATAAGTTACGACACTTACAATATAAATGACGACACTTCCGTATAGAGGAATAGTAACATCTATATAGGAATACAATATACATATATGTGAAATACATTCTGAAGTTACATATACATCAACATCTAATGGCAGCAATATGTACCTATGTTGTTGATCACAAAACACATCAATGCCATAGGGATTAAAAATTTTACACATAAAAAAACTAACTCCTAGAGTCTTCAACTTGGTGGTGCATCTATCCATAGATGAACATAACTCTCTACTACTTAATTCCAAGGATATTAAATCATGATCATCGCTGTTGGGAGGAATATGAGCCTTTTACAAACCCCATGGATTGACCATCAAGTCATCCAGAATGACTGTCGGAGCTTCTTGCTCCTCTTGGGGCGCTATCCAAAAAAAATATTTCACCCAATTCTCATCCTCAAGTGATGTGGCTGAAATAGAAGTGTGGGATGAAAGAGAATGAATCAACTCTTCGCAAAAATTATCCACCAAGCATGTGGATCTATGAACCTCATAATAATGGGATGATCCATCAAATGTGAGACCATGTGTCTGTGAAGTTCATACCACATCAGGATCTTAACAAGCAATTACACTCTCTCATAAGAAAATTTCACACAACTAGTCAAAAGACACAAAAATTATGCACAAGATGGAATTCTGTATTAACTTCTCATGAACAAAATAATTCAGACAACCTTCTGAAATTTATAGGCTACTGTTATAAAACATTACAACATATATTCGAATGGCTAAATATTCCAAAAGAATCATTCCAGCATCAGACTTACTAAAAATATGCTCATCCCCCCTAGGTGGTAAGTATGCTTTCCAAATCTCTCCAAAAGCTCACGAATTGCTAAATTAGGGAGCTGAAGGTGATGTATGATGAAAACAAATTCCAAATACTAAATTTGAGAAGAGGAAACATTGTGGAGTGTTGTGGGTGCAAAAAAACAAGTTTCCTAGGTGACTAGCTTTTCCCCATGGGGGAAAAAGCTGTAAAAAGCAGTAAAACTCAGAAATGCGCCTTTCTTAGTAAAATATTATCCAGAATATTTTGGAAGTACACCCAAGTGTCCTAGGTAGCTTGTGGTATACACCTTGGATGTATTGTGGTCCCCCCATGTTGCCTTGTGGTCCACACAAGGCAATTTCCTAGTCTATTACATAGTAATTATCCATAGGAGATTAATTAATGCATCTAATGTAGTCAAATGACATGGTAGAAATATTTAATTATTCCAACACCCCCTCATAAATCTGACTTATATGGTGTAAATATCAGAAAATGAAATACTAAGGGCCCAATAACAAGATTTGGTCACCCTGTACAATACTGCCTATCCACAAAAAACAAGGATAGAAGGAAAACCTCATGGGAAAAACCTCCCCTCAAAACATGGTCATATCAAAATTGAAAGGTTTTCGATCAACCCTTCACTCCACCACATGTTCAACCATCCCAAGTAGTGATCTAAGATAGCTTAATGTCTTCTCTATGAAAGCCTTGGTGAAGATATCTACAGTTTGCTCACCTGTGGGGCAATACTGCAAATCTATGATCTGGTCATGCACTAAGCCTCTGATGTAGTGCATATGAATCAATGTGATTTTTTCTCAGCCTCTATACTAGATCACATGAAACTCTAATAGCACTCTAGTTGTCACAAAAAATGATAGTAGGAGTACTGAAAGAAATCTCAAACTTTGACAAAATCCCCTGTAACCATACACACTGTGTAGCAGCATTCACTGCTCCTCTGTACTCTGCCTCCGCTGAAGATAATTCTATGGCATTCTATTTCTTGCTTGACTAGCAAACAGGGCCACCTCCAAGCATGAATACAAATCCAGATGTGGATTTCTTGTCAAGGCTATCACGAACCCAATCTGAATCAGTGAAGCCCAAGAGATCTAGACTCGAATCTACAGCATAGTGAATCCCATCACTCATTGAGAAGGCTTCATTCAAAGCAGTCTTCGAAGTGGCTATTTGATCTGTTGAACTTCCCATGATCAGCTAATCATCAACTTACAACAAAATGATCATTATAGAACCATCTAATAACTTCATATAGGCATTTGGGTCAGATTTACACCGAACATAAAATTGTGACATTAGAAAACTGTCCATTTTTGCATACCAAGCCCTGGGGGCTTGCTTAAGTCCATACAAAGACTTTTTCAACCTGCAAACAAGATTTGGATCTGATATGTACCCATGTGGTTGCTGCATATATATTTCTTCTTCAAGTTCTCCATGGAGGAAAGCACTTTTCACATCCATGTGATGTACTTCCCACCGCTTGGAAGCTGCAACAACAGAAACTAGTCTAATGGAGTCTTTATGTGCCACAGGTGCAAAGGTTTTATTATAATCAAATCCTTGGACCTGAGAAAATACCTTTTTCTACCAGCCTCGCTTTGTACTTTACCGGTGTACTACCCGCTGCACATTTTGTTTTGAAAATCCACTTGCACCTTACAAATTTTCTGCCTGCGGGGAACTTGACTAGCTCCCAAGTTTCATTCTTATGTAATGACTGGAACTCCTCATCCATAGAAATCTTCCATCTTGGGTCATGTGAGGATTCCTCATATGACTGAGGATCAGAATCTATCATCATAAAACATTTCTCATAAAGGTAAGGATCATTCACATTGAGAGCAGTCTCAAATTGTGATTTATTCCTCCTTTGGTCCCGAGGATTGCCAACTAGTTCACCTGCTGCTTGCAAAGTTTTTGCAGCCCATTTAGGCCTCGTAGGTGAGTTAGAATCTGCAATAAAATTATCCTCATCATCAGAAATATCAGAATCAAAAAATTCAAGAACATCAGTTACTTCTTCTTCAGGTGGTGGTGAAGATGGTTCTCCAATTTCAGAGCTCTGAGAGGGCTCTTCCTCAAACTGCACACTTATTTCAATGAATGCTTTATGAGTGGTCATATTCAGCAACTTATAAACTTTGGAGTCCTCTGAATATCCAACAAATAAACATGGTTGGATTTGGGGCTGCAATGCCCACCTCTTCTCAAGTGGAATCCTAGCCCAAGCCTTTGAGCCAAAAATCTTGAAATGAGAGATATCATGTTTGTGACCTGTCCAAGCCTCGAAAGGAGTGATACCTTTGAAATATTTGTGTGGCACTCTATTCTGAATGTAAGTGGCACAATTTATTGCCTCATCCCATAGCTTGGGAGACAATGAGTTTGCTTCAAGCATACAAGTGGCCATCTCCTTTAGAGACCTGTTTTTCCTCTCAGCAACCCCATTCTGCTGTGTATATGGAACTGTGTGTTGCATCTGAATGCCTGAAGAGGCACAGAATTGCTGAAAATCTGATTTCACATATTCACCACCATTATCAAATATGACAATTTTAATATTCCTACCAGACTGGTTCTCAACTGAGGCTTTGAATAGATTGAACTGACCAAAAACTTCATATTTTAGCTTGATCAAATAAATCCAACGGTACCTTCTAAAGTCATCTATGAATGTGAGGATGTATTTGACATGGTTCAAAGACTCATGAGGGAATGGACCTGATATATCAGTATGAATAAGTTCTAATGGTGTAGTGGTTCTCTCAGAATTGGATCTCCCATACTTATGCTCAGGGTGTTTTCCTAGGATGCAAGATTGACAGACACCTTTGGAAAACTTGATATTGGGCAGCCCTATAACCATCTCTTTCGAATGAAGTTGGGAAAGGTATTTGTAATTTAGGTGGCCAAATATTTCATGCCATAGATTGATGGACTCATTGGCATGGGTTAACAGAGAAGAAGGTGAGGGGTTTGGCAAAAAATGAGAAAACTTGTAAATTCTAGAACAGTGATCAACAATACCAAATGCAATAATTTTTCCTATTGAAATTTCTGCTATCTCAACATCATTGGGGGTAAAGGTTACTCTCTTGGGAAGCCCTGTATGGGTCATATGATAGACTGACAGTAGGTTTGCAGCAAGTCCAGGTACATATAAACATTATTAAATGACCCAAACTCGAGATCTATGCTACCTTTTCCTTTGCTAGAAGTTTCAGAATTGTCTCCCAATACAATATTTGGACGACTGGAAGAGTCAAGTAAAGTGAAAAACTTACTTGTAGACACCATGTGTCTTGATGCACCGGAATCAATAATGAATGAAGAAGGTTTGGATGTGCTGGCCATTAGAGCATGAACTCTCTCTTTATCATCAAAATTTTGTCCTCCATCCTTTCTCCTTGCGCTCTCTGGAAGAGGAATGTTGGCTTTCTCCAAGAGTTGAGCCATTTGGTTAATTATTTCTTCATACAAGAGCTTTCAGGATGAAAGCCCCTGCTGCAATAATTGCACTTTGTCCTCTCATTCTTCTTGTTCGGATTCTTCTTGAAGTTAGATGTCTCTCCATTAAAATTATTCTTGTCTTTCCTCTCACCGGTGGGCTTCTTGAAATTGCCCTTCTTCTTTCCTTTCAACCCCTTTGAATCTCCAACATTCAGATAGTGGTCTTTGGATGGATTTTTAATGGCTCCCATCAAGACCAATTTGTCTTGTTCTTATGTCAAAGACTCCATGAATTCTGAAAGTGTCAGCCTCTTCCAATTTTTAATTGCTTTCCGGGTGGAATGGAAGGTCGAGACCAAGATTGAATAGGCAGGGCCAAGCTTGGAGAGAATGGCCAAAACTAATTGCTCATCCTTTTTTTCAATACCACATTGATTCGGGTGAAATACAATAGATTTAAATTTGGATAAGAAATCCTGTAGATTATCAAAATTTTGTGGACTCAAAGAGACTATCTCGTTATCCAATTGGTGGCCTCTCAATTCATCAGTTTTCCCGAACAATTCTTGAAGTTTCAGCCATACTTCATTGGGTGAAGTGTGGCCATCAAGATGAAATAGAATCTCTCTGGATGTAGTGAGACATAACATCCCATAGGCTTCAACCCTTCGATTATTCCATTTAGATTTCTCTACTGCCGAGGTTGGCTCAACTTTAGTTGCCATGGTCACCTTGTAGAGCGCTTTGCTCCTCAATAGAATCTCCATCTGTGCCTTCCAGTCAAAGTAATTGAAGGGAGTGAGGATGATCTGTTGTGTATGATCCATTGATGCTTTGAAATAACTTATGGACTGATTTTTGGAACACTTCTGGATGCCAAAATGCACCCTATAGAGAATAGAATTCACCCGGCGAATTTATCAATGCGCCCTTCCTAAGACTGGTTGGATCTTGCAAAAAAATCAAAGATGATAGGAATAGCTTGATAGCTCTGATACCATGTGAAATTCAGTCCACGTTGGGATCTTAACAAGCAATTACACTCTCTCATAAGAAAATTTCACACAACTAGTCAAAAGACACAAAAATTATGCACAAGATGGAATTATGTATTAACTTCTCATGAAAAAAATAATTCAGCCAACCTTATGAAAGTGATAGGATGTTGTTATAAAAAATTACAACAAAGATTCAAATGGCTAAGGATGCCAAAAGAATCATTCCATCATCAGACTTACTAAAAATATGCTCATCCCCCCTAGGTGGCAAGTATGCTTTCCAAATATCTCCAAAAGCTCACGAATTGCTAAATTAGAGAGCTGAGGGTGATGTATGATGAAAAAAACTACCAAATACAACATTTGAGAAGAGGAAACATTGTGGAGTGTCATGGGTGCAAAAAACAAGTTTCCTAGGTAACTAGCTTTTCCCCATGGGAGGAAAAGTTGTAAAAAGAAGTAAAAATCATAAATGTGCCTTTCATAGTAAAATCTTATCCAGAATATTTTGGAAGTGCACCCAAGTGTCCTAGGTAGCTTGTGGTCCACACCTTGGATGTATTGTGGTCCCCCGATGTTGCCTTGTGGTCCACACAAAGCAATTTCCTAGTCTATTACATAGTAATTAACCATAGGAGATTAATTAATGCATCTAATGTAGTCAAATGTCATGGTAGGAAGATTTAATTATTCCAACATTGTCTCCTTTGAAACTGTGCATCTCTCATCATGAGGTAACTCATAATCTCTCTGAAATAAGGAAAGTTCTTGGTTACCTTCTTGCTTGATTTCATCCCTCTCAAACACCTTCAAATCATCATGCTCCTCATGTTCCACCATCACATGAGATTCCTCCATAGAAATATGAAAATCATCACCCAAAAGGGAATAGTTGATTGGAACATAGGAGGGAATATCAGATCTTAGCAACTTTTGGTGAAGTTGCTCTACTTTCATATGAGATTCCAAGAGAGTACTTTGAGTACTTCTCAAATAATCTTGGGAGGATTCCAACTCATGTGAGATCCTTTCAAGTTCTTCTTCATTCTGCAATAATGCATCATGATACAATCCTGAAAGATCAAACAAATAATCTCTGACAAAAAGCAATTGTGAAAATTTACCTTTGATGCTTGTCATTGCCCTATGAAGCTTCTCCATGTCTTCAATGGAAAGTGGATTTTCCATTAATGCATATCTCCAACAATATTGTGACACTAAAGCATGAGTACCATGGAGAATCTCAAGGGTATCCTTGATCTTCAATGTGTTCATCCTTAATGTCCCTTCAAGGAAGGATGGTTAATGATAGTGAACATCCTCTTCTTCAATTTTTTTGGAATCAACTTCATGAAGTTCTATCGAAGTTTTGAAAGCTGATCCATCTCTCGATGCTGCAAAATATTCATCTATAAGATCATTAACAACATAAATTAGTCTGCAACTTGGGTGCTCATTCATCTCTGGTGCACCAGAAAAAATTTCTCTCAAAATTTCAACCTTCTCCATTTTTTTCCATTCACACCCCATTAGTGTGTGCTTGTTTTCTGGTTCCTGATGAAGCTCAGGAGGTGAATGTAAACCTGATTCATGTTCATACTTTGGATCAGATCCAAAATATGTCTTACCACTCCTAACAACATCATCATCCCTTATAATTATTTTGAGATCACCCACCAAGAAACTAGGAGTGATTTCACCTTCCACATTGCCAACAACCAGATGTTGGACTGCTAGATCTTCAGCTGTGCATGGAACTCCTTTATCTTCTTCCGAGGAGTTATTTGGTAACTCATCAACCTTATGGCTGCTGCAAATAGGATGATTTAGATCTTCTCTTGCTTCTGCTTTATATCAATACCTTTGGTCCTCTTTTCTTCTCTACAACTTAGTTCCTTCCTTGATGGCTTGTTGGTCTTCAAGGAATCTACATGTGTCATTGTTTTGACTTTCTTGGGTAACAAGAATCCCAATTATTTGCACACATCATTTATCATCAATGCAATCTTTGACTTGTTAAAGCTAGAGTAGGGATATTGAAATAGTTCCCAAATCTCATATGTGCAAAACTCTCTGAAATATATGAGTTCTAAAATCTCACCTCTCAATGCATAGTAAGCTGTGAGGTACTCAAAGGGTCTCCTTATCTTCACTTCCTCAACAAATTCAGACCTTGGATAATGAAAATATGCATCATACCATTGGTCACCATAGGCACCATCATCTCTTTAGAAACTGCTCGAAAACATGCATGATGATTCTTCTTCTTCAAATGTAATCGACACTAGCCTCATGGCCACAAATTTGAATTGTGATATGCAATATTCTTCAATCAGTGAGATTATTTATTTCCACATGGGTGTAGGAAAGTGATCTGATACCACTGTAATATCCCAGCCAAGAATTGGCTATAATACTATCTCCAACTTCTAAATTGATCAGGATTTTAACTAGTAATGTTTAATAAAAATTTTATGATGTGCAGGGTGTAAGTGAGGAGTACTGGTTCACTTATCAAGGATGATAGGGATGAATTTTGATTCTGTTTTTTGTATGAGAAATGTGCAGCAGCAAGGTAAAATAGGTCCAAACACTAAGTCCTATGCACAAATTACTGGAGCCATTTACTTTTGAACAATCAAACAAATCTTATGTCTACTAAGAGGCTTTCTGGGCCTTCCAGCATATGCATACTAGACTGGGAATTTATTCTGGATGGAAGTAGGGGTTATATAATTCAATAAACACAGAAAAATATATTAGATCATGATTCATATGAGTTTGGGAGGTTACAGGTAGATTTGGAGGCAAACTAGTCAAGGGGGCTACTCGGGATTGCTCAACCAGGAGGTTTAGAAATTATTCCAAACACTGCTAGATGCTTCCAAAAACTCAGGGAGTGAGCTGGAGTGTCTTTTATATTGTATTGAAAGACTCCTACAACTTACAGATATGAAAATTGATGCTCAGATAAAGAATTGCAGTAAATATGGAAAAACTAGTTATTTAAAATTGCTCATTGAGGTAGTCTTGCATTCCTGATTCTCTAACTGCCATAAAATATTACTAAATTATGTTATGAATAATTATATGATTCTAATAAATGTCCATTAATAGTAACAGGTTGAAAATTGAAGTCCATAATGCATATTTGATATCTTATTACATTCAAAATTACGAGCCTCACATGCTAGGAAAATCTTACATAATGAGAGAGAATGAGTGTAAGATGTAGAGAAGTGAATGGAACTCTGATATGAAACTGATATATGAATGTCAAAAGTTCTTATAACTTATATGAAGGGCACACTGGGCTTCCTGATCTGTTCTAGGCGCATTCACTGAATTGGAAGTTCACACGTGTGCTCCTTAACACATGAAACCTTGGCTCTGGTGAGAATGGGTGTATCTTGGTCATCCAGACACCTTTTTCTATGATAAAAAAAGTGTTTCCTAATGGAAATGGACCTACGGAAACAATGGAATAGGTATCACAACCCAAAAATGATCATAAATTATGAACCCGAAACCTCCAATTCGGCCCTTCAAAGTTGTTTACGCTGAATATACCCTGTATGATGATAACCCCTTGTAAGCTTGGGTTATTCTTAGTATTGGAGTATATGGACATGAAGATCATATATCCATGGATGAAAATGCTGAGATAATATTAGAGAAGAGAAGTAGAATAGAATAATAGGGCACATCACCCACTGATTGGCTTGGGCACGTCACAAAACCTTGAAAAGCTAAAATGCTTCACTCATAAACTCACAATGACAAAAGTTGTGAAATGGAGTTGGAATCTTTCTTTTATAGAATTCATGCTGACTTGTTGAGCAAGTTACTTGGCTTGGTGACTTGTGAGAATAGGTCACCCATGAGTGGACATACTTTCCTTGCTTTGTTTTTCTTTCCTTTCCTTTGCTTTGGCTTTCCTTCTTTTTGATCTTGTTATGACTTTCTTGCTTTTCCCGTTTTATCCTGCTTTCTGGATTTATGTTGCTTTTCCTTAATACTCCTCTTTTCTCATTTTTTGCATCATTTTTGGACTTTTGTGCTTTACTTGACTTCTTCCTCAAGTCACTCCTCCACCCTGATCCACTAATGCACCCCAGTGGAGCATTTTCTCCATTTATTCAACATAATAATAAAATATTAAATGCACCGTGAATATTTATTCCAAGTGGATAGAAAACTATAGGTAAAATTAAATGCACACTCCTAATTAACTAATTTCCTCATCTTAAACCCTCATTAATTAATTAATTCAATCTATCACTAGGATCCATGGGGTTCGGTCTTCTTCATGGTGCTGACAAAATGGGAACATGACATAGTTAGTTACATCACAGAACAAATAGAGTTACAAAAATCTAGCACCAGGACGGCAAGAAAATTCCCATCCCGGAAATGCCAAAAAATTGGGCATATCAGCTTGTGCCCTAGTAGGAACGGAGTCCATGTTTTTTGGAAAAGACTAAATTTAAATTAATCTTTAACAAGCAGTTCCAATTCCTGATTAAAGAACCTCAATTCCCCTATGCAAAGACGGGATGGTTTCTCATGAAAAGTAGCAATACACTAGTTTTTCCACAAGAAGGAAACAATAGATGGCTGAACCATGTGCCATAAAGATCTGCAGTTTTCCATAATCATCCAAATTTCCCTTAGAAGAGGACCTTTCCGAGAAACAAGGGAGTTGAAAAAATAAATTCATCCTAAGACCATGCCCAAAAGGTCTTGGTAGATGGGCATCTCTAAAACACATTCATCTATTTCAGCCTTGCCACAAATTGTAATGCAACATTAGTAACATAGGTTTGTGAACCTTTCTCTAGATAGCCAATCCTTGGTGAAGCATAAGCCACCTTGGTGCTTGAAAGAAGAGTGAGATTTCCAAATAGACTGGAATTTTTTTTTTAATAAATGCGCTTCATGATCTATGACACCCACGTTTTGTTCAAGTGTGAGACAATATTAGAGGTGTGTTTGAAAAGTTCATAAATGTCTTTTTCCACATAGATGTAAGATGTTTTCACACGACTCCCTCTCCAATCCCTCTAGAATGAACTTGATCCATGGAGTTGCATTTTAAAAATAAAGTTATTAGGCATCATATTGTAGTTGGTGTCATAAAAAATTTGGTATGAATGATTTAACTTTTGATTTTAGTTAAGATACTTCCAAGTATTCCATACCACGATCCTCTGTCTCTAACTCTGGGATCAATGAGAAGGTACTTCTCCATAAAAATGTAGCCACTACTGACTCAATGCTGGAGCACCAAGCTCCCTCTTCCTCTTGAATCCCTCTGTAACTAGGAATCTTGCATCGAAATGATCTGCTTATCTTTGTAGTGAGATCCCTCTTATACTGAGCTATCAATTATTCCTCTCTTGTAAGGAACAAGTCATCAACATATAAGACCAAGATTAGGGAATGGTTCCAAACAACCTTGAAACACAGGTTGGGTTTAGTAGCACTCTTGAAGAATCTCATACTAAGAAGGTTCTTTTCAATTCTTTCATACCAGGATTCCATCCCATGGACCACAAAACCTTCTGGATTCTCTATGTAGATTTCTTCCTCATCTTTATATAGTGATCTCTTTCCACTACCTGATGTGGTACTAACACCCCTCACTCTAGCATAAGACTAGACATCTGTTGTCTTATTGTTTCCTACCATATTATGGTTGTGAAGGTGGAGATGTATCAAAGTAATCATCCATGGATAATCATATGCTTCCTGTATCTTTCCTTCATGGTAAATACTTTTCATGAAATCATCAAACGAGACATCAGGCTTTGGCTCAACAAACAATTTATCAGTTTTCAAAGAATTCAATATTCTAAAATATTTAGAGTGTAAACTACTATCAGTATTGATGCCAAGAATTCAATCCCTCTTAAGCATATCTTCTACAAGTTTACTTGCTTCTTCAATCTTGTCTTGATTGAAAATCTAATTAATAAGGTTGTTTTAGCAAAAGAGAGTTGTTGCAATTCCTCTCCTCTTCATTTCATGAAACAATGTCAGATCCGCCTCCACATTGCATATTTTGCAATTCCCTTTAATTAGTGAATTAAACATAAAAACATGTGGCAGAATATTCCACTTCTTCATTTCAAAGAGAAGACTGGAGGCCTCAATTTTTCCTTGCTTGTAGTATCCAGAAATCAGTAGATTTTAAATATTAATGTTTTGGTAAAATGCCTGTTACGATGGTACTAGCACCAGCGTACCTATAGAGGTGCCCCAGGGAGAGGGTGTCTTTTTTCTGACTCGGAGGGGTGTTTAGCCAGCTCATTCTGAGGTAGGGGCATTGCCATACCCTCTGGCTTCTCCTCTAGAAGTACTATGGCTTAATGGCATCGCTGACTGCCTCATGAAAGGGTTTGAAACCCTAAGGTTGGTGTCCGTGTCTCCAGGGTTGGGTCACTGGGTCATATTCCCTCCACCTTGTTCCAACATTCCAGTGGCTGTTGTTCCAGTGCTGATACTCACTCTTATCTTCCGGAGGACATCCAACACCCTCATGGTCCTCCAGTTCAGCAGGGCCCTCCCTCCAAGCACTCCTTCAGAGGATGACGCCATCCTACTGGAATAATTTTTGCTTGTCAAAAGGGGGGGCACTGAGGGTTTTTCATCACTGTTGGGGTTAGTTGGGGCATGACGACCCCCCCCTATACATTCTGGCCTTTCGTTTCATCAAATTTGGACCTGTTTAGCATGTTTTAGCACCTGGGGATAAAATACCCTAGTAGCCTATAATAGGCCATTTTTAGATTATTTTAATTATAATTTTAAATTGACATTTTAAAGCATGCACGCTTGGTTATTTTGTAAAACGTGAGTGTGAGGTCATATAAATACAATCTCCTCACTTCATTTTTACACATCAACTTTTGGGATAAGATCATTATGTCTGTTATTTTCCCTAACTAGGGCTCTTTGAAGGAAGGCTCCCCTTGATGAAGGATATTTTGCAAGTTTGAAGAATTTCTTGTAAGTTTTTCTTTTGTTCATGCCATTTCTAAGGTGAAGCTAGAGTTGTTTGCTTAACACATGCACTTGGAGGTATCTATACTTTTTTGTTTGATGTCTCTTTGTCAAATGTATGAAAGTGATGCAATGTTAGGGTTGAATGGAATCCATTATTGCTTCATTTTGTCTTGATTTGCATTTCATTTTATCATTGGTCACTCTAGCATCTAAGCTTGAGCTTTAGGTCTTGAAGTCTTGCTAAGACTAGACTTCCTTAATGAATCCTAGAGATTATTGAGGTTAGCCCTAGTTGACAAGCTTTCCAAGTACCATCTCAAGGAGAGTATCATCTCTCATTGATGCCCTAGGGTTTGGTAGATAACTTTATTTTGATGCCCTAGTTGTTCATCTATCATTTAAACCCAAATTTCTGAATTTGTAAATTTGTAAATATTATGTTAATTAGTATACATTTCTAATTAACCTAGTTTTCTATGTTTATTAGTCCTTTTATTTTAACTTTTCTGAGTTAGTAGTTTGTTAATTCATGGTTAAAACCTAAACTAAAACCCTAAAACCCTAAAAAAATCATAAAATTTCAAAAATCCATTTTTTGGCCATTTTGGGCAATCCCGAAATTTTCGTCCCCTAAATTTTCGGGCCCTATAATTTCGGCCTCTAAAAATTTGGCCCCTAAATTTCGGGCCCTATAATTTCGGGCACTAAAATTTCGGCCCCTTAAATTTCGATCCCTATAATTTCAGCCTCTTCTCAGCTGCTATAGATCATTCAAGCTGTAATTGAAATATTTTTTATCTATTGAATGATAATGCTTATGAATGATTGGTTAATCATTGATGATAAAGGTGTTTAGGTCATCTATCATATTGATGTTGATTATTGATTGAATAACAAACATTGGTGAAAGGAAATCAGTTGAATACATGACATTGACACATATCATTTACATATTTTGTTAGTGAATGACATTGAAAGACTATCATTTATTGTATGTATGGTTATTGGTTAGTGTATTGGCAATATAGTCTTTTGATCCAATATTGATTATCTTGATATACGTGTATGTATTCTTACATTTCATTGGTTCATTGATTGAATTTGACTCCATTAGGCATTGGTCTAACTAACACTTGCATAGAAAATATATTTTGGTGTTTGTTCTAGTGTCTTACAGGGTTCCACAAGGACACTTCTCCTTGGAGGTTTCAACTTCCGAAGAAGTTAGAATGGTGACCGATGTGACATTGGGTCACTATTCTTATTTGTGCTTACTAGGAATTATCCCTGCTAATTTGCTCGATAACATTTTTGGCGCCGTTGCCAGGGATGTTTCGTAAATCAAAGTGGTTTATCGAGAGTCATTGACATCCTTGGAAAAATGACATTTGGTAAGAAGATTGAGGTGAGTTTTTTATTTGTATTTTGAAAATATTTTTCAAGACTAATCTTGTAGATCTTACCTGGCATCTCCACTCATTTAAAAGTGACTCCACTAGTCGATTCAGAACTTAGTCTTGATCATCTCAGGTACACCCTTGTTTTTTTGGTACTTTGGTAAGATTTGTTAAGATAACTTGGCAGGTCTCTCCTGGCGACTCCGATTGAAGAAAAATAATAGAAGTACTCTACAAAGAAAAGGAAACCGAATGGCATGGCCTCTTCTTTCAAAGAAGATGTTCCATTTGAATTCAAGGCTCCTGATTATCCTACAGATGCAGAAAACAAGGTGGCTTTATCTCCTCTCGATTTGTCAAAATTCCCTAAGCATTCTGATGTGCTTCCAGATATTTTTTGGTTCCCATTCGATTGCAGTCGTGGTAAGGCTGGGGACCATGTCCAATGGTTCATGACGATGGATGAGGAAAATCACGTAAAAAGGGAAGAAATCATTTACATGAGAACATTTATTCATCTCCTAGGAGGAAAGTCTCTTGCTTGGTTCGTGGGCCTAGAAAAAGCAACATATCATCGCTTGCAGAATTGATAGAAGCCTTATGTAGCTATTGGGATCCTAAGAACAGTGACACATGGATGCCTTATGTTGAAGATGCAAGGAACACGTTCGGTAAAGAAATCCATGAAGATCAAGCCTCAGAAGTTTTACTTGAAGAAACTATTGTTCAGGACCAAGAAAATGAAGTAATTACAAAAGATGAAGAACAAGAGGCCTCCGTTGAAGAAACTGAAGAGTGTACAGAAATGGTAAGTGCTCCATATCCTCAAGTTATAATTTCTTATGATATGTTGGCTCTCTTGGAAGAAAGTTAGAAGTATGCGGAAATCGATGATTATTGGAAGTTCATTGGCCCACCAATGTACGACTCTTCAAGGCCTTGTAGCGTTATACTATACCGTCCTCCGAGCATATATATGGATGAAGAAGCTTGTTCTACCTTCGACGAAGAATGGATCAATGCTTTCTCTTTGATATAGGATGCAGTGGTGCAAGATGTGGTCTCTGTTGACAATATTCAGCTGCAAAATTTCTCCAGTGTCTCTCAGTTCTTAATAAGCCTCAATCAACTACATTCTACAAGAAGTGTTCATCCCCTCTTGTACAGTATCGGTAAGTGGTCAACAATACTTTCCAATGAAGACAATACAGGTATATGGACATGTATGATCCTATTTTCACATTGTCATGATTTATATTTTTTATCTTTTCATTTGAAATGTGAAGGTTTGAATTATGTAGCTGACGGTTTTAAAATGATAAAGATCGTTAAGGATACTAACATGATAATTATAAAGAAGAACAATATGCATGTGTTTCCAAGGGATTATCCAAGCAGGTTACAGCTGATACGTGAAGATTCACAAGGCCCACCTCCACAAGTGTTTTCTCTAATAGACAACGAAGCATTTTTAAAGCAAATTTTTTCTTCAATGCCAATATATCAGCCAGATAGTCCATACATTAGTCTGGTGGAATCTTGGATAAATGGGGCTTGTGAAAGAGATTCTTGGCCATGGCAACAGTATTTCATTTCTCAGATCCCCATAGCTAGCCAATCCTCATCTTATATCATGATGGAGACCTTGGTAGAGGTTTGCTTTGTGATCAATCAGGTTTTATCATGGATTTTATCCAAAGACAAAGGTAAGGCAACAAGTATGAATTGCTTACTCAAATGATTACATTGGTGGTATGATTTTACCTAGTCCTTTCTTGCTTCTTATGTTAGCATTAGGTAGGTAGGTTAGGCATATACTGTTATATATGTATTGCATTTGACACTCTTCATGTTGTCATAGGTTAGTCGTTTGTTTTTGCATTTATTTAGTCTTATTTGACGAACAAGGCAGGACGGAAGTGTCTGCCTTTCTGTATTTTGATTTCCTTGGTCATTTGATGTGTGTGTAGGTCTACAGGTACCCAGATGATTATTGGATTCTCGAGCACCCTCAGTAGGAGTACTCATCCCGCAGTTGGAGTTAGTGTTACGATGATACTAGCACCAGGGTACCTGTAGAGGTGCCCTAGGGAGAGGGTGTCTTTTTTCTGACCAGGAGGGATGTTTAGCCAGCTCATTATGAGGTAGGGGCATGGCCAGACCCTCTGTCTTCTCCTCTGTAAGTACTATGGCTTAATGGCATCGCTTACTGCCTCATGTAAGGGTTTGAAACCCTGAGGTTGGTGTCTGTGTCTTCCAGGGGTGGGTCACTGGGTCACATGCCCTCCACCTTGTTCCAACACTCCAACGAAATTTGTTCCAGTGCTGAGACTCACTCTTATATTTCGGAGGACATCCAACACCCTCTTGGTCCTCCAATTCAGCGCCCTCCCTCTAGGCCCTCCATCAGAGGATGACGCCATCCTACTGGCATACTGTTTGCTTGCCAAAAGGGGGGGTGTTGAGGGTTTTTCATCACTGTTGGGGTTAGTTGGGGCTTGGTGACCCCCCCTGTACAGTCTGGCCTTTCGTTTCGTCAAATTTGGCCTTGTTTAGCATGTTTTAGCACCTAAGGGGTAAAATACCCTAGGTAGCCTATAATAGGCCATTTTTAGATTATTTTTAGATTATTTTAATTCTAATTTTAAATTGGCAATTTAAAGCATGCAGGCTTGGTTATTTTGTAAAAAGTGAGTGTGAGATCATATAAATACAATCTCCTCACTTCATTTTTACACATCAACTTTCGGGATAAGATCATTATGTCTGTTATTTTCCCTAACTAGGGCTCTTTGAAGGAAGGCTCCCCTTGATGAAGGATATTTTGCAAGTATGAAGCATTTCTTGGAAGTTTTTCGTTTGATGTCTCTTTGTCAAATGTATGAAAGTGATGCTTGTTAGGGTTGAATGGAAGCCATTATTTCTTCATTTTTTCTTGATTTGCATTTCATTTTATCATTGGTCACCCTAGCATCTAAGCTTGAGCTTTAGGTCTTCAACTCTTGCTAAGACTAGACTTTCGTAATGAATCCTAGAGATTATTGAGGTTAGCCCTAGTTGACAAGCTTACCAAGTACCATCTCAAGGAAAATATCCTCTCTCATTGATGCCCTAGGGATTGGTAGATAGCTTTCTTTTGATGCCCTAGTTGTTCATCTATCATTTAAACCCAAATTTCTGAATTTGTAAATTTGTAAATATTATGTTAATTAGTTTACATTTCTAATTAACCTAGTTTTCTATGTTTATTAGTCTTTTTATTATAACTTTTTTGAGTTAGTAGTTTGTTAATTCATGGTTAAAACCTAAACTAAAATCCAAAAACGAAGCCCTAAAACCCTAAAAAAATCATAAAATTTCAAAAATCCATTTTTTTGGCCATTTTGGGAAATCCTGAAATTTTCGCCCCCTATAATTTCGGCCCTATAATTTCGGGCCCTATAATTTCGTCTCCTAAAATTTCGTCCCTAAAATTTCAGGCCCCAAAATTTTGGGCCCTATAATTTCAACCCCTTAAATTTCGGGCCCTATAATTTCGGGCCACCTCTTCCCTACTACTATATATCATTCAAGATGTAATTGAAGTATTTTTGATATATTGAATGATAAATGCTTATGAATGATTGGTTAATCATTGATGATAAAGGTGTTTAGGTCATCTATCAAATTGATGTTGATTATTGATTGAATAACAAACATTGGTGAAAGGAAATCAATTGAATACATGACATTGACACATATTATTTACATATTTTGTTAGTGAATGGCATTGAAAGACTATCACTTATTGTATGTTTGGTTATTGGTTAGTGTATTGGCAATATAGTATATTGATCCAATATTGATTATCTTGATATACGTGTATGTATTCTTACATTTCGTTGGTTCATTGACTGAAGTTGACTCCATCAGGCACTAGTCTAACTAACACTTGCATAGAAAATATAGTTTGGTGTTTGTTCTAGTGTCTTACAGGGTTCCACAAGGACACTTCTCCTTGGAGGTTTCGACTTCCGAAGAAGTTAGAACGGTGACCGAGGTGACATTGGGTCACTATTCTTATTTGTGCTTACTGGGAATTAGCCCTGCTAATTTGCCCGGTAACAAGGCCCATGGCTAACAATTTCTTCAAGAGCTCATATGCATTCTCTAAATAGCCTTCCTTATAGAGACCACGTATGAGTTTTGAGTAAGTGGTAAGAGTGAGAGTAACACTTGTTCTATCCATAGCATCAAATAACTTGAAAGCTTCTACAAAGAGGCCTTTAATGCAAAGTACACCCATTATTGAATTATATGTGACCTCATTAGGCATAGTACCTTTTAATTCCAATTTCTTGCATAGTTCTAAAGCTTCATTCAATAAATTAGTTTTGCACAAACAACTTCATCTTCCAAAGTAATGCTACCCTTAAAATCTTGTATGATACTTACACCTTCCCTTCTCTGTATAATAGGTTGAGGACAACTTAACATCTAGATACAGTTGGTAACATAGATTTGGCCTCCATTTCATTGTAAAGTATTAGAGATCCATCTGTAGCTCTCTCTTTGCAAATTCTATAGATAACCAAGTGATATTTTCCAGCATTGGTAATAACCCCTTATCTTGCATTTCATAATGCAATTTTAAGGATCCCTTTATGCAGCTCCTTTCATAGTTTGAAATTATCATCTTACTGTAAATATGGACATTAGGAACTAAACCTTTCTCTATCATTATTATTAGCCTCTTCCAAATTTCCCTTCTTGCAAAGAGCATTTATAAGGTGCTGAAGCTTTCAGTAACATGCATGAAACCCATTTTCTGCATTCTCAAATGCATATTTAATGCCATATCTACCTTTCCTACTTTGCAAAGTTCACCAATCACAACACTGTATGTAGAAGCATTAGGTGCAACACTTTTCTCCTCCATTCTCTCATACAAATTCATGACAAAATATGCATATTCCTTGCATAAACAATCAATCATCATATTGCAACTTCTGCATTCCAATGAGTGACATGTAACTGCTAATACTTAGGAGCATGACTTTCCTTTCTATTTCAATGTAAATTTTTAGTATCAAATTTCCATTGATTGCAAAGTCTGTCGATGACAGTGTCATAGAGATAGTTGTCTGGCACAATTCCACAAACTATCATGTTATCAAGAAGTTCAAAGGCCTCCTGTATATTTCATGCTTGAGAATGTGCCTTAAACAAATCCCTATAACTAAACTCATCTAGAACAAAACCTTTGTCCAAGACATCTTTAAGGAGGTTTCTTGAAATCGACATCCTACCTTTCTTACACAAGGCATTGATAACTGCATTGTAATTAAAAATGTTGGGCATAACACCACGTCCTTGTAATTCTTCCCAGAGTTCCAAAAGTCTTGTCTATCTTCTCTGCTTTACAATATTCACAAATAAGTGTGCAGTAAGTATTGGGATCCATCCCTCTATCAGGAATCCACTTGAAGACATCAATCGCTTCCTGAAAAATGACTTGCCATACAAAGTACGTTACAAGTGTTGATATTCCTCCTTCATTACAGTTGCTAGTCCTTTCTCTTGCAAATCTCTTTCACCTTTGTTACTGATTGGTTCCTCCCCCTCTTGTGCCTCTGCTATTGTTGGCATGAACTTGTTATTTGAATGCACTTTCCATGAGGGAACCGACTGATCTATTCATCGTTTGCTCATGATTTTGTAAAGAACCCAGAAGCTCGTGAATAGAAACATGTGACATATCTCTTTTGATTCTTCAATAGCTACAACAAATGGGTAAAATCCGACAGGAAGAATCCTCAAAATATTTTTACAACTTTTTGATCATCTAAATGTTAAATTTTGAGCATTAATTCACAATACTCTTGGATCTTTACTGAGAGGATAACATATACAGTATATCAATGCATAACAATCACAATAAGCATGACAAGCATCACAAGAATCAAAAGCATGAGAGACAAGAGACACAGAGTTTCCATGGGGAAAACCCTGAGGTGAAAAACCCCACAACTTACTCAGAGATAGAGAGAGCAATGGATCAACCAAAATACACTTGAGATAGTCTCCTAGAGCAGATGATCCTCCTCCTAACTAGTGCGCCACTTTCTGAGTGAGAGAAGTGTGACTTTATGAATAATTCAAATAGAGATCTCCCGATCTCTATTTATACTTATCCTGTTTTCCCAGTGACCTTATGGGGCCGACTTGTCTATCTAGATACATCCACAATATAATATATATTTCAGGGCTGACCCCACACATGGTGGTCTAATAACCCATCGACAAGTACACACACTTGTGACACTTGTCAATCCACATGACAACACTTCCTTATAGAGGAATAACACATCTCTTATAAGGGTACAATAAATATATATAAAATACATAGATGAAATACATTCTGAAGTTACATATACATCAACACTCCCTCTTAACTAGGAAGGTATTTGTCGACACAGATCTGCTAGACAAGTCTTCTTCTCGTGATCATCGTCATCGATGCATCGTCATCATCATCATCACTGCTGCTGCTATCTCAACCAAACTCTGACTCTACTCGTCATAGGAAGTTATACAGAGCAAGTCCTTTTTCATACCGAATGTAGACCCACCACCTGCAAGTCTTTGTCATCACTAGCCATACTGTGGAATCCTCAGGACTTATTACATGCATCAAAAAACCTCGAAAGAGCATCCCAGGCTATTACGAGCACACAGCTCTACCTATAGGATCTCCCAGGGCGATATTATATGTGACCTCACCACAAAACCTCGCAAGAGCATCCCAGGCTATTACGAGCACACAACTCTACCTATAGGATCTCCCAGGGATAGATTATATGTGGTCACCACAAAACCTCGCAAGAGCATCCCAGGCTGTTACGAGCACATAGCTCTACCTATAGGATCTCCTAGGAATAGATTATATGTAGTCATGGAAAAACCTTGCAAGAGCATCCCAGGACTTATTACGGGCACACAGCCCAACCTATCGGATCTCCCAGGGACATATTATATGACATAGGACAAAACCTCAAAAGAGCATCTGCTAGATATCCCAGGGCCAGATTATATTCCATAGGAAAAACCTCGAAAGACTATCTGCAGATCTCCCAAGGCCAAATTATATGTCCTCCCAGAGCAAAACCTCGAAAGAGCATTTGCCAGATATCCCAGGGCCAAATTATATGCCATAGGCAAAACCTCGAAAGACTATCTACAAATCTCCCAGGGCCAAATTATATGCTCATCTGAACAACTTGATCCACGGCCATAGAGTATCAACCTGATACTCACCATACATCATCCTGATGTACACATGATCATCCTGATCATCATCACTGCAGCATCCTGCTGCATGTCATCTGGAGAAACATCTTGAAGCTCATCATCCATGATCATCCTGATCATACAATGCATCTACCTGATGCATACCAAGTATCTACCTGATACATATAATCATACATGATCCACCTGATCATACAGTGTATCCACCTGATACAAATACAAATACATGATACATATCACCATACATGATCCACCTGATCATACAATGTATCCACCTTATACATATATAGATACATGGTCCAAGCATCCAACATGATGCATATACAAAATACATACAAATGATCCTACTGATCATATCCAACATCCAACATGATGCATACATACATATAAATGATCCAACTGATCATATCCAGCATCCAACGTGATGCATACATACATATAAATGATCCAACTGATCATATCCAACATCCAACATGATGCGTACATACATATAAATGATCCAACTGATCATATCCAGCATCAAACATGATGCGTACATACATATATAAATGATCCAACTGATCATACAAAGCAAAAACCAGAACATCATCATGATGCTCATCATCCAGCACTTACATCCACAGCCATGTGAAGGATCCTCCTTCCAACATGCTTGGAATGGCTTCAGCAAATGTGTCCATCACTTCTTCCTCGAAGTGTCATCAATCTGAAGAATGCCAAGCCTCTCCCTGAAGTACTCGAACTTCACCCTGGCTAGTGGCTTCATCAGCACATCTGCAATCTGCTCATCTGTCGCAACATACAGGAGCTTCACAGCTCCTCTCTGCACCATATCCCTGATATAGTGATATTTGATCTCTATGTGTTTCGACCTGTCATGAAACACTGGGTTCTCGGACAGCTTCACACAACTCTGGTTATCACAAAAGATACCAGTAGCATCCAACGAGAGATCAAATAACTTAGACAGTAGCAGCCATACTGCCTCACAACTAGCTGAACAGGATGCAACATACTCTGCCTCAACTGTACTCAGTGCTACGCAGAACTGCTTCCTGCTAAACCAAGAGATCACACCTGATCCCATACTGAAGCAACACCTGGATGTGCTCTTCCTATCTGCAGCACTGCCAGCCCAATCTGAGTCAACATAACCCTACAGGTTAAACTTTTGAATTGCCTCATACTTGAGCCCATAATCCACTGTACCCTTTAGGTACCTCAGAACATGCTTTACAGCAACCAGGTGAACACTCCTCGGATCTGTCAGGAATTGACTCAATATGTTCACAGCAAAGAAAATATATGGTCTCGTGTTCGTCAGGTACATCAAGGACCCAATCATCTGACGATACATAGAGACATCAACCGGCTCAGATGAAGCATCACATAGAAGCTTCAGGTTCGATGCCATAGGTGTGGCCATAGACTTGCAATCCATCATCCTGAATCTCTTTAGGATATCTACTGTGTACTTCCCTTGACCAAGGAAGATCCCACCTGCACTCTACCACACCTCCATACCTAGAAAATAATGCATCATTCCCAAATCTTTCATATCGAACTCGGTAGCAAGCTTCCTCTTAGTATCTGCAATCAATCTGTCATCCCCTGTTACAAATAAGTCATCTACGTACAGAAGTAGAATCACAGGATTCCCTTCCTCAACTTTGTAGTAAAGGTTGGAATCCGCTTTACTCTTGGTAAAGCCCAAACTAGATAGGAAACTGTCCATCCTACCATACCAGGTTCTGGGGGCTTGCTTCAAGCCATATAAGGATTTATTCAATCTTCACACATATGACTCCCTGTCATGTATTTCAAAACCAAGTGGTTGCTCCACATATACTTCCTCTTCAACTACACCATTCAAGAAAGCAGTCTTGACATCCATCTGGTGTATTTTCCATTTCATTGCTGCAGCCAGAGAAAGTACTATTCTGATGGAAGTATACCTGGCTACAGGTGCAAAAGTTTCTTCATAATCTATTCCCTCTTTCTGAGAGAAGCCAGGAGCTACGAATCTTGCCTTGTATTTCTCTACACTGCCATCTGCAGCATGCTTGATTTTGTAGATCCATTTGGAAGTCACAACAAACTTCTCTTTAGGTCTTGGGACAACATCCCAAACATCATTCTTCATTATTGATTGGTATTCCTCAACCATGGCATCCTTCCATTCCTTATTTTCTGCTGCT
Organism: Larix kaempferi; assembly: GCA_027924585.1. Classification (NCBI taxonomy): domain Eukaryota; kingdom Viridiplantae; phylum Streptophyta; class Pinopsida; order Pinales; family Pinaceae; genus Larix; species Larix kaempferi. The sequence goes on along the minus strand of BSBM01000666.1, from coordinate 5,433,267 downwards.
TCTTCATAATTGGAAGGCTCTTTGTTCATAATGTCACAGAGTAAAGCAACATAGTTGGTATGAGATCTAGTTCTCTTCTTTGCTCTGTGTTCTTCTTTTGGAATGCCAAATCTTTCTGCATCTTGAATGAGCTCTCTAGCCCATGCAGGTTTCCTCTTGTGAGAGTTATCCTCACAGGGTGGATCTACAAGTTCTTACGGATCTTCAAACTCACGAACAACTTCTGGAATTGCTTCAGTCATGGTAGTGTCTTGAAATCTAGTTTCCTTACGTTCTTCATAAACTTCGATAGGTGCCTTCCTTGATTTGATGAATGCTGAGTTTTCATCAAATGTTACATCCCTGCTGACATCAATCTTCTTGAACCCTGGAAAGTATATTCTGTAAGCCTTCGAGCTTTCACTGTAACCCACAAAGATACCCTTCTTTCCTGAAGGATCTAGTTTGGTCCTCTTTTCCTTTGGGACATGAGTGTATACTGGACAACCAAATATTCTGAGATGGCTGACTTCATGTTTCTTTCCAGAAAAGACCTCTTCTAGTGTCTTGTTGTCCAATATCTTGTGTGGTGTTCTGTTCTGCACATATACAGCTGTTCTAGCTGCTTCTGCCCATAGGTGCATAGGTAGATCTTGGTCATGCAGCATTGCCCTTGTTGCTAACATGATTGTTCTGTTCTTCCTTTCTGCAACTCCATTTTGTTGAGGATTATAAGGAGCATTCAACTCCCTCTTAATCCCTGAATCACTACAAAGCTTCTTGAAGTCACCTGAGGTGAATTCTCCACCATTGTGGGATCTGAATGTTTTGATCTTCTTGTCAGTTTGATTCTCCATCAAGGTTTTGAACTCCTTGAACTTATCAAACACCTCATCTTTGTTCTTCAAGAAGTATACCCAAGTCTTCCTGGAGAATTCATCAATAAATGAGACATAGTAAACATACCCACTAAGAGAATTGGATGACATAGGACCACATACATTTGAGTGGATGATTTCCAGGATATATTTTGCCTTGCTTTGACTGCTTAGGAAAGCCTTCTTAATGTTCTTACCTTTTGCACATCCTTTTCAAACACCTTCATGTTTGGTATTGATTTCAAGAAGACCTTCTACAGCCATGCTTGCAATTGGAAGTGCCCTATAGTGCATATGAGCAAGTCTTCTATGCCAAATTTCACTTGGATCCATGGATTCATGCACCATGGCATGTTCAGGTTGTCCCTTCAATTTATACAAACCTCCCTCTTGCTCTCCAATCACTACTGCATCATCTATGGTCTTTCCCTTTGGCCACATTAGGACTTGGCCATCCAAAAATGCAACCCTCATACCTTTTTCATCCAATGCAGAGATGGAGAGTAAGTTCTTCTTGAGCCCAGGTACATAAAGGACTTCTTTCATCTTCAAAGATTTTCCAGAATCTAGGTTGTAGGAGGCTTCACCACTTCCTTTGATTGGGTATTGATAATCATCCCCAAGTTTCACCTTATGGGTTGATTCATGTTCAGATATATTCACAAAAGATTCCTTAAACCCATTCATGTGTTTGGAAGCCCCACTATCAATCAACCAATCATTACAACCATGGGAGATAGTACCTGTGAGAGCAGAGATTAGAACATACTCTTCTTCACTTGATGAGTCATCATCACTATCATCACTTTCTGCCCTAACCTTCTTCTTTGGAGGTTCATCATCCTCGGCAGCATGAGCATGGAACTTTCTTTTGCTGCCCTTCTTCTTCTTGCTGGAGTTGTTGTTATTATCCCTTTTGTTCTTGGGGCAATCTGAAGCAAAGTGACCCTTCTCATTGCATGTGAAGCATCTTAGATCCTTCTTATCCTTTTGATAGGATCTCTTGTAGCGAGAGTGTTCCTTCTTGGGCTTGCTTCTTTTGGTGTGAGCTGCAAGAGCTTGATCTTCATTCCCCATCTTTTCTTCTCATGCCACAAGCCTTGCTTCTTCTTGTGAGCATTCTTCCCGTAGTCTGCTGAAGGATACCAACTTCTTTCTTGCACAAATTCCTTGAATAAAGGAGTCCCATGACCTAGGTAGGCCATTCAGAGTGGTCATGACAACTTCACCATTCTCCACCATTTCATCTACTGCTTCCAGTTGTTCCTTAATCTGGGAGACCCTAGAAAAATAAGACTGAATGGTTTCTCCATTTTGAAACTTTACTCCTTTCAATTGGTTCCGCAGGGTCATCTTCTGATTTATGTTCTTCCCTTCAAATAGCTTGGTCAAAGAGTTAAACATCTCCTTGGGTGTCTTTAGAGAAGACACATGGGGTATGAGATGGTCCTTAATAGAATCAATAATGATTCTCTTTTCCTTGACCAAGTTCTTCTTATGCAATACCTTGGCCTCTTCATCCTCTGGGATAGAAATGTCTTCTTTTATATATGAGTCCAACTCATTCTCTTCCAGGATTAACCCAATCCTATACTTCCAAGCTCGGAAGTTATCAGCCCCTTCAAGATTATCCTCAAGATTGGTGTGGTGAGACATCTTAAAGAGTACTTCAAATGGAAATAGAAAAGATTTAGGTCTTACCACTTGAAATGCTGAAAACTGGATCTGGTCCCGGATTAGGGTTTGTCAAAAAAACCCTAAAAATTCAAAATGTGAATTTCAACTTTCTGAAAGGATAGAAAGATGCGCCTTGATGAGCTAATCATCCTCGTGCATTCAGAATTTGAGATTAGCAAAATTTTACCCTTCAGATTTGACTTTTTGTCCTCCTGGGTTCACTAGGGAGAGCCCTGAATTAGGGTTTGAGTTTCCTGGAGATCTAACCAGCCAAAAATCTCAATCCAAAGCTCTAAACTTCGATTTTTGCAAGGAGCTTCCAGCTATGTCTTCAGATTTCAGAAATTCCTATTTTTATGGAAACCTTAATTTTTAGGGCCAAATCTGAAAATGCTCAGAATTGAATTCTGATTAGACAGATAGATTCTCCTTGATGAGTAGAGTCAATCTACTATACTTCTTTTCCAAAATCTGTGGAGAGAAACCCAATAAACAAGAAACTCAAGTTTCTGTCGCTACAAAATGTCTTCTTCTTAGGTTAGCTCTGATACCATGTTAAATTTTGAGAATTAATTCACAATAATCTTGGATCTTTACTGAGAGAATAACATATACAGTATATCAATGCATAACAATCACAATAAGCATGACAAGCATCACAAGCATCACAAGAATCAAAAGCATGAGAGACAAGAGACACAGAGTTTCCATGGGGAAAACCCTAAGGTGAAAAAGCCCACAACTTCCTCGGAGATAAAAAGAGCAATGGCTCAACCAAAGTACAACCAAAATACACTTGAGATAGTCTCCTAGAGCAGATGATCCTCCTCCTCACTAGTGCGCCACTTTCTGAGTGAGAGAAGTGTGACTTTCCGAATGATCCAAATAGAGATCTCCCGATCTCTATTTATACTTATCCTGTTTTCCCAATGACCTTATGGGGTCGACTTGTCTATCTAGATACATCCACAATATAATATATATTTCAGGGCCGACCCCACACATGGTGGTCTAATAACCCATCGGTAAGTACACACACTTGCGACACTTGTCAATCCACATGACGACACTTCCTTATAGAGGAATACAACATCTCTTATAAGGGTACAATAAATATATATAAAATACATAGATGAAATACATTCCAAAGTTACATATACATCAACACTAAAGTGTCTCCATGATACTTTACTTGATTCACTATAGTACTCGAGTAAAAGACTTACTTATGGTTTCATAATTTGTCATTTGCAAATTTGAAAAATAACTTCTACGCATTTGTAATCTTACTAGTATATTACAAATTCTTAGATGCCATTATATCCTCTAAGGGAAGATTAGAAGTATTTGATATAGAATCATAGGTACTAGGCTCTTTAGTTCATAGCAATACACGAACACTAATGAGTTCATGGCAATATCGTTGTCTAACTGATTAGAAGTAATAGAGAAATACCCAAGCTTCTCATCCGTTCTATTCCCTTCTATTGACTGGCTCAGTCTAATCTATTGGTAAGCAAGGGTGATAGGCGCTAGCTGGTAGGTATAGATATTGACCAATACAAACATGGAAATACCGCCACCTAACTGAGGCAATATCGCTATCTTGTATAGATATAGGCTTCCCCCTGCTTCAGCTGGTACCAACTATCAAAAAATAATTATGTTACAACTATTTTTTACATTAAAAATAAGACTCACTACAAAGGAAAGGCTCAGGTTTTCTGGTCACACAAGCTAGTGTGGTGAAGCTACGGTAGAATTAATCACAAAATCTCAGTATCACAGTAGCTGCAAAAAATAGTCATATTAGACCAAAAATTTACATAGAAGTATTCAAGGAAGGACTTCACTGTCGATATTTCTTTCCATGACCGATTGCCACAATTCTCTCTTTCCTAAGTTGTTTCTTGAAGAGAGTGTATAGAACAAGTTCAGTTAGTACTAGTAGTCTTCTGTTTGTTTGATATTCATAACTTGTTATCATAAATCAGATTATCTTTCTTACAGAAAAATGTTTTATGTCAACTTATAATAGAACTCAAATGTCCAAAGACTGACATTTGAAATATGGAAATGCAGCTCCCTTGCCTATGGACACATATTTTGGCATGTCTTGTATTAGAGAGTGGCTCCAGCTACATGAGAAAAACATTTGCAAGGTAAGAATATTCAAGCTGGAAATTGTTGATTTCCATGGTGTAAAGTTAAATGAACTGGTAAGAGTATAAAGTTATTGAAAAATATTAATTAAGATTCAATTGATTTTGTTGAAATCAAATCTTGGATATTATACTTTTTTTATGTAAACATGTACTGTCCACAATGCAATGACCAGGCTGAGTTGGGCGACATCATAATTCTTTGTGTCCCAATTATAGCTGTCACTAGTCGACAATAGTGACAGATCAATTGCCTTCTTTTGTAATACCCATAGTTTTCTATCATAAGAAGTAAGCTGAAGATCACTTTTTTGAAGGAATCAAAAGGATACTCCCTCCCCATTTCTATAAATATTTGTTTAACCAAGAGTAATTGTTCTGATAGAAAAGAAATTTGAAAAATTATAAGGCTCTTTTAATTTTTGTAATGAACCTGAAAGCTCTTTTAATTTCTATCATGCACCTGAACATTATTTTCTTCTAAATTTTGTATCAGCAACATAATGTTTATTAATATTGTGTTTCCAATCAGAAATGACAGCTTGGTTGGAAAGTTGGTGTTTGCACAAAGAAAAGCGAGGTGCTCTTATAGAGGGGGTAGTGTGTAACTCTAATAAACTAAACTAAAATGGAGAAAACAAATTGACATCCCAAGCGAGAGGTTTGCACCTGACGCCTTTTTTAATATCTCTCTATGTTTAATATGTCCAGGGTTGTATGGATCTATGATAGTAGTGCCATAGTTAGCAAAACTGTGTAATTTCATCCTATGTTTTCTAAGGAAATTAGCCAAGTCCCAAATAGTAGTAGTTGGTTGTTTCTTACAAGCTCTTCAATTTCTATTATGCAGCTCTAAATTTTAATTGACTCAAAATGTTGTTTCAAAAAATCATAATTTTTCTTAGTAGTCTTACATTACCATTAAAAAGTCATAGTTTGTTTGGGAAATTGCTCTTAGTATCATGTGAGACAACCTTTTTGAATTCCTCATTAGATTTTCAGGAGCTCAACCAAATCCTAAGTTGTATTAGTTGCATATGATTATTCTTTTCTTATGCGCTTAAATTACTGATTGTTGGGTAAAATATATGCTATCTACGTCAACACTTAATTGTCAACCCGGGAAGGGAGCTTATGAGATGCAAACACTATATGTGCAGGATTGAAGGCTTGAACTACTAACCAAATATGCAAATGCACTAACATGCAACTACATGATTTTAAACTACATGCATGACTTTCATAATTCAAATGCAGTAATTTATTCTATCTATGAAAACATGAAACTGATTAACGAATGAAACTATCAGAACTAAAATAACTTGGAAAATGAAATTATTAACTTTTTACTTAAAAATAAACTATATAGGAACACGACTGATCAATTCGGAAACGATAACTAATTAGCAAATCAGATATGAAGAACTTAACTTTGGAAAAATGTTAAAAAGAAGATTAAGGAAGATAATATGGAAGTAGGAAATAATGACAAAACTTAATTAAAAACTCTATGTAACATGAAACAAGATTTAAATTACATCTAAAACTATTAATTAGAAGCAAGAAGCATTACATTTAAAAAGCAGAAGAAACTGGATTCTGAAAAAGCATAAAACAATGCAAAAAGTGTAAAGGTCCGAATGACGATCTGAATGCCTATCCTAATGACAGTCCGAATGCCTATCCGAATGACAGTCCGAATGCCAATATGAATGGAAGAAAACGATTTAAACTAATGTATTGGAGAAAACTCACTATGGTTTGGGAATACCACAACAGACATATGACTACCAGAAATCTACTCAATTCTCAAAACAATGCTATTATAAATGACAATGTTAAAATAATGGAGAAATGTAACCAACCTTGATCCAACGTTTGATGTAGATCCCCGTTGGAGCTTTCAATCCGCGCACATACAAGCACTTGTAATCTGCAGATTAGTCTTGACAACCAATATCTAACAAGTACATGTGATATATAAATGACATTAACATTATCAATAACAATGGTCCATAATATCATAAGCAAACGTAACCCAATGTATAATAAATGACATTCACACCATGAATGGACGAGAATATGAGTATTTCTATTAATGAACAAGAAGAAGTACAAAGTGATACGACCTCTTGCCGGAAACCAATATGAACCAAGATCTAGATCAATCCACTTGTACCTCCACCACTTCAATCCTCCATCAAAGGAAAACTCAAACTAGCAAGGAGTTTGGAAGGTGAACATAACTGGTTCACAACTACAAGGATCAATGAGTGCAAACTCAAGATAGGGAAAAAATACACTAGAGTTACTTTACTATTCTTTTCTTCCTCCCGTCCATAAGCCATATGTGCTCAATATATAGTCCTCTCAAAGGTAGGTGAAAGGACTCATCGAGACGTTACTTGGGCAGATGGAGAGCCAAAGGTCACCCAATGACCGCTTTTTGGGAGTAAAAAGTAATAAAATAGTGGTTTTACCATTTTACTTGATACCCGCGGGCTATAGGGATGCAACTCGCGGGTACACAGGCTATAGTGATGCAACATGCATGTAGGAACAAAAATAGGGAAAACTGGTATCACTAAAGGATAAAAATGGATCTGAGTCACTGAAATGGATCCTACAAGCCAAAGAATGTTGATGCTCACAGGGTGGAAGATTTCTGTGTAACAGATGCCCCCTAATGTGTGAGGTCAGAGACTTAAATGTGCTACGATGGCCGAAATACATTATAAAACTCAGAAGTGGAGTGATGGAGACACAAGTAGAAAGAACGGCTCACTCGTCATAGTACAATAGTATCTCTAAATACATGTCGATATAGTACAACAATCTGATACAATGGCCATGAATAGGCAGTACATAAGTAAATATATGTCACAAGTGATCATAGCCATGATCCCTCTACAGTAAGATATGGTATTTTGCTGAAAAGAAGACAACTGGTGCAAAACTGGAGGTACAAACTGCTGAAATCTAAGAGGTGATATCTCAGATGTAAAGTCAAAGTCATATGTAGCATACTGAATGTCACAATCGCTTGGGGTCTTCTACACAAGTCTTTGACGGTGCAAGTCCCATCAAGTGAATAAAGGAGTTGGGGTCGAACCTGATGAGACATCATCTGATTACTGGTCATTGATGTATACCTTTAACAGACGCGAGATGACCCACCAATAATGAAAATGGGCATCCAGGAACAGAGCACAATCATCAGAGTGTGAATAAATGGGTTGAAGTCAAACACTAGGATGAATCCATCGATTAGGGGACATTGATGTATTCCCAAAATTGTCGATGGCGAGAGAACCTGCCACTAATGACTATAAGCCTCAAGGTACTCAACCGAACTCTAATCCTCAAGTCCCGGAATAAATGAGTTGAAGTCGACGGAACGAGACTCGCTGGAAGGAGGGCATTAAGGCATCCCCCATCAACCAGCACGAGGTACCAGCAATGCTGAAAGATTTGGAAGATCTCAGGTGAAACGGACTGACTCAATAAGGATGGTCGACATGCAATAGTCAATATATTTGAGGAGTGGCCAACACTGGTTTCAGGACTTCCTTTGAACAAGAACATGAGCAGATGGATAGACTCAGGCAGCATAGACTTGACACAAATTGTGCAATGCAAGAGGCATTACAGAGGGCTCCATAATGAATGGAAGCTTAACTAATTGGTGGAGAAAACTGAGAAACAGGTACAGCTCCTAAGGCCCAACTATAGTCCCGACTCATAATGTACGGAGTGGAATGAATGCTCTGTTCAAAGGCGACACAATAGATGCCAACAAGAAATAGTGACCATAATCCTGTCCGGATTTTTGGAATATTTGATTTTTTTTTACTTTTTCATATTTGGGAAAAGCTTGAAAAAAAATAAAATTGCTTATAGTACAACAAGTGAGGGAACAAGTGTCAAATAGCTAACAAACTAGTCCCAAGCAGTGGAACATACCTATGCTCAATGCAAGGAAGTGCATGCAGGATGTGGACACTCGGGGGTGTGTTCCCTCAAGGTTAAAGGGTCATCAAATTGTGCAGGGAAAATATATAAGCTCTGCAGGGATCGACAGGGAAAAGTGCTCAGGCACCAGGCTAACAATTGAGTAAGCGGGAGCCGGCACAAGGCTCAAGTGGCAAGCAAGACGATGCAATGCAAACACAACATGATATAACTGAGGGGAGTCCTTAAGGGAGATGGCCAGCATAAGACAAACTAGAGTATGAGTCTTCATCGCAACGTCATGGCGTGACTACAAAGGACTCCCAATCCTGAGGACAAACAACGGCATGGGCACCAAAAGCATAATGGGGTTCTAACTAGGGTACCCATGTTTGGGAAATCCCTACCGCCACATGACGACACTTCTATAATAGTGTGAAGGTTCCGTGTCAGTCACGAAGTGGGATCGCACCTAGGGTTTATGAAAAGTGGTCAAAGGTCAAATGCATAATGCATGTGAAAATGGCATCTAACCTATATGCCAGGTGTGAAACGTACCTGCCGTAGGTGTGAAATGGATCAGAACAACTCTCGCCGAGGAAATCTGTTGAAAAAACACTACTCCATGACATGATATTAGTTCATAACGGCCCAAAATGGCAAAAACTATAGAAAAGTGGATCCAGAAAATTATAAATAGTAATAAAATTTAATAATTTTCAATTCATTTGCACTATTCACCATTTTGGAGTTAAGTGGTAAGTTTGCACCCAAAAATTCAAGCGCCGATCGTGGGAGCTACGAGCAACCGTTTAGCGAACCGTCTGGAGCGGGTTAGTGGTCACTGCCATACCTTTCATTTAAGTGCTTTTAATTCAATTTTGGTCGGTGGGAATTTTTGTTTGGCCAAGCCCTAAATGGCTTCGGCGCTACTCGCAGGCTGTAAGTGTGTGGGTCGCGGGTAGGGCATCAAACGCGCAGTCAAAAAACTGACTACCCGCGTCTACCCGCAACTGTCTACAATCTAGCCCGCGGGTACGGCCATGAAGAAGTTTTTAAACATGATATTGACTAAAAATTTCTTGCTTTGCACTCCAGGATGGTTCTAGAGTGGAGGGAGAGAGAGCATGACTAGGTAGATGAGGTCGTGCGCAACGATTTGCAAGCACAACAAGCATTACAAGCATGTGTCTTATATAAATACTGGAGTCTCGGGGGCTTAAGGGCCCAAAACCTACTACTCCATCATCTGATCAACTACTGGGATGTGGATGCTCAACACTTCAGTCTCAACGAGAAAACACTGACACTAGATGTAGAGGATATCTATTTTATTACCGGTTTGTCCCGTAGAGGGGAAGTGGCTAGTGTTCGGTCATGGACCATGGGTGGTGGGATCACTGTGCAAGACTACATAGTACGGTATTGTCCCGCCAACACACGACCAGTGGGAATTCAAGTGCCAGTCAACCTCATAACGGATCTGAGTACAAAGATCATTGTGGCAACTCTGGGGCGGATCACGGGATCCAAAGCACTACATCAGGCATCCAAACCGGTGATGTTCTACGCATCACAATGCTTCCAGCCTACTATCCCGTGGCTGAGGAAAGGAAAATGGTCAAACAAAGAGTCCAGAGGCTCAGAAAAAGCAAGTTTTCTACAGTGTATCTTAACGGCCAATCCGTGACATAGAGCTTCGATAAACAACAACTCTAAATATGGACTAATGCTCAAAAAATTTCCCAAACATGGATGTTTTCCCCAATGGAGTCGCCATTTCTATATTGGAGAAAACTCACTATGGCTTGGGAATACCACAACAAACAGATGACTACCAGAAATCTACTCAATTCTCAAAACAATGCTATTATAAATGACAATGTTAAAATAATGGAGAAATGTAACCAACCTCGATCGAACGTTTGATGTAGATCCTCGTTGGAGCTTTCAATCCGCACACATCGAAGCACTTGTAATCTGCAGATTAGTCTTGACAACCAATATCTAACAAGTACATGTGATGTATAAATGACATTAACATTATCAATAACAATGGTCCATAATATCATAAGCAAACGTAACCCAATGTATAATAAATGACATTCACTCCATGAATGGACAAGAATATGAGTATTTCTATTAATGAACAAGAAGAAGTACAAAGTAATACGACCTCTTGCCGGCAACCAATCTGAACCAAGATCTAGATCAATCCACTTGTGCCTCCACCACTTCAATCCTCCATGAAAGGAAAGCTCAAACTAGCAAGGAGTTTGGAAGGTGAACATAACTTTCACAACTACAAGGATCAATGAGTGCAAACTCAAGATAGGGAAAAAATCCACTAGAGTTACTTTACTATTCTCTTCTTCCTCCCGTCCATAAGCCATATGTGCTCAATATATAGTCCTATCAAAGGTAGGTGAAAGGACTCATCGAGATGTTACTTGGGCAGATGGAGAGCCAAAGGTCACCCAATGACCGCTTTTTGGGAGTAAAAAGTAATAAAATAGTGGTTTTTACCATTTTACTAGATACCCGCGGGCTATAGGGATGTAACTCGCGGGTATGCATGCTATAGTGATGCAACATGCGGGTAGGAACAAAAATAGGGCAAACTGGTATCACTGAAGGATAAAAATGGATCTGAGTCACTGAAATGGATCCTACAGGCCAAAGAATGCTATGTAACAACTAAGGAAAAGAAGAATTTTGGATGACTTTAATTACCAGCTAGTTGATGCATATGATCCTACAGTACAAAGGAAGCAGGAGATCGATTAGTTAGAAGTTAAAGCAACAAGAAACTATCTATGCTAATCATTATCTAAGAGAAATAGACTATTTCTATGATATGCTAAAGCAGAATGATGATGGAGGATAGAAGAAACCTACAGCTACAGAAAAAGAAGTTAAGGAAACTAATTCTAACTAAACAAAACTTGAAATAACATCTAACTAGTTAACTTTATCTAGTTGCAAAAAGAAAGACTGAAATCAAACTAAGAAGAGCTATGCATGACCGGTCGTTCTAGATTATGAAAATGCAATATTACATGAAAACAAAAGAAAATTGTATTTTATAAACAACAAAATAATTACAACTACCGAGCAATTCGAAATCTATTTATTCTATGATCTAAGTAAACTTAATGACTTAACATTTTTTGAAAGTTAAAATACAATTATGTTATACTAATTTAAATAACAAAATAACTTGAACTATTCAAATGGAAAGACGAGTTTCTATTTTAATGAAATTGAAACGCAATACTTTTAACAAATGGAAAGCTACAGGAATGCAACTATTTGATTGGATCCAATGTGCAATTGATATGAGAGTAAATTTAAATGCATAAGCAAAAATAGAATTCAAACCTTGACCTATACTACAAGCAATTACATTATCTGCACGAATTAAATGACTATGCTACAGTGTAAAGCAAATCTAATTACTCCTATGTAAAGCAAACTAAGTACTGCTGCTAATTGAAATGCTAATGTATACAATAAATCAAACGTTTATCTATGGAGTTCAAGCTATGAAAATCAATTTTAATGATATTGCATGAAACCAATTAAATCTACCTAAACTACAGAGATCTCTTCCTACCAGTACAACATGATGAGCTCATCTCACATATAACGCATGGAATGAGAAGCAAGACTATATGTTTAAACAGCCACACAAAGAGGTAATGTTAAAAGAATTTGATTCAAAATACAACACATTTCTACTACAATGAGAACAAAAAACTACAATACTTAGCTTGCACGATGGGGAGAAAACAAAGACACACAGCTTAATATGAAAATCGTTTTTGGCAGTAATAAAAAAAAAGAATACACATGAACTTAGTTGAACATTTACAACAAAGACATAGCACCACGAAGTCCATTGCCGTTGAGGGGCCCTCTCACGTAGCAGTGGCTGAAGCTTCACGGATTACTCACAGGGATGCATGAACAAAATCGAAGTTGAAGCAGGAATAGAGCAGAACTTTTATTAAAAACGGATTTGTATATTACAGTCTATTTCCAGACCTCTAGGGTCTAATTTATACATGAACAACCTAGTGGGAGAGGATAGAACCGAATCCCCAAACTCCTGAGTTGTTAAAACAAATTTCTAAATTTAGAAAAACGGCCATCCACGTTTTTTGGGCAAGTTGGTTTCAAGGAACCACGATTTTATCCCAAATGGTTACGAATTTTGGCGAAATTCCTCATTGTGACCCAAATGGGCCTATTCTGCACAAAACCCATATGCCGGAATTTTGAAATTTGTCTTTGTTTGCCTGAAGATCCAGCCTGAAATTTGCTATCAATTGAAAACACGTTTTTGACAGAATTTATGATTTTGCAAGCTGCTCACATCTGGACGGTTCTAGGTGAGATCTGATAGGTGGAGAAGCATGAGAGGACCATCACGAAAAACACCTACGTTTTATGTTTTTGCTCCAAAATGTTCTAACCAATGAATCCGAGGGTTGAATGAAGGGTTGAACGACGGGAACGTATGAATGGTGGTTCGTTTGACGATCACAACCTGTAGAACCAAACTGAATGCCAAGGATGCCTAGAAATGTAAGATGATAGTCAATAAATCCTAAAAACAACAACAATTATTCATAATTTGTGAAATTTGCAAATAAACACATACCTAAGTTGTTCGATGGTCTGAATGGCAAAAAGAATGACTTATCATATAAAAAATAGTGAAAATAGCGCCAATTAGGGCACATTTACTGATAAAAAATGGTGACAAAATGAACACCAACATTCCCCCAAACCGGAAAGATGCCAGGTCCTACTGAGCAAAAGAAAAAGTTTTCAAGAAGAAGGCGGAGCTGCAGTAGCAACTACCTTCGACTTGGAAGATTAAGTAGACTTAGCTTTTAAGCTTATAGACATGTTCTTTCAAATTATCATGATTCAATCAGAGAGAAAGGTTGGCGGTTGTTTTAGCTTTATTTAGATCTTCCACACACTTTACTCATATCTCCCTTATAAACAAGTTTTGAAAAGAAGATGATTTGATATGTGAAATATTCCGATGAACATCCATATGTAGAATTGTCACAGTTGTTATGACAAGCAGTTAGTAATTTGAGCATAACATTTTCGTATGATGTCGGATTGAGGTGATTTAGACTAGATTGCAAACTAGGTGGTTCTTAAATTATGGTAGGATTCATATGTTGATTTTATTCCCTTATGGTCGAATAATGAAATGATTTATATATATGCTAATTGAAGTTGATACGAAGAAAAATGAAATGATAATTATATTGTATGTTTGTAAGTTTTTGATTTGTAGAATCATACAATAAATTTTCCGAAAATATTCTCATATCCATAGTTCAAAGATGAATCACCTTATATCTTTGTAAAATGAAGTTGACTTTAAATATGCTAAATTATAGAACGTTAGTATCAGCTTATCATTAGCACTTGGAATATAGTGATGTCAACTTAAGATTTAGTATTTGATGAAGTAATATGGTATTAGTAATTTATGATATTGAAATATTATTGGATTCAACAACAACTTATATTTGAATTTTCTAAAAACATATACCTTGGTATAACAAAGATGTTGTTATAGGGTCTTAGTTGTAATCAGACCTTTATTCAGCTACCTCATTCGACCCTTCTTTCAGTAGAATTTATGACATTTGCTAGAATATGTTCTTTTCTTTGAATTTTGATTGTGCAAGAGCTACTCATATTTTCTTGTAACAACTAATCATTTCATAAGATTTTTCTTAGGATAGAAATATATGAACTTTTTAATTACTTCACAAGTAAACAAAAAATAGAAATAATTTTGAATCCTAGTAAATAGAAAAATAGAAATAATTGTGAATCCTCCCCCAAACCGAAGGTATGGCATGTCCTCGGGCCATCAATAAATTAATACTGTGTTGCATGCTTCTTATGTAAACACTCTAAATCAACATCAATCAGCAGGAGATCCTAACAACATCATTATTCTAAAAACTAAAACTTTTCAAGAAAAAGAAGTATTCACGATATGATTAAAACAATATCATACTAAGTCAGATTCTTCAATACATGCAAATTCATCGGTTTATGCTCACAAAGACCACATAAAGAATAATAGTGTAAGAGATGCGAAAAATGCCATAGGAAAACTAGTCGTCCAGGACTCATTGTAAAGATCTCTTGCCATCCAAAGAATATAGATAAGGTTCACCGTAAAGTTTGTGAGATCTACTATAATTATGGGTCTCATTTCTAGGATAATCATATCCTAGGTATTTGTTTGAATTAGATGACAGGGTCCAAGTCCAACTTACAGCCATTATCTAATGACAGTATAAATAATCATCCTAAACATGTGTTTGTATACTTAGGTTTTTTTTATGAGCTATGTGAATAGCAATGCATTAATCAAACCTCTTTTACCCGATATTGACCCGCTACCAGCAGGCCTGTTCAGTACCTCAGCAGGTTTATCTTGGTAACATGCAAGCATAGCCCTGCTGCCAACGAGACTGTTCAGTACCCCAATGGGTTTACTTGCATTTACTGAGCTCCCTTGTTTAAGATTTTACTTAGCATGGACCCATTGCCAGCGAGCCTGTTCAGTACCCCGGCGGGTTTACTTCGTATAATGATATTTTTAGTAAGGAAGCGGGTTGGCACTAGAGTGTACTAAGTCTGTTAAACACATAATTCAAATTTTTAGCACAAACCTTATAAGTAACTTTATTTATAATGGCCTAAATTACAGATCATGTCAAAAGATAATAACCTAAAGCTGTTCTTTGACTTCATAGTCTATCTTCTTCATAAAAGTTCAGTAATGTTCCCCACAAAATGGAAAATATCACCCACTTTTAAGCTACCTTTTAAAGGTGCTTTAGAGACAAGTTTTGATAATGAGTCCAGGATGAACTAGGAGTCCATACGTGTAACATTGAGTTTTGTGGAGGTCATAATAATTAAAGTAGGTCTTTGAGTAACTGGTATAATAAGAAATATGCATGTATGGTGTAAGATTGCTTTGGTTTAGTCATTAACATGATCTTATTCTTAGTTCTTTTATTTTAAAGGAAAACAGAAAGTGAAGTTGTATGAATATCTAAAGCTAACTAACCACATACAAATTTTTATTTATATACATACTATCCTATGCTATCTAAAAGAAAGAAAAACTCATTATTCAAGTGTAAGAACTTTTCCAATGTAGCCATGTGCGAAGCAAAATGAAAAACATACCTATATTCACATATGAAAAATTTAAAGCAGTGATTACCTGGATGTGGAGAATCAACCGACTTACTTGCTTTTGCAACAAAAGGTGTCGAATGAAGGAATGGTATTGTGGACTCATTACCTCTTGGAACCATCTTTCGATGTAATCCTAATACTCACCTTCCTTCCTCATGCCATGCAGATCCTCTTCTTCTAAATGTTCAATTGCTTGAGTAAATGAGAGATCTGTCGATAGATGTGTGGAGAACTCTTCAACATCAGGTCTCTCTCCATCAAATGTAGTCTCCAAGTTTTCGGTTTCCTTGGTAGATTGGCAAGGAGATTTAGTTTGTAGCTCATGGGACTGTGGTTCTTCTATTATTTCTGAAGAGGTAGATAAATTCTTGACTTCTGTCAAGATGTGTTCTTCTTAAGAAGAAGATATTGAGATCCTAGCTGCTGCTAGGATTTGAGAGAGTTCTCTCATACTAATAAGCACCTTTGAATCCATGTCATCGGCTGGTAGGTTCTGTTTCACACATGGGTTAGTCCTAGGGTTCTTACAGCACCAAATTTTTATTTTTATGTGTGTTTTAAAATAATTTCTATTACTAAAACAAATTTGCGAAAAACACACCACAGTTGCTGAAAGAATAACACACTTGAAAAGAAGGAAGGAAAATTTTATGAAATAAATTGCAGAAAATTAAACACTCAAACCAATAGAAAGGAAATCATACTTGTGCGGAAAGGAGCAACAAGGCTTTGGGGTGGCCCACTAAAGTGGATGCGTCAAGCTATTACACTACGGGAAATCCGTAGTGTGGTCGTCTTTGCGTCTTACCGTTTCCCCTCCCCCTTGTTGTGTAATGTAAAGGAAACCTATCTACCCCTATCTACCTAGACTCCAATCCCTTTAGCACCTCCCCGGCAACGGCACCAAAATGTTGGGTAAAATATATGCTATCTAAGTCAACACTTAATTGTCAACCCAGGAAGGGATCTTATGAGATGCAAACACTATATGTGCAGGATTGAAGGCTTGAACTAACCTAAGCTAACAAAATATGCAAATGCACTAACATGAAACTACATGATTTTAAACTACATGCATGACTTTCATAATTCAAATGCAGGAATTTATTTTATCTATGAAAACAGGAAACTGATTAGCGAATGAAACTATCAGAACTAAAATAACTTGGAAAATGAAATTATTAACTTTTTACCTAAAAATAAACTATCTAGGAACAAGACTGATAAATTCTAAAACGATAACTAATTAGCAAATAAGATATGAAGAACTTAACTTTGGAAGAAGGTTAACAAGAAGATTAAGGAAGATAATATGGAAGTAGGAAATAATGACAAAACTTAATTAAAAACTCTATGTAACATGAAACAAAATTTAAATTACATATAAAACTATTAATTAGAAGCAAGAAGCATTACATTTAAAAAGCAGAAGAAACTAGATTCTGAAAAAGCATAAAACAATGCAGAAAGTGTAAAGGTTCGAATGACGATCCGAATGCCTGTCCGAATGGAAGAAAACGATTTAAACTAAGGAAAAGAAGAATTTTGGATGACTTTAATTACCAGCTGGCTAATGCATATGATCCTACAGTGCAAAGGAAGCAGGAGATTGATTAGTTAGAGGTTAAAGCAACAAGAAACTATCTATGCTAATCATTATCTAAGAGAAATGGACTATTTCTATGATATGCTAAAGAAGAATGATGATGGAGGATAGAAGAAACCTACAGCTACAGAAAAAGAAGTTAAGGAAACTAATTCTAACTACACAGAACTTGAAATAACATCTAACTAGTTAACTTTATCTAGTTGCAAAAAGAAAGACTGAAATCAAACTAAGAAGAGCTATGTATGACCGGTCGTTCTAGATTATGAAAATGCAATATTACATGAAAACAAAAGAAAATTGTATTTTATAAACAACAAAATAATTACAACTACTGAACAATTCGAAATCTATTTATTCTATGATCTAAGTAAACTTAATGACTTAACATTTTTTGAAAATTAAAATACAATTATGTTATACTAATTTAAATAAAAAAATAGCTTGAACTATTCAAATGGAAAGACGAGTTTCTATTTTAATGAAATTGAAACGCAATACTTTTAACAAATGGAAAGCTACAGGAGTGCAACTATTTGATTGGATCCAATGTGCAATTGATATGAGAGTAAATTTAAATGCATAAGCAAAAATAGAATTCAAACCTTGACCTATACTACAAGCAATAACACTATCTGCACAAATTAAATGACTATGCTACTGTGTAAAGCAAATCTAATTACTCCTGTGTAAAGCAAACTAACTACTGCTACGAATTTAAATGCTAATCTATACAATAAACCAAACATTTATCTATGGAGTTCAAGCTATGAAAATCAATTTTAATGATATTGCATGAAACCAATTAAATCTACCTAAACTACAGAGATCTCTTCCTACCAGTACAACACGATGAGCTCATCTCACATATAACGCATGGAATGAGAAGCAAGAGTATATGTTTAAACAACCACACAAAGAGGTAATGTTAAAAGAATTTGATTCAACATACAACACATTTCTACTACAATGAGAACAAAAAACTACAATAATTAGCTTGCACGATGGGGAGAAAACAAAGACGCACATCTTAATATGAAAAACATTTTTGGCAGTAATAAAAAAAAAGAATACACATGAACTTAGTTGAACATTTACAACAGAGACACAGCACCACGAAGTCCACTGCCGTTGAGGGGCCCTCCCAAGTAGCAGTGGCTGAAGCTTCACAGATTACTCACAGGGACGCATGAACAAAATCAAAGTTGGAACAGGAACAGAGAAGAACTTTTATTAAAAACGGATTTGTATTTTACAGTCTATTTCCAGACCTCTAGGGTCTAATTTATACATGAACAACCCAATGGGAGAGGATAGAACCGAATCCCCAAACTCCTGAGCTGTTAAAACAAATTTATAAATTTAGAAAAACGGCCATCCACGTTTTCTAGGCAAGTTTGTTTCAAGGAACCACGATTTTTTCCCAAATGGCTGTGAATTTTGGCGAAATTCCTCACTGTGACCCAAATGGGCCTATTCTACACAAAACTCATGTGCCAGAATTTCGAAATTCATCTTCATTTTCCTGCAGATCCAACCCGAAATTTGCTGTCAGTTGAAAACACGTTTTTGACAAAATTTATGATTTTGCAAGTTGCTCACATCTGGACGGATCTGGGTGAGATTTGATAGGTGGAGAAGCATAAGAGGACCATCACGAACAACACCTATGTTTTATGTTTTTGCTTTTAATGCTCCAAAATGTTCTAACCAATGAATCTAAGGGTTGAATGAAGGGTTGAACGGCGGGCATGTCTGAATGGTGGTTTGTTTGACGACCACAACCTGTAGAACCAAATTGAATGCCAAGGATGCCTGGAAATGTAAGATGATAGTCAATAAATCATAAAAACAACAACAATTATTCATAATTTGTGAAATTTGCAAATAAACACATACCTGAGCTGTTCGATGGTCTGAATGACAAAAAGAACGACTTATCATTTAAAAAATAATGAAAATAACACCAATTAGGGCACATTTACTGATAAAAAATGGTGACAAAATGGACACCAACACTAATCATGGTCCATGATGATTAGTAGAATTATAGGTCTCTAAAGTGTTATATTTTGTGGTTGGGGTTAGCGTAAGGGTTAGATATAACAAAGTTTCTAACCCTACTGTTGGTGTAGGTAAGTTCATTTGTTTCCACAATATTATGTTTGAGCCCTAACTTCACTACTCAAAATATAAATTAAAAAATTAAGTCCACAATTAAAAAATTATCCTTTCATATGGCATTAATAGGTGTTGGAAAAGCCATTTAATTATTTTTCCAAAACCTACAAAATGAATCATGAGTATGCCACCATATATAACTGGAATTTATATATATATATATATATTTATATTTTACAAGAACGGTTGTGGAGCATTTATATTAAAAAAAACAACAGAGAATTACATAGTTAGATCACTGGACTGTATCTGGAGGGATGCAAATTCCATGACCTCCTGTTCAGTTTTTACAAAACTACTATTATCTCGGAAAATACCTCTTCTAGTATGGCTATAGATTCTTAGAAATTACCCAAGGATAAAAATGCAGAAACAAAGCATATCAAAAGGGGGATTTCTGAAGAGTTTAAAACCATGTGGAGCATATAGCTCATCTTGCTGAAGAGGCTGATTGTCAAAAAGACTTCTAAAAGCAGCATATAGTAAGTAGTACTAAGAGTAGGGAATGGTTGAGCTAACTGCGGCGCTGAGTAGCATGTCCAAGATTGCTTTCCAGAGACTGTTCAGGTCCAATACCCAATCCTTTGCTGTCGTGAAGGCTTGGGATGCAGTGACCAATGTCCTCCCAAAGCTTGTCAATTTTTCCATCCATTTCTGAGATACTTCTGTAGTTGTCCTTTGTTTTTGAGTCCACATTAGCAATACTGTTAGCAGCATAATCCACAGTATCAAAGATAGTTGAAATTCTTCCATTCATGATATTGTTGTTGTTCCCGACTTCCGTGCTGATGGACTGGAGCAAAGTATACATCCTCGTCATGTTCCTCTTAGTTTCTGCGTTTTCTGCCCTAAGGAGCTGAAGTTGCTCCGCCATGGTTCCCAACAAAATGGGGTTAGGGTTGTGAAGGAGATACAGAGAGGAACGAGCCGAGCTCGAGTCTATCTGGGAGAGAATATTAAGAATGGAGAGATATTCAATAAGGGCATGCAGTTGAGAGAGCAGGCGAGCGTCGAAAAGTTCGAGAGAAGAGGTAAGTGGAAGCAGTTTCTTGCATAAGATGTAGGAGGAGAAGCAAAGAAGTTTGAGGGATTCCGAAGGTCCAGCGCCCAGAGAGGGCGCTAGGGAGAGTGCATGCGGCGTATCACCCATCATAGATAAACAAAATATTATTGTGAGCCGAATGAAGGAGGAAGAGGGGAGCGGGACGAAGAAAGAGGAATGAGCGGGGTGGTAAGGAACTAGGCCATGTGAAGGAATTGAATGAAGCATGCGAGCCAAGGGAAGAGAACGAAGATGGCCAGCAGTGCACATGAGGGAGGAGATGGTGCCACGACTTAAGGGAGCATTAAAGCTTAAGTTTGCATAAGGGGGATGGGAAGGAAGAACGCCCCTAGGTGGTGCCCAAGAGGGGTTAAGGAACCCAACAACGTCTAGGAATACTTCCATTATAGATAATGTAACCATAATCTAAAAGCGCCCCTTTGTTCACCATTTGGTCAACTCAAAAGTTGTTAGATCAAAGGATGTGTAGAAGGGTGACAGAGCTGAAATCGTTGATGAGAGGTTTGAAAATTTGTTGCATCTTTGTAGTAGAAGCTTTGTAGTTCAGAGTGATATTTCAAGCTTCTCTTACAATCATAAGAGAGTTCCCAAAGACGATCAGGTCTTTTATTCCGAGAGAGCTTGCAATTTCCAACCCCTTAATTAGTGTGAGCCATTCCACATCGTTATTTTTTTCCCTATTCCCCAAGCATAATCTTTCTTTCTGTTTCCCCCAGGGTCAAAAATGACCCCTCCCGTACCTGCTAACCCAAGGTTACCTTTGGAGGCACCATCAAAAAAGAGAGAGTGACAACCAAGATTAGACCACTAGCTGAGGAAGTTGTCTGGACTGATTCGGATTTTCCAATGAAGGGGGTTTGGTTTTAAAGGACAGGAATATCTCGGAAGAGTATTTGGAGAGAAGTGAAGATCAAAGGCCCATATTTTTTCCTTGACAGTTAGCATTTCTAGGTGGATATACTTTAGTCCTTTGGAGAGAAGGGCTTCAGTCCAAATCTCTTTGGCAGAAGAGGAGACTCTAGAAGGAGGAGAGTCAAGTTTTCAAAAATTCCCTTGTTTCTGGTGGTCCAGATTTTCCAACAAATATATTTTGGAAGGGCTATCCAGGCTTTGGAGAAGTCTGGTATTTTAAAGAGAGAGCCATGATGATAATCTTTCCAGTAGGCGAAGAAATATTTCCAATTAGTTAGAAGAGTAATATTAAAGTGGATCTCTTTAAGGGATATGTAACAGACCAATTTTGTGTAGGAGCAGTCCAGGAATAGATGTTCCAAAGTTTCTTCTAAGTTCTTGCAGAGGATGCATCTTGAGGGTCCTTCAATTTCCCTTTTCTTTAGGTTCTCATCTGTAATAACCTTGTGATGAGCTAAAATCCAACAAAAGGAATTGATTTTTGGAATATCATCCTTGCTCCATATGTTTATCCACATAGCTTCTTTTTTGTGGCTGTTATGAATGGAATTGTAGCCAGCTTTGACAGAGAAGGTTCCCAAATCCCCCCGGCATCTAGAGTCAGAGAGTTTTAGATGGATCGGGGCAGACCCTTGAAGAATAGTTTGTAGCACTATGTAGTCCATATTTAATTGATCCGGAACTTCGAGATTCCATCCCGCCCATCTGCCATTGCTATGCCACTGAGATATATCATGGAGTGTAGAAATATTTTGTTGACCCATCCATAGATTTAGTTCTGCAAAAGAGTGCAAGTGGAGCAAAGGGGAGGAGGGACCAATGTTATCTTCCCATATTCGAATTTGCTTTCCATTTCCAGGAGACCAACGCAGACTATCTTGGATGATGGAAGCTACATTTTTGCATAGTCTCCAGATTGGGGATTCGTTCACTACTGGGGGAATTGCGTCAAGACATCTTTTTATTCTTCCTTTTAAGTATTTTTTCCTTAGAATATCCTTCCACCACGCGGTACTCCCAGATATCATTCTCCAGAGGATTCTGGCTCCACGGGAAAGATTCATTGTTCCAAGATCTTTGATTCCTACTCCTCCACAGCTTTTGCGGCTACAAACGATTTCCCAATTGACAAGATGGAATTTTTTGGTGCCATTAGATTTTCCTCCTTGCCATAGGAAAATTATGAACTCCTTTGAGATGTCCTGAATTATTGGTTTTGGAGCCAAAGAAATTGAGCAGGAGAAGATGGGAAAGGATGCAAGAATGGAGTTGATGAGGATGAGTTTTCTGGCAGGATTGAGCCATTTTGCTCCCCATGAGAGAATTTTTTTTTAATCTTTTCAACAAGAGTTTTCCAGTCTTAAGATTTCTTTTTCCCTTTGTGTATGGGGATTCCAAGGTAATTGAAAGAATTCCAATTGGTGCTTCCTTCATAGCCAAGGGTCCTAGCTATCCTGGCCATAGTTCTTTCAGGACAGTTCCAGCCATAAATTTTGGTTTTTGAATCATTTACTTTCCCATAAGAAGCTTTGAGAAAAATGGAAAGGGTTCCCTTAAACCTTTCAACAATTGTGATAGAGGCCTCTCCAAGGAGGATTGTATCATCTGTGAATTGGGCATGGTTTGCAACCTTTATACCTTTGGTGATTTTTATTCCTTTGAGTTCACCACTGTCTTGAAGGGTTTGCAGCTTCCCACTTAAAGATTAAACGACTATAATGTAGAGGAAGGCAGATAAGGGGAAGCCTTGATGAAGAAATCGAGAGGCTTTGAAGAAGCTAGTAGGCCTTCCATTTACAAGAGGGGTGATCCAAGGGCTGCTAATACAATATTTGATCCATCTAATAAATTTTTTCTGAAAATCCCATTCTATGCATGATCTCAAACAGAAAGAAGTGGTTTACTCTGTCGAAAGCATTAGCCATATCTAGCTTGATTGCAATACCTTGCTATTTACGCTTCAAACAAGAATGAATGGCTTCTTTGACGATGATAATGTTTTCCATTATCTATCTGCCAGCAATGAATCCTCCTTGCGTGTCTGAGATGATTTTGGCCATGATCTTTTTCATTCGGTTAGCAAGGATTTTGGTGAGAATTTTATAGGAGGTTTTGCATAAGGAGATGGGTCTAAATCTTTCAATAGTCAGAGGATTTTTTTCCTTAGGGATCAAATCCAAGAAAGTGAAGTTTGTGGCTCCACCAATTTTCTCTTTTTTCTTGGTCTAATTTAGCATCCTTCTTAAGTCTTCTTTGATGATGTCCCAAGAAGCTCGATAGAAGTTGTTTGTAAATCTGTCAAGTCTAGGGGATTTTTCAGGATGGAGGGTCCAGATTGCTTCAATTATCTCTTGCTCTGTGATGGGTTTTTCAAGATTACCATTCTCTCTTTCTGAGATGGTAGATCTAATCCCTGAAAGTAGATTTTCTTGGGAAGCTGGATCAATTTCTCCACTGTCTGTGTATAACTGGTTGAAGTGCTGAAGGGTCAAATTTTTTATGGCGTCCTGGCCATAGATAGTTTGATTGTTGCTATCTTTTAACTATTTGATGAAGTTATAGGTCATTCTGGCCTTGGTTTGTTTATGAAAGTAGTCATTTTTCTTGTCTCCCCCTTTTAACCAAAGTTGGCGAGATTTTAATCTCCAGGTCTCTTCTTCTTGTCTGGTAGCTTTTAAAATTTCCAGATTTAGAGCTTTTTCCTAAGAAATGGAATGGTGTGTGATCTCCTCACGCTCCATTGAAGAGTGAAGGAAGTCAAGTTTATCTTGGAGGTATTTTTAATGATGGATGGTTCCGGGAAGGAGGGGATGGCCCAAATTTTCAACGCGGAACGAAAATCCCTGAGTTTTGATTCCCAAATGTAGCTAGAGTATCCCGAGAAGGAGGAATTCTAGGCAGAGTGAATTAAGTCGAGAGTCTTGACGTTGTGAAGCCATAAGGAATTGAATCTAAAGGGGATAAGGCCAATATTAGTGGGAGGGGTTAGAGATAGAGAGATGGGTTTATGATCAGAGGTTTCAGAAGAAATAATATAAGAAGAGGGAAGCAAATATTTTTGTAGGATGGTGGTACTTACCATAAAACGATCAATTCTAGCTATGATGTGGCCTGGTCCAATCCGCTAGTTACTCCAAGTGTATTTCTCATTTTTGGGGATGGGGTTTATAAGGTCAAGATCAACCATCAGGTCTTCAATCTTTTATCCAAAGGGATCTCTGAAGATCGAGCCACCTCTTTTTTCGCTGCTTGATTTTGTTGTATTGAAATCTCCAACTATGATAGTATCTTTCCCTTGAAGTTCTATATTTAAAGATAATAAGGAGCTCCAAAAATCCAGCCTGTCTCTAATGTGTAGGTCCATACACATTACAAAGGAAGATCGAATCCGATTGTTGTCGTTTTTCAATTCTACTAAGAGCCAATGAGTATTTTCTTTTACCAGTCTGATTTTGAATTTATCTGATCTGTAGAAGGTTGCAATTCCTCTTGAGGCGCCTCTGGAACTAATGCCCTTTCCAATGTTTTTTTTCCAGAAGAGGCAAGAGAGCTTCATTACCTCTTCTTTTTCCATCTTAGTCTCTTGGATAAGCAAAATGTTTGGTTTCTCAGTTTTCATGATGTTTTTCAAAGCTTCTACTTTGATTGAGCCTCCCAAACCTTTGCAGTTCCAAGAGACTATCTTCATTATTTCTTGGATGCATGAGATCCTACTCGGGATCTGATAACCTTGTTTCCAGAGAATTTGACATTTTGAAGAAGCTTTTTGTCCTCTATGCTTAGTTTCCTCCCGAGGTCTAGCTCTCTCTCAGTTTCTTGCTCTCGATGTTGTCTTAAAGTTTTCTTCCTTGAGTGGAAAGGGATGGTACCAAATATGTTGTCTCCTATGTTTCTTGAGATGTTGATTGGCCTGGAGAAGAATATTTTGGATTGGGTCTACTGTACCTTACCATTTCATTCCAAGATCCCCCGAGGAAGACTATTCTATCTGGGGCTCTTTCAGTGGTCTCTTCTGCAGCTGCCTCCATTTCATCCCAAGTTCCCCTTGGGGAGGTCGGCTCATTGGGAATGTTCCCAGTGATCTCTTCTATAGCTACTACGTGGAGGGTCTCAAGAGGTTGTGTCTTGTTGTCTTCTATTATGTCTTCGTTTGTTTGGATTTCAAGATCACGAATTTCTCCTTCTTCAGGTTGTAGGGTATCATATTGATTGCTGGTAGAGGGTCCCTTATCCTTTGTGGGTTGCTCCTTATTTTTTTCCTGCTGGTTTCTAGGGTTGTTGATAGCTGGCGAAGAGTTCAATTTTTCCCCCCTCTTGATTTGTTGCCATCCCTCTTCTTGGGTTTTATCTGTTTCTTCTTGAATATATTTAGGGCAGTTCTTAACAAAATGTCCATATTCATGACATTTTCTACATTTGAAGGGGAGTTGTTCATAATCGACCTTCTAGAAAAATTCCCACCCGTCCATGAAAAGATTTACTTCTTCAGGAAATCCTTTCTCTAAATCGACTTCCACACAGATCCTTGCGCAAGAGAAGATAGGGCCTTTTGGTTCAGCTTTATCAATGAATTTTCCTAGAGAGTTTCCAATAGCTTGAAGAACTTCATCGTTCCAGCAGTGGAGGGGGAGATGAGGTAAACGGACCCAAACTGGGATTGCTGAGGGGACATCTTTATCTTGGTCGAAGGAGACGTTCCAACGATTGAGATAAAGACCTCTCGGTCCCATGAAGTAAGGGCCACTTCTGAAAATGAGATCTATCCTCCTTGAATTCAAAAAGAAAAGTGTAGAATCCCTTACCGCAGAAACAGTGTTGTAGACCCCTAGCAATGAGAGGCATCCAGTTCTTAGAGATCCATATTTCCATGTATTTTGGCGAGGGCCACATTCCTGAAAACTGACCGATGAGACCTCGATCACTTAGAGCTAATGCTTTAATCCGAGAAGCTGCCGACGTAATCTAGATTTTGGGTGTTGCTGCACGTTTGATAAAAGAGGAAGAATGGGGATTCGCAGTGGGAGGGGATGGAGTGGAAGCTACAAGGGCCTGGAAGGAGAGGTCTAGGCTACAATGGGTCTCCTCTGAGGTGGGATCCATAGGAGGGGGCGAGGCCATGGTGGCCCAAGCAAATGACAGACTTGAAAACCCTAACAGAGTCGCACCGACATTTAGTGTTAAGGTTTTATTTTTATAATTGATTATGCAAGAATGCATAAATTCACAAACACAGACACACTAAAAATTCAAGGTAGAGATTGGAGAGAATTAAGTTACCATTAATAAATTTTGGTACAGTGTATAGTAACGAAGTCATTGAGAGTGCACCCCTAGCCAATTATTAATGTTAATAATCCCAATGGAAGGAAATCTTGTTTCAAGAATGAAATAGTTAATACATCCCAATGGAAGCTAAGACTTGATGGTAATGAGGATAAAGAAGAAGGAAATAGTAATGGTACGATCGTCTGTTGTCCATTTTTTCCCCAAAGGTGCACGATTTCTTATCTAAATATTCTAAATCATTCCATTAGCTTGTAAAATAGATGATGTTCATGTGTTTTGAATTCTCATACCCCTGTTTTATTTTTGGTTTCTGTAGGGCATTCCTTCGTTTGACTCTTTCATCTACTTAAATAACTCGCATGATTTTTCTTCTCACTACATTAACTTTGATTCTTCTATTTAAGGGTGTTAGATCAATTGAAGAGCACTTTCCTTAAAGGAAATATGTTGGTGGTTCGATTCCTCCGTGCCCTATATACAAAAATCAATGGCTAATTAAATGACCAATTAACAACAATCAATGACTAAATAAATAGCTAGTTACCAACGATCAATGACTACAAAAATGACCAATTAACTACAGTTAATGACTAGTTAACCACAATCAATTACTAAATAAGTGACCAATTAACAACAATAAATGACTAGTACAAATGATAAATTTGTGACTAAAAAAATGACTAAAATTTGCATATAAACGAATATTAGTAGCTAATTTCCACTATCTTATAGCTCAACTAACTTAGTCGTATTTATTTTAGTCAATAGTTTCCTTAGTTAGTAGTATATTTGGTCATTGATTTAGTCATTAATTGTGGCAATTAATGACTAAATCAATGAACAAATATATGTCTAAATAAGGCAACTATTAATGACTAAAATAAATACGACTAAGTTAGTCGAGCTATAAGATAGTGTAAATTAGCTACTATTAGTCGTCGACTAAAAAATAGTCGTTTATATGTGAATTTTTGTCATTTTTTTAGTCACTAATTTCTCATTTTGTACTAGTGTTAACATTACCAATCTAGTTGACAAAATTGTCCTCAATTCCATTTACAATCAAGTATAGTTGGTCACAGAGAATCTTTTAAATCAATGCAAAATTCAACAACATTCATCCTCCTCCAATGTTTCAAGATATGCTTATTCAAAGCCTACACCTCCTGCTACTATAGGGTCATCATCTTTTTCACAATCTTCTTCTTCTTATTCTCCTTATTTTGATAAGTTTTGTCAATATTGTAAGAAATAAGGACATGATAAGTTTGAATGTTTCAAATTGAACAAGAAAACTTTGATTGTATGATATTTCAATGAGGAAGAAAATGATGCTTCCATTTAATTTTTTTGGTGAAGATACAACCTGAGAAGAGTTAAGGGAACTCATAGATTCACCCTACTTCAAAAGTATACTTCTTTGAAATCTCGATATAATTTATTTATCATGCATGCACATCTCCCCTATGATATTTATCCACTCGTAGAATTGTCAACAATGGCTCACAAAATAATTTGATTTCCAAATCCATTATCAACACACTACACTTTCCATTAGACCCTCATCTTCATCCTTATGCCCTTGGATGGAAGGATAATGGTTCCTCATCCCTTATCACACACACATGCATTATATCATTTTCCTTTGGTCCTAAATTTGTGGATAAATTCACTTTTTATCTAACCGATATGAATTGTTGGGGTTTGTTGCTTGGAAAATCCTATCAATATGATCCCAAGGCCTAATATGATGCATTAAATAAAACTGACATATTGTGTAAATATAAAAAATTATCTTATATGTAGTGCAATTGAGCTATTAAATTAGGTTGTCCCTTCAATTAGTGAACATTATTTAACCTTCATCTCACAACACTACACACAACAACATCATTCAATCCTAGATTTGTGGCCTTTAAGTTTTTCAATAGTTTTGAGGGACTCTTGTACACATCCACATATCATATTGCATCCTTTGACATTTTCTTTAATTTCTCATGTCTCTCCTCATTGATATTAGTTTTTTAAAGACACCACAATGAGAGGAAAATATAAAAACTCCATTGTTTCTAAATTCTACAAATTTGGTGGCCTCTTCTCACTGTTTCAAGAACCAAATTGACATTGTTCATCCACTCAATATTCCCTTCAAGTTTACAATGTTTTCCACCATTATCCTCTAAATAAGTGGGGCATCCATGATATTATCAACACTTATCATGGATCTACAATATTTACTAGTTATCCTATAGAACCAATTCCTGACACAAAGACTCTCCAAGATTTCATCACTTCCTACCTTGTTGCTATGCAAAGTCATATTTTACATTAGGGTCATTTAACATAAAATACTACAACATTTTCCCTCTATCTTGAAAGCATTGAAGGGCAATGCTCTTATTGTTGGAAGGAATGACAAGGATTCATAAAGTATTAGAATCTGTTAGCATCTCATGATATGGATTCTTGATATGTTCATATTACTTATTTTGTGTGAACATCAACATAGGAAAAAAATCCATAGGATGTTATTCGGTTTCCTCTTATCATGGCTAGTCAAAATATTAACTAGATCTATTATTGTAATTAGTTGCTAGTTTTGAGCTTGTTGTGATACATACTATGGGAGGCATGTTAATTTTCTTAATGTAAATATATTTATTCTTGTCTATTTCTTAATAAAAATTTAGCTAAATATTTCTATTAGCACTTTGGTGTAGAAATTTTCTTGATTGGTTTTGATCCACATCATCCTAAACCCAAGGAACCTACAACAATTGAAATTCCTATATTCGAATGTGGAAGATTGCACAGAAAACTAGAAAGATCCTTGGGAAACTTGTTCACTTTATGGATAACATGATCCATTAAATCAATAAGTGAAGGATTAAAATTTACCGAAGGGCTAAAATACCATTGAGGAGGAGGAGGAAGGTCCTCATCTCTTCTCAAGAAAATTTCGTCATTAATACCATGCAAAATATAGTTCCCTTCTTCCTCTCCAAATGAATGCTTATCTTGATCTTGGTCCCTTGTAGGGCCATTCAAAGAGGTATGCAAGTCTTCTTCTTCCTCACCCAACAAGGCATTAAAAATTTTAAGTATACGTCTCACTAAGGTGGCCTATGTACTTGGGAGGAAGACCTTGATTCCTACTAGACTAGAGAGGTGATTGACTAGACATTATGAAAATATAGAAGAAAATGGGAGAACCATGAAGCTCATACAACCAAAATAAAACCTATAGTAATTTAAGTGTGACACCAATCAATGCACTTCTACAAATGTCTCCTTAAATACACAAACAAGCAAAATCACTTCTTCAAAATCTAGTGCAAGGTGAATAAATCCCAAGGTCCAACTAGTAAGAAGGGAAAAAGAGGGATGACGAGGGCCCAAGTCCAACCAGCAAAGTTGTGATAGGTAGTTATAGTAAATCCTCGAAGTCATTATCCAAGGTGTATGCACATATCACCAACCACTAAGCACTTCATGGATTCCTTGTCAAACACATTATTCCCATCATTCCTAAGAGAGAGTATTCAAAAGGAAGGGAATGATCTACATAAAATATTTCCAAGTGTACAATTTTTCCCAAGTCCTTAACAATTATGAGTATGATTTTTTATTTCACATTTTATTTGCCTTTGGTGTCTTCTAATTTTTCTTTATTAAGGTATTCTATGTGTAATCCCAATGTTCTAGGCATATCCTTACCACCTCACTCTTTGTCAATTTATTCAAATAATAATTCAAAATGTTGGGCCTCCCCCATGTTAGTCAAGACCTTGAGAAGTGTTACCTCTCAAATATACACTCTGTTGTAGGAAATTCCCCCTCTACAGATAGATTGGATTTACCTTGGATCCATTTCCCAAGATACAAGACATATCAGGGGTATACCTATATGGCTTTCACTCTAGATCCAATCTTGATATCATAGAAAATGGAAAGAGAGGATAGGAATATAACACACCTTGACCTTACTGATGTTCATTGATGTAGATCTGGTATATTTTGCTCCAATTCCTATGCATCTGCCGCTTACACACAATCAAGCAAATAGTACCTTCCACAATCCCTTTCAGGCAATAACACTATAAATATATAAATTATATCAATATAAACAAGATACAAACTAGATCTAATCTGATCTACTCAAGGATAGATAAGATCCTCCACACATGACATATGTAATTACAAGTAGGACTGAAATAATAATTTAGACATGAAATGCAGGGGGGTGATACACATGTCTATATATAAATCTATGATAAATATACATCATGCACATACCTTGAGTCATGATGCAAGTCTTATCTAAGATCCTTGTTCCAATCCTTCCTTAATCTCACAATATCTCAATGAGAGAAACAAGGATCCACTATGGAATCCACCAACATAACAATACTCTCTTTAGTCTCTCCTCCTTTTCCCTTGAATTACCTTCATTATATAGGTGCATGGAGAAGGAAAATAGGATGAATCTAGACACATAGGGCTTGCCACATTCTAGTTGGAGTTGTGATTTCCCAAGCTCATGACATCTAGATCCAAATCATCACAAGTATCTCCGGGAAACTACTCCAAAATTGAAGTTTTTCAGACTATTGCTCTCTCCGATGGTGCAAGGAGGGATAGGGTATCTCTCTCTAGTGGTACAAGGAGAAATAGAAAAGGGTTATCCGACTTTGCATAGTACATAGAGAGTGATAGGGATGAAAATGACCATGATACTTAGAATCAAGAGCTAGAAAGGTAGCGGCAAGGAACAACAAGCATAATGAGCCTCATATAGCCTCCTATATAACCCAAGGGTGTCAAATAATGCTATAACACACTCAAGTGGAAAAGTACTAAAACACAAAGTGCATTGCAAGGGAACTCATGAAGGCTTACCATTGTCACCGCAACAACGTTTCCCCTCACTTTAGGTCATCTCTCCTCCAAAAAAAGGGGGGATTCCCTAATTTAGTATTACTAAAGATAAGTCAAGAAGGCTCAAGGTGAATATGAAGAGTTATCTCTAGCAAAACATTGGTTATAGTATAGTAAAAAGAAGTGATGGAGGACCGAGACTAGTATCTATCCAATATTGGAAAACATGGAGTAAAGATATCAAACTAAGAGAGATATTTAATAAATGGTTAAGAAAATAGATTTATTTTGCATGCCAAAATCAACCCTAAATTGTTAAATAATGCAAAAAAAGTACTGGGAGGGCCCCGAAGGTGCCTCTCAAATAATGTTATGAGGGTGTGTCATACAGTGAAACATTTTTCAAGTAGTAACTCTTTGATTGATGCATGCTAATATGTTCATAAGTAAAACACAAAAAATAATGAGAGGAAAATATTTGAAAATTCATTGGATTGACACTTCAATACAATTCAGAAATTTCACCTTCTTTCTCAAAGATTGGATCTCAACCTTGGAATTTTCTTCCCTGAGACCATTGTAAATTAAAGTACAAAACAATAGTGGAATAATTACAATAATTGACTTTCATACAGTCCTAAACTTCCAAGAAATTAAGGAAAAAAGACACCAACCAATGAGATAAGTTTTCAACCCTTCTAGGGAAGCTTATCAGTCAATATTTAGATTTGAAAACGTACTTTTACAACATAAATTACATCAATACTAAAACAATAAAATCAACCCCTTTGTCTTCCTCTTTATATTTCAAATCACTTAACGATGCTCTTTTACTTATGTCCAATTAACACAATCATAAATATATGTAAATATCAAAATATGAAGAACACATGTTGTTGAAAATCAAATCTAAAATAGACACAAGATATGTATGACTAGAAAATTCATATATAGGCTCAACGATGAAATAAATACCATAGCCTCCTCTCAAGGCTATAAAATCCAACCATGAAAAGTTCCCTAGATAGGGTAATTCATCAAACCCTAGCTCCAACAAGAAGAACAAGTGCAAGAATCCCTACAACACTATATATGGGGTAAGACATCCTCTTTTTCTCTTTTTCTTCATAATTCCACCTAAGGGTTTTTTCCCAAAACTAGAGTCTCCAATATCCAAGGGTGAAACCCTAACCCCATAACTCCAAGATGATCCAAGAAACCCTTGCACCCAAGAGAGAGAGAAACAAGTATGAGTAAAGATCTATAGAGAGAGAGGACAAGTGTACTCCTCTTTTATGTCACATCTCTACACACAAGTGAGAAAGAATGAACACACAAGTCATATTAATGTCTCCAACGTCTTCTTCATAAACGAAAACCTTGGTCACAAGAGAAAGCCAAACCAAGACATCCTCTCCCTTCCATAGCTTCTCTTAGGGTTCCTCGTGAACTCATGAACCCTAGTGATTATCTCCAAGAAGACACATACAAAGAGAAAAATAAAAACGATGATATTTATCAAAAAAATATCTCCTTCCTCTATTTATATGAGAGGTTAGTTAGGTCACAATACTATGTGGGAACAATCCCTAACAAGCAACCTACATGATCCCTTATAGGTCACACAAGTGAGATGTTCACTCTAGAGTACAATTGTCATGCTCTAATGATGATGTCATGTACAATAAGGAATCCAAGGTGATGTAGCTACACAATGCAGGTCCACAGCACTCCATCTTGAGCATCCATGGACTCCATATATCCTCCAAATAAAATTACTCCATTGGGACAACTACCCGCAATAACATTTTCAAATCTCCAAGAATCCTTGAGCCATCTCCAATCCTCCAAACAAGAACCCAAGCTACCATGCCATCTAGGGATTGAATCCCTCCCTCATGATGCACAATAATGGAGGGAGGATTGAACCTGGAAGAGATTGTTATGCGATCATGTCCTTATGCAGTTCATTACAGGGTGAAGTTTTTAACTACACATAAAATTATGGCCGCTTCTTTTGACAGTTGGTGTGATCAATCTTACTATCTTGAATTTGATATTGTTGGGTCAATAAGGAGGACATATGATAAAAATGGTCAATGTTGTCAATGGTTGACAACTTACTATATATGTTGTGCAATCCGGATTGAAAATATTTCTTTTTAATATTTTGTAGTCAATTTTGTAAAGTGTAGAAAATATTTCTTTTTAATATTTTGTAGTCGGTTTTGTAAAGTGTAGCTTCCCCATCATATGTCAAGATAATATATGTGGTCGAGATTTTAAGTGGTCACTTATTAATTTGTGGATAAAGATCCAAGTTTAGTCGAGTCGTAAATAATGTGTGCACAAGGGTCAATTAAGTTACTAGCCACAAGTGACTTTAGTCTGGAGTTGATATTGTTGTTTATAAAATATGGTTGGGTCGAATGGTCTAAACTTTATGGTCGATGTATTAGCCACCGAGTCATTTTAATTTGTAAGTAACTAAAGTCGATCTCTTGACGACCGTTGTCAGTCGAGTCGAGTGAGTTGGGTCCATATCAGTTGGCCACGACCAATATCATGCCCAACAGTCGACCCCGGCCATGATTAGTAACATACATATTTTAAAACTTGCAGGAAACATCACGATAGAATAAGCTGACAAAGACATTGCAGGCATTCAAACAATAGACAATTTAAACCGCATAGAAAAAATCGCTTTAAAGACAAGTTGATGACACCAAGAACACTTGAATTGATTGTACCCCTCGGTGTGGAAATGCAAAAGAATCTCTTGGAGTGTGACCTCGGATGTTGAAAGCAGAGAAATGGTATGGAAAGTAGAGTCAAAAGACCTCAGTTGAGCCAGTGAGGATGTGTCTGGCTAGATGTTTAAAGGGTGAGCCTCTCATCAATTGTTCCCAGATTAAAGACAGATGCTGACGAGTCACAATCCTTGGTTGCTTTCTGCATACTTGCTCTCTTCGGGATGAAGAAGCGTTTTGTTGGTGGGGGAGACGGGGCCTCTTAGGCTCTACATGTCATCATATTAATGTGTCAATGTATGTAATTAGAGATTAATTAATGAGTATTTGGAGCAGATGTAACCACTCCGACCACTCCACATCATATATAAATACACTGTCTAAGAATGAATAAAGAGGTTGAACTTTCAACCCTATCCTTTCTTCTGGATAGTTATTCTATGCATGCTTAACCTCTGTTTGAATGCTCATGTAATCCTATGGAATACAACAACATCCAATTAATCCCAAATCCTATCCAAGAGAAGTCACTCCACTAATGATCCTAAATAAAATGTGAAACAACCACCTCCAAGTGGCACATGTGGTCCTCAATAAGGTGGACTAAGTAAAACCTTCTCAAAATAGCATGTGGGGCCTACTAAATATCCTTCGAGTGATACATGTGGTGACTATCCCATAATTAACATGTCCCATCGCATGTGTGTAGAGGTGTGAAATGCAATCTCCATCAGGTTAGACATCTCCCCTCCTTTATGAATGGACCAAGTAAAATATCCTCAACATTGTATGTGTGGAATCTATAAAATAAGGGGTCAATCCATAAGATAACCCTCATTAAATGTGCTCATCTAAAAAAAAGTAATGACTTATAAATTCTGAGTGGTCCCCAAATTTTGGATGCCTCCTTAATAACCTCCATGGCATAATGTGTAATAACTTTCTAGAAGTGTGCAAGGGACGAGTCAACAATAATATAAAAATCATTCACATGGATAGTCATAATGAAGATCAACTAACTCCATTAAGGTGGGGATGATCCCATCATCAAGAAATAAAATAATGATAAATTGTGGAGCACCTCAATATATGTGCCACCAAGGTAGTAATAGGAGTTCACAACATCATAAAGTAACCCATGTGCTAAATACCTCCAATCTAGCAATACCAACTAGAATATTCCAAATAAATCCACTTCAAGGGCCAAAACCATGTGAAAAGGGATGAATAAGAAAATCACTCATCAAAAGTGTGATGCAACCATGCCAAGGTATAACCTAATGTACGATAAACCCCAAAAGTGAAGGGAGCTCATCCACTAGGCCCAAAACATGTCAAATCATGCCAAAATATGGCCATTCAGAAGGCTAATCCATCATAGAAAATAACATACATGATGGGGTGCTCTACTATGATATAATACCATCGACAATAATTATGTCATGTCCCTACCAAACCATCAAAAATCACTAAAGCACTACCCCACAAGAGCCATGTCTCACTCATCATATAACACCAAAATAAGGTCTAAATCACCATATAAATGTGCAAGCACAATCCCATGATGCCAAGATATATCATGTGATGCAAGGTGCAAGCATCATCAAATATCCATTGAGAATATGATCCATCGAGAAAAAGGCGGGATGCAACATGAAGAGAGTACCATTATACGAGCCATCAAACATGACAATCCACAATAGAGAAGCGAGTCTCCTCCAACGTAAACACCAACTAAATAAAATGATAGAAACATATCCAAGAATATAGGTGTGAGCAAAGAGAGAAACTCCATGAAGGTGTACTGTACCCCCAATCCATCAAGCTCCATTGGTGTCGTGTTGCAAACCCTATCCATTATGTCAAAAATCACAATTGCAACCTTCATAAAATATGTGGGGTAACAAGAAGCAATCGAATTTTAATTATAGAATTGATATATGTAGACTTGAAACCATATTGTTTTTCCATTTTGACAAGGAATCTATATCATGTTAGGTGTGAAAGGATTCTCCAACATCAATGAAAATCTAATATCCCTTATATTTGTTGATTTTGTGTCTCTATCAACATATGCCATGATTTGTATTTTGTTTTAAATGTGTCCCCCTTATTCTTCTCTTTCACTCTAATTAATTTAATGGTTGAAACCATGGTTAATGATCTCAATCTCTAATGTATCATTATATCTAATGTGAGAACTTCCTCTTGTGGTCCGTTGCATGACATTACTTTCATTGTAGTTTGTTTTTTTTTTAAATCTTGTATTTCCAATTACATCTATTTCCATATTTTCATTGATTTATGTTCTTATATTTCAATATTTTACACACATCTCGTAAGAGCATTTGCATGAAAAATATTTAAAAAATAACATGGGATTTGGAGCATCTCGCTTGGGAAGAGAAATATTCTATGAACTCTCAAAATAATCATTTTCACAAAGAGACTAACATCATGAATCTCCGTATATTGTTTGTCTTTTCATTTCTTTCAGTGTAATTATCAAGTCTTATAGTTTAAGATCTTCCTTGCACTATAATGTCTCGATGATAATATCTCTGCATGTTTTCTATGATTGTCACTAGATCTAAATACAAGAGAAATACAGTCTTATGAATGGAATAGATATCTATAGAACTATGTAATTTCACTTACATTTAGATATCTTTCAAATATGAACAAGTTGCTTCTCCAATTTTAAGAGGAAACTTAGATAAAAATTTGTGGAATAACTAATTCCAGGGCGCATACGAGCATCCACCACCTATCAAGAGGTTGAACACCGTTTACACATTTTTGGCATGTGACTAAGACTTAATTGTAGTGATTGTTTGACCTCTTTTCTATAGATCAAACTCTTATCAGTGACTCTGTTATGAGAGCACACTAGCCACTCTTTTGAGGAATCAAACCCTAGTGGGGCTATAATAGTTTCCCACTTTCACTGACCCAATTGTCCCCACATGACTAGATTTGTTGAATAATTAATTCAATAATATTAATGGAGTTCAAACTTATTTGAAATTTCCTAAGTTTTAGGTTATGATCTTTTCGTCCTTATGTTTCTCCA
The DNA here is from genome assembly GCA_027924585.1 of Larix kaempferi. Classification (NCBI taxonomy): domain Eukaryota; kingdom Viridiplantae; phylum Streptophyta; class Pinopsida; order Pinales; family Pinaceae; genus Larix; species Larix kaempferi. Next base: position 5,395,608 of record BSBM01000666.1, on the reverse strand, counting down.
TGTCTTGTCTGCATTATGCTATTTCATCTCATACAAATGTTAATATGTTTATAGGTTGGATGATTTAGGAATGTGGAACAAACATGAGTGAGCCCTCTCACCTCCCACTAAGAGGTTGATTTATATCTACACTCATATTGAAGTGAGACACCACTCTCACAATCCTTTGAGAAACATCTTGTATATCCTCTTATGTTTATACATAAGATTTATTCAATTCCCAACATTATTCCTTTGGTTTTCAATTTTTATCATTTAAAATTTAGAACACAACACTCTAATAGCCCTTACAAATCAATTCCTTTTTCTCATTCATTATTAATTATTCACACAAGGCTTAAAAAGAGTACAAAACATAGAACCCTAATCTAGCTAGTAAGCTATGGTTTTCAAGGAGCACCACCCATAAAATGAATGGGGAGATTCTCTTAGATATCCTTGGGTTTGCTAGAATTTTTGGTTCACTGGAAGGGTGGGACCACAGTATGAAACAAACAACCAAAAACATAATAAACACCTCATTGACTCCCTCCATTCACTTGAATGTTCTCTCCTTGTCCACTAACCCCATAACCACCACTTTTGGGTTGAGTATACATACTTATCACCACCTACAATAGATTGGTCAATTGGAGATGCCTCTCTTCTTTCACATCTGTTAGAGAAATCAAATCACCCTATTTCCACCCTATTGTTTCCCCTTTTTAAGGTAATATCTAATTACACGGACAAGGTACCCCCTACTTATATAATGGTACCCCCTACTTATATCCATATGGATTAGGTCGAGTGGTTGAGTGTTGTGAATTGCAATTAGTAGGCCATGGGGTCAAGTCCTCGAGTTGGTTTCCTCTATGAATATTGTGGGCTTAATTCAATGTCCCCTTCAAGTTAGGTTTCCAAAACTTCAATCAAACAACTTACCTTAGTTACCATCCTCGAAATGAGGGGAAGTTTCCAAATGGTTTCATGTGATGTGCATTCCATTAGACAAAAAAACGTGGCCCTTACTTACCATTCAACTACAAATGGATGGATTACCGTACTCTTTTGTGTATGACTTTAGGTCTAATTTAAAAACGTGTTCATCACCAAACTCTCCATTTGTTTATTAGTCAAAATCAATGCTCTCTACCAATTTGTTGTGATAAGAGTTCTCATTGTGACTACATATAAAGTGCTACAATCCGTATAGATCATAGTAACACAAGAAATTTAACCTCTCTTGTTGATATCTTGGCATATGAGATCACACAATCAACATATCAAGAATGACAATTAGCAAATTACATAAAACAACGAAATGATCATCACCCTACACTTGAATCCTTCCTTTGGGTAAAAACACATCTAGTGTCTTTCAATCACAACAATGTCAATTCCACCTAATATTTCTTTAGATCTCATGATTAATCCCCTTGCACCTTTTCTCAACCCGATTATTCTCATTGATACAATAGTATCCTACTTGAATAATCTCCAAGTGTTGTCACTTGGGAACTCAAGTGTCAATTCCAAATCTTACAACAATGCAAAATGTTGAGAGTGCACACTACCTAATGAGTATCATATGCACGCTATTTAAATAAATAAGAGAGGTAAAAGAAATCACAACATCATTCACAAAAAGAATGAATTCATAGGAAATTACTCTTTCAAATTGTGGTTTACATAGATATATACACATTATCAACAATGATGGAGATGGCATGCAATATACATTGAGAATGCTTCAACTTGTAAGGAGAAATCATATCAATATAGCTCTTATTTTATACACATGGAACATCACATACACAATGATTGTGGAAGACTACCATTGATGTCATGTCCCAAATTTGGCATTGGGTCACAATGGCCTAAGCCCAATGGCCATATTCATGAGAGTTTGTCAAATTGATGTTAAGGGTCAAATAATTGCCAAGGAGGAAAATTACTAGTTTCCTACATTGGGGGTGGAAGCTTTGGGATTTGAAATAAGGAGGATAATAAATGATCTTTGCACATTAGAATGGCATAAATATTTAATAAAGGAGCTAAATAAATAAATACAAGGGAAAATCAAAGTGGCAATTGATCATGAAGACACATGGAGGATGTGGGACCCACACAAGCGAGATTTGCCATGCCACATGGCATCCTACTCTTGGCATTTTGAATCCATAAGAAGCCCAAAGTTCCTAGGATGAGTTAGAAGTTCAATATACTTGGCATGAGTCATGTAAGGTCGAATTGGAGTGGAAGAATAACTCCCATGGAAGAGGAAGAGGCAATTTGGAGCTAGTGAGACACTTGGGCTAGATTCCCTAGCTCTATGACAACAATGATGAAGATGCTATGACACCTATGACACAAATCAGACCTGAGGGATGACATATGACATTTATGACATTTCAGGGATAAAAATAGCCTCCAAGAGGGCGCTCAAGTGATTTAGGGCAGCCAAAGAGACACCAATTCGAATTTGGAGAAGGAGAGGGCTAGAATTGGAGGGACAAGTGGCATACTTGGGAATCTCTTCCCAACTTGAGTTGGAATGAATTTCTTGGAAAGAATTCGACCCATGGAGGAAATTAGAAGTTTACAAAAGTCATGAAAAAAGAAGAATAGGAGCTTTTGATCATTTTTAGAATTTGCAAATGCATTTGTGAAGAGGGAGAGCTAGTCAGGGATATTTTTAAGGACCCGTACTTATTTAAAAGTGTATAAACCTTGGCGAATCTTACCAATTCTTAAAATGTCAACTATAAAATATTTGGCGATATTTTTTCTAAAATTATTTCAATTTCTAAGGATTTTATATAGTTTATATAATAATTTGGCGACTTTTAGAGTGAAAAAAGTTTACCCCATCAAAATTGGGTGAAATGGGGCTTCAAAAAATGCAAATTGGCGAATCGTTTTTTGGAAAAAAAACATGGAAAAATAGCCCATGGGCTAAATTTCGCCCCTAAAATTATCCTTGGTCAGCTAGTGGATGACTAGTTTCTTGCCTTAACCAATTTCGAGGGTGAAAGATTCCCATCCAAGTTGGTAATTGGAAAGTCCATTCAGACCTTTCATTTGAGCTTAATGGAGTCTTTATTTTCATTTTTAAGCTACAGGGCAGCTCGTGGTTTCTTCTAGGGCACCACATCCTCTCAACCATTTCCAGTTTTTATTGCATATTCTTGCTCATGGAGGGATTGCACTTTGGGTGAGCTATTGTACTCTTTGGGAGAGATTATCATGATCCATTTCTATTGTAATAATATTAATATACTCTTTTCTTATATTCATAAAGTATCAGGTCTAAATATCAAGTGGTTGTATGTAAAATGGATGATTATTGAGCAAACAATGACCATTTCCCCACTAGATTGATGTATTCCAATGTATTGATGATTATTTCGAATGGAAGAATGTTTATTTGATATATTTATGATGTATAGACTTCCATTGATGATTATTACAAGTTTAATTCTAAGCACTTAATCATTTGGATCCATCTTGCTCAGTTTTATTTCATTTGGAGAAGATTTAATGCTATTTCCCCCAATATCGAAACTGGTCTTCTTACATCTGATTTAAGGGGGTTATAGCAGTCGTTAAAAGTTGAATGGTGATGCATATGAGTTCATGTTGATTTCCTTTATATTTATCCCTCTTCCATTCATAAATTTGAGTTGGATTGAGTGCATTTGGAAAGTAATTTTCATCATCTACCCCTAGGGGATTTGAACCACAATTTACTAGTAAAACTCCATACATTGATCTGATTTCTAAAGTGAGTTGCATAAGTCATTTGATGGTTAAATGACACCTATAAGCACCATTTTTATGTATTAACATCATTCATACACCTACTGGTACAATTTGAGATCATTTTGAGCTATTTAGAACCATCTACCATTGGGGGTTTGAGCCTCAAAATTACTAGTAAATTCCCTGAGTTCTCTTGGATACCTATTCGACCAAAAAACCACATCTAATGCTGTAAATATACTTTAATTAATGTCTTATAACATATACAAGTCTCATACCAACCATTAGTGGAGGTTGTACAGTGTTTGGAAGAGATTTGTTCCAAGACCCAGCGAGGATTTCCACTTCCCAAATTGACTAGTCTTGTCCCGAATCTTCTTTCCTTACAAATTGCAGACCATGGTTGGGTATATAATCTGATTATATGTCTGGTAGATGTGTTAATGTGTCCCATCACCCCTCATGACCTTCTTCACCAAGTTTGAAAGTAATTGTAGGAGTTTGGAATCAATTGTATCCATATACCTAGAGTTGAAATTTGGTGAATTTGAGCACATTGGGAAATTTATTAAAAGGGGACATTATAGTGGTATCAGAGCATGGTCCTTGCACTTGTGAATTAATATCAAACATTGAAGAATAAGTTGCAGCCATGTCTTACTATTATGATGAATCCTTCGAGTGCAATTCTTATGAGGAATATGCAAATGATTGTGAACAATATGAAAGATAATGTGAATGGTATGAGGAAGAGGTGCCATCATGCAACACTTCTTACAATTTCAGGAGGAATGAATATTATTATTATGACCATATGTATGATAAATATGAGTTTGACACACCACCAAAGGATAATTCTATGAATGAGTTACAAAGATGGAGAGCAACATATAAAACCATGCCCCAACAATATCAAAGATATCAAGCATATCTTGCTTCGAAGGAAGATACAAAAAATGCCATGCCTTTTGAAGACTATGCTGATGGGATGTTTGAAAATAAACCCAAAAATGAAAATGTGGAGTTAGTGAAGAAATGTTTATGCCCTTCTTGTAAAAGACCTTGGAGAGAAAATCATGTGTGTGTGAATGAAAAGAGCAGTGAAATATCTAAACCTTCAAAGAATAGATCTATTTCCTACTGGATGAGAGTTTTTGGATTTTCTTCAAAAAGAGACTCCAAAGATATTGATACTAAGGAAAACAAGGGGAAAAATGCATCACTTGCTTGGAGGAGCAAAAGGAAGAGACATCACGAGAGCATGAAGAAGATTCTATTGAAAGTATTGAAGATCCTTTCAAGACACATTCTACCTTGGACATGAATCAAGGAGCATCTATTGATGGATGCTTGAACTATAAAGGAGTACCTATTGATGGGTGCTCACACCTCTATGTTGGTGACATAGAGATCACTTTTGACAGTATTGTTGCAAGACAAAATTCCCCTATGCATGAAAATGAATACCTTGTAGCAGTTGGAGAAGAAACAAGATCAACTTCCCCATCACCACTTGAGCTTCATGAAGTTGGTCCAAGCAAGAAGGAAGAAGATGAGGAGGTTCATTTGCAAGAGCCTCATTTTCTTGAAGGATCCTTAAAGATGAATGAAAAGAAGATCCAAGAGTCCCTCAGCATTCTCCATGACACTCAAGCATTGGTGTCAAATTCTTGTTGGAGAGCTACTTCATTGGAGGAAACATCCTTCCTTGAAGACATGGAGAAGATTCAAAGAGCAATGTGCCACATCAAAGGTAATTTCATGTCTTTGATTTTTTATAGAAACCATTTGTTTGAGCTTAATGAATTGTTACATGATGCATACTTGAAGAATAATGAGGATAATCATAAGCTCACAATTCAAAATGAGCAACTTCTTGAAAAGTTGCAAGATACTTGTTTTTCCTCCTATGTTTCAGATTGTCAAATGGTAGATTGTTTGGAGGATTCTAATGACATGGTGGATCATGAGAAATGTGGAAATTTGAATGTTCTTGATGTGTTTGAAGATGAACTTGAAGAGATTCAAACACTTGATGTGGTGGAAGAGGAACATGAATTGTCTCTTGATGAAGGTTATGCAATTTTTAAAGAAGAGCATGATTCCTCTACATTGGAAACAATCTATGACAAAGGTTTCACACTTTTGAAGGAGCTGCATGATATTACCCAAATGGATCCTTCCCATGATGAAACTTCTGCACTTTTTGATCATTTGGGTGAGTTAGTTCATTCTCCTACATCCCACAATTCCATGTTTTGCAGCATTAGTCTCAATGAAGTATGGGTGAAAGGGTTCTTTTTTATAGTGCCACATGAGGAGTATGGAACTCCTATATTTACCTTTTATGATGTCATGGTTGGAGAACATTCTCATTCACATTTTCAGAAACATCATTTGTTACTTTATGATGATTTACATCTACATGGATGCACCTATGATAGGCATTTGAGTCACTTGAAGACTCATGGTTTTTCTTGCTCAACACTTGGTTCATTTGATGTTGGAGGAACTTCATCCAACACTTGGGTGCATAGATTTATGATTGAAGAATATTTTTGTTGGAAGACACATACCTTGTTATATCTTTATGATTCTCACATTCATGGATGTATGGGTGAGACTTATTTGAGTCATTTGAAGTCTCCTTGTTTTTTCTGCTCATTATTTGGTTCAGATTTTAGTGGAGATTCTTCATTCACTTCTTGGATGAAAGAATACATGGCTGAATATTTTGATGCATATCATATCCTTTTGGAGCAGCATTATAGGACATGGGATCCTCACCTATGTCATTGGATCAGATTTGATTGGTTACCTGTTGATTGTATGCACTTGGAAAATGGTGGTCTACTTGCTTGGAGGTATAAGCACTTTCATGACTCTTTGATGAAGCATCTTCTTGATGTACATTTTCATTATGTTGTTATGTACTTTGATGATATATATTTTGTACTCATGATGTTTGGAAGAATGCATACAAGAAAATGGGATCCAGGAACTCTCTTACCTGGTGGTATGAGTTGGAGAGCACTCCTAATTGTTGGAATGCAATACAAGCAATGGGACCCTGGGATAATTCTTAGTCTCATTGGTTTCAATTTTTTAGAGAAACAAGTAGTATGGGGGATGGATTCCCCACTTAATAAAGTGATTTTAATTAGAGTAGTGCAGCAGCAAGCATGGTGGTTCCTCTCTAAAATCTCTATGGAATCTCGAAGACTCAAAGTTGGGCAACTCAGTGGCAACTTCAAAGAATTATACAGAAAGCGGGTTCTTCAACACCCATGTTTCAAATTGCTTGAGGACAAGAAATATTGGGAAGGGAGGATTTTTCATGTCCCAAATTTGGCATTGGGTCACAATGGCCTAAGCCCAATGGCCATATTCATGAGAGTTTGTCAGATTGATGTTAAGAGTCAAATAATTGCCAAGGAGGAAAATTACTAGTTTCCTACGTTGGGGGTGGAAGCTTTGGGATTTGAAATAAGGAGGATAATAAATGATTTTTGCACATTAGAATGGAATAAATATTTAATAAAGGAGATAAATAAATAAATACAAGGGAAAATCAAAGTGGCAATTGATCATGAAGACACATGGAGGATGTGGGACCCACACAAGCTAGATTTGCCATGCCACATGGCATCCTACTCTTGTCATTTCGAATCCATAAGAAGCCCAATGTTCTTGGGATGAGTTAGAAGGTCAATATAATTGGCATGAGTCATGTAAGGTCGAATTGGAGTGGAATAATAACTCCCATGGAAGAGGAAGAGGCAATTTGCAGCTAGTGAGACACTTGGGCTAGATTCCCTAGCTCTATGACAACAATGATGAAGATGCTATGACACAAATCAGACCTAAGGGATGACATATGACATTTATGACATGTCATGACTAAAAATATCCTCCAACAGGGCGCTCAAGTGAGTTATGGCATCCAAAGAGACACCAATTTCAATTTGGAGAAGGAGAGGGCTAGAATTGGAAGGACAAGTGGCATACTTGGGAATCTCTTCCCAACTTGAGTTGGCATGAATTTATTGGAAGGAATTCGACCCATGGAGGACATTAGAAGTTTGTAAAATTAATGAACAAAGAAGAATAGGATCTTTTGATCATTTTTAGAATTTGCAAATGCATTTGTGAAGAGGGAGAGCTAGTGGATGACTAGTTTCTTGCCTTAGCCAAGTTCGAGGGTGAAAGATTCCCATCCAAGTTGGTAATTGGAAAGGCCATTCAGACCTTTAATTTGAGCTTAATGGATTCTTTATTTGTAATTTTAAGCTACAAGGTAGCTCGTGGTTTCTTCTAGTGCAGCACATCCTCTCAACCATTTCCAGTTTTTATTGCATATTCTTGCTCATGGAGAGATTGCGCTTTGGGTGAGCTATTGTACTCTTTGGGAGAGATTCTCATTATCCATTTATGTTTTAATAAGATTAATATACTCTGTTATTCATTTTTAAGAAAGTATCGGGTCAAAATATCAAGTGTTTGTATGTAAAATTGATTATTATTGAGCAAACAGTGACGATTCCCCCACTAGATTGATGTATGCCATTGTATTGATGATGATTTTGAATGGAAGAATGTTTCTATGATATATTTATGATGTATGGACTGCCATTTATGATTATTACAAGTTTCATGTTCAGCACTTAATCATTTGGAGCCATCTTGCTTAGTTTTATTTTATTTGGAGAAGATTTAATGTTATTTCCCCCACGGTTGAAACTAGTCTTCTTACATCTGATTTAGGAGAGTTATAGCAGTCATTAAAAGTTGAATGGTGATGCATATGAGTTCATGTTGATGTCCTTTATATGTCCCCTGCTTCCATTTTTTGATGTATTTGTAACTTCGGAAGATATTCTTCTATGTATTACATTTGTACTTTATTGTATATCCCACAGAGATGTATTATTCCTCTGATTGGAAGTGTCGGAATTTGTATTTGTAAGTATCGTCATGTGTATTGACAAGTGTCATCATTTGTATTGATAGGTTATTATACCACTGATGTGGGGTCGGCCCTGTTTAGGTCATGTGATGGGTTATTAGGCTTCATAGAGAAGTCAGCCTCACTAGTTTATTGGCAGGTCAAGTCAATGTATAAATAGAGAGGTTGTGTCTCTCATTTATCTCATTCACTCACTTCTCAAGCTTACATAGCTAAGAGAGAAAGTGGCGCACATGTGGAGGAGGAGGAGCATCTGCTAGAGACATCTTATTGGGTTTGATCCTTGTGATCCTTGCATTGGTTTGTGGCTTATCTTATCTCTGCGGAAGTTGAGGGGTTTTTCACCTTCTTGGTTTTCCCCAGTGAAACTCTATGTCTCTTGTGTGATTTCTTTTGGGTTTATGATTGATATGTTGTACATGTTATTCTCTTAGTGATACTAAATGATAATGGAATGAAATTATCGAAAAAATTAACATGGTATCAGAGCCGATCTAAGAAGAAGGCACTATGCAGCTCCGGAAGCTAGGGCTCCTTATTATTTGGGTTTCTCTCCACAGTTCATCAAAGGCAGAAGGCTATATTGACTCTACTAACAAGGATGCATCTTTCTATCAAGACAGAATTCAATTCTGAGCTATTTCAGTTTTGGCCCTAAAAATTAGGGTTCCCTAAAAAATAGGAATTTCTTAAATCTAAGGACATAGCTAGAAGATCCTTGGAAAAATCAAAGTTTAGAGCTTTGGATCAAACTTTTTGGTTGGGTGAAGCTCCAAGAAACTCAAACCCTAATTCAAGGTCCTCCCCAATGAATCCGGGAGATTGAAAAGCATTTCTGAAGGGATAAACGTTGCAGTTTTCAAATTATGAGTATACCAGGTTGATCTACTCATCAAGATGCATCTTTCTATCCTTTCGGAATTTTGAAATTCACACTTTGAATTTTTAGGGTTTCTCTAACAAACCCTAATCCAGCTGCAAATCCAGTTTTCAGCAAATCAAGTGGTAAGACCTAAATATTTTATATTTCCATTTGAAGTACTCTTTAAAAGATGTATCACCACACCAAGCTTTAGGATAAGCTTGATGGAGTTGATAACTTCTGAGCATGGAAGTATAGGATTGGGTTAATCCTAGAAGAAAATGATTTGGACACTTACATAAGTGAAGAGGTCCCTGTTCCAGAGGGAGATGAGGCTAAGGTCCTACACAAAATGAATATGGTCAAGGCTAAGAGAATCATTTCTAATTCTATCAAAGACCATCTAATACCTCATGTGTCTTCCCTAAAGACACCTAAGCAAATGTTTGACTCCTTGACCAAGTTGTTTGAAGGAAAGAACATAAATCAGAAGATGACTCTACGGAACCAATTGAAAGGGGTAAAGCTTCAGAATGGAGAGACCATTCAATCCTATTTTTCTAAGGTCTCTCAAATCAAGGAACAACTTGAAGCTGTGGATGAAGTAGTAGAGAATGGTGAAATTGTGATGACCACTTTGAATGGCCTACCTAGGTCATGGGACTCCTTCATCCAAGGAATTTGTGCAAGAAGAAAATTGGTCTCCTTTAGTAGACTCTGGGAAGAATGTTCACAAGAAGAAGCTAGGCTTGTGGCTCGAGAAGAAAAGATGGGAAGTGAAGATCAAGCCCTCACAGCACACACTAAAGCAAGCAAGTTTAAGAGGGAGAAATCTCACAACAAGAAGCATTCTCACTTTCATAAGAAGAAAGATCACTCTCAAGTTCGATGCTTCAATTGTGATGAGTTGAGACACTTTGCTTCAGACTGTCCTAAGAACAAAAGGAACAATTACTTCAACAAGAAGAAGAAGGGCAGCAAAAGGAGATATCACGCTCATATTGTTGAGGATGATGAACCACCAAAGAAGAAGGCTAGAGAAGAAAGTGATGACTCATCAAGTGAAGATGAATATGTCCTAATCTCTGCTCTCACAGGTACTATCTTTCATGGTTGTAATGATTGGCTTATTGATAGTGGGGCTTCTAAACACATGACTGGGTTTAAAGAATCTTTTGTAAATCTATCTGAACATGAGTCACCTCATAAGGTGAAACTTGGGGATGACTATCAATATCCTACCAAAGGAAGTGGTGAAGCCTCCTACAACCTAGACTCTGGGAAGTCTTTGAAGATGAAAGATGTTCTATATGTACCTGGGCTCAAGAAGAACCTACTCTCCATATCTGCATTAGATGCAAAAGGCATGAGGGTTTTATTTGTGAATGGCCAAGTCCTAATGTGGTCAAAAGGTAAAACTATAGATGATGCAGTGGTGATTGGAGAGCAAGAGGGAGGTTTGTACAAATTAAAGGGACAACCTGAACATGCCATGGTGCATGAATCCATGGAGCCAAGTGAACTTTGGCATAGAAGACTTGCACATGTGCATTATAGAGCACTACCAATTGCAAGCAAAGTTGTAGAAGGTCTTCCTGAAATCCAGTCAAAGAATGAAGGTGTTTGCAAAGGATGTGCAAAAGCAAAGAACATCAAGAAGGCATTTCCAAGCAGTTAAAGAAAAGCAAAAGGAATTTTGGAAATTATCCACTCTGATGTATGCGGTCCGATGTCATCCAGTTCTCTGAGTGGGTATGTATACTGTCTCTTTCATTGATGATTTCTCTAGGAAGACTTGGGTTTATTTCTTGAAGAATAAAGATGAAGTGTTTGATAAGTTCAAGGAATTCAAAGGCTTGATAGAAAATCAAACTGATAAGAAGATCAAGACCTTCAAATCCGATAATGGCAGAGAATTCACTTCAGGTGACTTCAAGAAGTTATGCAGTGATTCAGGGATTAAGAGGGAGTTGACTCCTCCTTACAATCCACAACAAAATGGAGTTGCAGAAAGGAAGAATAGGACTATCATGGAAGCAGCACGGGCAATGCTTCATGATCAAGATCTACCTATGCATTTATGGGCAGAAGCAGCTAGGAAAACTGTATATGTGCAGAACAGAACACCTCACAAAATACTTGACAACAAGACACCAGAAGAAGTCTTCTCTGGTAAGAAACCAGAAGTTATCCATCTCAGAATATTTGGCTGTCCAGTATATACACACATCCCAGAGGAAAAGAGGACAAACATAGATCCTTCAAGAAAGAAGGGCATCTTTGTGGGTTACAATGAAAGCTCAAAGGCTTACAGAATATACTTTCCAGGGTTCAAGAAGATTGACATCAGTAGGAATGTCACATTTGATGAAGACTCAACATACATCAAATCAAGGAAGACACCTGTTGAAGACCATGAAGAACCAAAGGTAACCAGATTTCAAGACACCACCATGAATGAAGCAATTCCAAAAGAAGTTAGTGAAATTGAAGATCCACAAGAACTGATAGATCCACCTCGTGAAAAGAACTCTCACAAGAGGAAACCTGCATGGGCTAGAGAGCTCATTCAATATGCAGAAAGGTATGGCATTCCAAAAGAAGAACACAGAGAAAGGAAGAGAACCAGATCTCACACCAGTTATGTTTCCTTACTTTGTGACATTATGAACAAAGAACCTTCCAGTTATGAAGAAGCAGCGGAAAAGAAAGAATGGAAGGATTCCATGGTCGAGGAGTACCAATCGATCATGAAGAATGATGTTTGTGATGTTGTCCCAAGACCTGAGGGGAAGTTTGTTGTGACTTCCAAGTGGATCTATAAGATCAAGCATGCTACAGATGGTAGCATAGAAAAATACAAAGCAAGGATTGTAGTTCATGGCTTCTTTCAGAAAGAGGGAATAGATTATGAAGAGACTTTTGCTCCTGTAGCCAGATACACTTCCATCATAATAGTACTTTCTTTGGTTGCAGTGATGAAGTGGAAGATACACCAGATGGATGTCAAGACAACTTTCCTGAATGGTGTAGTCGAAGAGGAAGTGTATGTGGAGCAACCACTTGGTTTTGAGACACATGACAGGGAGTCATATGTGTGAAAGTTGAAGAAAGCCTTGTATGGATTGAAGCAAGCTCCTAGGACTTGGTATGGTAGGATGGACAGCTTCCTATCCAGTTTGGGATTTACCAAGAGTAAAGCAGATTCCAACCTTTACTACAAGGTTGAGGAAGGCAATCCAGTGATACTACTATTGTATGTGGATGACCTGTTTGTAACAGGTGAGGATAGATTGATTGCTGATACAAAGAGGAAGCTTGCTGTCGAGTTCGAGATGAAGGACTTGGGGATGATGCACTACTTTCTAGGCATGGAGGTGTGGCAGAGTGCAGATGGGATCTTCCTTGGACAAGGGAAGTATGCAATAGAGATCCTGAAGAGGTTTGGGATGATGGACTGCAAGGCCATGGACACACCTATGGCATCGAACCTGAATCTTCTATGTGATGCTTCATCTGAGCCGATTGATGTCACTGTGTATCATCAGATGATTGGGTCCTTGATGTACCTGATGAACACAAGACCAGATATTTTCTTTGTGGTGAACACATTGAGCTAGTTCCTAACGGATCCGAGGAGTGTTCACCTAGTTGCTATAAATCATATTATGAGGTACCTGAAGGGTACGATTGATTATGGGCCCAAGTATGATTCGAATCAAAATTTTAACCTGGAGGGTTATGTTGATTCAGATTGGGCAGGCAGTGCTGCAGATAGGAAGAGCACTTATGGGTGTTGCTTCAGTATGGGATCAAGTGTGATCTCTTGGTTTAGCAGGAAGCAGTCCTGCGTAGCATTGAGTACAACTTAAGGAGAGTATGTCGTAGCCTGTTCAGCTAGTTGTGAGGCAGTATGGCTACGGAAGCTACTATCTGAGTTATTTGATCTCCCGTTGGATGCTACTGGTATCTTTTGTGACAACCAGAGTTGTGTGAAGCTGTCTGAGAACCCAGTGTTCCATGATAGGTCGAAGCATATTGAGATCAAATATCACTATATCAGGGATATGGTGCAAAGAGGAGCAGTGAAGCTCCTATATGTTGTGACGGATGAGCAAGTTGCAGATGTGTTAACGAAACCACTAGCCAGAGTGAAGTTTGAGTACTTCAGAGAGAGGCTTGGTTTTCTTCAGATTGATGACACTTCGAGGAAGAAGTGATGGGCACATTTGCAGGAGCCATTCCAAGCATGGTGAGAGGAGGATTCTTCCCATAGCTTTGGATGTTAGCGCTGTGTGATGAGCATCAGGATGATGCTCCAGTTACTGCTTTGTATATGCATCAGTTGGATGCTTGTTATGATCAGTTGGATCATGTATATGTATATGCATCAGTTGGATGCTTGTTATGATCAGTTGGATCATGTATATGTATATGCATCAGTTGGATGCTTGGTATGATCAGTTGGATCATGTATGATGATATGTATCAGGTAGATACTTGGCATGCATCAGGTGGATGCATTGTATGATCAGGATGATCATGGATGATGAGCTTCAGGATGTTGCTTTGGATGATATGCATCAGGACGATGTAGTGATGAGTATCAAGACGATACTCTGGATGACATGCATCAGAATGATGCAGTGATGTTGATCAGGATGATCATGTGTGATGAGCTTCGGGATGTTGCTCTAGACGATATGCATTAGGATGATGCTATGATGATGATCAGGATGATCATGTACATCAGGATGATGTATTGTGAGTATCAGGTTGATACTCTGTGGCCGTGGACCGGTTGTGCAGGTAGCATAGAAAATATCCTCAAGATCCGGACAGGTAAAGCAGTAAGCTCGTAATAGCCTGGGATATAGAGATCTAGACAAGTTGAGCAGTAAGCTCGTAATTAGTCCTGGGGTGCTCTTTCGAGGTTTTGCTACTATAGGAATACAATACTCCCTAGAGATCTAAGAGGTTGATCAGTAAGCTCGTAATCAGTCCTGGGATGCTCTTTAGAGTACTTGCAGGATGCAAGACGCTCTTTAAAGGTTTTTCCTAACCACATGTAATACACCCTAGAGATCCGAGAGGTTGAGCAGTAAGCTCGTAATCAGTCCTGGGATACTCTTTAGAGTACTTTCAGGATGCAAGATGCTCTTTAAAGGTTTTGTGGTGTGTGGGTCACATATCATCCACCCTAGAGATCCAATAGGTTGAGCGGTATGCTCGTAATTAGTCCTGGGATGCTCTTTAGAGTTCTTGCAGGATGCAAGACGCTCTTTAAAGGTTTTGTGACAGTCAACATGTAAAAGATCCTATAGTCTAAGCTAGGTTTTGTTTACGCACGTAATAAGTCCTAAGGATTCCACAATATGTCCAGTGATGATGAAGATCGAGATGTCGAGTATAGCAACAGTGATGATGATTATGCTCCATGATCCAGTGATGATGATCCAGCTCCAGAATTGAAGACTTGTGCCAATATGTATTGATGACCTGTGATGAAAGAATACCTTCCTAGTTAAGAGGGAGTGTTGATGTATTTGTAACTTCGGAAGATATTTTTCTATGTATTACATTTGTACTTTATTGTATATCCCACAGAGATGTATTATTCCTCTGATTGGAAGTGTCGTCATTTGTATTTGTAAGTGTCGTCATGTGTATTGACAAGTGTCGTCATTTGTATTGATGGGTTATTAGACCACCGGTGTGGGGTCGGACCTATTTAGGTCATGTGATGGGTTATTAGGATTCATAAAGAAGTCGGCCTCACTAGTTTATTGGCAGTTCAAGTCAGTGTATAAATAGAGAGGTTGTGTCTCTCATTTATCTCATTCACTCACTTCTCAAGCTCGCATAACTAAGAGAGAAAGTGGCGCACATGTGGAGGAGGAGGAGTATCTGCTAGAGACATCTTATTGGGTTTGATCCTTGTGATCCTTGTATTGGTTTGTGGCTTATCTTATCTCTCAGGATGTTGCGGGGTTTTTCACCTTCTTGGTTTTCCCCGGTGAAACTCTGTGTCTCTTGTGTGATTGCTTTTGGGTTTATGATTGATATGATGTACATGTTATTCTCTTAGTGATCCTGAATGATAATGGAATGAAATTATTGAAAAATTAACACCATTCAGAAATTCGAGTTGGATTGAGTGCATTTGGAAAGTCATTTTCATCATCTATTCCTAAGGGATTTGAACTACAATTTACTAGTAAAACTCCATACATTGATCTGATTTCCAAAGTGAGTTGCAGAAGTCATTTGATGGTTAAACGACACTTATAAGCACCATTTTTATGTATTGAAATCATTCATACACCTATTGGTACAATTTGAGAGCATTTGGAGCTATTTAGAGCCATCTACCATTGGGGTTTTGAGCCTCAAAATTACTAGTAAATTCCTTGAGTTCTCTTGGATACCTATTAGAACAAAAAACCACATCTAATGCTGAAAATATACTTTACTTAATGTCTTATAACGTATCCAAGTCTCATACCAACCATTAGTGGAGGTTGTATAGTGTTTGGAAGATATTTGTGCCAAGACCTAGGGGGGATTTCCACTTCCCAAATTGACTAGTCTTGTCCTGAAACTTCTTCTCTTGCAAATTGCAAACCATGGTTGGGTATATCAACTGATTATATGTCTGATAGATGTTTCAATGTGTCCCATCAACCCTCATGACCTTCCTCACCAAGTTTGAAAGTAATTGGAGAAGTTTGGAATCAATTGTATCCATATACCTAGAGTTGAAATTTGGTGAATTTGAACACATTGGGAAATTTATTAAAAGGGGATATTACAATTGCCTAACTAATAATCATTTACAATGAATTCCTAATTACCTATACTAACACATATAGTGTCTCAATCACAACAAAGTCACTCAATCTTGCTTGAGATAATTGCATGTTTAGTCCTTGGGTGCTTTTTATCAACCCACTCACTCTCATCAACCAAATGAGGATCCTCCATGTTCATTATCCAGTGTTGTCACTCAAGATAACTCAATTGTTAATTCCAAACCAAGAAAAATGCAAAATTTTCAAAATTTAATCTCCTAATTAGTCTTGTGTGCATGCGATCTAAGTAAATAACAATGAAAAAAAAACACAACATCATTCATAGAAGTTATAATTATTATGAAAATCATCTCCCAACTCGTGGTTTATAAATATATACACATTATCAACAATGATGGATTTGGCACATGGTATACAATAAGAATTCTTCCAATTGTAATGAAAACTCAAATCAAAATAGGAGCATTGTTTATAAGCACAAAAGATGTTAGGAACCCATGTCAACTCTTCTCTTTATTTTGTTAGTATATTGTTGTTGCATGCACATGCTTTGTAAGTCATCCCGTAGTATTTGTTGATCCATAGTTTGTATTAGCCCATGGTATTGACCCATAGTATTGGGCGTAGATTTAGTATATAAGTGCATGTTGATGCCAATGAAGGCCCCGTGAAGTTATTTGTATTGAGATTGCTCAAAGGAGGTTTCCCCCTCGAAGTGGCCCTCGATCAATAAAAATATTCTATGATCTGATCTATTGTGTATTTCATCAATTAATTGTTGCAGGTTCCTCACATTTGGTATCAGAGCACTTTCTTGGGCTCATTGGGTGAAACTGCCAAATTTTTTTTTCGCATTTGTTGTAGGTTCAGATCTAGGAATAATCCCTATCCACTTAACTGTGGGAATTATTTGGGCATAAGACCTAAAACTCATTATGAGGAGTACCACAGGAACCTCGAAGTAGTTGGCCCATTGAGAGGACCTGCCAGCGAAAAGGGCAATGACCCCTACCTGATTGACTAGTTCCCACCCGTGAGGTAAACCAAGAGCTGTCATTTGTGGAAAAGTGGTTATCAGTTTTACCTGAGCCGTGGAGTGAGGGGTACTGCCCCAATAAGCAAGCCGTCAGACAACATTGGTGGTCGAGTGAATCTCTTGAATCGTTAGGAAGCCGAGCATACCTAGGGTCCATATCTATTTTCAGATTCTAAATCGCAGATTACATCTATCCAGACTTGTTGCCAATCACTTTCGCGTCGTTGCGGGTCTATCTATTTCCGATCACTTCCGCACCGTTACAAATCCATCCCGAAAAAAAGTATAAAATTCTGTTTTTTCGCCATATCTCCTTTGTTTTAACTCTGTTTCCCTTGAAACTTCACTGGCATCCCTGCAATTTCATTCTACATATTTCATTCCTGAGGACCCTATCCCAAATTCAGACTTCCCAAAGACAAAAATCCCACATTTGTCTATTTTTAGGGTTTGTCATAACTTCTTCAATTTTCACCCAATCACCTTCCAATTTTTCCATAGTGTTCATTTCCTATTTCTGCTTCTTTGTCCCTCTCTGACAAATTTTCCCATTCTTTCCCCCCCCTTCTGAAATCCTCATTTTTTGCTTCCCTGTCCATTCAAAAGTGTCCAAAACCTAGTCAAACCCCAATTACCCATCATATTTTTTCCCAAATCCAAATTTCCCTTTACTAAAGAAGATTTTGTTTGTGTTTTTCTACCTATTCCCCCCCTCCAAAAAAAAAAACTCCTGGTTATGATTGTCACCCGTACAGGAGCACAAATCACGGAGGAAGAACTTGTAGCCCTCAAAACCAAACTCCAAGATTTGGATGAAAAATTTCTCATCCTCCATCTTCATCATTCAGCCATGAACACTAAACAACAACGAGACTCTTCTACAGACAGTAAGTTCTCTTCTTCCAGCAATTTTTGTGGGTCGAAGCTTGATTTTCCTCACTTCAATGGAAATGATCCGAATGGATGGATATACCGGGAATAACAATATTTCAGTCTGCATAATACTTTTGATGTCCAAAAAGTTCCACTTGCATCCTTTCATTTGGAACATGAAGCCCTTCAATGGTAGCATTGGTACATCAAGGCTCATGACGAGCCAAAATGGACAGATTTTTGCCAACTCCTTTTGCAAGGATTTGGTCCTAGTGCTTTTGATGACTTCACAAGAGCACTCACTAAAATTTTCCAAATTGGCACTGTGAGAGAGTATCAGACAGAATTTGAGAAACTGGCCAATCACACAGAAGGATTGTCTGATTAATTCTACAGGAGTTGTTTTATCAGTGGTCTCAAGGATGAAATCCGCTCAGAGGTTAAAATGTTCTGTCCCAGAACAATGATGAAAGTCCTAGGGTTGGATAAATTGGCGGAGGACAAGATCACAGCCCAACATCACTCCAAATCCACTTTTGTTCCATTCAAACATATGGTTTCCCAACAACCTCCCATCACGCCAGCTCCTCGCACAACTCCTATCAAGCATTTGACTGAAGCATAGATGTGGGCACATAGAGAAAAAGGGCTTTGTTATAATTGTGATGATAAATTCACTAGAGGACATAGATGTGTTGAGCAACAACTCTATCTCTTGGATGTGGATTCTTCGCCTGCCTCTGAACTTGGTGAAGAAACTCTAGATACACTAGATGATCAAGTCGACATTCAGCAACCTCTTGTTGACCCTCTGTCTCCGAACGACCACCCAGAGATATCTCTCCATTCTTTAGCCGTAGTCACCACCCCACAAACCATGCGAGTCAGGGGTTAATTCAATAAGCTCCCTCTTACAATACTCATTGATTCTGGTGTCACTCATAACTTCATTGACCCTCGGGTCGCCAAACAGGCTGATTGTTTTGTCCATCCTTGCCCCAACTTTGAAGCCATGATTTCCAATGGGGGCACCTTACCTTGCAAGGGGAAGTGTCGCAATGTGCGTATATCTACGGAAGATTATAACTTGCACTCTGACATGTTTTCCTTGTCCTTAAGAGGATGTGATGTGGTTTTGGGAGCTCAATGGCTACACACACTTGGCCCCATCTTATGGGATTTTGCTGAACTTTGGATGCAATTTTCATTTAATGGGAAAAAACACACATTTACGGGCTTGCAACCAGGGTATCTCTGCATCATTAGTTCACATCACCTGGAAAAGATCCTTAAGAAGAATTCACATGGTGTCATCGCTCAGCTCCATTCCATTCAGCTGCACCCATGAACGGTCTCCATGTTGAAATATTGTAACTTCTAAGAATATTATATTTGTACTTTATTATTCTAGAGATGTTCCATTCCTCCGAGGTGACCCTATTGTATATCCTGAGATGTTTATTCCTCCTATAGATTGTGGTAACTAGGTTTATTAGATCTCCCATGTGGGGGTCAGCCCTGAGTTAGTTTATTAGGGGTTATTAGACTCTCTTAGGAGAGGTCGGCCCCATAGGGTGAAAAGTCAGTCGGAAAACAAGTATAAGTAGAAGAGGTATGTTCCTCACTTATCTCATTCATTCACTCACTTGTGATTGGCGCACAGGGGAGAGAGAGGTCTGCATAGGAGGAGAAGGAGCTCTAGTCTTGGACTACATATTTGTATTGGTTGATTATCTATATTGAGGAAATCTTTGTTGGGTTTTCTACCCCATGAGGGTTTCCCAGGGTAAATCTTTTTCTATCTTGTGATTGTGTTTCTTTCAGTGATCTTCTTGTGAATTTAGGCTTAAACTTAACATGGAATCAGAGCTAGCCTGAATAGGAAATCTTTCACAAGGTGAAAATACCTCTCTCTCCTCCTCCGATGAAAATTAGGGTTTCTGCAAAAGTTGGAATTTTTGGATTCTGATTGTATGGTTGGATAGCCCTCCTTAAAATTGAAGTTTTGAGCCTTGGATCGAGATTTTTGGTTGGGTAGAACTCCAGGAAAGCAAACCCTAGTTTGACAAAAAGTGCAGAAAACCAGAAAACAAGAACCAGATTTCTACAACAGGTCCGAAATTCGCTGATCAAGTTTGGAGGATGAAAAATTGAAGTTTCCAGAAAGTAAGCACACCATTCACCTCGCCTCAATCAAGCCAATCTCCTGGTAAGGTCAATTTTTCATTTTTGGAATTTTCAATTTTTGGTGACCCCCTAGGTAAGATGGCCCCAAGCACTAAGCTTGAAGAAAAGCTAGAAGGTATAGAGAATTTATGGGCATGGAAATATAGAATTGGTCTCATTCTTGAAGAGAATGATATTGCCCAATATATCAAGGATGAGATTGTAGAACCTGAAGGAGATGAAGCCAAAGAGAAGTATAGGAAGGACTTAATTAGGGCAAAGAGAATCATTGTTGATTCTATCAAAGACCACTTGATTCCCCAAGTGGCATCCAAGAAGACCCCGAAGGAAATGTATGATTCCCTTTCCAGAATGTATGAAGGAAAGAACATCAATAGGAAGATGAACCTGAGAGCTCAGTTGAAGAGCACCAAGATGAATCAAGGAGAATCTATTCAAGATTATTTCTCAAGGGTTTCCTAGTTCAAGGAACAACTAGATGCCATTGGAGATACTCTTGATGAGGATGAACTAGTCATGACTGCTCTAAATGGTCTCACTAGACCTTGGGAGTCATTCATCCAAACTATGTGTGCCATAAAAAAAATATGAAGTTTGATGTGGTATGGGAGGATTGCATTCAAGAAGAAGCTAGGGTTGCCAACAGAGAAGCCTTGCTCAAAGAAGATGACCAAGATTTGGCCACCCACACCAAGAGAAGAAGGAATCAATCCTACTTCAAGAAGGATAGTCACAAGGAGTCTCAACCTCCACAAAGTTTTCAAAAGGAAAGAAGAACTACTCCAGGAAGAAAGTACTCCTCATTCCAATGTTTCAAATGTCATAAAATAGGACACATTGCTAGAAATTGTCCTTCAAAGGAAAAGAAGAAGGGATTCCACCATAAAAGACATCATGCACACCTAGTAGAAGATCATAGTGAAGAAGAAGAAGAGGAAAGGCCTCAGAAGAAAAGAGCTAGAATAGAAGAAGAAGATGCAAAAGAATATGTTCTATTTTATGCACTCTCTGGGACTGTAACACCTGGAGAAGATACATGGCTTATTGATAGTGGTGCTTCAAAGAACATGACAGGTCAAAAGAAAACTCTTACAAAACTTGAAGAGAAGACCTCTCCACAGAAAGTATCTTTAGGAGATGACTATCAATATCCAATCCAAGGAATTGGTGAAGCAAGATACAAGCTTGATTCTGGAACTCCATTGAAGATGAAGGAAATATTATATGTCCCAGGATTGAAGAAGAACCTACTTTCTATCTTAGCTCTAGATAAGACAGGTTATAGGGTTGCATTCATAAATGGAAAAGTACTCATGTGGTCCAAAGGAAAATCACTTGAGGATGCAATTGTTATTGGTGAAGAGGATGGAGGTCTATACAAACTCAAGGGACATCCAGAAGCTGCCGTTGTTCATGAAGCCACTAAGCCTAGTGAACTATGGCATAGGAGGCTTGCTCATATTAACTACAAGGCACTACCTCATGTGAGTAAAGTAATCATAGGACTACCAGACTTGAAGATTGATCATGATGGCACATGCAAAGGATGTGCAAAAGGGAAGAACATCAAGAACCCATTTCCAAAGAGTGAAACAAAGACTAAAAGTATTTTGGAATTGATTCATTCAGATGTATGTGGACCAATGCCCTCCACGTCCTTGAGTGGATATGAATACTATCTTACATTTATTGATGACTACTCCAGAAATACTTGGATATACTTTCTAAAAGGAAAGAATGAAGTCTTTGGAAAGTTCAAGGAGTTCAAAGCCTTGATAGAAAATCTTTCAGAAAAGAAGATCAAAATACTCAGGACAGATAATGGCGGAGAATATACTTCAAAGGATTTTGAAGTCTTTTGTAGAGAAGTTGGAATCAAGAGAGAACTAACCACTCCCTACAATCCTCAACAAAATGGTGTTGCGGAAAGAAAGAATAGAACCATTATGGAAGCAGTAAAGACAATAATACATGATCAAGACCTACCTATGTATCTATGGGTTAAAGAAGCTAGGACAACATTCTATGTGCAGAATAGACTGTCTCATAGTGCTCTTGAATTGAATACCTTAGAAGAAGTGTTTACAAGAAAGAAGCCTGAGGTAAGCCACCTCAAGATATTTGGGTCTCCTGTATATATTCACATACCAAAAGAAAAGAGAACTAAATTGGACCCTTCCGGAAAGAAGGGAATATTTGTTGGATATTGTGAGGCATCCAAAGCATTCAGAATATACATCCCAGGATTCCACCACATGGATATTAGTAGGGATGTGACATTTGATGAAGAGACAGCTCTCAAGAAATCTAGGAAGTGCTAGTATGAAGAAGTATATGAAGAAAATGCACCTCCTAGAATTGCAGAGACTTTACCTACCCCTGAAGAAGTAACACCTGAATACCATGAAATGTTAGAACCACAAGAACCCCCCATCACAAACATTTCAAGACAGAGAAAGCCAGCATGGGCTAGAGACATTATACTAGGAGCAGAAAAGTATGGAGCTCCTGAAGGCTCCACCAGAGTGAGTAAGAAACCAAATCCTTTCTCCAACTATATGGCTTTGATGTGTGATCTTGTAGATCAAGAACCTACTAGTTATGAAGAAGCAGTTCATAAGAAAGAGTGGGTAGAGGCAATCACTGAGGAGTACCATTCAATAATGAAGAATGATGTTTGGGATATAGTTCCCAAACCAAAAGACAAAAGTGTAGTATCCTCCAAATGGATATATAAGATAAAGCATGCCACGGATGGTAGCATTGAAACATATAAGGAAAGTTTTGTGGCCAAAGGATTCTCTCAGAAAGAGGGAATTGACTATGAAGAGACATTTACACCAGTTGCAAGGTACACTTCCATTAGAACCTATTAGAAAAATAGGATCGCAAAGCAATAACAATAAACAGAAATGCAAATATAATCACACACACATTACAAGAGAGACACAGATATATCGTGGTTCACCCCAACTTGGGCTACGTCCACACTGAATTTTCCAATCCTTATTATTATTACCATCCAGCAAGGTGAAGGGATACAACCTGCAGCACAGCCGCTACACTTCCTTTTCACTATCTCACAGTCTCTCTCCTAATCTTAGAGATCTTTACAATGCATAAAACCTAATACATCTTTCCCTAGTTGTATTACAATGTCTTTCTTTTGTAGGGGAAATATAATGGAAAAATACCACGGGATACCCAAAACCATGGGCCCACAAAACAGCTGGCGAAAACAGCCCCAAAAAATTTTCTCAGGGGCGTTGCACCCGAACCCCTAAAAATGCAAAATGGGTGTACAATCCTCTAAGGTGCACGACTAAGACAATATCATCTATGATACTGGAATATCTAGCTCCACAACCAATAGAACCATCATGGCACTTGCATCCATGATGAAGTGGGAATTACACCAGATGGATGTAATGACAGCTTTCCTGAATGGTGTGATTGACAAGGAAGTGTACATAGAACAACCTCAAGGATTTGAGGTGGAAGATGGAAGAACTCATGTGTGCAAACTGAAAAAGGCTTTGTATGGGTTGAAGCAAGCTCCCAGAGCTTGGTATGGAAGAATTGACAGTTTCTTGACAAGCTTGGGCTTTACCAAAAGTAAAGCTGATCCTAATATTTATCTCAAGGTTATGGATGATGAACCTGTCATATTGTTGCTATATGTGGATGATCTATTTCTGACTGGAAATGGGAAACAGATTGTCGAGTGCAAGAAGAAGCTCTCTTAATATTTTGAGATGAAAGATCTCGGATTGATGCACAACTTCCTAGGACTGGAAGTATAGAAAGGCCCAGAAGGAATCTTTCTCAACCAAGGAAAGTATGCTGTGGAAATATTAAAAAGATTTGATATGTTGGAATGTAAATCCATGGCCACTCCCATGGATTCCAACTTAAAGCTATTAGCTGATGACTCATCAGAGTTAGTGGATGTGACTCTGTATAGATAGATTATTGGGTCATTAATGTATCTGACGAATACCAGGCCAGATATATGCTTTGTCGTGAACACCTTGAGTCAGTATCTAGTAGAATGTAGACGAGTTCACCTGATAGCAGCAAAGCATGTGATGAGGTACCTGAAGGGTACGATAGATTTTGGTTTATGCTATTGTGGAGATCATGACTTCAGATTGTATGGCTACACAGATGTTGATTGGGCGGGAAGTGTATCAGATAGGAAGAGTACATCAGGTGGATGTTATTGTCTAGGATCTACCATTATCTCATGGTTTAGCAAGAAGCAGTCTAGTGTGGCTCTCAGCACAGCTGAAGTGGAATATATAGTTGCTTGCTCTGCTAGTTGTGAAGCAGTATGGCTTCGAAAGTTGTTATCAGGATTGTTTGACTTAGAGATGGACTCCACTGTGATCATGTGTGACAACCAGAGTTGTATCAAGATGACAGAGAATCCCGTGTTCCATGATAAGTCAAAGCACATAGAGATTCGATATTTCTATATACGGGATATGGTGCAGAAAGGAGCTATCAAGCTCAAATATGTGGGCATTGACGAACAAGTTGCTAATGTGTTGACCAAACCTCTGTCTCGAGTAAAGTTTGAGTATTTCTGAGACAAGCTTGGTGTAGTTCAGAAGGACCCTCGTCGAAAGGGGGAGTGATATGGTCAATGAAGATATTTTTGGATACTGGTATCGATGCGGATACCTGTATCGATGATGAGATTTCCTTTATCGACGATAAGGTCGATGATAAGGACACATGTATTGATGAGGATACTGTACTGTTTATGTGGATACTGTATTGATGAGGATACTGTATCGTTGATGTGGATACTTGCTTTTAAGGTTACCTGTTCCGATGATGAGGTTGTTGGTTACGACGATGAGGTCAATGCATGGTCCTTAGACTTTGTCTAAGTGAACGAGTGGGGATTGTATCATCCCCAGACTCCGGTCCCTGAATTGATCCATAGATAGATGTCTCCGAGAATGTGGTCCCTAGTGGACGAGTGGGGATTGTATCATCCCCGGACTCCGGTCCCAGAATTGATCTGTAGACAGATGTCTTCGAGAATGTGGTCCCTAGTGGACGAGTGGGGATTCTATCATCCCCGGACTTCGGTCCCTGAATTGATCCGTAGACAGATGTCTCCGAGAATGTGGTCCCTAGTGGACGAGAGGGGATTGTATCGTCCCCGAACTTCGATCCCTGAATTGATCCGCAGACTTATGTCTCCATGGTCCCTAGTGGACAATAGGGGATTGTATCGTCCCCGGACTTCGGTCCCTAAATTGATCTGCAGGCTTATGTCTCTGTGGTCCCTAGTGGACGAGAGGGGATTGTATCGTCCCCGGACTTCGGTCCTTGAACTGATCCGCAGACTTATGTCTCCGTGGTCCCTAGTGGATGAGAGGGGATTGCATCATCCCTGAACTTCTGTCCCTGAATTGATCCGTAGATATATTTCTTCGAAAAGCAGGTCCTTAGATTATGTCTAAGTTGACGAGTGGACTGCATCGTCCCTAGACATGCTACGGTGTCTTAAATGTATCATGTGTATCGCAGGGTATGCTGCTGATCGTGATGGTCTAGATGACAATGTTGCTGATCGTGATGATGACAATGATGTTGATCATTTGATGACGATGATGTTGATCGTGTGATGATGATGATGCTGATCATATGATGACAATGATGATCGTGTGATGACGATGATGTTGATCGTATGATGACGATGATTATCGTGTGATGATGATGATGTTGATCATATGATGACGATGATGCTGATCGTGTGATGACGATGATGCTGATCGTAAGGATCCAGATGATGATGTTGCTGTAGCTGTTCAAGTGTTGCAGAAGATGAAGATCCAGCATTGAAGATCTTGAAGATGTTCCAGTAACTGCTTGAGTTACTGATGATGTATAAAGAAAGATTCCAATGATTATAGATGTATCATGTATCATGTAGTTGATGACTCCTTGCTCCTGCAGATGTTGTTATAATATCCTTCTCGTTAAGGGGGAGTGTTGAAATATTGTAACTTCTAAGAATATTATATTTGTACTTTATTATTCCGGAGATGTTCCATTCCTCCGAGGTGACCCTATTGTATATCCGGAGATGTTTATTCCTCCAATAGATTGTGGTAACTAGGGTTATTAGATCTCCCATGTGGGGGTCGGCCCTGAGTTAGTTTGTTAGGGGTTATTAGACTCTCTTAGGAGAGGTCGGCCTCATAGGGTGAAAAGTCAGTCAAAAAACAAGTATAAGTAGAGGAGGTATGTTCCTCACTTATCTAATTCATTCACTCACTTGTGATTGGCGCATAGGAGAGAGAGAGGTCTGCATAGGAGGAGAAGGAGCTCTAGTCTTGGACTACATATTTGTATTGGTTGATTATCTATATTGAGGAAAGCTGTGCTGGGTTTTCTACCCCATGAGGGTTTCCCAGGGTAAATCTTTGTCTATCTTATGATTGTGTTTCTTTCAGTGATCTTGCTTGTGAATTTAGGCTTAAACTTAACACTCCACTACTCCCTTGGATAGATATGCAGGTGTCTTTGCTGAACCAGTGGGATTGCCGCCTTCAAGATACCTTTCCAGTAAGAATGTATCCGCCTCTACATCTGAGAAGGGAATGATGGCTATTTTGCATGCAGCAGAGAAGTGGCAGCCATACCTATTAGGGAATTCTTTCTGCATCAAGACTGGTCACCAGAACCTGAAAATTTTCCTGGAACAACGGATCTCCTCCCCAGCACATCGGAAATGGTTTAGCAAACTCATGGGTTATGCCTCTAACATCACTTACAAGAAGGGTAAGGACAATCTGGTAGTGGATGCTCTTTCTTGCACATTTGATGACCCAATTTCTCTTTCAGCTATTTCTATGCTTGTTCCAAATTGGTTTCAATTTTTTCAACATGGCTATTTCTTCTATGAACTCCATGCTTCTCCATCAACAGGGCACTCTGGGTTCCTCAAAACATATGAGCGGGAACAATATAACTTCTTTTGGCATGGACTGAAAATGACAATTCAACAGATGGTGGTTGAATGTCATACTTTCCAGGTCAACAAGGGTGAAAGAACACTCCTTCTAGGATTGCTCGAACCCTTGCTCATCCCTACACGGATTTGGACGGATATTTCTATGGATTTCCTTAAAGGGATCCGGTGGTACAATGTTGCATCTAAAATGACTCCATATGAAGCAATCTATGGTCCGGGACCTCCAGTTCTTCTTCCATACGCCCTCATCAGTTCACCAGTTCAGGCAATTGACTCGGTTCTTCGAAACTGCAATCAGATTCTTCTTATTTTGCAGGACAATATTCAAATGGAAAGAATTCGACTGAAACAACAAGCCGATCAGCACCATTCTGAGCACACTTTTCAAGCAGGTGATATGGTTCTTCTTCGTCTACAACCTTCCAAGCAATCCTCCCTGAAACTCAAAAGGCGTCATCTTCTTTCTCAATCTCTCATAGTATTAATTCAGTGGCACAGAATGCAACCAGAGGATGCTACAGGGGAACCACTCCTTCAAATTCCGCATCAATTTCCACATCTAAAGCTTTAAGGACAAAGCTTTTTCTAAGGGAAAGGGGATGTTAGGAACCCGTGTCAACCCTTCTCTTTATTTTGTTAGTATATTGTTGTTGGATGCATATGCTTTGTAAGTCATCCCGTAGTATTTTTTGATCCATAGTGTATTAGCCCAAGGTATTGATTCATAGTATTGGAAGCATATGCATTGTAAGTCGTCCCGTAGTATTATATGTTCCATGGTATTGACCCATAGTATTGGATGTAGATTTAGTATGTAAGTGCATGTTGAGGACAATGAAAGCACTGTGAAGTTATTTGTATTGAGTTTTCTCAAAGGAGGTTTCCCCCTTGAAGTGGCCTGCGATCAATAAAAATATTATGTGATCTGATATATCGTGTATTTCATCAATTAATTGTTTTAGGTTCCTCACAGAAGATTGCATACACCATGATTGGGGATCTCAACCATTTGCTTAGCTAATTAGAGTTTACTAAGACTTTGTCTTCATAGTAACCTCATGGTTAATTCATGGCCCAATTCATGAAGTAATAAAGTACATCATCACAACATACTAATGATACTCTCATTAAGCATATTCCATTAAAGACAAATTAATTTACAATAAAAAAATGTGATGAAGCAACTAACTTAGAGTGAATGTTCTTTATTGTTTATTAAAAAATACTATAACATTAGTAACCCTCTCTTAACATAGTTACCAACTTGACTCTAATACCATGTTATAAAAACACCCTTAGAACAACTGGACAAATTATAGAAGAATAGCAAAAAGGATAATTGATATCCAAAGAACAGAGGTGGTGTCAACAGACATCGTTTACAACATGTAAGCGTAGTGCATTATGATCATAACATCTCAATGCATTATCTCTTATCCCACAAGTATATGTATGAGTATGAGTGTGTACATGTCAATACAACCCATAGGGTCGTTATTTTATAGTCTTCAAATCTAACAAACTTCCTTGATTAATCGGTTAACTGGATGGTCTATAGTGCAGTCGATTGGATGGTCAACTTGACTAGAACAGTTGGTTAAGCAACAAAACTATGCATTCTTTCAGGAAACAATTAGAACCTTCGACCCTTATTTGTGGACGAACTCTCCAAAATTTTCATTTTTTTAGAAGTCACATTCAATAGTTGTTTTTACCCTTAAATTGAAAAGTGATGCTACTAGTAGCACTTCATTTTTTTCAACATTAAAAATACATTTTTTTTCCATCATCGCTTTAATTCCTCAAAATAAAAACCTTAAAATCGATCGCTAAAGCAAAAAGTGGTGCTCCTAAAGTCACCATCTTTTTTTGAGGTTAAAATAACAACTTATTTAAAATTGTGGCATTGACAAACAATACAAAATCCTTCCAACCATCCTTGAATAAAAAAAGCACCCCCTTTTGTCAGGTTTGCATTTTAAAACTTGTTCAAAAATTTAAATAAATAAAATACACAATTTAGAAAAAACAAACGAAAAAAGACAAATTATTCGGAAAAACAACAAAATTATTATTTAGAAATAATAAAAAAAAACACAACGTAAAAACAAAATTATTAAAAAATTAAAAAGCAAAAGAATAATTGTAAAAACACAATTCAAAAAATAAAAACATATTATCCTTGGAATCACCCCCACCTCCCTTCACCCCGCCCTTCCCTTATGTGGTGCCATGTAGCAATGGGTTAAAGTGATTCCTTATAGGGCCATAAGAGGGCGAGAGTAGAGAGGGGTGATTCTATAACAATAGGATTTTGTTTTTTTTTTCATTTTATTTATTTATTTATTCAATAATTTGTTTTTATTTTGTTTTATTTTTGTTAAATTGTGTTTTTTAATTATTTTTTTTATTTTTTAATTGTTTTGTAAGTTGAGTTTTTTTTTTTTAATTGTTTTATAAGTTGAGTTTTTTTTTTTTATGCATTTTTCTTTTTTTCATAATATGATTTTTTTAATAATCTGTTTTTTTTGTTTGTTTGTTTTTTTTTTTAATTTGTGGGAGGTTGATTCCAAGAATTATCTCTTCTAAATAGAAAAAAGAGTAATATTAAAAGCACCATTTTCAATTCAAGGGTTGATTTTAAGGTTTTTGTTTTAAGGAATTAAGAACATGGTGGAAAAAAACTTGTAATTTTAACATAAAAATAGAATGCATGTTACGAATAGCACCACATTTTGATACCATGATTTTTATGTTTATGACCCAAAAATATGGATTTTTAGAGTGTTTTGAGATCATAGTTCTCGTCAAGTCGATAACTATGTTCCCTTTGTTAAATTGATGCAAAATTACCATCATGCCTTAGTTGTACAACTATCATCAATAGTATGACTTCATCTAAAGACTAACTACCAAAATAATCCAAATACTTTCCCAATTGGTTCAATGAAAACTCCTAAACACAATAATTGTATTCAACCCTATCATCATAGTAAAGGTACAAAGAACCTTCACAAAGCTACATCTTCATAAAGCAAAGAAACATTAATGAAGAATGTTAATATATTCATATCCCTGGTATAAAAAAAATTCCATTATTCAAAACCCTTTATCTAAAATTGAAACACAAACTTTGAAGTTTTATAATAAGGCATTGTTAGTATGTAACTTACATAGTAATTTTGTTTCACTTTCACAACATGCTTTGCATAGTAATTTTGTTTCACTTTCGCAACATGCTTTGCATAGGTTTTATAATAAGGTATTCTTAGTATGTAACTTACATAGTAATTTTGTTTCACTTTCACAACATGTTTTGCATAGTAATTTTGTTTCACTTTCACAACATGCTTTGCATAGATTTTATAATAAAGCATTGTTAGTATGTAACTTACGTAATAATTTTGTTTCACTTTCACAACATGCTTTGCATAGTAATTTTGTTTCACTTTCACAACATGCTTTGCATAGTAATTTTGTTTCACTTTCTCAACATGCTTTGCATAGAATCACTTATTAAAATAGACCCATGTAAAAGTTGCAAAATACTTAAAGTGGGCGACTTATAAGCTATGTAAAAGTAGAGCTTCCTTGATACCTTAAATAGTAAAAAAATTCAATGTTTTATAAACTTTGAATGATTACTTGTTTTACTATATCAATATTTTATAAACTTTGAATTATTACTTATCTGTCCATTTTGATATTTTAAAACCATTATAAAGTTTTGCTCGTATACCCATAGTTTAATTTTTTTTCCTTTATCATACCTACAATTGCTCCCAAATGTTCCCATGCAACATAAACATAAAGTTATACCATACTTTAAAAAGCTTTTGTCCTTATCATACTTACACCTATTCCCAAAACTTGCTCCCAAATGTTCCCATGCAACATAAACATAAAGTTATACCCATACTTTAAAAAGCTTTTGTCCTTATCATACTTACACCTATTCCCAAAACTTTCCATGCAACATAAACATAAACATAAAGTTGTGATTTGACTTCATGTGAATGGACGACAAACTATAGAGTGAGGCAAAGTGACCTTACATATTTTCTTGCCATTTCATCATTTCTTTGGCTATAAATCTTAGCCATTTAATGTTGGCATATATTTAACTTTTAATATTTTAAAGAAACATTTCACATTTAAGACTTTAAGGGAACATTTCACATTTAAAACTTTGAAGGGACATGGGCATTTAATATTTAAGATTTTGACATTTCACATTTAAGACATTGAAGGGACATGGGAATTTGATATTTAAGATTTTGTAGTCGGGGTAGAATTTGATAATTTTGGATTTTTGCAAAACATTTTGAATATATTTATAGATTTTTAAATGCCTTTTTCATTTTTGTAGAAATATTTTTAAAAGTGAATCGTTTTAAAGAGATTGTTATTGGATGTATTAATTAGTAATTGTTTTAGGAGGGCAAAAGGAATGTCGAGAGGAAAATAGCATAAGAAAGAAAAAGTAGTTTGACCATATTTTGGGCAACATGTTACACTGACATTGCTAAAATAGAAAACAAAATCACAATTAAAGTATGAAATTTGATTAACTAACAAAAGCACACCCAAATATGATGTAAACACTTTCAAAGTAATTTCGAAAGCTAACAGTGTGATGCAACTCATAATCAAATACAAATAGTCCTACAATTGACTTTGCTTTCTCATCCATATTCTTCCATTCTATGACTTGGTATGCCTGTATGGTTTTGGGCTCAATCCCATTGACTATTCCTCAATATCTTTTAGGCATCAAGTGTAGTTGGGTCTCTAGTGTTCACATATGGAAGTTGTGTCCATTAATTTTTTCTAGAGGGGCTTCCATTTTTAGAAAAATAATCAAGAGAACTTTTGTGTATGAAACTTTGGAAATTAATGAAATTTATGTCTATAAAAATCTTGACAATACCTCTCATCTCTATCTCTATGTTCCGCTCTTCACTTCATGCAATTTGCACACGTGCTATGTCACTCGTCACAAATCAGGTCAAGTCTATAGTGGTGGTGTAGAATTCTTGTGCAAGCATGTCTCTCCTTTGTGAAATGATTGTCTGAAATTTATACTCCATGCCCTGACTTCTACATCTTATGCATGACGTTGTCTCAAATTTGCATTTGCATTTGGTCTATATAAATTATGAATAACATGTATGGTTCATTTTGGCATGTGTGTACGTGTTTTTGTCTATATGCACATTATATGTTGATCATGACTTTGGTGTATTTGTTTGTTTGCATGTTTCAAGTCAGTAGTTCTGGTTCATGTTGGTTCTGCTAAACAAATTCAAATTTTCTAGCTAAACAAACTCAATTTTTGTTCTGCAAGAGTAAATGGATTAAAAATCTAATTGGATTTCGACACAAATATGAAAGCCTCACTGCTAGCCACAACTGTTCTAGCATCGTTGGGCTTTGATAATGCAAGTTTAACTCACTGGACCATCAAAAAACTTGGTGAGTCCCTCTATAAAACTCAATCAAAAAGAAAGATAAAATATTTACTCTCTGACCTAACCAAACATTTTATTTCCAACCTCTTTAAGTTTTTTAACAATGGTCCTAAAGAGTTTGTAATATCTATAATTCCAAACTCTTTTCACTAGCATCAAACTAAATGCACCTAAGTTTGGCTCTATCCCAAAGCTACTTTAATAGGATATCACCACTTCAAGTCACTTCGGGAAAGAAATCTCTTTCTCTACTTAGAAATTTAATCCATAAAAGGCATCACGGTATTGAAACATGTGAACTCTTTCTTACCAAATTCTACACATTAAATCCTTTACAAAAATCCAAATGAGTCAAAATTTGTAAAAAAAATCAATTAAATTCAAAGAAAGTCAATTTCTTCTCAAACTTAATTTCTACTATGTAGTAACCTCTTGAAGGGATCCCACATTCTATTGACTCTCACTACCATTAACTTTTAATCACTTCTTCTTTAACTACTAACAATATGTACCAAAATCATAGTGTAGAAACATTAAGTTCTATGCCCCCTTCATTTTCATCTATAGGAACTATCAATCATTTTTCAAAAAAAAATGGAGGTTACAAAAAGTAACAATGACAAAAGGCATGGCCATGATGGTTGAGTGCTAAATTAGACTATGTGCATTTAAGTTTTGAAACATAGGGGAACAACCTTTCCCTTGATTTTTGATAATAAAAAATGAATTCCTATGTTGTAATGTACCAACTTAGGATTGTGATACACAAACTCTATACTTCTCAAAATTGACTGAAACAATGTTTGTGGAAGCTAGGTGGACTGAGGATGGACTTGATCAAAGGCTTGGGATGGATGGGAGGATCTGATGTGGAATGATAACTCTACAAAAATTACTGATACCTTTAATGTTTCAAGAGCATAAAGGTTTCAATTTACCCCAATGCTCTCGGGCCCTTCATCATATGTATACTAGTATGGGAGGAAACTTGACTGGAGGTGGGGGATGGGTGTTTCAGACATTAGAGAGGATAAATATAATTAATTTACATTCATTTAAAAATAAAATAGCATTCCATAAATTTTCATAAATATTTGAGCAAGAATCACACTAATACTAGTAAAATTGCCTTCGAGGACTACTCAAGTAGTCAAAATATGGAGATTCCAAAAAGGCACCTAAGGCTCGCAAATTCTTGAAATCAGGAATGGTTGGTGATATGTGAAATGTTTATTAACTCCAAGAACATAAATCACATCATTTGGACATCTACACATTCACTTATTCATCAAATACTGAAAACTAGTCAAATTCTAGCTAAATCTAAAAGGGTTGGATAAATAGGAGAAGAAATCAGAGTTCTGCATTTTTTATTGATCTAAATTATATCAGAATATTATATACACTGTCATTACATCATAAATAGGCCAGAGTTCTGCAATTTTTATTGATCTGAATTATATTAGAATATTATATACACTGTCATTACATCATAAATAGGCCAATATGCCTCTCACAACACTATGGAAAAATCTCTCTTCTTCTACATAAGAAACTAGCTCCAGAAACTCGTAGAAAGCTTGAAGATTCGAACTCTGAATTGAATGATGATGCTTCTAAACTTCAGATTTGACTTGATAAGATACAGGACCTGCAAATAAAATCAATGAAAATGGTTGAATTCCATCATCCTTTCACAGAAATATGGGGCACATCTCCCAACTTGACTAGGGGCACATCTCCCAAGTCTCTGAGGCAAAATTGCACTAATACAAATTCTCAAACTAAAAAAAGATGTGACTGTGGTGCACTGGTTTATTTTTAACACTGGGTGACTTGAGGAGCAAGTCTCCATAGCTAATGCACCCTCCTTGAGTGGATAAGGAAAGCTAGCTTTCCTTCCTTTCCTTTTGCTTTGCTTTCCTCCTTTTTCCTTTTCTGATTGCGTTGCTTTGGATTTTCTTCTTTTCTTCTTTTCTGAACTTTCCTTCTTTTCTGACTTTCTTGCTTTCTGCTTTATCTTGATTTTCCTGTTTTATCCTGATTTACTGATTTTAGCATGTTTTTGACCATTTTTAGCAATTTCCATCCTCCTTGGTCCAATTGGCCTCTCTAATTCGACCTCCTTATCTTAGATAATTATTTCTAATCCAAACATTAGTGATTAGGAATAAAATTACTCAAACCAACTAATTAATTATTCCAAAGTGCATATTCTGGAATTTAATTAATTAAATGTCTCCAAACCATTAAATTAATCCCTCGGAATAATTTAATTATTTTCCTAGTACTATTGGAATCATTAATTAAATATTTAATGCTTATGAGCTAGTGGCATAGACCTTGTCAAAAATTGGGGACATGACAGTCCTCCCTCCCAAAAATTTGCTTGTCCTCAAGCAAAACATCCCAAGAGGTCCATCATGCTTTTGTTGCACTACTCTGATCATAATCATCTCTCCAAAGAAAATATTCACTACATCTGTCATTGAACATGCCCACTTCTATCCAAGTGAAGCAACTGGGAAGTGTGCCAAGATCCCATAAAAATATCAGAAATGCAAAGATACCACTACTATGAAAACTATAAGTCCATCCAAAGAGGTGTTCCCCATGTAGGAAACTAAAACCAAGTGCAACATAGATGAACTGATGTAAAATAGGGTTGGCTTGCTCCATCATGCCAACATGCAAACAACTACTACAAAGACAAACAATGCCAAGATCCCATTGCTTGTATGGCACTCCCATGGATCGGAATACCATACGAAAAATATTTAAAACAAAATAGTGCCTGGATCCCAATGCTTCAACTGCAAGTTCCCAAGTAGCAGTGACATGTGTCGAAAACTGTCATCCCATGGAATATCAGGGTCCCACTGATCATACTTCATCTCCCCAAACATTAGTAACAAGAAAAAATCATCATCATATGAAATGTTGGGAAAGATGAAAACATCATACCACCACATTGGAAAATCATCCTTTCCAATGCAACCCTGAAGCTTTGAGGGCCCCTCAATAAAGATATGAAACTCTCCATGGTAGGACGGAGTCCCATCACATCTCACGCTTGGCTGTATCTGCTAGTTCCTCTTTAATCTCCCATTACGTTATTAGTGGGTATGGTCACATATCGCCTATAAATTTTTGCAAGGCACAATTTTCCTAGGTTTATTCGAATTTCAGTATGTGAGGCAAATTCAAAGCAAATTCAATTTTGAATTTAAATTTGAGGATGCGAGGCAAATTTAAAGTTGGATGGAATGAGATCAGGGATAATTTTAAGGACCCATACTTATTTAAAAGTGTATAAAACTTGGCGAATCTCACCAATTCTTAAAATGTCAACTATAAAATATTTGGCGATATCTTTCTAAAATTATTTCAATTTATAAAGATTTTATATAGTTTATATAATAATTTAGTGATTTTTAGAGTGCAAAAAGTTTACCCCATCAAAATTGGGCGAAATGGGGCTTCAAAAAATGCAAATTGGCGAATCTTTTTTTGGAAAAATAGCCCATGGGCTAAATTTCGCCCCTAAAATTATCCTTGAATGAGATATGAAGTCGTTTAGTGGCAGGGATGATGGCCACGACCTTGGAGACAAGAGGCCCAAGTGCTTGAGTTCTCTTGTGCGATTCCGGTCTTTATTTTAGCTTGCGCCTGCTTATGGTAGGGGAGGGATGCCAGTAGTTGAACGAGGTACCAATAATGGAGATAGAAGTGGTGTTGGCTGACGTCAATTTTGGAAATACTTAGTACCATTTATTGTTTATAAAAATACTTTATGTGCAAGTAAATGTCAATATTTTCATGTTTTTAAAATTACTCAAGAAAAACCTTTCTTCTACATTTTGAAATAAAATGAATATTTGAAATCAGAAATTTCATTTTAAGTCACATCAATGTTCACCCATTGGTCCCAAGCAAAAATACACTATGGTGACATTAGGACTAGACAACTTGGAACTTTGTGGCTGACATGGCATCCATTTGGATTATTACACCTCAATACTAATATGGTTAGATAGAGAACACGCCAAAGTATATGTCATAAAATTTTGGAGGAAAAACAAGCTCGGGAACATGAAGAATTAAATTACATAAAAGGGGTAAAAAAAATGCTCACTTACTGGCATTAGATTCCTTGATTTTTTGGCAAAGTGTGACTGACATGTGTTGTTAGATTCTTGTTAAGTTTGCATGATCCAACTGCACGGCCAGGGATGCCACGGTGTTTTCATGGAAGGTAAATTCATGGTTTTAGGTGGGAGGCAAATTTTACAGTAGTGGAGAAGTTTTCGATCCACTCATGGGAACATGGGGAAGGTGGGAAGGTATATGGAGTTTCCACAATGATCTATGGAGCAGTTGTGAGGCAGATTCTTATTGTGGCAACTTGTACGTGTTCAGTGGACAACATTGGACTCTTCTGGCTTCTCTTCCGCAATGTGTATAATTCTTAATGTCTGCTACACAATGGAGGTGACTGGATTTTGAAAGCATATATCTTATATGTTTAACCTGTCATTCGATCGACGGATTAAAGTTAAAGGTGATGGAGGTGATGAGAAAGGCTTTGTGGGCATGATCGTATCTACAACAACCATGTAGATTTGAATATGATTAGCTGTCTTGTTTCTCTGTAGTTTTTTTTTTTTGTGATTTAAAGATGTCCTGCGTAGTTTTCGTAACATTTGTGTCATCGATAATTTGTAATATAATAAACTCATACATTTATGTGTATGATGTTGTATTTAAGCTAATTCATTATTAATTCCTAGCAGACTCCTCTCTAGTATTTGGCGGTCATGAAATTGTTTCATATTAAGACTCTATAGTTAATAGATATGCAAACCACAACAAACTGAAATAAAATAAAGTTAACATAAATTGCAAAAAGCTAGCAAGTTGTAGGGTTCCTTTCTAAATATTCTGCAATCTCCAAATGCTTGCAAGCCAACAATTTATCAGGGAATGGACCTTGGAAATAGTTCAAAGGCAGTATCATCTCAGTCAGATTATGAAGGCCACATATAGAAGAATTCAAGCGTCTTGCAATGGAAGTGTTGGAGAGATTAACTTTAGTAACAACATTGAATCCATTACAAAATACTCCATTCCAACCACATGGGTTTTCATGAGACACATTCCAATTGCTCAAAGAATTATGCGTGTCAGTTCATTCCATCTCTCTTTTATCTACAGGAGGATTCTTCCTTCGTCACATATGACATTGCACTAAAACACAATTAGCAAGAAGTTTAACAAGTGGAGGAGAGTTCACGTCAATTAATTTGGATTCAAAGGATGGAAAAATGCATAAAACAAGCCATCATTACTTGGTATTTCGGTTAGGTTTCGCTTGGATTTAACTTTTAACTTTGTATAGGATATCAATCATAGATATTAATCAATATATACAAAAACAAGCCACAGTTACTTAATCTCAAGATGGTTATGTCTCGACAGGGGCTTTTAGATAGTAATGAAATAATCCCTACTTCGTCTCAAAACTATGAACTTAATTTCAGTAGTCAAGGTTAACCTTGATTTTTAAAAGTCTGTGCACTTTTCATAAGGTTATGTATTTTTTTTTTAAATGATGGTTCACCATTTGTTAGAGGGCTACATGGTCTGGACAACATTAGAATCATTACATAATCAAAGTCGGCTCCCAAGGAGCAAGTGTCATAAAGTGAGATTTGAACCCGGGTGGGGAGGACAACAACATTCCTCCCAACCACCCGATCTACACTCAATTGACTTGTGTATTTTATGCTTATATTTATATATATACTTACAAGATTAAAAGAACTTTTAATGGTTTAAATTGTAACATAAATAAAGAATAAATTTACAATTTTAATTTGATGAGGTTGTCCAAGAGTATCCCATGGCATTCTCTGTTTGCGTCACAATATTAATTTACATTCAAAACACCTACTTATTTGAACATGAAGAAACCATGATAAATTTCCTTACAAGGAAAGAATCAGTCTTCCTGACCATATTCCTCTTTTGAAATTGAGCCAAAAGGTGAAAAGGTTGCCTAGTAGGTGAAAAAATAGCCCATTTTACTGTTTCTTCCTTTTCCAAACCCTCAAAATTGTTCTTTGATAGCTATATTATGTACTATATCGCATGGTTTAGGCAATTTCATTAATGGATTATGGAAAAATGTGATTAGTGGAGAGTTATGTTTGGCATTTAAAATCAACTTTTTGGCATCTCAAACTATATGGTGCATGGATTGTGAAATTTTTGTTTGACATTTAAAATTGTATGGTGCACTCTTAAACATTGGATGGCTTATGGAATTTATAATTAAATGGTGTACATTGGATGAAAGAAAATAATCCAACCTTCAACTTAGCGAACCTGTCAACATCGTTGATTGTTGTCGTGTGTACTATAGTGCATTGTTGTAGGAAAATCTTATTAATGTAGTAGTTAACAGTAATCATCATTTAAAACAAAATAGTTGTCTTTTAAACTATATGGTTCACTGTGGACAATGGATGGATAATGACACTTCTAATAATCATTTACCACTAATCTGTAATTTACATATTAATTGAACCTATCAAAATTGTTGAATGGTATAGCATTTATTATATAGCTCATGGTTTTCCGAGTTTTGCAAATGATGTAAAGTAATATGTATAAGAATGTGATTTTAATTAAATGTGTCGATTATATAGTGTCGAATATATTATATATATATATTTGAAATGGAACATGGTAAAAAAAGTTCTGAAAGGCTTCTTAAAGGCTTTTTTTGTACACATTGGATATGATAATGTTTATCTCCTTTAGTTCACCTCATGTTCTACATGCAGTAGGTTGGAACGCTACTTATGATGTATGGAAACAAATGTAAGCTGAAAAACATCTTCCATTGGACAAATAGATATAAACTCCATAATTTTGAAGAATCCCAAATGAATGGAAGAAAAATATTTTTCATTTGAAATATACACTTTCAAACCTCAAAGTAATTCTACAATATACTCTTTCAAAGACCACAAATCAAGTCTACTTGTTGTGGTTTAAAATGTAGGGTGCATTGTGGTGTAATGGATAGCTTATAGTTCCATTGACTCCATCTATGAATGATGGCCTCCCTAAATTTTTTCCACAAGTGCTATAATTTGTGCAACTTATTCATCATGAATACCTATAGGTTGTGATTCACAATTCATAATGGTTGAATGATGGCAT
This sequence comes from Larix kaempferi, assembly GCA_027924585.1. Lineage (NCBI taxonomy): Eukaryota > Viridiplantae > Streptophyta > Pinopsida > Pinales > Pinaceae > Larix > Larix kaempferi. The sequence continues at coordinate 5,355,430 of BSBM01000666.1, read as the reverse complement.
CCATGTGTTCAAGAAACATGGTACTATAACTTAATGATTTCCTTAAAGTCATACAAATTGAAGTTCTTGATGTTCTACAAATTGACTCAATAAGATGGTTGTCTAGGAGATAAGTTATTATAAGGGCTATGCAAGCTAATGTTGGTCTCTCATGACACGTTAGTGGCAATTGAAACCTGAAAAAACAACAATACATTAACTTGAAGGGATAATTTAAGATACTTCCACAATGAACTTGAATATGGTGTAAAAAGATGAAATGTAGGAATTAGCTTTCCAAATATAAAAATTTTATTTATAGAAATTGTGTATAACTGGGTGAAATTTGTGTTTTTCCAACACTCGTATGTTAAGTTTTATGAAAAATATAGTGTATATGTGTTTGTTAGTGCAACCTTGTAGTACCTAAAAGATGGAATTTCACTACAAAAATTTATAGATATGTAGGGAACACATTGATCTAGTGCAAAACAATTTTTTCAAAATTTATATTCTTAATTTTATATAATTTTTAAATTACAAAAGTCTTTCTCTCGTTGAAATGACAAATCCTTTTGTGAGTGTAGCTTAAAAGGGTCTTAGAATTATCAAACAATTCTTTTTTTTAGTCCGTAGTTCTTTTTTTTGTTCGTAGTTCTTAGTGCATTCTAGAGCACCGTATAATTTTGGTAAAAAATGCTTAAGGCGAAAAGAGTTATAGCAAAAACAAAGAAGGTATGTTTTTTAAGATTCTGGTATATGTCAGGTGGAAAATATATTAAAAATGGTAAACAATATTATTTTTAAAAAGTGTATATATATATAATATGCACAATCGACTCTATATGTGTTTGTAGTTTCATTGACAACATATATGTCTAGATTATAGAAAAATAATGTCAAAAATGGAGATATGGAGAGATATTATGAAAACTTCTAGTTTTCATGAATTTGCAGTCTCAAGCACCAGGTTTGTCATCCCAAACCTAAATTTGAACCAACCTAGTCAACAAACAAGTAAATTTCCTGCCTATGAAATTCAAATTAAAAAAAGCGTGCATGCGCATTAGAAGCATGCACTATTAGGATATTTCAATAATCCATCACTGTCCTACCTAGCATTATTTATTTTTCCTAGTTGTTGATGATGTCATTTCCCCCTAGTGGTGTGCAGATGTCATCCAGGATCCATCTACCACCTTTTGAGCCCTACATGCATCATTTTAGGACCACTTCAGTTAGTTCCCTATTTTATAGGAACCTACCGAGTGTTCCAGTGCAGTCCACCTGAGTTACATGACTCTTGTGGGGGGTTAGAGCTCTGGATGCCACTGATTGTGGCCTCATGCGCCCTTTTCTGACTGGCATGCATGAAAGAATCACTATTGTGCCCTCCTTAGTCAGTTAACTAATTGTGTGTAACATCCCGAAAATACCAAAATAAAAAAAATAAAAAAAATTATAATAGCAATAATTATCAGAATTATTTAATGCAGAACATTTAAACTAAATCAAAATCGTAACTAAGATAAATTAATAATGATGACACATCATCATCCTCAGATAAATAGTTGTAATTTTTACTTCAGGTATAAACGAATGTTAATCCTCTTAAACGAAAGATCTTTGTATGCTTACGTAAACAAGTACAATTTACAAATTTGTTTAAGTTCTTGGTTAATATTACATGTTGATACAGTTTGTACTGCTTTAATATTCTTGATGGATTGCTGACAGTTTGTTTATTTGTGAATAAAGGGGTCCTATGAGGTACCCTGGAGCTTACTTAGCTGCAAAAGCTAAGGCATTTGATAATGTTTCTATGTGTAGATCGCAGGTAAGAGATCTACAAGACAGCATAGTATTTAGAGTACTTGTGTTTTTCAATTCAATGTCAATGTAAAATGCTAAGTACTTCTCCGCAACACCACTGACTAGAGGTATGGATACTTGGTTCTAAATCTAGTTTGTAAGTTGGCTTTCAAAACTCTTCAGTGCTATGAAAACACATCATAAGTTGATTGTTATAAAGCTATTTAATAATATCGTAAGACTCTGGTCTTTATCGTGAACATCTTTGAATTTATTATTAAACTAAGCATCTACAGAACTTGGATTATTCTAATCCTGAATTCATTATTTGATTATCACAATCTGATAATGTATTTGAATAGCCTAGTGACTAGTGTTATGAACTCTGCATTATAATTTATAATGCCATCACTTAAAATATGCCCTTGGCATCACGTTTATACATATAATTATATGGTTAGTTCTATTCTATAGTTACTATGCATTTACATACTATAATGACATGTAGTTCAAATATTACGATGCCTAACTTTGAACTATGCACATAAATTACAATGATATGATTGTCAATTTGCAATGATATGTTTAAAATATGCAATAATATGATTATAATATGCAAATCATGGAATATGATGTAATTCTATTTATTTTTATACTTAATCAATAACTTGAAATCGATTATGAGATTTCTCCAACCTTAGAAAAGAAACGAGACTATAACAACCATGGAGTTATGCTAAATGACCTAGCTCTTGTCCTAAGTATTGACAACATATGATAATGTATTCAAAATAAACTCGTAAAGGAGTGATGAGTTGACGGTTGTTAACTTTACTGTTGGCAGGTTGTCAGTGTCCTGATCGGCATTAAATGTTCTAACCCAACTCCATAGTGGAATGCATGGCTGTCAATCCACATAATCCATCCACGTGAACTTTGGATGATGATACAACTAGAAATCCAAGCTGGCATGGTTACCATGACGCTTCTTCTCCAATCTATACATGGTAATGTCCCTTGGTGGGCAGTGTTGGCACTGTTGTGGTTGTGGTAATTAATGGGTTATCAATGCACTGCTGCTCGGCTTCCAACGTAGCATTGTTGCCACCTCCATGTTCGTTGATCTCATTGAATCTTGATCGTTGATCTTACAACCCTAAACCTCATTGTATGTAATGGTTGTGAACTTCCCGGTATTCATTGTTTCACTAGCATTGAGGCCGACATGCTGCCAAAATGTGGGTTTGGTGAGAGTAATTCTCAGGGGTTTCGATCCTGTGACCTGTGAGAGGTAGTTTCTTAATAGATACAGGCATTAAGCCTTCTGCACTTAACCCACGATGATGAAATGTGACAGGCTTCTCCTTCCAGTGTAGTGTAGGTGGTTCAGACTGGGTTTGATTCTCCTATGAATGAGATTGGTCTACTGTGTTAACTTAGGGTTGTTGTCAGTTGCCACTTGCTTCGTGGTTTTACTGGTGTAGTGGTTCAATACTCCGAAGCGTCAAAATTTAAAGGTAAGTGTTTTGAAACTACAGCATGATACTGTAATAATTGATTTGATACTGTAAAATCTTGTTTTGACCTTTCATCGTATGTTATGGTAGGTACCCGTTCGAAAGAGGTTGTTGAGTGAAGAATAGGAAATGGAATGTTGCTTCGGTTTCCTAGTAAGCTCCGGTGGTTCACAACAAACCTCGTAGGTGCCTTGGATGGTGTTTGTTGTAAGCCGAGAGTTGGAAACATTCGTCTTGTTTCAATGATGGTTGAATGTGAAGTTTTAGGTTGACTTGTTTTTATATCAAAATGTAAGAGGTTTATCCTCCGTTCATTTAATGCTTTTTGTTGTAGCACTGTAATCGACTTCGAGTTGGTCTAAATACTTTTGGTTGTTTGAGGGAAAGGACCCAATGTGTTTTTGGAACACTTTAAATGGATAAATAAAAGCGTCTCTATCATGTTTTCACTATGTTGTTGAGCAATCTTTAATGGAGTCGTGTTCTTGTTTTACTTGCTTCTAAGTTAGGTTAAGCTGTAGGCAGTGATAATGTTTTAAACCAAGTTTTTGTGTTGCCGAGGCTTCAAGCCTGCGTTGTAAATTGTTTATTTTGTGTAATGGCACTTCGCCATGATACAACGAGCAAACTTCGTTTTGAATTAAAAGTCATATGACTTGAAAATAAAACATGGTTTTGGTTATTGTAAACGTTGTGTTGATTTGTGTATTCGGCACTGTTATTTACTATAATACAGTAGTTTGATATTTATGCATTTGTGACCTAAGTTTGAAGATTGGGAGTTTTGTGATTTAAGCTTATAACTAGTAGAGATGTGTTCTATTTTGGTAATGTTTCGTTCTGAGTTGAAAATGTGTCTTTGATAGGGTTATTAGAACCCTAGCCACGACTTCATTCTGAAATTGAAGTTTGTGTTTCGGCAATGTGAATTCTACAGAAATTATTACTATAGTTGAAAAGTTTTTGAAATAAAAGTCGAGAGCCAAATAAGTAGGGTTTTGAGATGAACTTAGAAACGAACCTCATTGTATAAGGGATCTATCTAGGGTTTGAGAAAGAGATGTTTAAGATTCGCCATGAAAGGCTTGAGCAGAATAATGAAGGACTGTGTATTTAATCCTAGGTTTTGAAAATAAAATAGGGCTTGATACTATTTTGAGATATTCAAGATTGGAAACAAAATATAAGTAATGTAAAATAAGATAAGAATATTTGTATTAGATTGATACAAAACTAATTATTGAAAATACAATTGTATTGAAAACAATCTATGACATATATGAGAAAAGTGAAGATTGTTTAATCATAACATAAATTGTATGGAAATAAATTGCAGCTACTATATTTCGTGAAATTTGAAATGCTAGAAAATCATTAAATGTATGGTATGGAAATGTATAATATTTGTATCTGAGATAAATGTAGTTGAAATGAAAACTATAATTCTGTGCAGAAGTAAAGTATGTATAATGTCAAGAAATCTATACAATGACTAGTTTCTGCAGCTGTTAAATCTTGAAACTGCTATTACTTGGAAATCATAAAATGTTTAATTTGATCGTATTTACTTGCTATTTTAAATGAATAGGGTTAAAAGAATAACATATGACTGTACAGAAAATAGACTAGGTTTTTCTTTTATGAAATAACAAAAAGATTCTCTATTACTGTCGATGCTATAGATTAAATTCATACTATGATTAGATATAGGACAGAATTGTAATCATAGCACTTACTATAATTATTTGTCTAATCAATGGAAATCTGCCTATCTCTCATCTATCATTTAATTTTCTTCTCTATACTAGAGTACGATGCAAATAACATCATGTCGAAAAATATAGAGATGATTATCTAATCAGATTTTTAACAAAGCTTTATCATTCAGACTTAAACAAAGATCAAAAATAATTACATTTGCAAAACAGAGTTTGATAATTTCACTAAACAGAATTATTAAACTGTAAACAAAATAGGAAACAGCAAAACCTGGTTAATCTGTAGGGAAACAAATAGCCCAAGGAGCATGTTCCACCCAACCAATTCCTGAAGACAGCCAAGTTACTTGCCTTAGGACCCCCGATCCTGTTCACTGAACCACCAGGAGGAAGAAACTTAGAAGCTTAGGCTCTCCACTTGCAGTAGCAATAGTTATCCAGTCTTAAAGAATTAGCAGTCAAAGGGACCTGCACCAGCACCTCTGGTTCTCCTTCTCAGAATAATTTGTAGACTTACAGTTGCACTCTCACATAGCCTCCCTATTTGAATCTCTCAGTGATCACCTGATGCACATTAGGAATATTTCTGCAGAAATATTGTGTAAGAGCTTCCTACTGAATTCGAATTTGCCTAATGTAGGCTGCCTAGGCCTTTCAATTGTTAACTGGTCATTAAATGAGATTCCTGCTCACTCCCTCCACCTGGGGGATAATGCCACATTTGTAGGGGTAGTTGTCCCATAACCAACAGCTAGTGGTGAAGTGCAATTGCTGCCATCTGTCCCATGCCTTCTAACAGCTTCCATTCCTCCTAGTGGGTCAGTGAACACTCATTTAATAGTTCCCTTGGGTGTTTGTCTCCTACTTTAATTTATTAAATAATAATAATTTAGTAATTACATTCATCCTTGACCAAACCTGGTCATAATTACAAAAATTTGTAATTAAAATTTAACATAAAGTATTTTTCCAATAAAATAATAATTTCAGAAATTGGGTAGGTGACATTGTGACTTCCGTTAGCTGAGTTTAGGTTCAGTTCAGTTGACTTTGAGTCTTCCGGAGCACTCCAGTGGTGATAATCCCTATACTATACCAACTGAGGTTCGAATTCTACTACATGATTCGAATTCTCTCCATTGTATTATAATTGTTCATTATACTGATAATTTAGTAGTGTGAAATTATTCTGCTCCTATCTAAGTTCTACTGCATATTATTCTTCTCCTCTTTTTTACTGCAGTTTTCACTCTTATTCTAATTTTCTGCTCTTATTTCTTTGTGAGGTATCCTCATCTCTTTAGATCTATTGCGACATAGAATTTCACATGGTATCAAAGCCATGGATCGAATAGGTTGAGCAACTGCTTTCGGTAGTGAACCAGAAGCCTCTGGATTTCCACAGCAAATCCTGGTGCCATTGCATTGAATTCATTAGAGAAATCCAATGAGGTCTATCCAGGTGTGAATGATCCAGATAAAAGTGCCTACTATCCTAAAGCAATGCTCAGTAGTATTCTATCTCCATTATTGAGAGTTTTTTGTAGGTTATTCGAAGTTTTTGAGTGTAGCAGCAGTTATGTTGCAGTAGCAGTAGCCGATATTTTCCATTGTTTTTGCAGGTATTTTACAACAGCTTCCATGTATCTGAAAGGAATTCCTCCTCTATCTCCATTCAACTATGATGAGTGGAAACCAAAGATGATATCATATCTGAAGAGACAAGGTCTTTTTTATATGTGTATTGGTAATATGAGATATTTTGCTTCCTATGAAGAAGAGAATGTTTGGCTAAATGAATGTGATAGATACTTTGGAGCAATGTGTATTGCTATGTCTCCTAGTATGCGCTACCTCATGGAAACTACTGGATATCCAAGTGATCTATGGGCCCAACTGGACAAATCATTTGGAAAGTAGAATGAAGGGATTGGTGCAAATTATTTGGAGAGCAAGGCCAGTGATACCTCCTTAAGTGTTCTCTCTAATTATGTCTCAGCCTCAATCATATCTCATGATGAAGTTGTTCAAGATGAATAAGAAGCTGCAAATTCAACACTCATGTTCTCAATGTCTTCTATTTCTAATTCTAAGCAATATATGCCATGATCCGAGTCGTGTCTAGGAAGCACAAGGGGGAAAATAGTTCGACTGAATGAGTTGGCTCTATTATGGAAGAAGCTTAATAAACAGAATGAGCAAAAGCAGGATTACGCAACATAGATAAACACAAATACGTACAGACAATATGCAGGAATGCGAACTATTCTTCTATTAGATGTAAACAGATCAAAAACTGATGTATGTTACAATATTATACATGCTTATATAGAAGTCTGAGATGTTTGGTTTCCTTCTCGTTACGTTCAGTTACAAAGAAGAAGTTAGAACAGTTCAATTGTTCAACCGTTACAGTCGACTGGAAGACAGAGAGACAGTTTGTCGAAGTTCGACAGTCGTTGGTCACATGTCGACGCTGCATGTCGATGTCATGAACTGTGAGGTTGTTGAACATGTCGAAGGTGTGGAACATGTCACAGTATGTCGAAGTCGAGACTCATCGAAGTTGTGTCAAAATCGGAACCTGTCGAAGTTGTCGAAGTCATGTCGAGTCAAAACTTGTTGAAGTTGTATCGACATCAATGACTGGTCGAAGTCGAAGTTAGCATTCGACAAAAATGCCAACTACGATGTGGATTAGACCTCCTTCCTTAAGAAACAATGGTCTCCATTGTTTGCTCGTGAAGGTGAGGAAACTTGTCAGATATTTCAGTAATAGAGTACCACTTTCCTTGAGATGGGAGCTGGCCAGCTTTGGCAACCTGAAACAAGGGAATTGTGTTCGTCCTTGTAAGGCGTACTCGTCATCCCACGATGGTGTCATAAGGAAAAGGATCCTGAACATCTGGATGGATGTCTTCGGGTTCTGCTGTGGATATGTCACTTTGTTCCAACAAGGGTGCATGGTATGGTCGAAGTAGATCCACATTAAAGACTGGATGCAGACCCAAGCAAGCAGGAATGTCGAGCTGGAAAGCATTTTCGCCAATCTGTCGAAGAATACTGTATGAACCTATCGCAAAGGTTTTAACTTCTTGAAAGGACCTGTGAAGCGCTCCTTCTTGAGATGTAGCCAGACCTTATCCCCAATTTGAAATGCATGAGGAATATGATGCTTGTCATGTCGGGCCTTAGCTTTCTTGTTTGCTCTATGCAACATGTCTTGTGCTTGTCGCTGGATGTCGCAAATCTGTTATCGAAACTTGACTACTTTATCAACTTCTCGCTGGCTATGGTCGGTGTCAGAGTTCGGCTGTGTCGAGGAGCTGGTCAAGTTGATAGGCGCTGAGGGTTGAAATCCATAACAGATCTCAAATGGACTCTTACCTGTAGAGTTGTGTTGATCACGATTGTAACTGTGATGAATGTATGGAAGACTATCATCCCATGTGCATCGATTCTTATGATTGTACATGCGAAGCAGTTGTACTACAAAGAAATTTACAACTTCCATTTGTCTGTCGGTCTGAGAATGGAAAGCTGTCAACAATGAGAGTTGTGTGTCCAACTGTTTCCATAGGGTATTCCAAAAGAAGCTAATGAATCTAGAATCTCAGTTGAAAATGATGGTTGTGGGTAAACCAAAGTGTTTCCAAACATGTGTAAAGAAGAGATGAGCGGTCTGCTGTGCTGTCGTGGTCTTCTTACATGGTATGAGAATGGCCATCTTGGAAAATCAGTCAACTACTACTAGTATCGCGTCATGATGATGTTTGGTAGTAGGATAACCCATCAAGTAGTCCATAGAAATAGATTACCATGGCCGACTAGGAATTGGCAGAGGTGTGTACAATCCCTGTCATCGATTAGGCGGCTTAGGAATGGCACAAACCACGCATGATCAAATGTACTTGTTGACGTCAGATTTAAGTGTAGGCCAAAAGAAATACTTCTGCAGAATATCAAGTGTCTTTGCTACTCCAACGTGTCCTACAGTCTTGTTGTAGTGCGCGTCCCAAATGAGTTACTGTCGATGGTCACCAGTCGGTACACAAAGTTGCCCAAGCTTGTATAGCAAGGTGTCTTTCAGGAAGTAGTCGGAATCTGAGATCGACAACTTGTTAATCTGTAACTGTCGGTAGACTGCTGAGAAGTCGTTGTCATCCTCATACAATTGTTTCCAAGTGGTTGTGTCGTATCCCTGCATACTCATCATTGTAAAAAGGACAGTAATGGGTGGTCGACTGAGGCAATCGGCAATGGCATTAGCTTTACCTTTCCAATACTTAATCACCAACTGGAATTGCTGTAGGTAATTAATCCACTTGAGTTGTTGGTTTGTCTGCAACTTTGATTGTGTCGGAGCGAACTGTAGAGGCTTGTGATCAGTGAGAATGGTTGTTTCCTTGCCAAGGATGTAATTCCTCCATTGCTTGAGAGCTTGCACAATGGCATACAGTTCTTTTTCGTACGTCGAGTATCTTCTAATTGTGTCGTTAAAAGTCTGGGAATGAAAAGTGACTGGGTGACCAAATTGAGTGATCATTGTGCCCAAGGCATAGTCTAATGTGTCTATCTCAATCTCAAAGGGCTGATGCAAATCAGGTAACACAAGTATTGGTGCAGTGCAGAGCCTGCGTTTAAGTTGTTCAAAAGCTGCTTGATGTGTTGTTGTCCATTGGAAGACAGTTTTTCCATTTCCCTTCGTCAACAAATTCAAGGGCTAGGCTATATGACTGAAGCTGAGTTTGAACCGTCAATAGAAATTCGCTAGACCAAGAAAAATTCTTAGTTCTTGAATGCTTCTAGGACTGGGCCAATCTTTGAGGATCTGTACTTTGTATGGATCGATGTGAATGCCTATAGAGTCAATTACATACCCCAAATATTTGATGTTGGTCATCGCAAAAGAGCACTTGTCCATGTTCAGATAGAGCCGATGTTGCTAGAGTGTCGAGGACTTGTCGAAGATGTTCGACATGTTCTTCCCATGATCGATTGAAAATCAATATATCGTCGAGATAGAAAATGACCCATTTGCTGATGAAAGGTCGAAGAAGGTTATCCATATGTCGCATGAAGGTCGCAGGTACATTGGTTAAGCCGAAAGGCATGACTAACCATTCGAACAATCCTTCCTTGGTCTTGAAAGCAGTTTTCCACACATCTGAGGGCTCGATTGGAATCTGATGGTATCCTGACTTGAGGTTGAGCTTAGTAAAGAATTTAGCACCTTTCAGACAGTCGATGAGCTCGTCTATCTGCAACAAAGGGTAGCGATTCTTTACCAAAATTTTGTTGAGAGCTTTGTAGTCAATGCACATGCGCTAAGTCCCTTCTTTCTTCGGAACTAGGATGACTGGACTTCCACAAGGAGAGGAACTAGGGCGAATATGTCCTTTGTCAATCAATTCTTGTATTTGTTTGTGAATTTCTTCATTTTCGAGAATGGATCTTCTGTAAACAGATGCGTTAGGCAAAGAGGAACCAAGAACAAGTTCAATGGAATGTTTTAACTGACTGCGGGGCTAAACCCAAGGATTCAAGAAAATTTCCCAAGGACTTCTATGGAAACTATACTACTTCTGGTGCAGTATGGAAGTAATATAACCTTCAGGGGACTAATCATATTGTTTTCAACCTATTTCAAACCTGATATACTGATTTTACTGAGATTTGATTGACAGAAATAAACTAGGTGTAAAATCCTTCACTTGGACTAATGAAGGAGGATATTTCCATATGCGTTCGAATGGGTCTACATCCTCCCAAATTTATGATCTGAGGGCATACATGGGTTCATGTAATCATTAATTAGCTGCAGGTACCTTCAGAATAAAAATTAGAAACACAAGGGTTCATTAAATGCTCAAAACTGGAAAACTAGTCAAATTTGACCCTTAAATGCGCTAGTCTAGTTAATTGACCACTCAAATGACTCAGTAAATTATTTAATTCTAAAATAATGGATATTAACAAGTCTGATAACATATACAATGAAAATAACAATCTAAAACCACACATTTGGACGTGCCATCATTGTTTTATTACATTCAAACTTCCAGAAACCCCAAGATATTAAGGATTTTACAAAGAAGAAGGAAAAGTGGAGAATCAAGGAGTAAGAAGGGGCATTTTTCACGACTGTAGCCGGTTCATGAACTATATAAGTTCATCCTGGAGCACCCTGGGTTGCACCATAGTCATTGGAAGTATCATAGTCCGCACTGCTTGAAGATAGCTATTGACTAACTGAGGCTCTTGGTATCAGAGCACTGCTTCATTGTCTTCCTCTTCTTCTTCAGAATGACTTGATCAAACTGCACTAGATTACAGATCAGACCTACAACTTCAATTCATTTGGTGAAATTAACTCACTGAAGAGTATTTTATATCCTCTTCCTCAATCCCCAGTAGAGAGATCTCACAATCCTTCAACTCGTTTACTAGATGCAATGGGGCACATCACCCAATGCGAGCTAGGGGCACATCACCAAAGCTACAAAGAGGCACATATATCTCAATATTCAATTCAAAACTAGCAAAAGATGTCAATGGGTCTGTTCATCCTCCTTTTATTAACCTCTGTTAGCTTTTCTACCACCCTTTTTGGACATGCCGTTGAGGAAATTTGAACCATAGGTGCAATGGATGTTTCTTTGGCAAGTTGCTTTTTCCTTGGACCTACTTGCCTTCATGAATTCCTCCTCCTTGGATAAAATTACCCTTTGGAGATTTCCTAATGCTTTTATCTTGATTTCCTACTTTTTCTAATCTTCCTTGAGCCTTATCTCTCAAAATCAGGAAACTCCTATCTTCACTTCTTTTCTACTGCTTTTCATATTTTTCTTGCTTTTGGAAGCTTTCTCTCTAGTATTTTATGAGGAGACAACTCATATCCCTTATCCTCATCCTGCGCACCCTTCTTGGGCCACCTAATCCATGGAAAAGTCATAAATAATGATTAGTAGTATTAAATAAACAAAATTTAAACCCATAATAATTTATTTGTTTACAAAAGGTAAATTTTTAGTCAAAATTAACCCCCTTAGTAATTTATTTAATTATTTTCCACTATGACCCATGGAGGTTGAATGGGTAGTGGTGGAACATGGTGCTATAAAAAATGGGGACATTATATCCAAAGGCATGGTCTTCTTCCTTGGAATGTCATTCCCAAGGCCCCGAGATACCTAAATTCTACTCAAAACCACCTAATGGCACTAAGATCCTCAATCACAGGCTAGTGATACCCTCAATGGACCATGTGTGGTTGGTGGATGCAAACTTCTTAGACCTGGATGGCGATAAGATTCATTTAGGACCTAAGCTTCAGGTTTCCTCCACTTACCATTTTTAAGGCCACAAAACCTAGATCCATATTGCTATGAATAGCCATACTAAGTGATGCATGGTGATTCGAAGCATTGTTCATGGCTCTAAATGCTTGAATGGTTTCTTTAGTGATACATGCATGTATTTCTTCCTTGGAAAATAATTATCAAGGCCATAAGACATGTACACACTACTCTAAACCACCAAATGTCATTGAAATCCTTAATCACCAGCCTAGATCCAAATCCTAGGCTCTATCAAGCGCCGAGAGGGATCAAATCTCCCGAGGTGCAAACCTCTCCTCAAAAAGCTCCTTGAGTGCAATACCTGAGAAGATGTTTGCACCTTAGGAGATTTGATCCCTCTCAGATCTTGATAGAGCTTAGGATTTGGATCTAGGCTGGTTTCAGTTGTGGGAGGAGGAGGGGTGGGCGGAGGATTGAGTAAATTGTTAAACTGGAAAAAAGAGAAAATTCTCCTAACTTTTTTTTCGATTCTCTTTTTGTTGATCTGCGTTTTGTTTTGTTTGTTCTTCTCCTTCTTCTGCCGACATTTCATACATTTTGATTTATTTGTTGTTCTGCAAACTTATTTTTTTGTTCTTCCAATTGCTTCAACTTTCTCTCTTGATACACTCTTTGTCGATCAACGTTTCGTTTTCTTTGTTCTTCTCGTTCTTCTGCTGTCAATTCGCCTAACGTTTTTTTCGATTTTCTTTTTGTCGATCTGCATTTCATTTTATTCGTTCTTCTCATTCTTCTGCTGTCATTTCGTCCAACTTCCTTTTTCAAATTTCTTTTTGTTCTTCTTCGTTTCGTTTCAAGTCTTCTTCTCGTTCTTTTGTTGTTGTTTCGTAAGATTTTCTTCCTTGATATGTTTTACGACATTCGGCGTTCTTTATTTTTGGTTCTTCGCTATTTTGTCTCATAGCATCTTCTGCATGCAGATCCTCCATTTCTAGTTTATACTCTATATCAAAAATTCAAACATTAACATATACACTGAAATTTACACATCGATGAAATCCACACTAAAATTTATGCATTTAGGAAATCTACACTGAAATCAATGCGTCCATTGTATAACAGCTACACTGAAAATTATGCAATAAAAATACCCCATACATTGAAATCTATGCGTCCATACACTAAAATCAATGTGTCCACGGAATAACATCTACACTGAAAAATATGCAATAAAAAAAACCCATACACTGAAATCTATGCTTCCATACACTGAAATCAATGCATCCAGAGAATAACATCTAAACTAAAAAATATGCAATAAAAAAACCCTATACACTGAAATCTATGCAAGTATAAAACTCACTTTACATGATAATGAAATTCAATATATTTACGAAATTCTATATTTTAAAAGAAAAAAAGTAGATGATCTAGGAGGATTGAACCTTGGACCTCAAGCCCATTATCCCAACACCCTTACCACTATACCACATGTAGTTCTTATTGTACATAGTAAAGAACTTATATACCTATATGTAAACATTAATATATATTTTAATTTAAATTAAATGTTAATTTAATTTTAAATATAATTTCATGTAGTTTAAACAATAAAATAATTATTAGAAAATAATTAACTTTCATTGTAAATATAAATAGTGTTTGAAATAAAAAAAAATTATAACAACTTAAGAGTTGTTGAATTTGAATGGTTAAAATGTCAATTCTTGGTTTTTAAGTAAAATTTACATTTTAAATGCTACCAAATATACAACTTTAGAGAGTTACATTAACAATGTTATCAAAAACCTTACAATGTACCTTATGGTTTGAATAAGAAAACAACACATATTTGAATATGCATAGCATTTTAAAATTACTTTATCTTTGAGTGTAAATATTTTTTATATAATAGTTTATGGAAGGCTAGGCCAATAGTTTTTGAATCACTGGCAACTCTTTGAGAAGCTATGTAACTATAAACATGAAGACAGTCTATGTAAAGATTTACATAGAGGCATATAATGTTGTTATTTATACAGATTATATAATTAATTATACAACTATATTTGTGGAGATAAAAATATTAAAGAATATTAAAATATAGGTGAAATTTAATATAAATATTGATTTATATTTTAATTCAAATTTAAACTAAAATATAAATTAAAATTAAAATTATATTTAAATGTAATTTTAAATATAAATATAAATATAATTTATATTTAAATTTAAATTAATATATAAATTATATTAATGTAAATCTAAATCTATATTAATATATAATTTAAAATTTAATATAAATTTAACAATATTTTAAATTGGTGCAGGCGGCGGGAGGATGGCGGATGGAGGATGGTGTAGGAAAATGGTGCAGGCCGCGGTGGGAGGATGGCGGTGAGAGGGGAGGAGGATGGCGGATGGAGGATGGTGCAGGTCGCGGAGGGAGGGGAGGAGAATGGCGACGAGAAGGGAGGAGGATGGTGGGAGGATGACCAGAGGAGGATGGCGGAGGAGGGTAGGAGGACGACGGGAGGATGGGGTAGGCCGCCAATGCTGTAGGCGGCAGAGGCAAATGGTGCAGGTGGTGGAGGGAGGGGAGGAGGATGGCAGTTGGAGGGGAGGAGGACGGTGGCAGGATGGTTTTCAAATAACACAGGTTTGAATCCTGCCATCCACGTTTTATAGTTTTTCTCATTTTCTAGATTCTGTTTAGATAGAACTTGGAACTGACCCATGCAGGTTCAATACAATCTTCGTGGTTGAGTTAAATTCTATCAAAGCATTAATATGGAATTGTTGCGTTTTCTTGAAAGTAATATGACCATGGGCTACACTTTAAATATCCACGTATAGCTGGTCAAAGATGAAGGTTGTTATCCTCTAGTTATTTATCTATTTATCTTACTTCATAGGAATTATTTGGTGGCTTAACTCAAATCTCAAATGATGGAATTTTAACTTAAAGAGTTTTAACTTATTTTAAAAAGATTTATATACTTGAAATTTAAAAAAATGAGTGAATTATAGTGGAATTTTACTGTATGAGTGAATTATAGTGGAATTTTACCGTATTAAAAAAATGGACTCGCCTAAATTTATCTATTTATTAACTCACTCTATTACAAAAAGTACATTGATTTTAGAAGTAATTTGATTGCATAATGATAAATAGCTTGAGAGTTATTTTCTTTCAACAAATACTTTTGTTTTTATAATATAGCTAGAGATCGTGCATTGATTTCATTTACCATATAATGTTTGATCTATTATATTGATTTTAACAATGATAAAGTGTATTTATTACATTTCATGATCATTACGAATTGTGAATTCCCTTTATTGATCATGTTTTTTTTAACCATTTAGAAGACATAATTAATGATTAGAGAGTTGAATTGCCACTTTGATCGCTGATAAAAATTCCAATTGAAAATACATGTCTTTTTAATTTTAATTATTGGCCGACATAAAAAAATTTGTTTGTTTATTATCATAATATTTTTTATTTGTTTATGGCCAACAATATCGACAAACACTCGACTTACAAGATCTCCCTCATACAAATGTTATTTATGGCCGACAATATCGACAAACACTCGACTTACAAGATCTCCCTCATACAAATGTTATTTATGGCCGACAATATCGACAAACACTCAACTAACAAGATCTCCCCCATACTGGGTTGTAGAGCGCCTCTCGGCGCAATAATCAAGAGGCCATGTGTGGTCAATGGATTCAACCTTATTAGACTTGGATCACTAGAATATTACATTACGACCCGAGGTTTAGGTATCTTCCCATGATTATGTCAAAGGGCCTATGTGCACAAGACTTGGGTACTTAGCACCATGGATTCCCCTGTGAAGTCATGCATGAAGCTTTGAGGCATTGTAATGTATTTGGATGCCTCAATGGTTTCTTTAGTGCCAAGGGCATGATCTTCTTCATTAGTGTTAGAAAGTGGCAACAAGGAAGGTATTCTATCATTTCATGTTTCCTTGCATGCTAGAAGACATAAAACAAGAAGCCAAATGTAGTAATGTCTTTTCTAAAGTTTAGACTTAGGAAAAGTGCATTAAGTGATCTAATTATTATTTGAATTAATGGAGTCACTTTTATAAAGTTCAAATGAAAATAATTTAAGTGATGACTAATCTAACCTTGGCCATTGATCTCACCGGAGGATCTCACCCATTGATCCATAGTGAGAAGTTAGGGTTTCCGCTTGGCCATCGAGTTAAAAGGAATATTGATTTGGTGGAGAGGACACACAGACGTACATTTTCTTACTCATAGCTTTCAGCTGGAGAGTGAGAAAGACAGTTTGCAGAAGAATTTTACAGAGAGGAAGACAGAGGAACTTTCATCCGGAGGATTGATAGGGCGACTTGAGCAAAGGAGAGAGAAGGTCGTACAGGTTCGCATAGGGTCCGTATAGACACACAGAGACAGTACAACTATCGATCGTACAACAGTCGCAAAGGGCCATATGAGTAACACAAGGTCGTACAGATCTTTTTGTACGCTAACACAAAGGTCGTACAGTGACGCAGGAGGGTCGTATGTTTTGTGGGGTTGTCTCAGTGGAGTTCAGTGGTTCGAGTTTTCCAGGTTGGGTAAAAATCGATTTTCTAGATTGTATTGTTCTATATCTTCACAATAAAATATTTTCTCAGACTACTGCACCGATTTTCCCATCTTGGGTTTTTTTGGGAGTTTATACCCAAAAATATTGGTGTCTCTATTGATGTGATTGATGTATGTTTCTCTCAGTATTTATTTTCCACTGCATTGTGAAGAAATCCATTTGTGGTTAAAAGTAATATTTGGGGTTTAATAAAATAAACTAGCATACTTTAACTCAAGAGTGGATTTTAAGGAAATTTACATGGGTATCAGAGCTCTTCTGAGCAGATATGAGAGAAAGCAACAGTTTTTGGATAGATCGGGGATAGATCTATTCCAGGGTTTGCAGGTACACCTCATTATGTCCGTACAATTGAGACTTGAGCATAGACTCCATGGGGCTCAGAACTTTCCTACTTGGAAAGAGAGTATCACCAGGATATTGGATGTTAGTGATGCAGAGGAGCACATTGACAACCAGAAGGTTGCTCCCATAGATCCGGAAGAGTTTGCGAGATGGAAGAAAGTAGATTCTAGAACTATGTTGATAATCTTGGATGGGGTAAAGGATCACATAGTCCCTCACCGTTCTGGGAAGAAAACCGCATTAGAAATGTGGAAATCTTTGGAAAGCCTTTACCAGAGCAAGAATGAGAACCAGAAGATGGTGTTGCAGGAGAGATTACGT
Organism: Larix kaempferi; assembly: GCA_027924585.1. Lineage (NCBI taxonomy): Eukaryota > Viridiplantae > Streptophyta > Pinopsida > Pinales > Pinaceae > Larix > Larix kaempferi. Next base: position 5,337,783 of record BSBM01000666.1, on the reverse strand, counting down.
AGTACCAAGATGGCCAAGGGTGAAGGAGTGGTGCCTTATCTCACAAGGCTCACACATATCAGAGATGAGCTTGGAGTAGTAGGATTAAGACTGAGGATGAGGATCTAGTTCAGATAACCCTCAATGGCTTTTCTAAGCCATGGGACATATTTTTGAAATGTGTGGTGGCTAGGGAGAAGCTCCCTGAATGGCAGAGATTGTGGGATGACTTCGTACAGGAAGATATCTGTATGGGTCAAGGTTCAAGTTCATCCAGCGGTGCCCCACAGATCATGGATGAAGAGGCTCTAGCCCTAGCAAGCAAAGACAAGGGAAAGGAAAAGAAGAAGAAGGGTGGTAAGAAGAACATTGACATGTCAAAGGTCAAGTGATTCATATGCCACAAGAATGGACACTTTTCCTCCTAGTGCCCAGATAGGAAGAAGAACAACAACACACATATGGCAAGTTCAATAGAGGTGGATGAGTTCAGCAAGAGTTTTGATGAGGACTTTTGTTTGATAGCTTGAATGGAAATCTCCATCAACAACAACATCTGGTATGTTGACAGCGGTGCATCATGTCATATGACAGGACATAGATCGTTCTTCAAGAGCTTGCAGGAGGGTGGAGTAAATATCAACATTGAGTTAGGAGATAATGTACGGTATCAAGTGCATGGAGTTGGTACTGCTTCGTTTCAGAGGGAGTATGGTAAGCCCATCAGCTTTGTTGATGTATTATATGTTCTGGGGATGCCGAAGAATCTCATATCTGTTTCCACATTGGAAGATAAGGGTTTTCTAGTGACTTTCGGGGATGGGAAAGTATATATTAGGTGCAAGGGGTTAGATCAGAGGTTGGATCAAATGATTGGGGTCTGGAGAGGGAAGGTGTACAGACTACAGTTCGAGCCTACAAAGGCTTTGGTCAGTAATAGCAGCAATGAGAGTGAGTTGTGGCATAAGAGGATGGCACACTTACATCATGGAGCACTGAGGCATCTGAGATAGGTCGTTATTGGAGTTCTTCCGGTACATAAGGAGAAGAATAACCACTGCAAGGGTTGTGCATTGGGGAAGAACATCATGAGACCTTTCCCACATAGTGAGTACAAGTCTAAGGGGACCTTGGACTTGGTGCATTCAGATGTATGTGGATTGATGGGTGTCCATTCTTTCAGTGGTTATAGTTATTGCATCACATTCATTGATGAATATTCTAGGAAGACTTGGATCTATTTCATGAAGGCCAAGTCAGAGGTCTTCGAGTGGTTTCGAGATTTCAAGGCTCTCATAGAAAACCAGACAGAAAGAAGGATTCTGATACTAAGGATAGACAATGGGGGTAAGTACACCTCCAAGGAGTTATTGGAGTTTTATTCATCAGAGGGGATCAAGAAGGAGCACACCATTACTCACACCCCGCAGCAAAATGGAGTAGCGGAGAGGAAGAACATGACACTAGTGAGTGCAGCCAAGGCCATGTTGTTTGATCAGGGATTACCACTATTCCTATGGGCTTAGGCATTTCAGACTGTAGTATATGTCCAGAATAGGTGTCCTCACTCAGCTTTGCGGAGGAAACACCTTAGTAGGTATTCATAGGTGCTAGACCAGATGTGAGTCATTTATGCATATTTGGGAGTATCTGCTATTGTCACATTCATGCTGAGACTAGGAAGAAGTTGGACCCTTATGGTGAGAAGGGGATTCTAGTTGGTTACAGTGAGACTTTGATGCAGGGGCATCGGGGCATCGGTAGATCAGTCCAAGTTGATCGACATAAGGAGACCGAATAGAGGGAGTGCCGACGACTACTAGTGCAAATGAGCAGGTTGGCTGTCAAAGTCAACAACTCGAGCGGAAGTCTTCGAGGTGCATCGACAGAAGGAAAGAGGTCGAGATTCGACATGTCAATGGTCAACAATCGATAGGCGACAAGTTGTCTCGAAGTCACAGTAATGACGGGAAAGATGGAAAAGCCTAAAGCGCAGGACGAAGCCGACAAGTGAGTCGAAGCTGACAGAGGACAATATGGCCGACAAGACGGATTACTGTAGCTTGTCAGGGAGACATGTAGAATTCAAGCAAAGTACTTGGAAACAGTTCGGGGTTGCTAAGGAAGTTAATGGCAGTTATGGAAGGTGGTTTAAGACATGACAAGTGTTGCCACAAGTGGAGACTGTGCAGCACGGTAGGGGCACTGACAGTTGCAGGTCTGCAGGATCATGGAAGGATCGACTAGTAGAGGATGCGTGTCTCGGGGATCAGAGTGATCTCGGGAACAGCAGCAGCAGAGTAGAAGACGGAGGGATCGAATCAGGTAGATTATTCACTCACGCCAGTAGTCACTCGCGCAGGTAGTAGTTCATGCAAAAAGTGAAGTTCAGTGGGAAACTGAAGGAGAGCAGAGATCAGATCCATATCTCAACGAGCGCTTGCATTCAGCAGAGGTCGTTAGAGGGTGAAGATCGACATAGAGACACAACACATTTTACTTCTGTATTGTAAGGCTGAGGCCAACTTAAATTAGGTGTTCACAAGTATTTTATTCCACATTGTAACACTGTATTGATTAGAAGTAATACAAGCCAACTTCATGGCATCCTGTTTTACACCAAGTTCTGTGTAAGCGTAGTGTGTATGTGTCAAATAGTTAAGCAAGAACCTTTGTCGATACGACGACTGGCATCAGGTGGTATCAAAGCTATAGTATCCTGAGAGCCGAGAGATAGCTATATCAGAGCCGAATAATTCTGTGAAGCGAGAAATATGTCAGTGGTATTAATCCTGCAATTGCGTTGAATAGCTCCAGCTGAGGTTGGGTAGAGTTGTGCATGACTGTGAAAGTCTGGTTGCGATTGGACAAGTGGGAGTTTCAGCAGAGGTTGAAAATGACTCATAAAGGCATTAATGTCTAAGGATGAAGAGCGCGAGGCACAACAGTCACAGTTGATGGTGAGATGTTCGACGAGTGCATCCAAACAATGCGAACTTTGACAAACGAAGTCGCATCGATCAAAGAAATCCAAAGGTGTGGTTGTATTCCTGATGCGCTATACCACAACAAAGAGGAAGTCGAAGAAGTGGAAGCTTGGGAAGCCGCAAGAGAAGAACTAGAAGAAAACTTGATCAAACTTCTGATGGAGATGAGAGGTCAAACGAATATAGACATACGTACCTACTCAGGAAGTCTGGATCCAGAATATTTGATCGACTGGTTCAGAGAAATGGAGAAATAATTCGACATAGAGTAGATCGAGGATCCTAAACGGGTTAAGATTGCATGTCTGAGGTTGAAGGGTCATGCCTCGTTATGATGGGACAATGTACAGGCTGACAAAGTCAAGAAAGGCAAGGAGAAAATCAAGTCTTAGGATAGGATGGTCGCCAAGTTGAAAGGAAATTTTTTTTCGAACGACTATGTAATTTCCTTGTTCAGGAAGTTGCAGAACTTTCGACAAAAAGAGATGACCGTGAAGGAGTACACAGAAGAGTTCTACAGATTTTCGATAAGGTCGGGCCAGACCGACGAAGGAGAAGAAGCTGTCGCTAGATATGTGAACAACTTAAAATATACCATTCAGGATGAATTAAGCATGTCAAGATTCAGAGCAGTTGGCGGAGCCTACCAGTTAGCTCTGAAGGCAGAAGAGAAATTGTCGAGGAAATCCATAGTGACCAGAGGTAGGATGACTGATCGGGGTGGGAAGATTGTTTCTGCGAAAGGCCAAATTAGCAGTTACAGGAGGGAATTTGTCGAAGATATTTGACATGCAGAAGGGGCATAGACAAGGGAGAAAGCGCAAGAGAATCGACGCGATGGTCGAGGAACAAGAGGTCGAGGTGCGTATGGTCAAAGTGGTCCATCCGACAAAAAAGGAGCTGGCAGACCAGCCATAATTTGTTATAAGTGTCTCGGACTGGGACACAAGGCATATGAATTCCCAGAGAACCTACATGCTACAGCGGAGTCGAAACCCAGACGTCGAAGGGATGAGCAAGTCGACGAGAGGGAAGAATCGGCATCCGACAGCAGTGGGGATGGTAAGAAGAAAAGTCAGGCCATGACAACCAGCAAGACATTGGTTTTGGATGACGGACGCGATGAGCAAGAGCCGACATAGTGGAAGGCGATCTTTCGAACCAAGGTGCGAATCGAAGAATGGCGTTGCAAGACCATAGTTGATGGTGGAAGCACTGAGAATCTTGTGTCGATAGAGATGATCGACAAAGCAAAGTTAAAGTGTCGGGCACATCCACACCCATACAAGATCTCATGGTTGCAGAAAGGACACCATGTGAAGGTGACCAAATAGTGCCTGGTCAACTTCAGAGTCAGGGGACTTGAAGATAGCGTATTGTGCAACGTAATTCCAATGGACACATGCCATTTGTTGTTAGGGAGACCATGGCAATATGATCAGAAAATGATCTATGATGGTCGAGCCAACACAGTCACAGTGTGGAAGAATGGCATGAAGAGGACTCTTAAGCCGAAACCAGAGGAGAAAGCCGACGGTAAGCAAGGAGAGAGCAACTTTTGGGAGAAGCAAGTGCTAATGTGTTAAGTGAAAGAATTCCTCGCGGAAGAGGAAAAGCAGTCAAGATGTTTTGCGATCATTCCAAAGGGACCATGTGTCGAGAGTGAGACAATGGAGAAGATTCCATTCGAAGTCAGAAAGATGCTTGAATAATTTCAGAGCATAGCAGTCGATGAGACACCAATGGGATTGTCGTCGACAAGGAGCATATCCCATCAGATCGACTTGATTCCAGGTTCGAATCTGCCATACAAAGCATCGCATAGGATGAGTCCAACGGAAGGTCAGGAACTCAATCGACAAGTCCAGGAGTTGTTGGACAGAGAATTGATCAGAGAGAGTCTGAGCCCATGCATTGTACCAGCAGTATTAGCGCTGAAGAAGGGTGGAGAATAGAGGATGTGTACAGAATCCAGATTTTAAAAAAAAATCACGATCAAGTATCGGTTTCCATTGTCGAGGATGGATGACTTGATGGATTGTTTGAGTGGAGCGAAGTACTTCACAAAGATAGACCTGAAGAGCAGTTATCATTAGATTCGGGTAAGAGAATGAGATGAATGGAAGACAACATTCAAGACGAAAGAAGGGTTGTATGAGTGGTTAGTCATACCATTTGGATTGACTAATGCACCCAGTACATTCATGTGATTGATGAATGAGGTACTGAAGCCATTCTTGGGAAATTTTATCGTAGTCTACCTAGACGACATTCTGATTTTCAGTCGAACCAAGACAGAACACTTGGGGCACATTCGATAGGTGTTGCAGAAGTTGCAGGAAGAGAAGCTGATGGTGAACCTGTAAAAGTGTTTCTTCATGAAGGAAGAACTGGTATACTTAGGATTTATAATCTAGGGTAAAGGGTTGGTGATGGACCCATAAAAGGTGAAGGCAATATTGGATTGGCCTGAACCAACAAGCGCAACTGGAGTAAGGAGTTTCCATGGACTTGCCACTTTCTACAGGAAGTTCATCAGGGGATTCAGTTGGATTTGCGCACCATTGACAGAGTGCATGAAAAAGGGCGAGTTCAAGTGGACGGAAGCAGCTAAGAAAGATTTCGACACATTGAAGGAAAAGGTCACTGAGAGCCCAGTGTTAGTGCTCCCAGATTTCAACAAAGTTTTCCAGGTCGATTGCGATGCAAGTGGAATAGCAATTGGAGCAATGTTGAGCTAGGAGGGCCGACCAATTGCATTCTTCAGTGAAAAGTTGGATGATGCAAAGTGGAAGTATTTGGTTTGTGACTAGGAATTTTATGCTATTGTCCAAGCATTGAAGAAGTGTAGGCATTACTTGTTTCCCTAAGAATTTGTGTTATACACAGATCACCAAGCGCTGAGGTATCTGAATACTCAGTCGAAGTTGAATCAACGGCACATGAAATGGGTCGAATTCCTAAAGGGATATACTTTCATGTTGCGACATAGGTCGGGTAATTCGAATAAGGTTGCCGATGCGCTGAGTAGAAGAGTTGCATTGTTGAACACAGCGACAGATCAAGAAACAGGAATAGAGTCGGTGAAGACAGAGTACACTACTGACAAGGATTTTGCGAAAGCATGGGAGGCTTGTCACGAACTGTGGAGTGTCGACAGAACTCCATACTTGGATTATTTTAATCGAGAGGGATACCTATTGAAGGGAAAACAGTTGTGTATTCCTAGAGGATCAGTGCGGGAGAACCTAATCCGATAGATGCATAGTGGCGGATTAGCAGGTCATTTTGGCATCGACAAGACTAAGGCATTAGTTGAAGAAAAGTACTAATGGTTGCGGATGGCGACAAATGTCAGAAGGTGGATTCGACATTATAGAATTTTCCAGTTGGCAAAAGGAAGAAGTCAGAACACGGGGTTGTATACACCGTTTCCGGTACCGAATACCCCATGGGAGCACCTGAGCATGGATTTTGTGCTAGGATTGCCGAAGACACGGCAAAGGGACAAATTTTTGAAAATGGCACACTTTATTCCTTATTAGAAGACAAGTGACGCCACAAGCATTGCTGTACTATTCTTCAAGGAAGTAGTTAGATTGCATGGGTTGCCGAAGAGTATCACATCGTATCGGGATACCAAGTTTATGGGGCATTTCTGGAGAACCCTATGGAAGAAACTAGACACAAGGTTGCAGTTCAGCTCGGCATATCATCCGCAGACATACAGACAGACCGAGGTGGTGAATAGAAGTTTGGGAAATATTCTAAGGTGTTTGAAAACCGACAGACCCAAGCAATGGGAGAACGTGTTGGCACAAGCAGAGTTTGCATACAACAATTCTGTGAATCGGTCGATAGGTTTGAGCCCATTCCAGATTGTTCAAGGAAGAAGCCCACATGGAGTGGTGGATTTGGTTGAGTTGTTGATAGAAATAAGGAAAAGCGCGAATGCAGAATCATTCGCAGAGCACATGAAAGAAGTTCATGAAGATGTGAAAAAGCGCATAGAAAAGGGTAACGCAGCATACAAGTTGAGAGTCGATAGGAAGAAAAGACTACAGTCGTTCAGCGAAGGAGACTTAGTTTATGCACATTTGCATAAGGAGAGATTTCCGATAGGAACATATAACAAGATGAAGCTGAAGAAGATTGGACCATGTAAGATCTTGAGGAAGATTTCGGACAACGCTTATGTGTTGGAGCTGCCGAATGACTTAAGCATTTCACCAATGTTCAATGTCTCAGATAGGTACAAGTTTGAAGAAGGTTCAAGCAATGGAAGTGCGGAAGTGTCAAAAATAGACTGGACAGCGTAGATTCCAGATCGACACAAGGGGGAGATCGCAGAAGTTATAGAGGAATGCGAAGTCGAGCATACGCGTAGCTCACGAAAGAAGGAATACTTAGTGTGATGGAAGGATGATGAGTTGCAGGAGGCGACATGGATTTTCGAGGAAGAGTTCAGGATATTAACAGAGCAGTCAAGTTCTTTTTCACCTGGGGAGTATGATGCAGGGGCATCGGGGCATCAACAGATCAGTTGAATTTGATCGACATAAGGAGACCGACCAGAGGGAGTGCCGACAACCACTGGTGCAGATGAGCAGGTTGGCTGTCAAAGTCAACAAGTCGAGCAGAATTCATCGAGGTGCGTCAACAGGAGGAAAGAGGTCGAGAGTCGACATGTCAATGGTCGATAGATGACAGTCGACAGTCGACATGTGAATTTCAATAGGCGACAAGTTTTCGCAAAGTCACAGTAAGGATGGGTGAGATGGAGAATCCTAAAGCACGGGATGAAGCCGACAAGTGAGTCGAAGCTGACGGAGGATAGTATGGTCGATAAGACAGATTACTATAGCTTGTGGGAGACATGTAGAAGTCAAAGAGAGTACTTGGAAACAGTTCGAGGTTGCTAAGGAAGTTAGTGGAAACTATGGAAGGTGGTTGAAGACATGACAGGTGTCGCCATAGGTGGAGACTATGCAGCACGGCAGGGTCACTGACAGTTGTAGGTCTGCAGGATCATGGAAGGATCGACTGGAAAAGGATGCGTGTCTCGGGGATCACAGTGATCTCGGGAACATCAGCAGTAGAGTAGAAGACAAAGGGGTCGGATCAGGGAGATCAGTCACTCACGCCAGTAGTCACTCGTGCAGGTAGTAGTTCACGCAGAAAGTGAAGTTTAGTGGGAAACTGAAGGAGAGCAGAGATCAGATCCATAGCTCAACGAGCACTTGCATTCAACAGAGGTCATCAGAGGGTGAAGATCGACATAGATACACATCACATTTTACTTCTGTATTGTAAGGATGAGGCCGACTTAAATTAGGTGTTCCCAAGTATTTTATTCTGCATTGTAACACTCAGTATTGATTAGAAGTAATACAAGCCAACTTCATGGCATACTGTTTTACACCAAGTTCTGTGTAAGTGTAGTGTGTATGTGTCAAATCATTAAGCAAGAACCTTTGTCGATAGGGTGACTTGCGTCAGACTTCTAAGGCATACATAGTTTATGTCCTGCCTCACAAGAGGATCATTGTTAGAAGGGATGTCCAGTTTAATGAGGACAAGGCCTTAAGAAGATCTATGGACTTACCAGCATAGATGCAGCCAACATAGGACTCGGGAGTCAAGTTGGAGGAGCCACAAGTACAGGTACAAACACAGAGCACAGGTTCTGGTAGTCAGAGGGTGTTAGGTGGACATGATATTCCTATCATTGATTTGAAGGATGAGCTACAGCAATAGGAGGATATCCAACAACTACAACAGGTAGACACTGGGCCAAAACTTAGGTGGTACAAGTCCATAGTTCAGGATTCTAGGCAGGTGAGTCTTACATAAAGCTCCATGAGGCAGAGAAAACCACCAGATAGACTGAGCTATATGGCACTGATGATGGAGTTGATAAATTCTAGCCTTCCATTTTCGAGGAGGCTGCACAAAATGATGTGTGGCAAGAGGCTATGGTTGAGGAGTATGACTCAATCATGAAGAACCAGGTATGGGAGGTTGTTCCAAGTCCAGAGGGAAAACGGTGGTAGGATCCAAGTGGATCTACAAAGTAAAGCATGCAACAGACGGAAGTGTGGAGAAGTATAAGGAACTCTTCATGGAAAAGGAGTATTCACAGAAGGAAGGTATTGACTATGAGGAGAGATTCGCCCCTGTTTCCAGGTATTCTTCGATTCAGACTATTCTCTCATTGGCAGCAGAGATGGGTTGTGCGTTCATCAGATGGACGTGAAGACTGCCTTCCTCAACGGAGTGATAGAGGAAGAGGTATTTATTGAGTATCCAGAGGGATTCGAGGTGGATAATAGGGAGTCGCATGTATGCAGGTTATAGAGAGCTCTTTATGGGCTCAAGCAGGCACCTCGGGCATGGTACTCGAGGATCGACAACTATGTACGGGAAATGGGATTCCAGCGGACCACAACCTATACTTCTTGTCAGGTGAGGTACCTCTCATACTAGTGTTATATCTAGATGATCTCTTTCTTACAGGAGATGAGAAGTTGATCGGGGACTGCAAGTCCAACCTTGCAGTAGAGTTTGAGATGGAAGACCTTGGGTTGATGCATTACTTCCTAGGTCTAGAGGTTTGGCAGAGAGATGGGTGCTTCTTCATTGGTCAGGGGAAGTATGCAGTGGATATCATGAGGAGATTCAGGATGGAGGACTGTATACCCATGTCCACACCTCTAGTTATCAAATGGAGGAAGATTGATGCATCGGGGTCAGAGGAGTTTGATCCCACATTGTATCGTCAGCTTAGCGGGTCGCTTATGTATCCGGTCAACACTCGACCAGACATTAGCTTTGCAGTTAACTATTTGAGTTTGTTCATGGTGGAATTTCAGAGATTGCATTGGATAGCTGCAAAGCATGTGCTTCTCTACATTAGAGGCACAGTGGAGTATGGATTGTTTTACGAGCTCAATGGGAGTATATAGTTAGCAGGATTCATAGATGTTGACTAAGAAGGATGTGTAGAAGACTAGAAGAGAACTTTAGGTTGTTGCTTCAGTATTGGGTCAGGGGTTGTCTCTTAGTTCAGAAGGAAGCATAAGTCAGTTGCATTGAGCTCAGCAGAGGTTGCGTACATGGCAGCCAGTAGACAGCATGTGAGGGGATGTGACTGAGAAAGTTTCTCTCAGGGTTATTCGAGAGTGAGTTGGAGACTACAATTGTTCACTGTGACAATCAGAGTGGCATTAACCTTTTGAGAATCCAGTGTTCCATGATAGGAGAAAACACATAGACATCCGGTATCACTTCCTGAGAGATTGTGTTCAGAGAGGAACCATTCAGTTGGAGTATATTCAGACAAATGAGCAGGTGGCAGACATATTTACCAAGGCACTTTGCAGGCACAAGTTTGTGAATTTCAGGCACAAGTTGGGGTTGCTACCGAATCCCTTCCTCATTGAGAGGGAGTGTTAGAAAGTGGCAGCAAGGAAGGTCTTCTATCATTGCATGTGTCCTTGCATGCTAGAAGACATAAAACATGAACCAAATGTATTAATGTTTTTTCTAAAGTTTAGACTTAGGAAAAGTGCATTAAGTGATCTAATTATTATTTGACTTAATGGAGTCACTTTTATAAAGTTCAAGTGAAAATAATTTAAGTGATGGATAATCTAATCTTGGCCATTGATCTCACCGGAGGATCTCATCCATTGATCCATAGTGAGAAGTTAGGGTTTTCTCTTGACCATTGAGTTAAAAGGAATATTGATTTGGTGGAGAGGACACATATACATACATAGAGTTTTCGTATTCATAGCTTTTAACCAGAGAGTGATAAAGACAGTTTGCAGAAGAATTTTACAAAGAGGAAGACATAGGAACTTTCATCCAGAGGATTGACAGGGCGAATTGAGAAAAGGAGAGAGAGAGCCATACATATTCGTAGAAGGGCCATACAGACACGCAAAGGCCGTACAACAGTCGCAGAGGGTCATATGAGTGATGGAGGGCCGTACAGATCTGTCCGTACGCTGACGCAGAGGCTGTACGGATTCCATACAGTGACGCAGAGGGTCGTACAGTGACGCGGGAGGGTTGTATGTTTTGTGGGGTTGTCTCAGTGGAGTTCGATGGTTCTATTTTTCCAGGTTGGGTGAAAATCGATTTCCTAGATTGTATTGTTCTATATCTTCATAATAAAATATCTTTTCAGACTGTTGCACCGGTTTTCCCATCTTGGGTTTTTTCGGGGGTTTATACCCAAAAATATTAGTGTCTCTATTGATGTGATTGATGTATGTTTCTCTCAATTTTTAGTTTCTGCTGCATTGTGAAGATATCCATTTGTGGTTAAAAGTAATATTTTGGGTTTAATCAAATAAATTGGCATACTTTAACTCAAGAGTGGATTTTAAGGAAATTTACAATTAGAACACCATTCCTAAGTACTTGACACATGTACATATTTCCCAAAACTACCTAATGGCATCGACATCTTGAATCATAGGCCAATGATAACATCGGGATGCTATGTGTTGTTGGTGGAGGAAACCTCCTTAGCCCTAGATGGCTAGAAGGTTCATTTAGGGCCTAATATTCAAGTCTCCTCCACTCACCATGTCCAAGGCCATAAGCCCACAATTTGTATACATAGTTCCATGGATATGCTTGCGAAGTCATGTTTCATGCCTTGAGGAATTGTTCATGGATTTATATGCCTCAATGGTTTCTTAAGGGCCAAAGGCATGGTATTATTTCTTGGATCACCATTCCCAAGGTCCCAATCCACCTACAGACTGCTTCGAACCACATAATGGAACCAACATCCTCAATCATAGGCTAATGATACCCTTAAGAGGCCATGTGTGGTTGGTGGATGAAACCTTCTTAGATATGGATGGATAGAATATTTCATTAGGGTTGATGCTTTGGATCTCCTCCATTAACCATGTATGAGGCCATAAGGATACAAAACCTAGATACATCGTGTTGGTGATACCCCTATGAAGTCTTGTGTGGTAATGTGGGGAATTCTTCATGGCTTTGGATGCCACAATGATTTGGAGTTTTCCTTCCCAAGTAACGACCATATTGATTCTTAGCCTTCCATGTGCTGAAAAACGCTCTGATTTGACTCTCCACCTCCTTTGAGGGTTATATATTGAGCCATTGTGGATCATTTGAGGGAGGAGAAACTAGAGAGTAAGGATATTCTATAAAAATTTTGCCCCATTGCCATTTCCTTGAGTCTACATCCCTTTGTCCTTGTTTTTTGAACTCTTTTATGTTCATCTCCCAAGCTCTTCCATATCTTGTGAAGGAGGAACCCAATTACTCCTTGAACTTGTGAGCTTGCCTTTGCATCGAGGATTGCAGTGGTGGAGGCATAGGTGGAGGAACTTAGTTTCTCAATTCTAAAGAGTTTCCTACATAATGTTGTCACTATGTACTTCTGTCCATTTTATTAATAGAAATACTCTTTTCTCGTCCACTACATGTTGCAAATATTTATGTTATTTTCCTTGGGTATATTTGTTAAATATGTTAATGGGTTATGCTAGTTTTATGCTAACAATTTATATATAGATTCCATATGCTCGTATATATTTGTTGTTGAGGACACGTTGTAGGCTAGGAGCGTTGGATTTCGAGCTCAACAGTGGTCTTCTTCGAACATCCGGTTGAGGTAAGATTTTTCTCTTTTGTTGTTGGCATTTTACATTTATCTAGCATACTTGAGAATTGAGTCAATTTGTCTGTTGTGGTCCACCCAAAGCCATAGGAAGTTTCTCTCTATAACACCATGATTGACAATAGTTTATAATGTTTGACAATGTTTGATTCTGATTCAACATTTTTTACCATGGTTGATCATTTTTTAAATCTTGGACATTAAACTTGGTTGACCATGGTAGGCCATTTTCGTTTTTGGTTTACCATGTTTGTCTATGGTTGACTATGGATAAATATATTTGACCATGTTTGCTTATGGGTGATTTTGGTTGAATATGGTTGACTAAAATTTGCCATGTTTGACCATGGATTACTTGTGATGTTTCACTATGGGTGACTTTGGTGGAATATTGTTGACTCTAGTAATATTGTTGACCATAGAACCATGGTTGGTCACAATTAACCATGATTTACTATAATTGACCATGGTTGACTAAGGTTGATTATGTTGGATTATGTTTGTGGTTGATTTTGGTTCGATATTGTTGACCATGGTTGATCATGTGACAATGGTTGATTATGATCAATTCACGTCAACCATGGTTGAGTACTGTTGACTATGTTTGAATAATATTAACCATGGTTGACCGTGTTCAATTTTGGGTTTATGCATTAACATGTCCATCGAGTGCTATGTCGTACTGCAATGTTCGTCTAGTGTTATGATGGAGTGCAATATTCCCTAATGGTTAGGTTGCATTGTGACATATTAATAATATTAATTTTATTATTATGATGTCATTAATGTTATTATTAATGTTAATATCAATATTAATATTAATGTTTCCAAACTTTGATATTAATATGAATGTTCTTAAGGTTAATAATAATGTTAATGTTAATATTAATGGGAAGTAGTAATAATGTAAAAATCAAGTTTCAATATTATGTCAAATTATAGAAACAAAATAGTAATAATTTTATAATGTTATATTATGCTAGAGATTGATATTAAAATATTGATAATATTAATGTTAAAATTAATGTTATTAATGTTATCAATGTTAATACTAAAGATATAGACTATGAATGTTGTTTTTTTCATTCATTTAAAAAAACAACATTCATGTCCACTTATTACCTATTCATCTTTCCTTCTTCACTGTTATGCTACATCTCCTATGCCGGCGTTTGCTTCTCAGGCGTCCTCATATCCTTTCCTACATTTGGTGTTACGGTTTCTGGGATGGATGTTTCCCCTATTTCATCCTTCCACTTCTGGTTGTCAGTGGAGGCTTCTTCAGTGCTGTTCTACTCTCTTTGTATTTTCTAGTATGGTGATCGGTTCACATCTCATTTGCTGTAAGGTTTCGGCCTCTTGTATTGTTACTCTGTTCTCGTACTTTTTAATATAAAGTATCGTATGTTTTTTAGTGAAAAAAAGACTATGAATGTTGTGGTGTTGTTGTTAATCTTGGTAATAATGTTATTAGTTTGGGTGAATGATTGCTACCCTCCCCACCTATATTATATTGTTAAATGTTAATGGTTGATTGATTGCTATATCTCACAATACCCTTTCATATACTTTACAAAAAGATCGCTAAATAGAAGGCACTTAAAATCTATCCCTAACCCTAAATATAGGATGCACTTAAAATATATAAGTCTTAAAATTGTTTTTAAGATATAAATATCTATGGACATGTATATTCAAATTATTAAAATATATACATTTTAATATTATTTTTAAGATATATACCATAAAACATATGGACCATAAAATATTTATTCAAATTATAAAAACATTTTTCATGTAATTTAAAAATAATTAATAACAACATACCAACAAAACATCTATACAAATTATTTAATATATTATAATAAATAATCAATAATACATTAAAGAATTAACTTATTTTCTCTTTTAAGAAGAACACAAATTTTTTTTCCCAGCGGAAAAGAGCGTACCAATGTTATTCATATAGAATCAAAAGGTACATGATTTAGCAAGTCTATAAAAAGACATAACCATACAGGGGCAAAAAAACCATCCTGTGAATTCCAAAATAAACAAAAAGGAGCTAAAACTAGCCTGCATGAAGGATAATAAAAAAACTACCTGAGTACATCATCAACCCAAATATACATGACAAAGAAGAACTTGCGACCAGCATTACTCAAATATTTTTAGAAATCCAAAGTTCAGAACCTGTGAAGAATGGATTTCTTCCCAAATTAAAATTCCAAAGTCACCACATAAGGCTTGTTTAGAAAGTTTATCTACCAGCTGATTGTGTTGCCTGTAGATGTGCTCCAGTGAAATGTTCCTGAAAAGACGGATAACAGCCTTTATCCTGTTACACCAATGAGCAAGGGATAATACCTTTGGGTTATATTCATCTTGCGCCCATTTGATGGTGACCCTAGAGTCCCCAAAAATCTTCAAATCATCAATACCAAAGTTGCTAGCCATAGTCAAAACACACCATAAGGCAAGGAGATTTGCCTTCATGTTTGTTCCATTTCCACAGTTTATCCTTAATGTAAGTAGTGAGAATCATTTAAGAAAATAGCTCCTACGGCAGCACATATTCCATTTTGAGCTACACCATCAAAAAATAGAATAGGTCAATTGAAATGTGGATGGAAAGCCCCAATTTTCTCGATGATTAAAGATTCATGCTCCCTATAGATGGATTTATAAGCATTCAGAATTTGACTAACCGTCTTCTCAGCACAAGGAATAATATTTTCAAAAATAACCTTATTCCTGGTATACCAGATAAACCATGAAACAATTAAGGGAAGCATTGTGTGGGCTTTGCATTCCCTGTACCATTTAAGAAAAGAAGGATCAAAGAAATCCTGCCCCAAACCTGAGAAATATTTAAAACATAGCAAATAAGTCTCCAGACTTCTCTATTGAAAATACAGTCCACAAAAAGATGGTTTGTGGATTCAGCAACAATGTTACATAAGGAGCACCAGTTAGGGCCCGTCCAACCCATTTTAAGTAAATTATCCCAAGTCTTCAATTTTCCTTTTAATGCAAACCAACCAAAACATTTGAATTTTAATGGAAACTTCCACCTCCAAAGTCTTTTAAACTGCCATTGATGGGGACCATAATTTCTAAATTGTAAGATACCTTTATACACAGACTTGGCTGTAATTTCTCCAGTACTGGAATTACCCAACCATTTTATAGTATCCCTGTTCTGATTAAGCCTGCAACCCACAGAGTCAAGACGGGAAAACTAGTTATTCCATTCCCATTCGATTTTGCCAGAAAAATCCAGATCTGCTCCTTTGATCCAATAATAATTACCATTGTAATTTCTCATTCTGTTCAGCGTGATAATATTCTTTTCTCGAAGGAAGGTTAAGATTTCTATTGATAGAGAAAAGTCATCGTCCAATCCTAGGATGGGGTCAACACCAACCACAACCTGACTGCCAGAGCCGACTTGCCATTGCAAATCTTTGGCCAACCAATTGAATACATTCATAAAACCTTGCCATATAACAGAGGTGTTTCTGATTTTTTTGAAAGGGTTCCTAAGCCACAACGTAATGTCTTGCTTGATATATTTAACCCACAAAACTTTGGACCATAATGATGTTCCAAATAATCCCCGCCAGAAACATTTCAGACATAAGGCCTTTCCAAATATATCCATATTTTTTAGTCCCCAACCACCATAGCTCTCAGGCATAGTGATGTTTTCCCATTTAGCCATAATCAGGCCCTTTCGGTCTATACCCCTAGCCCATAAAAAATTTGAACACAGTTTTTTAACGGTCTGCAGAATTGATTTGGGAGCTTTAAACAAAGAGAGCCAATACATAGGTATACTGGTAAGAACAACCTTAACCAATATGAGAGGACCTCCAAGAGATAACAGCCTATTGGTCCAACACTGAATTCTGCTCTCAATTTTTTTGAATAACCAAGACCAATCCTTAACCCGGTAACTATTAGGCTTCAGAAAATACTCGAGGTATTTGAAACCATCAACCAGCAGATTAAATTTAAAAGGCATGATGCTTTGAAAGTCCACAATCTGAGAATCATTCAAACAATGCTGATAAAGGGCAGATTTGGCTTCGCTGACCTTCATACCTGATGCGCAGCAGAAGACAT
This sequence comes from Larix kaempferi, assembly GCA_027924585.1. NCBI lineage: Eukaryota > Viridiplantae > Streptophyta > Pinopsida > Pinales > Pinaceae > Larix > Larix kaempferi. Next base: position 5,321,016 of record BSBM01000666.1, on the reverse strand, counting down.
TTATATTGGTCATGTAATGACCCCATTCAATCGTAGAATTCAACCCAGCAAGAAGCACGTCATCTACAAAGAGGAGATGAGATATAGATAGATCTCTGGATAGCTTTATCCCTTTAATGCATCCTTCGGATTTGGATTTGTGAAGTAATCTGTTGAACCAATCAATTATAAGCAAAAATGGAAGTGGAGACATAGGGAAGCCCTGTCGAATCCCCCTGGATCATTTGAAGAACTTCGATGGTGCACCATTAACCAAAACTACAATATTTGTGGATGAAACACATGCCATTATCCAATTCATCATTAATGGAGACAACCCAATTTGGATAAGAACAATTCTGAGAAAGCACCAATCGACATGGTCATAGGCCTTCTCAAGGTCCATTTTGAGCAGACAAGCTTTCTTTTTCCGATACTTGATGGAATGAATGATCTCTTGCGTGATGCCAATAACATCCAAGATTTTCCTATCATGTAAAAATCCAAACTATTCTACAGAGATGAATTTGGACAGCCCTGATTTTATACACACAACAATGATCTTTGAAATAAGCTTATAGATTAAGTTACATAATGCAATAGGTATGTAATCTCCAAAAGTGAGAGGCTTATTTCTTTTTGGAATCAGAGTCAAGAATGTAGAATTCAATGCACCCGAGATAAAGCCATTGATTCTGGAAAATTCAACCATATCCAGGATCTCATCCCCCATAATGTCAAAAAAATGCAAGAACAACTCCACAGTCCAGCCATCAGGCCCCAGACTTTTCTCTTTTGCAAAGAGTTTCAAAGTGTCTTCTACTTCCTTTAAAGTAACAACTTGCTCAAGGTCCACTACCTCCTGATTATTAAAAACACAGGGTATAATCTAGCAATCTCCAGTTGCTTCATAAGATCACAGACCCCCGGATCAGAGTAAATATTAGCAAAAAAATATTTTGCTGCATCCTGCAGAGGATCATGCCCAGTAATATAATTTCCAGCTTCATCCTCCATATCCCATATGGCATTGGAGTTCCGTCTATGAGAAGCAAAGACATTAAAATACTTGGTGTTTTTATCCCCCAATTCCAACCATAAAGCATGACTTTTAAGTCTCCAGTCGGCTTCTTCCTGTTTCAGTATAGCATCCTTCTTTTCTTCAAGGGATTTTTTTAATGCTTGATCATCCATATCCTCCATGTAGACAAATTTTCGAAAATATAATTCTTGTAACCTGAGTTCTAGATATCTGTATTCTTAAAGGTCCAACTGCTTTCTCTCTTTAATCCATTTTGTAACCATATCTTTCAGTTTCCTTAGCTTGAAAATACGAAGATCCATCGGGTTCAGGTCACTACCTTGGGAAAAACTCAACCAGAACACTCTGACTGCCTCACTGAAATTTTCATTATGTAACCATGAAGAATTGAATTTAAAAGGAAACTTCCTCATAGAGTTAGTGTCATCACTTTGGAAAAAAACAGGCCAGTGATCCGAGAAGATAGACTCCCCTATCCATGATCTATGCGAGGAAAAAAATTTAGCAGAGATCGGCTAGCCAGAAAACGATCAATCCTTTTATGAATATTGTCATATCCCGCTCTGCCATTAGTCCATGTAGGAAGGAGAGTAGCCGGGGAGATGTCAACCAGGTCAAAATTAACCAACATATCAGTGAAATATTTAGCAAGGTCATCCTTACGGGCTAGAGGACCCCACACTTCAGCAGAACTTAAGGAAAAGTTCAAATCGCCTGCGATGATAAGATTGTCCAAATTAAGGAGATCAGAACACATCAGAGAGTCCCAAAAAACAACTCTATCAGAATAAGGCCCATAGCAATTTAACACAACAAATTTGAAATTTTGAACCAGACTTCGACCAGTCATCAAGATTCCCCAATTTGTCTTAAAAGTATTAAAATGAAAGAGACGAGGCTTCCACCCAACAATGAGGCCTCCAGACCTACTAGAAGCACTCATAGCAGAAAAATCCCAAACCGGTAAAATGTTTGCAAGCTTCAAAATAGCAGAGGAGTCATCACACATGGTCTCCTGCAAGAGAATAATCTCTGGGCTAGTAGCATTGAACAGTTTAGATAAAGCCCTACCCCAGGTAGCTTTACCTAAAACCCTAACATTAAGGGACAAAATCAACATTAATCAATAACGATAGAGGGATGCACTGCTCTAAGTGCCCTAGAATTAGGAGACCCATCAACAGAAGGGAAAGCATCGTCAATTTTGACAGACAAGGGAATGAAAAAATCACCAATAGTATCCATAGACTTCCTAAGACCCACCTTTTTAGACTTCCGGACAGTAACATTTTGAAAGTGAATACAGTCAGAGGGTTTGACATCAGAATTTTCAGGAGGCTTTTTTGAATACACAGATAAAGGAGGAAGATCAGAGATCTCAGGACAAGGATTATAACCACTTTCAGCTAGAACAGCCTTATCCTCAAAGGAAAGGGCTCTAGCCACATTCATCTGGAAAGTGGGTGCATACTTAGGGTTAGGGTTATCCACCCGAGAAACTTCAAATTCAGGGTTTAATGAAGAAGAAGGCAATCTACCAGCAACGAAAAAAGGGGCATTCACCGCATTTAGATTGAGAGACAGTTCTCCACTGGATAACCGATGATCTAGGTCCTTCTCCACATTGACATAAAATTTTAATTCATCCTTAGAAATATTTTTATATGGAGTTTCGTCAGGAGTGGACTTACCCGAAATATTTTGAATGGGAGAAGAAGTGCTCGAAATAGGGCTCGCAAGGACCTATGTAGCCGCCAACCCCTGACCAGAATCATGGCCAAAGTTTTTCAGGAATGGACATTGGCAATGATGTATCCTATCGTCCGGCAATTGAAGCAATGGAAATGGATTTTGAAGTAGTCCAAGCGCTGACAAAAATCCCTAGAACCCCATTCGATAGCAATCTCAGCTGGCAGCCCAAGGCTCATATCAAATTCAACCATTAGTTTTGAAACTCTGCGATCAAAACCAAATAAAGTTTTATTGTCCAACTGAATGAACTTGCCAACCGAATGAGCCAACCCTATGAAATTTTTTTCAGTCCTGAGTTCAATAGGGAAATCGGGCAACAACATCCATAAGTGATGAAACCTCTGTTTTTCACGAATTGGGTCGAAAGCCACATGCCATTTCTTTAGACATAACGAACCCTCCTTGAAGAGCCATGACCGCTGGAGTATTACATCCACATGTTCACTCGAAGGGAAAACAAAGAGAATCCACTGATTAACCAGTAGGTTAACTCTCGGGGCCAACCCCACTAGGGGTGTCCAATGGAGGTTTACCCAAGCTAGAATCTCCTCACGACTACCAGAGGTGAATTCCATACGACCCACAACTGCTCTATTGGCCAACATTTATACTCGTTCAAGATTAAAAATGGGATTAATAACAAAATGCTCCTGCCCATCGCGAGCCTTGACAGATTTTGCATACCGACGAGCCCGAGCCCTAGCCCCAAAAAAATTAGGGTTAATGCAGTTAGAACGAGAACAACCTGGATCAGTTCAAGCAAGAGAAGGAATGTCGGCAGAAGAAAAGGAAGGGCGAGTTGCCTTAGGCGAGGAGAAAAGGACAGGATCCATCAACAAACACGCGGATTCCACTACAGAATGAAGACAAGACCTGGGATAGGCCACCTGTTAGGAAAAAAGGTAAAAAAAAACCCAAAAGTGATGAGTAGATAGGGTTAAAACACAAAAACTTAATAAAACCACACAAACCCTAAGTCAAAAAGTGAAAAAGACACCACCAAAGAATAAAAAAAAATGCAGGAAAAAACCCAGATCCGGAGCTGCAGCAATAAATCACATTCCCACTTTTTTAAAACCTTGGTTGGCACTTCAGTTTGTCGATAAAGCTAACTAGACTCCAAGTTACTGTAGCTCACAGATCTATCCTAAAACGCCGAAAAAGCATGACTAAAAACCCCAAAAGCCTTCACCAAAAACCCCCATAACCTCGCCATCTTCGATCTCCTGCTTCAAGTTCGACCAAAGAAGAACACAATTTATACATAAACATGTAATTATTAAATATTTATTTTCTATACATTAATAGCTGAAAAACTAAATTATTAAATTTTTTGTTTTTTCAAGCAAAACTTGTTATTTAGTAGGAATCAAAAATTACATCTGCATTAGACATAGCAGTATAAACAACTACATATCCTATCATCCATACTACCATATATTTCAAATCCATTCAAGAGAGATAAAAAACCGAGCCTTGCTATTCTAAATGATTATCCACAAACTTTTGGTTTATATGTATATATAATATTTTATTTTTAAAATATTTTATAACATTGTATAACTAATTAAGGTCAATTAAATATAGTTGGGATATAGTTTGGATGGTTGAGAAAAATAATTATATAAACAATCAGTTTAAAAAATAAACTAATTACTATATTATTTAAATATATTTATATTCTTTAAAATTAAAAATAAATTAAAATTTTCTTATTAACTTAACTTATTATTTAAACAAAATCACTACTGAAAATCGCCATAGTGAAAAATTCAAGCTATTTTGCTCTAAACTCTCAACCATAAAAGCGTTGGTATCATGCAAATGTTGTTGTTGTTATCATCTAGAAATTGAAGGAAAGATTTGCACGGATCGGGTGCAAAACTGATTTAATAGGAAAACAAAATATCGGTTACCATGGTTCATTTACGTATTAGAAAAATATACAACCATTAAAATATCCATGCATTTTTATTTATTTACACAAGTGGAGCACCGAGACCGGCTTCAGTGAAAGTGTAAAATAAATTTTTTATTTTCAGATAAATAAATGAATATATTAAAAAGTATAAAGAACTTTACCATTGTTATTCGATATCTATTGTATAATACAGCATATTTTTAGATTAAATATACAAAATTTAAAAAGCATCGTATATATATTTCTTTATTAGATATCTTAAGCATAATTATAATGAAATAAAATACAAAGTTTTAGTGTCCATCCATTTACACAAATAAGCTATCATTATTCTTAACCCCATTTTTATATTCAATAATGTATTATGCTTACTGAAAATTCTTGATAAATAGACAGAGGTGACCTGGGTCTTAATCTGAAAAAGACAAACAATCCATTCATAAATCTAGAAAGCTTGGACAAGTCAAGCTCAGCAGAATCATAAAAGCACAAAGTTTTGTTAAAATAAAATATTTATAATGAAATAAAATTTTAATAACGTCGTCTGTAATCCAGTTACACAAAAAATCCCAATCCAAAATTCAAAAATATAAAAATAGTGTTTCTTTTCGTTACGAATTCAGTGGCTCTCTTGCCTTGTTGCATACGCGGGTGATCCGCCATTGATCAACGTGGCCTGTAACGCCTGCAAGGCAATTAAAATGCTAGCACCCCTACCTTATTCTGAAATAAATACACCTATCGGTATAATAAATACAATGGGACTGGGTGCATAATGTTTAGCATTGAATATAAGTCAGTACAAGTGGTCTACAAATGGAGGAACACGTTAACTTGTTAGATTCGTCCACTCAATATGGCGGTAGGTGTACCAGTGATATCGCAGCTAAAGTGGTGTACACATCGAGGCACTCTAACCTGACAATCAACGGCAGAATTACCTTTACAGCTATGTACTCTGCTCCACTATTCTCCACATATAAAGAAAATGTACCGCAATGCATAAGAGGGCGAGCCTTATTAAACAGACACACTCGCCTTTAAAGCTAGTCTGTCTGGTGTCAGAGGCATAGCGTTCAAATTTGAACCCTTCTCGGCCCTTCCAAAGGGTTCTAGCCCTTCCTAGAAGTGTAAAGTTAAAATTGCCCTTCAAAAAAAATTTAAAATCTGAATTTTACCCTTCCAATAGTAAGGACATAATTTATATCAACATTTCAAAAGAAGGGCAACATTTGAAATTACCCATCCATATAAATTTCAATTTCTATGTTGAAATTCCTATGCTATAAAATTCGACTCGTCATTCAAAATATTGGAAATATCATAAATTATAATCATTCACTCACTCATGTCATGCACTCACTGCTTAGCTTTGCAAGGTGACGAGTGATGACTGACAACTACGAGGTACTAGCCACTGGGATTTGACTCTGAATCCCGAGCCACTTCGGGCTGAGATCTAAGGCGTGACAATGTGTCAATGACTATGGTTGTAACAATAGAGAACCACTACAAGGCCCAAAACAAGGCCGAAACATTGTTCCTACTACCTATGTGAACCTGGCTACCAATATCCACTTGTTTTTCATCAAAATTAAATTCAAATTGCTGCTTTGATGAGTCCTCTTCTACAAGACTTCATTTATTGCATTAATGTCACAAACTCATGACAACTCTAAACAACACTCAATGATATGCAACTACAAATAATGGCATGCAACTAGAACCACAAACCAAGCAAAGGTTGATTTATGCATTGATATAGAGAGGTGGCACTAGGCACACAATATGGAGAAACAATGAGTTAGAAAAAACATTTGGACCAAAGTACCACAATGGTTATTAATAAAATTTAAAAAAACAATTTTTGGCTCAGGAATTGTCTTCAATTTGATGGGTGGCATGATCACGAACATGTAATCTCCATCCGTCCTTCCAAACATATATGGTTTCTCACCACGCTTCTCTTCGACACTCGCCACCAAAATACATATAAAAATAACATGTCTTTACATCCTCTTCCATTTAAATCCTCATCGCATAGTCATAAATAAGGATTATTATGCATGCACATCCTCACCTTATAATATCAATTGGGTCAAGGCGCAGAGACAACCATAAATTATCAAATGTGTCAAGACGCAAAGAGTAAGAGACAACTATAAGTCAGTCTTATATTAAATTTACCATATAAGTCTTTAATTGACACTATCATCTGAGATTGGACACGTTGGATTGTTGTGATCTTCTTGTCACTCCTTACCAATGTGATTGTAAGGCTTATTTGATGGTGAAGTCCATAATTTTAAGTCTTCTTCCTCATTCTCATGCCTTTTGGTAAGACAATAAGGAGGGCAGTGGCCCGCATCAGCATGGAAAACAGTTTCGACAGAGGTAGATACATTAATTCTTTCATTAAATAACTTAAATTTCATGCCAATGACTATGAATTCACCGAATCATGGATTGGTAAAAAACACATGAAATTTTAGAGCCTCGAGCTCTTAATTACTCATGTATCTAGAATTTTCGCAAATCGAGCCATTAACAAACTTCTTTTGTTGTTCTGGTTCAATTTAAAAGTTAGATTGTCGAGACTCACACATGCAGTGAGTCGCAAGGCTCCAGTTGACTTAGGCTTGATTCCATTTCCCCTCAATCCCATACCTGTATGTTGTTGCAACAAGTGTTGAACAACAAAATTTGATGCCCATGCTAACTTGCTTGGTATGGAGGATTTTTTTTAATATTTTTTTGAGCTACGTATTATTTTTTCTTAGGCGCCTAATGTCCATCATTCTTACACCTCTCAAGATTGGATGATTTCCCTCTCTCCGGTTTGAATTAAGGTTTTGGTTGGTTTTATATGTATATTTTGGTTGTAGGTTTATTATAGCCTCGTTTTGCTTAGTGGCTTCTTTTTGTACATAGTTAACAGTAAGTAATTTTCTCATGGTCCTAGTTTTATTTTAAGACTATATCTAGTTACAACGTCTTGCACTATGCATAAGATCATGCAGATGCCCCAATATGGTTATTGCATAGTCTAAGTAGTTTTCTGTATAATAAAGTGTGGTCTAACCCAGAAAAATACAACAAAATAGTTATTTTAATGAACTGTAAAATGAATGTTACATATATGTCAAATTAATGTGTTCAAATTCAGTTTTATTGAAAAGATACCATTTTATCACGTAGATATTAAGGAGTGCTCAATTGTTTAAGATTATAAAAAATTGGATGAGCAATATTTGTTTTTTGCATTTTTGGGGGAGAAGGGTTTAGTTAATTTATACTTGTCAATTGAAGTACAATTATTTAAATTGCCCTTCATCTTTGAAGGGCTCCAAGAACAAATGCCCTTCCAATAAAAATGAATACCCATCCTTCAAATTTGATCACTGATGTCGCATACATCTATAACATGGCGAGCCCATGGCATCCATGGAGAGGCCCTTCGGCTGCAGTTATAGGATCCGGTGACCGGAAACTCGAGTGCGTTGGAAACTTCCCACCACACGTCAGGTTGTCCCCTCATGCTGTGTTGCTATCAGTTCGTGTTTAATGCAACCTTGCGTGAGCGGGCAAATTTGAATTCGAGCAAATTTGAATCTAGCTACAAATGTGAAATTGTGAGTGATTCAAGCTACAAAGCCGGAGCCTGAACAACGTGAGGCTCAGAAAAATCTTCAATGCCTTCGACAGTGATGGCGATAGGCGGATGATAGATCTCTGTCGACGAGCTCAGCCATTCCCTTCAGAGGTTCGGCTTGCCCATCGATGGAATTGTTTTCTGCCACGATTTTAATTACTTTACTGCCTAGCACTTAGTATTCACCGTGATTTTTTTTGTATTTGTGAACCACACCAAGCACAACATGACATAGTTGACATTGCAGGCACCTCTAAAGTTGAGGGAGTTGATAATCACGGCTCCTTTTTTGAAGTTTCCTGGAGAAGATTGCCGTGACACGATTTTATAAGGTGCTTCTTTGTCAATCATCGTTGTGCAATACAGGTTGTTAATTTTCAAGGATTACTTACTTAACCTGTGCTTGCTTGTACAGATTAACCGAGATTGCCAGGAATTAGAGCCTTCCGTTGGAGAGGAATTGGTTTCGTAGCTCTAATTCCTGGAGAAAGATGCAAATTTTATGGTATAATAATAGCTTATTCTAATCAATCCAACTCCACATTTTTGGACCAAATTGAAAACCCGGCTGTTATGAACAAAACAATTTTAGTTTCACGTGTAATTCACCGGATTAACGTTCTTACGCAACAACGAGAGTTCTTTGTTTTTTTTATTGTTTTGTTAGGCAACAACGAGAGTCAAATGGTAAACACGGGAAGTTCCATGCAAACGAGAATCAATGTCACAAAACGAGAATCCTTACTTTGTGTTGTAGATGTATCAAAGCAAATTAAAAATGCTTATATGGGATCTAACATTATTGAAATGAATAGGCAACTATATGATTTTGTTTTATATATATATATATTAGTCTTAAGTAGCCATATGATCATTCCAGTATAACGATACTTATAGCACAAAGTATCTTTATTGCATCATCATTAGGTGTGCGTGGAGCACTCTTCCCATTAGAGATTTAATCTGTGAATATAGAGTAAGGATTTTATGATATTTAGTTCTTAATTCTTTAATTTATGGTTTCATCTTCTCAATTGTATAATATTATTTTATATAGTTAATGATATTAACTTAATATATAATAAGTGATTTTAATAATTTTTATTTTAAAGAAATGATTTTTTAAATAAGTAAAATGTTTTTTTTTTGTTTTTTAATAAATAAAAAAAAATTATATATATATATATATATATATAATTAAAATTATTGAGGAAGGTTCAATTCTTGTAAGTGACATGATGTTCTTGTTGAACCTCTATGTATTGACTAGCTTTAGGAAGGTGATTTTTCCACTGAAAAAAAAAATTATTGATTTAATTCATATTAACTTTGATTCAATTAAAAAAATTATATTAAGAAATTAAATTCACTTTATTTATAAACAAAGTGTTTTGATATGTGGTTATACTTTTAAGATCAACAAAATTATTTTCCAAGTATGGTAGAATAAACTATACCATAATTAGTAAGAAGGTTATAGGTAGAATAAACTACACCATAATTAATATCTGCAGTGTGATATTTTTTGTGATGCTAAAGGAGTCTATTTAACCTAGTGAAAGAGGTCAAGGTGAGTTTAAAAGGGTGTATCTCTATTGGATTATCAAGTCTCAATACCCCATCTTGACTATTTGAGGGATAATAACTCAAATGATGAGGTAAGTTTTGCACTCTTCCCAACATGGTTCAAGTCCCCAATGAGACATTAGCCCATTTGATAAGGCCAGAAAAAAACTAATCCCTTGATTAATGTCACCCCTTACAAAATGTGGTGGACTCTATCAAGATAATCCCTTTAAATCCAAAAATTGGAAACATGTTGAACTTCCCTAATTAATGCCACTATTTACCCAAAATAATAAGTAAAACAAACTCCATATAATTAATATCATGTGTTGACCCCCAAAAATGAAAATACCCAAAATAATAAGTAAAACAAACTCCATATAATTAATATCATGTGTTGACCCCCAAAAATGAAAATATGAACTCCTCCTTTTGACTCTAGTGCACGATGGTATAGACTTCTTGTTGGGAAAATATACGTTGTTATGCACTTTTATCTTAGTATTATATGTTATGAATGTTTAATATGTATGTAAGAGCTTGATTTTTCTTACTCCCTTTATCATGAGCATTATCACCATTGTACATCACTTTAAGTAGCATTATCCCCATTTATCTAATCTCCATCATCATATGACCTCACTATTGTAACTAAAATTCAACCTAAAAGCCAAGTTTGACCATGAAAGTTTGTTCATGGATTTTGACCAAACATCCACAAATGCATTGCACTTTTCCCTAAAAATCTATCATGTGGTCCTAAAATAGAAAAATGCTTATTCATCAATATTTTTCTTCTTCCAAAAAGATGTGGTGGATGAAAGTGGACATTACCAATATGTTTCTATTAAACATAGACTTCAATGGGTTTCCAATACCTATCACTATCCTATTAATTCCTCATTGAAAACATATTATCCACATTGGATCTAATTCTAAGAGATGTCCACATCGTTTCCTATAAATAAATCCCTCATGGTCTTGATCACTCATTGCTCAACACAATTGAGGTTATGCTATTGGATTTCTTTCTTTTCAATATTAATACAAACAAGTGCATTCTTTATTGTATGTTTTGTTTGTTATGTTTTAATCCATATTTTTTATTTTTACATAGCATAAAATAGTGTAGAATGCGGTTATTTTCTTTGGCTTTTGTTTTTACTATATAATCTAGTCCTCTAGCAAGACAATCCTTGAGTAAGTGCATTTTGACATGAGTTGGTGACAAAACACCAACATGGATGTATGTGTCTATTTTAGAATACGTCCATAATAATGGGATGATAAGGTTTATGAAATAAATAATGTTCATAATGGTTACCCTCTTTCTACTATTCAATATACCTATAATGAGCCTTCACAATGTGCCTCTTGTGATATCTTGTAGGGATTAACAATATCAAATCTAGACTGCTTTGGACCTTATTTTACCCCTAGGTGGATCTTGGTCTGCCAAAAAGAGCCAACACTTAGCCTCTTTATCTCTATATATATTGTTTTTGCAATTAACAAAATGGCCAATTATGAGATAACACACATGTACAATATATAATAATATATTGACTAATGAATTGAATGAATTATTTACAATAACATTTATGGTGATAGATTTTTGGAATCAGGCAAATGCTTCAATTGCTCGGAAGAACAGATGGAATCAGGAAAATGCTTCAGGGGATCCAGAGTTCTTCCGAGCAATTGAAGCATTTGCCTGATTCCATTAGAGAGTTGACTGGGTTGGAAATGTTCAGTATTGTTGGTACAGGTCTAGAATTCTTACCACCTTGTATAATAGCGTTGAACAATCTTAAATCATTAAATGTAAACGGTGGTTCGTTCAGAGAATTTCCATTCCAAAGCCTTGGAGGAGAAAGCGAAACAATAACAAATTCAACAAGCGTAAGAGTGTTGAGTAGAACGGACGCTTCGATTGAGTGCAGGCGTGGCCTTCAAAGTTTGACCCTGAAGTTCATAAAGATATCGACGATAGCATTTTGTAAAGGTGTTTTCCCAAACCTTCAAAATCTTAACATCAACTGGTCTGATATAGTGGATATTGGAACATTTCCATATTCACTCAGGGAACTAGACTTGTATAGGTGTCCTAATTTGAAAAAAATTGAAGGGATTTGTGGTCTTGAAAACCTTCAAACGCTTGAAATTAAAGATTGGGAGTGGAGGAGCTTTCTGGTAATGCAACGTTGAAATCTTTGGAGAAATTGAAATTTTTGCATTGTGAGAAGTTGAAGGGAAAACTGGGGCTGCAGCAGCTCACAAAACTTCGAGTGCTACAGGTGTCAGTGTGCGCTGCCTTAGAAGAACTTCAAGGGATTGAACATTTGATGTCATTGGGGATGCTTTATGTTTATAGGTGTCCCAGTCTGCAATGGGATGAGGGAGTACTCGAGCATCTGCGCCAACGAGAGGAGGAAGGCATCCTAGAGATACATATTGGGCACGAAAACATCATAGTAGAATACTATGATTCAATATCAAAAAATATCATAGTAAGATTTGATTTCGAAGTAAAGATTTGATCCGGTGTAGATTCTGGTAATTTTGATCTATATCTTCTTGGATATTTCATTAAAAAATTCATTATCATAACAGATTCTTTAAATTTGTCGATATTAAGACTTGTTTTATGCAATTACGAATCTATACTAGTAAGATTAGATATGTTGAAGATTATTTTCTCCCTGATGTGTATTTTCTTTTGTATATTTCATGGTATAGTTTTCCATAATGACAGAGTATTTGAATATCTCTGTCTATATCAAGACTTTTGATTTGTTTTATGTAATTAGAACAAGTCTATACTATATTGTGTAATTACTGAATGTTCAATAAATTGTTATATTATCATTGTACGATTATTCAATATTGTAGGGAGGTAATGTTTTCTTATGTAGAAGCTAATGTGCGTATAAATACTTCCAGGTCATAAATAATCTCAAAAGTATTTGAAACAATGCCAAACCAATATCAAGAACGAAAGTGGTCCAAAACATGCATTCCATCATATTCCATCAATCAACCTTATTTCTCAATAGTAGATACTCAAAAATACTAAAAATTTGAATGGGGTTCCCTCTTTTTTCTCCTCGTTCCTCTTCGTGGACACAATACACCAAATGGAGCATAGACTCGTGTTTTATATTGGCTTTATTCCCAACCCTAACGTGTCATCGACGAGTGCTATCGAAAACCTTCTCAATCATCAAGTGAAGTTTCGGTGCTACTTTCAACTTTGTCACCATCTTCATATAACCTCTCATCCCACAGTACCTGTATTGGTTGAGAACAGTTCAACAAATTATCAGATTCTATTTGAATTACATCTAGAACATGAATAACTTCAAGCCTAAGGCTCTTTGATTTTCCATTGTTTCTACAGCCAATGTAGAACCTCAATGAGAGGAAACACAAATTAGTACCACAGGAAAGGTTAAAAACCATTATAGATTGTCCTTCAAACCAATTACAGACATCTATCCAGCCAACAAGCAGTAAATTATACCAGTACGAAGCTGAATTTCATCCACAATCATTTTTTCAGTCTAGGAATATAGAGTTTAAGGTAAAAATTACCTTAGGTGTCCATACCCTAAAGTTAATGTATGCAAGGTAAGCGATTGTATCAAAACTCAAATCTGTGCAACACAAACGTAAGACACTGTGTTGGAATAGGTGGATAGGTGGACAACCACATAAACCTAATAATATGAACTTGTAGGGTCAATCTTGATTTGTTACCATGCATCAATGTGCATGAACTGCTAAAACTTGTGTTAGAAATGACAGTAGCTTTTAGATCTCATCTTGAAGTTGATTCCATTGATCTGATTGTATTTAGATCATGTCAAGGGATGATATTTCCATTTAATATAATGTTAAGAACCCAAGATTGGTTAAGAGTTTCTACATCCACACACATTTAATGGCTCCCTTTTTTTTCCTATTTCTTCATTAACCCAAGTTGGTGATCCCTCTCTCCCCTCACTCTAAGTACCGACAATGATGGTCACTCTATGCACATTTGGTAGTAATTTTTTAATCCCATTTCTTCAGCAACCCAAGTTAGTGATCTATCTCTCCTCACTCTAAGTACTGAATGCTCAGTCTCTCCTCACTCATTAATTGACTAACTGACATGAGAGGATAAAACCTATGAATTTTTATTGGGAATGTGGCTTTTCAATAAGAAACCTACGAATGTCAATGATCTCAATGATAACCTATACTATAGGAATGTCGTTCATCTTTATTCGGCCTCGGATGTCAGAAGAAATGGATATACAAGACCATGGCATAACTACATCATCATTTGCTTTCCAGTGCATGGATCCATCCCCTTTGTGCATCTCTCTCCTAATGCAGTTCCCACTCTTAGAGATTAGGGTTTTTAGGCTTTAGCATAGATCCATATTCTACTTTCTGTATCTTTCTTTTTATCGGAGACGGTTTAGTGCTCCGACTTTGTATTGACATCATTGCATTCAGCAATCCCATTCACCTACTTTTGTTGTCATTTTGTGAACATTAATAAAATTATCTTATCTTATCTACAGAATAGTATCCACATTAAGCCCCCATATTATGGATAGAAGCACTGGACCTGTTGTGGGCCAGTAGTACCTCTCACCTCACAACAGATCCCAGGTTAAGATGGATCTATGCTAGTTATTAACAATGTGCTTCTCAAATATTTACTTAGTGTTCATCCAAGAATTTGGCAACTACAATACACATCTCTTAAATGACATTTAAAAGGAATAAAAAATCAATAGATCGGCCAAAGCTCTTTCATATGCACAAATTAAAAACAATTATTCGCACTTTAAATATCACAATCAAACAATATTTGGCATTGCATCTCTACGGCCTTATGTGTTCCACATTGCCAACATAGCGCCTGAAACACAACCAGAAATAAATCCTCTAAAACCCTCTCATAACAAAGGATATGTTCAATAAGTTTCCCCCCTTGAGGAACCTGCCATTAATGGAAATTTCATACTTAGAGACCAACTAAGGTAACTGCACTGTTCAATATGTTCAATGGATATCAGACAAAAATAATTAAAGAGCTCTTTCTTATCAGTTATTGTCATACAAAGAAAGTGGAAGAAGGAACTATATTCTTGCGTATTTCAGTAAAAGCAAGCATTAACAAAGAAAGATGCATTGGCAAACTACTCGGAACTGCAAGAGTGGTACTACACGTCCTTAGCTATGAATGAAATCTAAGAAGAGATTCCCTACACTTGGAAAAAAGGGCCTTGCAATACATAGTTCCTAATTTGAATAGTGTTTCTCTGAGAGCTGTATAAGTAGGCTTAATTGTCTCATCAGTAATCCTTATCTACAACTTTAACTAAAAACAAAAATGCCTAGCAAATACATATGAAATTTGCTTTAGACTATACAAAGCAATATGGGCATTAACAAACATTGGAGAGGAAAACACTTGAAACGTACTTGGGATAAAATAAGGGATCCAAGGAACAAAGGAAAACCCATGGGAATGATGATACTAATGCAATTAATGAATTCCATGGAAATGGTAGTGACAAGAAACATAGCTTAAGCTAGATTGCATGGAAACTTCGACACATCAATCAAGAAGTTGTGAAACCTAAATTCTGGCGATCTATTGGGAATGAGGGAACATTTTGGGGTATTTAGACAAAATTAAGTGTAAGGGATGTCTGCAAGATTTTCCTGAGACGAAGGCTAACCATGCTGCATCCTGTAAAGCATCTAGGAGGGAACCAATATAAAAACCTTGTAGGAATAAATTCAAATATAGTAAACTTATTTGGTCCTTCTTGGGCCTTTCACTTTCATTGTCCATCCCATGTTCAGTAGAAAGTTGAGGAATGGCAGCGTTGTGGGGTGTCACATACACAAAATTTCGTAAAATAAAAAAGTTTTAAGTGTTTAATCGTCATTCAATGCTATGCAGAAGATAAAATGTATGTACGACATCTATACTATCACAAGCCACCTAACTATCAATATAGAACTCTTATAAATATTTTATTCTCATACCATAACTTAATAATGTTCCACCATAACCAATTCCTTCTATTAGCGTAAAGATTCATAAGTAAAAAGAACAATATAATGAAATACACCAACTCATAATGTCAACCAACTACCCATTAAAGTATACATAAACATTTCTTCTATCTCTACTCTGATAAGCTTACGAAAAAAAAAAATCAACACCTTTGGATTGGTACAATGTTAAACAATAATTACTTCTATTTTATTTTACATACAAAGTAGATTTCTTCGAATAAGTGAGTAAATCCAATGTCTTATTTAACATATATGTATTAGCTATAATTAAATAATACTAATTATACCTAGATTATCTTCACCAACACCTATACTTGCATAATAATTTAAATCCACAAACCATCATAGTTAATAACAACCAACACATTGATATTTAATTCAAAATTTACTTTTGAATCTCTTCATGAAGTTATTAATATATACGAAGTACATTTCATGGTCAATATAAAATTCACTAACTATTTTCTCATGCAAATCAAATATGTATAATCGATGAAAACATTAAACCATCATAATTTCTAGGACAATTAAACAGATACAACACATAAGAGAAAACCATCAAACACCACCACAAGCATCAAGGAGATATGCATACATAAAAGAAGAACATTTTAACGTGGTTCACCCACATCTTGGGCTACGTCCACAAAAGGTTGTGTTGTATTAATCTTTCAAAAGGTGGGTTACATTTTGCAACATGATTGTTGCTCAAGCGACTCTCATAGAGAGCGTCTATCAAGTCTTTCGACACCAAAACAATACTACCGCGGAAGTCTTATTCCAACTAAAAACCTAACTATAACTTTATATGTTACTCTCGGCCAAATTTTAACGCTCGACCAAGTCTCATGGTTCCATAACTAAAGCTCACGGTTCCCCCAACAAATCTCATGGTTCCATAAATAAAGCTCATGGTTCCACCAATAATGCTAATGGTTCCACGAAGAGTGCTCATGGTTCCACCAATAATGTTCATGGTTCCATAACTAGAGCTCATGGTTCCATAATAAGAGCTCATGGTTCCACGAATAGTGCTCATGGTTCTACCAACAATGCTCATGGTTCCACCAACCATGGTTCCCCTAACCATTCTCATGGTTCCATAAATAGTGCTCATGGTTCCACCAACAATGCCCATGGTTCCACGGACAGTGCTCATGGTTCCACGGACAGTGCTCATGGTTCCACCAACAATGCTCATGGTTCCATAATTAGAGCTCATGGTTCCACCAACAATGCTCATGGTTCCATAACTAGAGCTCTTGGTTCCATAAATAAATCTCATGGTTCCACGGACAGTGCTCATGGTTCCACCAACAATGTTTATGCTTCCATAACTAGAGATCATGGTTCCACCAATAATATTCATGGTTCCATAACTAGAACTCATGGTTCCACCAACAATGTTCATGGTTCCATAAATAGAGCTCATGGTTCTATGAACAGTGCTCATGGTTCCACCAACAATGCTCATGGTTCCACCAATAATGTTCATGGTTCCACCAACAATGCTCATGGTTCCATAACTAGAGCTCATGGTTTCCCCAACCATTCTCATGGTTCCATAAATATTGCTCATGGTTCCACCGTGAACGTTTTTGGTGGAACCATGAGCTCTATTTATGGAACCATGATAATTATTAGTGGAACATGAGCATTGGTGGTGGAACCATGAGCTCTATTTATGGAACCATGATCATTATTGGTGGAACCATGAGCATTGTTGGTGGATCCATGAGCTCTAGTTATGGATCCATGAACATTACTAGTGGAACCATGAGCTCTAGTTATGGAACCATGAGCATTGTTGGTGGAACCATGAGATATAGTTATGGAACCATGAACATTATTGGTGGAACCATGAGCATTTTTGGTGGAACCATGAGCTCTAGGTATGGAACCATGACCATTGTTGGTGGAACCATGAGCATTATTGGTGGAACCATGAGCTCTAGCTATGGAACCATGAGCGTTGGTGGTGGCAGCCTTCAAATTTGAACCCTTCCCGGCCCTTCCAAAGGGTTCTAGCCCTTCCTAGAAGTGTAAAGTTAAAATTGCCCTTCAAAAAAAATTTAAAATCTGAATTTTACCCTTCCAATACTAAGGACATAATTTATATCAACATTTCAAAAGAAGGGCAACATTTGAAATTACCCATCCATATAAATTTCAATTTCTATGTTGAAATTCCTATGCTATAAAATTCGACTCGTCATTCAAAATATTGGAAATATCATAAATTATAATCATTCACTCACTCATGTCATGCACTCATTGCTTAGCTTTGCAAGGTGACGAGTGATGACTGACAACTACGAGGTACTAGCCACTGGGATTTGACTCTGAATCCCGAGCCACTTCGGGCTGAGATCTAAGGCATGACAATGTGTCAATGACTATGGTTGTAACAATAGAGAACCACTACAAGGCCCAAAACAAGGCCGAAACATTGTTCCTACTACCTATGTGAACCTGGCTACCAATATCCACTTGTTTTTCATCAAAATTAAATTCAAATTGCTGCTTTGATGAGTCCTCTTCTACAAGAATTCATTTATTGCATTAATGTCACAAACTCATGACAACTCTAAACAACACTCAATGATATGCAACTACAAATAATGGCATGCAACTAGAACCACAAACCAAGCACAGGTTGATTTATGCATTGATATAGAGAGGTGGCACTAGGCACACAATATGGAGAAACAATGAGTTAGAAAAAACATTTGGACCAAAGTACCACAATGGTTATTAATAAAATTTAAAAAAACAATTTTTGGCTCAGGAATTGTCTTCAATTTGATGGGTGGCATGATCACGAACATGTAATCTCCATCCGTCCTTCCAAACATATATGGTTTCTCACCACGCTTCTCTTCGACACTCGCCACCAAAATACATATAAAAATAACATGTCTTTACATCCTCTTCCATTTAAATCCTCATCGCATAGTCATAAATAAGGATTATTATGCATGCACATCCTCACCTTATAATATCAATTGGGTCAAGGCGCAGAGACAACCATAAATTATCAAATGTGTCAAGACGCAAAGAGTAAGAGACAACTATAAGTCAGTCTTATATTAAATTTACCATATAAGTCTTTAATTGACACTATCATCTGAGATTTGACACGTTGGATTGTTGTGATCTTCTTGTCACTCCTTACCAATGTGATTGTAAGGCTTATTTGATGGTGAAGTCCATAATTTTAAGTCTTCTTCCTCATTCTCATGCCTTTTGGTAAGACAATAAGGAGGGCAGTGGCCCGCATCAGCATGGAAAACAGTTTCGACGGAGGTAGATACATTAATTCTTTCATTAAATAACTTAAATTTCATGCCAATGACTATGAATTCACTGAATCATGGATTGGTAAAAAACACATGAAATTTTAGAGCCTCGAGCTCTTAATTACTCATGTATCTAGAATTTTCGCAAATCGAGCCATTAACAAACTTCTTTTGTTGTTCTGGTTCAATTTAAAAGTTAGATTGTCGAGACTCACACATGCAGTGAGTCGCAAGGCTCCAGTTGACTTAGGCTTGATTCCATTTCCCCTCAATCCCATACCTGTATGTTGTTGCAACAAGTGTTGAACAACAAAATTTGATGCCCAGGCCCCTATGATGCTAACGTTGCTAACTTGCTTGGTATGGAGGATTTTTTTTAATATTTTTTTGAGCTACGTATTATTTTTTCTTAGGAGCCTAATGTCCATCATTCTTACACCTCTCAAGATTGGATGATTTCCCTCTCTCCGGTTTGAATTAAGGTTTTGGTTGGTTTTATATGTATATTTTGGTTGTAGGTTTATTATAGCCTCGTTTTGCTTAGTGGCTTCTTTTTGTACATAGTTAACAGTAAGTAATTTTCTCATGGTCCTAGTTTTATTTTAAGACTATATCTAGTTACAACGTCTTGCACTATGCATAAGATCATGCAGATGCCCCAATATGGTTATTGCATAGTCTAAGTAGTTTTCTGTATAATAAAGTGTGGTCTAACCCAGAAAAATACAACAAAATAGTTATTTTAATGAACTGTAAAATGAATGTTACATATATGTCAAATTAATGTGTTCAAATTCAGTTTTATTGAAAAGATACCATTTTATCACGTAGATATTAAGGAGTGCTCAATTGTTTAAGATTGTAAAAAATTGGATGAGCAATATTTGTTTTTTGCATTTTTGGGGGGGAAGGGTTTAGTTAATTTATACTTGTCAATTGAAGTACAATTATTTAAATTGCCCTTCATCTTTGAAGGGCTCCAAGAACAAATGCCCTTCCAATAAAAATGAATACCCACCCTTCAAATTTGATCACTGGGTGGTGGAACCGTGAACGTTGTTGGTGGAACCATGAGAGTTGTTGGCGGAACCATGAGCATTGTTGGTGGAACCATGAGCTCTATTTATGGAACCATGATTATTATTGGTGGAACCATGAGCATAGTTGGTGGAACCATGAGCTCTAGTTATGGAACCATGAACATTATTGGTGGAACCATGAGCTCTAGTTATGGAACTGTGAACATTGTTGGTGGAACCATGAGCTATAGTTATGGAAACATGAACATTATTGGTGAAACCATGAACATTATTGGTGGAACCATGAGCATTGTTGGTGGAACCATGAGCTCTAGTTATGGAACCATGGGCATTGTTGGTGGAACCATGAGCATTGTTGGTGGAACCATGAGCTCTAGCTATGGAACCATGAGCGTTGTTAGTGGAACCGTGAGCGTTGTTGGTGGAACCGTGAGCATTGTTGGTGGAACCGTGAGCATTGTTGGTGGAACCATGAGCTCTATTTATGGAACCATGATCATTATTGCTGGAACATGAGCATTGATGGTGGAACCATGAGCTATATTTATGGAACCATGATCATTATTGGTGGAACCATGAGCATTGTTGGTGGAACCAAGAGCTCTAGTTATGGAACCATGAGCATTGTTGGTGGAACCATGAGCATTATTGGTGGAACCATGAGCTCTAGCTATGGAACCATGAGCGTTGTTGGTGGAACCGTGAGCGTTGTCAGTGGAACCATGAGAGTTTTTGGCGGAACCATGAGCATTATTGGTGGAACCATGAGCTCTAGCTATGGAACCATGAGCGTTGTTGGTGGAACTGTGAGCGTTGTTGGCGGAACCATGAGCATTGTTGGTGGAACCACGAGCTCTAGTTATGGAACCATGAGCATTGTTGGTGGAACCATGAGCATTATTGGTGGAACCATGAGCTCTAGCTATGGAACCATGAGCATTGTTGGTGGAACCGTGAGCGTTGTCGGTGGAACCATGAGAGTTGTTGGCGGAACCATGAGCATTATTGGTGGAACCATGAGCTCTAGATATGGAACCATGAGCGTTGTTGGTGGAACTGTGAGCGTTGTTGGCGGAACCATGAGCATTGTTGGTGGAACCACGAGCTCTAGTTATGGAACCATGAGCATTGTTGGTGGAACCATGAGCATTATTGGTGGAACCATGATCTCTATCTATGGAACCTTGAGCATTGTTGGTGGAACTGTGAGCGTTGTCGGTGGAACCATGAGAGTTGTTGGCAGAACCATGAGCATTATTGGTGGAACCATGAGCTCTAGCTATGGAACCATGAGCATTGTTGGTGGAACTGTGAGCATTGTTGGCGGAACCATGAGCATTGTTGGTGGAACCATGAGCTCTATTTATGGAACCATGATCATTATTGCTGGAACATGAGCATTGGTGGTGGAACCATGAGCTCTATTTATGGAACCATGATCATTATTGGTGGAACCATGAGCATTGTTGGTGGAACCATGAGCTCTAGTAATGGAACCATGAGCTCCAGTAATGCAACCATGAGCATTATTGGTGGAACCATGAGCTCTAGCTATGGAACCATGAGCATTGTTGGTGGAACCACGAACGTTGTTGGCGGAACCATGAGCATTGTTGGTGGAACCATGAGCTCTATTTGTGAAACCATGGTCATTGCTGGTGGAACCATGAACACTGTCCATGGAACCATGAGCTCTAGTTATGGAACCATGAGCATTGTTGGTGGATTTTATTTTCTCATGACCATCACAACATAGTTCCAACAAATTGTTATTGATCTAGTTGGTTCTTCAATTTGCTTTTAACATTGTTGTTAAGAGAATGAAAAAGCCACTTATAGTTGATTTCAATTTCTCCAAAAGTAATTAAATCATAATTTGCATAAGGTGGTAAAGGAGAAAAGAAAGTCATCTTTAAAAAAAAAATCAAATGATAACTTGGAATATGGGGTAGATAGAAGGTATTAAAGCTTTTGAATTGTTTTGAGTGTGTGGGCAAAGAATGAGTTTAAAAATTATGATGTAAGAGTCGCGGAGAGGCAAGACTGAAAAAATTGCATGTTTGGGTGTTAGTTGGATGTTCAGTTGTACCTTTTTAGCCAGATTGATTGTTATTTGTGGATTTTAGTTTCTCATGACCTTGAGCACTATTCGTGGAACCATGAGCTGTATTTATGGAACCATGAGCATTATTGGTGGAACCATGAGCATTGTTGGTGGAACCATGAGCTCTATTTATGGAACCATGAGCTCTAGTTATTGAACCATGATATCTAGTTATGGAACCATGAACATTAGTGGTGGAACCATGAGCACTATTGGTGGAACCATGAGGACTATTGATGGAACAATGAGCTCTATTTATGGAACCATGAGCATTGTTGGTGGAACCATGAGCATTGTTGGTGGAACCATGAGCTCTAGTTATGGAACCATGAGCTCTATTGATGGAACCATGAGCATTGTTGGTGCAACCATGAGCTCTATTTATGGAACCATTAGCACTGTTGGTGGACCCATGAGCTTTAGTTATGGAACCAGGAGCGTTGTTGGTGGAACCATGAGCTCTATTTATGGAACCATGAGAATTGTTGGGGAACCATGAGCTTTAGTTATGGAACCATCAGCACTGTCCATGGAACCATGAGCATTGTTCGTGGAACCATGAGATTTAGTTATGGAACCATGAGCTCTATTGTTGGTGGAACTATGAGCATTATCGGTGGAACCATGAGCATTGTTGGTGGAACCATGAGCAATGTCTCTCGAACCATGAGCATTGTTGGTGGAACCATGAGCACTGTCTGTGGAACCATGAGCTCTAGTTATGGAACCATGAGCATTGTTGGTGGAACCATGAGCTCTAGTTATGGAACCATGAGCGTTGTTGGCGGAACCATGAGCGTTGTTGGCGGAACCATGAGCATTGTTGGTGGAACCATGAGCATTGTTGGTGGAACCATGAGCACTATCCATGGAACCATGAGCATTGTTGGTGGAACCATGAGCACTGTTAGTGGAACCATGAGCTCCAGTTATGGAACCATGAGCATTGTTGGTGGAACCATGAGCATTATCGGTGGAACCATGAGCATTGTTGGTGGAACCATGAGATAAATGTCTCTCATATTCACAAGTACAATCCTCAACACTTCGTCTGTCATGCCAACAGCCTACAGATTGGGCGTCGGGTTAATCCTCTGATAACATACGAAGAAATAGAATTGGGGCAGCTCTATTTTCTTCTTCCCATGGCCAGGATAAACTCGGTGCTCTTTGGGATAGACATGGCCGACCTTGCATTCAAGGCCAACGCCGCCATGAAAGCTGCAGGTAGAAGCAGCTCCAGCGCCAGAATACTCCCGCTCTTTGGAGATCTCATGTGTCCAAATTAATCAATGCCTTCCTAGAGAGGGGTAGCATTCAACGATGGGACTGACCTCGCAATCCCAAGAGGCGGCTCACAATATGGGTGGATTTGGATCACAGAAGATGATAGATGCTTCGGCCTGCGGGGAGGGATTCAACGTTTCTATTTTCTGTAGAAATGTTCTCGCAAGATTGATATTCGGATGTCTTATTGACGAAATGTCGCCCAAAAGTGACCAGGGATCAAAGATGCTGGAAGAACCCCTACTGGTTGCTCAGCAACACTTCCGTCAGCCTCAACACGTCTTATATAGCTAAATCCGGTATCGTCTCAGTCTCAGTCTCAGTCTTATCAAGATAACGTTTTTTTTTTTTTTTGTGGAATTAGATTGAGCGTAAGAAAAGGCCAGCCTTAGTGTTGAATGATCTACCCACAAGCCTGGACAACACCCACAAGTGACTGCAACCCTCAATTATCACTGCTACTATTATAAACAATAGTGATAAGGCTTTTTATCTATCGGAATATTTGGATGGGACCATCTCTGCTCTTACCATAAAATTTTAGTTAAAAACAGTTTTGTTAAAAACATTATTGTTGGTTTTTATTGCTTTAACCATGCCTCAAAGATAATTTTCTGGATCAGTGTATACTTTTCATAAATATCAATATTATGGGAGGACACTGTTATGGATGGAAAATTCGTTTGTAATAAGTTAATTTTCATAAATATCAATATTATGGGAGGACAATTATGGATTGGAAAATTCGTTTGGAATAATTTTTAATTTTTTTTAAAGGTGACTGTGTTTGTAAGAGCATCCTAAGGGTCTTTGTATAGCGCCATATAGATTTATAGAATGTATCTTTCATTGGTTTGTTGTTTAAAAAAAAAAGTTAGATTATATTTATTTTAATTGGAATTTGATTAATGTCTAAATTTTCACAACGTGTGGTACTTTTAGTATAATGTTTAGATTTTAAAATGTATCAAAATTTAAAAATGTTTTAGACATTTCACTCAAGTCTAATGAATCAAATTGCAATTTGATTATGAGTAAAGTTTATTTAAAATAATTTAAAAATATATCAAACTTTTTAATTATTCAAAGAATTAAATTTATTTATATCTCTAATAATTTATTTATTTAATTAAATTAAAAATAAAATAAATATAAATTGATTATTATAAAATTATATTATATATTTAAAAAAATACTTATTAATATATTTATTATGTGTTTTCTAATACAAAAATTTAATATTAATTTATTTTTTATATAGAAATTCAAATTCCTAAAAAATAATAAAAGAGATTATAAATGAATGTTCTACAATGCCAATGTATAATTTTATAATAAGTTAGAGCTTTTGAGTTGATTAAAAAAATTTGGAGTGATTGCAACACTAACTAAAGACCTTGGTTTACATTATTCTAATGGTTGATATTTAACATTTGGAAGGGGTGTGGTTAATAATTAAATTTTATTTACAGTGTACATTATTCTAATGGGTGATATTTAAATTTAAAAAGGGTGTCATTAATATTTAAATTTCATTTACAATGTAAAGAAGATTAATAGATGCATAATTTAATGAATTATAAAAGAATAACATGTAATAAAAAATTAAAAAATATTTTAAGAATTGTTTTTTAAGATGTTAAAATGATAATAATGTTTTGATGTGTATAATTGGGTTGGTGTAAGTTAACATGATATATTAATTGTAATGGAAATCTAGCATATGTAAGAAATATAATTAACTTCTAGAAATAACTTGTATTTGTCTAAAATTATATAACTAAGAAAAATTCCTTATCTTCTATTGAAATTTATTTATTTATATGTTTTGATATATATTGAAATTTTAAAATCTATATTATGTAGATTTCATTCATGCTAGAGTTTTTATAGCCCTTCTCATTTAAGAAAATTAATATGCTATAATAATATTGTTTGATCATGTTAAGACACTCAAACTTTACATTAACACTTGACCTTATAATTTCAATGTTATTATGATATTTATAATTTTTAAAAAATATATAATTAATATTAAATCTTTTGAAAAAATAGAGATACATAATGACAAGTGTTCCTTATAATTGTACAAATAATTTTATGAAAAATCCATCCTTAACACATTCAACTCCTCATTAAGAAGATCATATACATTGTATTTTGTATGAAATGTAATATATTAATATAAGAAAAACTCAACTTTCATATAATATGCAAACCTCCATAAATAAAAATTACAATTACATATTAATTTGATTTGTTATATTTCATTTTCTTACATTATATTCCAGATATGGTCGTTTTTCCATACTTACATTACTACTAATAAATCATAAAAGAATATTATTAACTTATATTCCCTCAAATACAAAATAAATCATTAAAACTAAGAGTTATTACATTATATTCAAGATATGGTCGTTTTTCCATACTTACATTACTACTAATAAATCATGAAAGAATAAGCACGGTGGATATGGAAGCGAATTGGAGGGAGAGAGATGAGTCGGAATGGTGGGTGCAGTGAAACAGAAGAGAGGTAGATGTGGAGTAGGGCAGAAGAGTGGAATATGGAGGAGATACGAGAGATGAATGGAGTGGAGGACGCTGGATAGATCCTTGCACTAGAAACTTCACGCAGTGAACACTGGAGCGAAGACTTGCCAAGAGCCGAACGAGCTCTGATACCAAATGCAACAGAAAAACTAGGACACGAAATCCATATTGAATAAAAAGATATATTATTGAATTGATAAGATGCTTAACGTTTTACAAGAGCTCGCCTTTTATAAGGTTTGAGCATTCTTAAGAAGAGTTACATCCCTTCAATTAAACTAATTAATAATTTATTGATTAATTTAATACAATATTTAATATTCATAGCAGGGAGAGGGAGAAATGGCCACAAAGTGGAGCACATGGAACAACTGCACTAGTTCCATTACAAATATAAATTTAATGTCAAGTCGCAAATCAAACTCGGTCTCTATTTAGTGAAATAGATCCATATTGTGTAGGCCCCCTTTTTTACTTCTTTACAAACAATCAATAACATATCATGACCTAGGTACCCATAATGAATTAGCGAGGAAAGTGCTAGGTCAATGAAAACATTTAGTGACACACAAAATATACATAGTACCAAAACATGATTTGCAAACAACAAAAGAGGATGCCGAATTACCTTATTTCACCAAAATCAAGCTTCCTAAACTCTCTATAGTTTGTGACCCCCAATCCTTGTTCTGCAACTTTTCTTTAGCTTTGTCGATAAATAGGAAACAACAATGATGTTTTAAAGGGAAAAATGGATAGTTACAGTTGAGGATTAGTTTAATGAGGGTAAATTATCCATCACAAGGGCCTAAGGTGGTCGAAATGGAGGTCGAAATGCAGATGAGGGAGTGATTATGGTGCAAAAGGTGGTGAAACTCTCCATAATCCAGATGAATAGTCAAGTTTAAGTTTTGACAAAACCCTTCACAATCAAATTAATTCCATCTAAGAATGGTACTGTGGAGTCTGAGGTGGCATGCATCTAGGTGGGAGACCATTCATGTTGGCAATTTTGAGCATGAACAAATTAATTAACAAATCCTAGTGAAGTCCTTCACAATGTTAACATTCAATGCCCAAGACCATTATTAATCCTGTGCAATATGTAATACAATGTCACCAGTAGGCATTTAAAACAAGATTCATATCTTACGTACTACCAATAAGAGCATACCTTGGGACTATATTAAGGAGAGTACAATTCATACATTTTCATTTTTTCATCTACCAATGTAGCATATCAACCTTCCACCACTTTGTAGTACACCATTATATCAATGTTCAGGCATATTTTTCCATCCTACATTATCATGCCATCCATTGTCACCTTCAAAGTGACTTGCTATTACTTTCATCTAAATTGTAATCCATCCTATGAAAATATATTTTCCAAACTCATTTATATCACCACCAATGATCCACGCATGTTAAAGGTTTCAAGGACATCACATTGTAGTGCACAATGAGACTATCTGCATGAAACTTCTTGAAGTATCATAATGCAAAAAGTGTGATATATCCATAACATGAAAACATATTCAAAGGAATACAAGACTCTTTTATGGAATAATCATGGTGTTGGAAACAAATAACCAACCAATCATCCAATGAAACAAGACCCAAAATTGTGCAACCTCGTCACTAAATATCTCTTATATCTCCCCAAGGTCTAGAAAAATGGAAAAACGCAAAGAAGAGTATAGCCCTTGCTCCACACCTACATGGGGTTTCTTGGTAGGCCCCATCTAACAAACCCCAATCCTTTTAATAATCTATGCTAGGATCTAAAATTTTAAGGTGAGTCTTTTATAATGGTTTTCAGCTTCCTTCTAAAGATACCCTTATTTTATCTACTAATCAGGCAAGTGATAGGACAATATTAGAGAAGATCGTTTGAAATATATATAGATAGATAGAAATTCCATTTTGGATGATTGATAGGAAAAACATTTATCACCTCCACCCAATTTTAAATTTTGATTATCACATGTTTTTTTCTTTTTGAGCCTATTGTTGATTGATCCTCTCCATGAGTCATGAGGAATGTCTCACCCTTTCTTATGGGTTATAGGATGAGGTTTTGGCTACACCGATTTTAAATCTTGATGGTTAGCTCGCTTGGTTTTATGCTAAGATCACGGGGACAAAAATTTAGATTAGATAGTTTCCTAAAAGAAAATGAAGACTCTCGATCTTTGCTTTTCACATATAATGTGGCTGAAGATCTTTAGAAAACTTGGGTCTCGAATACAGCTTGGCACAAGACAAAAGTGTAACCAATAATGGGTAAAGGAATCATCTTACTCAACACAAAGCAAGGTGAGAAGTCTATTATGATGTTTATTATGTCCCTAGTTTGGAACACAATTTGCTTAGTGTTGGGAAGCCAATTGAAAAAGGCTATCAAGTGGTGTTTCAAAACAATGTATTATTTATAATAATGCTAGTAACATTGAAGTTAATGTACAAGTGTTGATAGAAAACAATCAAATGTTATATGTTTAAACCCTTTCAAGTGAAGAAATGCGTATCAATTCTCAAGCAAACATAACATAATCAATGGATCACATATAATACATAGTGGTTTACATTGCTTTTAATTGGAAATAAAAACAAAACATAAAGTGACACCTCTATCTTTTCCATTTTATGTTCTTAATTATTCACCATAAAATATTTAGTTATTCAGTGCCTCCCCCAAACTAATGTACATAATATTGAATTTTTGCTTAGCCTAGCTAACACTTCATGGATGAATGCATAATCTACATATTACAACAAATGTTTCATAAATAAATGCACAATTCAAATGTTGTAGCTAATAACTTGTGGATAATTTCATAGTCTATATGTTGTAGTTAATGTCACATGGATGAATGTACATTCCACATACAAAGAATATTATAACACATATCCCATAGATTTTTCTACTAAAACTTGAGAGTGGAATCCCTCACATATGAAGTTTAGACATTTAAATTTTCATGGTTTACCTTACAAGAAACATATGGTGAAAGGGTTATTAACGATGGAGAACAAAGATTTGATAGCATATAAAGGTTGCGTTCTTGGAAAACAACACAATGATAATTTTTTAATCGGAAGAGCATGGAGGGCCAAGGCATCTCTGCATATATATATGTGGCACAATGCAAATGCCAATATAAATACAAATGTTGCATTGTTTTAATGATGATTTAGTATAAGAACATAGCAGTTGTTTTTAATGAGAAAACAGGAGCTTCCTGTTTTTTCAAGCTTTCAATCGATTTAAGACTATTGCAAAGTAACAAATCAGATTGAGTTGCATACAAAGAGAGGGGAAATCTACCTCAAGCAATTTGCATTATTTTTGCAAAGAGAATGGAATAGAGAAGAAACTAACTCCAAGTTATACCCTCAACAATCTGGGGTGGCAGAATGCAACAATAGAACAATAGCTGAAATGGAGAAGAGTATGATTAAGGCCGAGGGGCTTCCAAACTCTAGAATGATGTACCTCAGTACATTGA
The DNA here is from genome assembly GCA_027924585.1 of Larix kaempferi. Lineage (NCBI taxonomy): Eukaryota > Viridiplantae > Streptophyta > Pinopsida > Pinales > Pinaceae > Larix > Larix kaempferi. Next base: position 5,291,216 of record BSBM01000666.1, on the reverse strand, counting down.
GCAACAATTGAGGTCTTTACTACAAATTATCGATTCACTGAACTGTATTCTGTCTGCTTCAAGAAATTTTACTGGGCTCAATTGAAATATTGGTTACTTTCATCTGCCGAAGATTTGCAGGGCTCAATTGAAATATTGGCTACTTTCAAAAGCAACAATCAAAGGAAAGCATTGCCACTTCTAATAAGATATGGACACCGTTTTTGCATCCAGCAACAGAGCAAACAAAATTACATTGCATACAGCACACAACCAATGTTTCTTATGCGTTGGATACACATCATAATGACTTTATAGAAACTGAATTGTTCCGCAAGGATTTTTGAATTTGTTGTGGACTTGCAGAAGCTATCAAGTCATGGAAGGGATCTCGATTCTTAACAGGTCAGTTAACGATTTTGAATCATAGATTGTAGCTGTTGTCGTGATTTCATTTTTAGAGCGAAATTAGTTCACATTTCATAAAACATGAGATTTTCTGATGGAATGCTACTGAGAAAACCCTGATTTAATGCTATCTCACGGAGGAAGACCACCATCCCCATTCACCCATGTTCAAATCCTATGGTGGTATTCTGTACGTGAATAGTTAACTCCAAAAAAAAAAATTTGGATGAACAGCAGTTTCCAATGGGATGCCAATAAAATTTAAAATTGAAATTATTGGGATATTAACTGTTTTTCATGCCGGCTTAATAATCAATTACACAATCCACTCTGCAATTCTGGCACTACATATTCTCTTTTACTCAGTCAGGAGTAATTGCTAATCAATTAAGGAACCCCTTCGTCTTCATGCATTCCACAGCGTCATCAAAGATCTCGTCGATGCCAAATTTGAAGGAGAAACCGCTCTCCACCAACTTCTTAGACGAAATGTTCACCCTTGGTTTGTCTGGCACATCCTCCAACCTGGACGTATACACACGAATACTCAATTGCTCAATAATCGGATATACATACATATCCACACAATAGAAGACTCAGATTGATACTCACTGGGTTGGGACATTGTACTGCAGATAGCCATCATCATCCTCAACATCATCATCCTCGTTTTCTTCAACCGAGATACTCCAAAAATCCAGCAAAGTTCCAGTTCCAGATGGATGAGAACTCTACCAAAATCAAGTTACCGAATTCCGGCCATGTCTTTTCAATTATAGATTCTTAGAATGCCACATGTGAGTTCTCGTTAATTTACTGCATTCATGCGATTTATTTGAATAAAAACGAAATCATCAAAAATATCCAGCAATGGCAATTAAATTTGCTAATTTCGTCTCATTTAATAGCCATCAATCTATTTCATAACGCAAAATCCTAGTGTCAGAAAATTACAGAATTTGCACTATTCTCATGTCGGCAAAATTGAATTCACTCTTGCTGGATTTACAAGTTCCTCCAGTACAAAATAGTACCCAACTTAAAGACCATGGACGGATTTGTGCACTCTTCATGTTCTTCACTCCTCATCGTCCACTATCTTCTTGGATGTCCTTTACAGAAACAAATCCGCCACCATAACCAGACGTTGCAAACTTAAATTTATGAACAAGAAGGATAAGAAGACTTATGAATTGCCGACGCTGGCCTAGGAATTGCTTAATTCCAGAAATCGCTTTGAGCAAGAGAGTTAATCTAAGTCTGTAAATTGTTTGCCTTGTCAATTCCGATAGAAGTAATATGTGAGCTAGAAGTTGTAGTGCGGACTGAATACACGGAATTATCTGGTAATTTATTACAGAAGGCTCTTGGATGCAGATAATTAGGGGGAGTCATGAAAAATAAACTGTTGCTACCGACTAGTCAGGCCGCTTTCGCTGTGGCTTCAAGAGAGAGAGGGGGCCGCTTTGCTGCTCTTTGCGATGGGGAAACCCGCCGTCATAATTGTGATCGGAGCCCTGTTTCTCTTTCGCGACTGCTTCTTGCCAATGAAAGTATTCATCGCCCGAATGGATCTCTGATTATTACAGGATCTTGACAACGCCTCAGCGGGCGGGGTTTGTGTCCCCGGAGCCTCAGATTGGCTCTCCATGGAATCCAAAAATTCCACGCTTGCGCTTGCTTTTGCTTTGACGGAGGCCTGGGAAGGGCCGCCCGGGTTGCAACTGGACATGGACGACGACACTACCTCGCTCGTGGTACTTCCCTCGATTTTTTCATTTGAATTCTCGCTGATGACTCCTTCGTCTAGTCTAGAGTTCAATTCCCTCACCAGCGCTCTGATTACGATTTCCATGTCGCAGTGGGAGGCCTGGAAGATCCACGCAACGTCATCCTCCTGGTCTTTAGTCGTATCAGAGAGCTGGAAACACCAGGCATACAAGGCTTGTTCCCTCAATACGCCTTTGCTTCGTGTCCATCGTAATTGCCTCCGATCTCCAAAACATCGCCATGATTGTTCGCTTCCTTCCGTCCTCAGTCATTTAGCTCTCGCATGCTCCGACCTCCGTGGCTGAATCCAACCTCCCTTCGCATTCGCATTTCTTCGTAATTCATTCTGCAGTCTACAATGTTGCCACATGCCCCCTCTAGTTGTCACACATGCATCTCTCCTTTGATGAGATCGCTCTGCGATCACTTATTGAGAATACTGATTTTTGTTGACTTGCTGCTTGCACCAATGGTTAATTGATTCTTACCAGGTAAGAATAAGATTAAGAAGTTGCACAATAGCATGAACCCGCTCAAATTCAAATCCAGATGAATGGAATGGGCGGGCGTTATCCTACGCGGGCGTGAATACTTCGTTTCAAATTCAAATTTAAATTTTTGTGATTGACGTACCATTTTCATCTCTGTGTTGTCCTCCGATCAACATTAAATAGTGTCAGGTGGATTGGACATCGAATTTTTCCGTCCCCAGAGCCCGTGAATACCATGAACGTCCATACCTCATGCGATGGATGGGTGCGGCTCATACCATAGATGGGTGCGGATGGTCTAGCACCTGACAGGGTCGCCTTAATGGCGAGTGTGTCTGTTTAATAAGGCTCGCCGCATAAGAGTAATGGCTTAATGGCTGGTTTAATGTCTATATACATGTTCGGAATTTAATACATGTCAGTACTTAAAGTATCAATTTCAAAACCTTACGGACGGACAGTAACGGTACAAACTTTAATTACGATATAGAATATAGACAAATACGATGGGACTAATATTAAGCAATGAATATAGACCCGTACAAGTAGTATACAGATGGAGGAAGGGTAACGTGTAAGATTAGTCCACCCCAGATGGCGGTAGGTGTACCAGTGAAATCCAGCTAACGTGGTGTACACATCGAGGGACTGTAACATGACAACAAATGCCAGAATTACCTTCACAGTAATGTACCCTGCTCAAGAGTCCACAAAAAAGAAAATGTACAGTAATACATGTTCATATTTCGTTGGTTGTATGTCAACAAAAGATTCCTGATTAGACTAGTCACGGCTACTTCTCTGGATAACAGCGCAGCAGGTGTCAGGCGATCAATGTCGGCAAACACTATGGCGAGCCTGTCAGGTGTCAGGCGCCATGGCATGAGTCTAGGCATCCATGGATAGTCGTCGGGACTCAGCTGTAGCTACCGGCTCCGGTGACGAGAAACCTGCTATCAAATCGACGGTGTTGTAAACCTCCCATCACATCTCACGATCGGCTGTATCTGCGACTCCGTTCAAATTTGAACCCTTCCCAGCCCTTCCAAAGGGTTCTAGCCCTTCCTAGAAGTGTAAAGTTAAAATTGCCCTTCAAAAAAAAATTAAAATCCGAATTTTATCCTTCCAATAGGAAGGACATAATTTATATCAACATTTCAAAAGAAGGGCAACATTTGAAATTACCCATCCATATAAATTTCAATTTATATGTTGAAATTCCTATTCGATAAAATTTGACTCATCATTCAAAATATTGGAAATATCATAAATTATAATCATTCACTCACTCATGTCATGCACTCATTGCTTAGCTTTGCAAGGTGACGAGAGATGACAGATGACTACGATGTACTAGCCACTGGGATTTGACTCTGAATCCCAACTCAATTTGGGCTGAGATCTAAGGTGTGAAAATGTGTCAATGACTATGGCTGTAATAACATAACCACTACTAGGCCCAAAACAAGGCTGAAACATTGTCCCTACTACCTATGTGAACCTGGATACCAATGTCCACTAGTTTTTCGTCAAAATGAAATTCAAATTTCCCCTTTGATGAGTACTCCTCTACAAGACTTCATTTATTGCATGAATGTCATAGACTCACGACAACTCTAAACAACACTCAATGGCATGCAACTACAAATAATGGCATGCAACTAGAACCACAAACCAAGCTGAGGTTGATTTATGCATTGATATAGAGAGGTGGCACTAGGAACACAATATGGATAAACAATGAGTTAGAAAAAACATTTGGACCAAAGTACCACAATGGTTATTAATAAAATTTTAAAAAAAAAATTGGCTCAGGAATTGTCTTCAATTTGTTGGGTGGCATGATCATGATCATGTAATCTCCCTCCGTCCTTCCAAAAATATGTGGTTTCTCACCACGTTTCTCTTCGACACTCGCCACCAAAATACGTATAAAAATTACATGTCTTTACATCCTCTTCCATTTAAATCCTCATCGCATAGTCATGACTAATGATTATTATGTATGCACATCCTCACCTTATAATATCAATTGGTTCAAGGCGCAGAGACAACCATAAATTATCAAATGTGTCAAGACGCAAAGAGTGAGAGACAACTATAAGTAAGTCTTATATAAAATTTACCATATAAGTCTTTAATTTGCACTATCATCTGAGATTTGACACGTTGGATTGTTGTGATCTTCTTATAACTCCTTACCAATGTGACTGTAACGCTTCTTTGATGGTGAAGTCCATAATTTTAAGTCTTCTTCCTCATTATCATGCCTTTTGGTAAGACAATAAGGAGGGAAGTGGCCTGCATTAGCATGGAAAACAGTTTCGACATAGAGCTAGATACATTAATTCTTTCATTAAATAACTTAAATTTCATGCCAGTGACTATGAATTCACCGAATTGTGGATTGGTAAAAAATGCATCAAATTTTAGAGCCTCGAGCTCTTAATTACTCATGTATCTAGAATTATCGCAAATCAAGCCATTAACAAACTTCTTTTGTTGTTTGGTTCAATTTAAAAGGTAGATTGTTGAGACTCAAACATGTAGCGAGTCGCAAGGCTCTAGTTGACTTAGGATTGATTCCATTTCCCCTCCATCCCATACTTGTATGTTGTCACGACAAGTGTTGAACAACAAAATTTGATGCCGAGGCCCTTATGATGCTAGTGTTGCAAACTTGGTTGGTATGGAGGATTATTTTTTAATGCTTTTTTTAGCTATGCATTGTTTTTTCTTAGGCTCCTAGTGTCCATCATTCTTACATCTCTCAAGCTTGGATGGTTTCCCTCTCTCCAGTTTGAATTAAGGTTTTGTTTGGTTTTATATGTAGATTTTGGTTGTAGGTTTATTATAGCCTCATTTTGCTTAGTGGCTTCTTTTTGTACATAGTTAACAGTAAGTAATTTTCTCAGCAGTATGCATAACATCATGTAGATGCCCCAATATGGTTATTGCATAGTCTAAGTAGTTTTTCTATATAATGAAGTGTGGTCTAACCCAAAAAAATACAACAAAATAGTTGTTATTTTAATGAACTGTAAAATTAATGTTACATATATGTCAAATTAATGTGTTCAATTTTGGTTTTATTGAAAAGATACCATTTTATCATGTAGATATTCACGAGTGCTCAATTGTTTAAGATTGTAAAGATTTGGATGGGAAATATTTGTGTTTTGCATTTTTTGGGAAGAAGGGTTTAGTTAATTTATACTTGTCAATTGAATTACAATTATTTAAATTGCCCTTCATCTTTGAAGGACTCAAGGAACAAATGCCCTTCCAATAAAAATTAATACCCACCCTTCAAATTTGATCATTGTCTGCGAGTTCCTTTTAATCTCCCATTATGTTATTAGTGCCTATCAATTTTTGCAGGGCACAATTTTCCTAGGTTTATTCGAATTTCAGTATGCGAGGCAAATTTGAATTTGAATTTGAATTTAAGGATGGGAGGCAAATTTGAATTTGAATTTGAATTTGAATTTAAGGATGGGAGGCAAATTTAAATTTGAATTCATGCTATTAAACTAATAATTGCTAAATGGAAGGTCATTTAAATTATAATTAATTAATTATTTTTAATTTATTGTAATATTAAAAAAATATAATATAATTTTTTTAAACATATTTTGATATTTTTAACAATAATTGTTGAAGACTACTATAAAGTATGTTAAACATTATATATATATATTTGCATTTTGATATTTTTCCAATAGTTGTTTTAAGACTTTTCACTATGAAGTGTGTTAAACATTATTATTATTTTATTTTTTCTCGTGACTATGGGAACCTCTCCAAACCGCCCAGCGAGCGCGATCAACTGAACCGCTTGGATATCAAACCCACGGGTCGGGGCCAGCCTAAATGTTGGATAGGACGTAATCAACGGGGGTACGGCCACCACCGCAGTCGCACGAGCTTTTTCTAGGGTGCAGCTATTGTATTAACCACACCTCCCCCGCAGGAATCGAAAATGGTTTTCCGTCGGGGCAACCATTAGGCCCCACCATTGGCTCCTACTTTCAACCCCAATGTGTTATATATATATATTTGCAAATAATGTAAAGTAATAAATGTGGCAAGCCAAAATCTTTTGGAGAATATCATCCCATTGCTCTGTGTAATTTGATCTACAAACTTGTCTCCAAAATTATTGTTGTTAGGTTGAAGCCTAATTTGTCTAAATACATTTCCTCGGAACAATTTGGATTCCTCCTGGATCGCCAAACTTTGGACGCCATTGGTATCTCTCAAGAAATTATTCAATCCATCAAAAAAAATAATTTGAAGGCTTCACTCCTAAAAATGGACCTCGAAAAAGCCTATGACAGAGTAGATTGGGTTTTTCTAAGGATCATCTTGATTCAAATTGGCTTACCTCCTTTGGTTTTAAATTGGGTTATGGCATGCATAACTTCTGCAAACATTGCAGTTATTATTAATGGCATTCCTTCTGGATTTTTAAATGCAGCAAAGGTATCAGACAGGGTTGCCCCTTGTCACCCCTACTTTTTCTACTCATTATTGAAGGGTTCAGTAGGCTCATCAGCAATGCAAAGTCCGAAGGGAGTTCATTCAAGGTATTAAAATTTCAAAAGATCTTTCCCTTTCACATCTACTATTCGTAGATGATGTTCTACTTGCAGGTATTGACTCTGTTGAAGAATGGGGACAGTATAAAGATTTAATTCAAACCTTCTGCAACGCATCGGGTATGCTTGTTAGCACTTCAAAATCTTGCTTCTATCAGTTCAATTGGGAGGCGTCGAAGGCAGATGAAATAGTTAAGATTTTTCCTTACAAGTGCTACAATTTGGAAGATGGGTTCAAGTATTTAGGTTATTTTTTGAATCCCAATGGTTACAGGGTAAAAGATTGGATGTGGTTAATGAAAAAGGCAGAAGCGAGAATAAATCACTGGACTTATAGACTCCTCTCAATTGGGGGAAAGTTAACATTGGTTAAAGTTGTATTAACTAGAATTCCAGTTTACTGGTTTTCCATTGTGCAGGTGCTCAAATCAATCATCAATTCCTTGAGGAAGCTGCACTCAAACTTTTTGTGGACTGGTGGTAAAGAGCGCAGTTCTCTGATTATGGCAAGCTGGGATAAGATAGCCTTGCCTTTGAAAAGTGGTGGGTGGGGAATTAAAAATCTTGAAAATTTTAGTGTGGCTCTTAGGTTGAAGAGATTTTGGCGAGGCTTGACTAGTTCTACTCTTTGGTCAAGAGTTCTAAAGGCAAAATATATCTAAGATGATTTGGTGAATTGGATTAGGAATCCAAAAAAAAGACAAAAGGCTTGTCCCCTTTTTGGATGGGTTTCCTTAAAATATACAACTGGTTGGCAGTTGATCTCTTCTGGCAGGTTGGCAATGGAAAGGAAGTTCGAATCGACATTGATCCAATATTGGGATTGGAAGAAAGCTATAATCTATTAGAGAATATTCTGATTATGCTAAAAGAATATGATATTCATACTTTGAATTAGATAAAAAAAAACCCAGACAAAGAAGTATCATGAAAATTACTGGTCAAGTGCGAAAGATTTGGGGTTTACAGGTCCAGCAGCTTTTGAGTGGGATAACTACATAAAAAGGTTAAATTCTGTGGGATGTAGAATTTCAAAACAAAAAGATATTCTTATTTGGGGAGGTAATCCTGCGACTGGTAAGGTGACAACTAAGACAACCTATGAAGCTTTGATTAAGAGAAAATGTATTTTCCCACAACACTGGTGGTATAAACGTTTATGGAAATGGAAAATACCTCTTAAGCTCAAATGTTTTATGTGGTTTGTGCTGAAAGGTATTCTAAAAACCTGGGATAACCTTCTGAAAAGAGGTTGGCACAGGCCAAATATTTGTATGTTGTGCAAAAATAATGCAGAATCTTCCAATCATATCTTAGTGGATTGTCCATTTACTAGGCAGGTATGGAAACAATGTTGCTCTTCTTTACATCTGGATCAAACTTGGAACCATGGAAATTTTGATGCGTGTCTAAGTCATTGGATGAGAACATGCAGATCATATCCAACTATTCCAGCTTGGGTATCTTGGATCATTTGGCATACCAGAAATTTGTCTGTTTTTCAGAATAAAGATCCCTGCTTGCAGTCTACCTGTGCCCAGGTTCTGTATTTTATGAAAGACTTTTGCCAACTGAAGACATATTTAAAGGTAAACAAAATCAGTATTTTCATTTCTCAGTTTTTAGAACCTATTGCTTATTTTGATGGTGCTACAAATAATGGGATATGTGCGGCCGGTGGTGTGATATTTCTTGCACAAGATCACTATTTCTCGTTGAAATTAAATTGTGGCACAAATATGAAAGCTAAGTTGATGGCATTCTGGTGTGTTCTTAAAGTGGCTAATTATTTTGGTCTGGGGATATTAAAAGTGTTCGGAGACTCAAAGGTCACAATTAAATGGGCAACAAGTGATTACAATTTAAAAGTCATTTCTTTGGCTCATTGGTGCAGAAGGATACGAGAAGTAGTGAAATCTTTTCACTCTATATCTTATGAACATATTTATAGATATCACAATTCCTTGGCTGATAAATTATCTAAGCAAGCTTTGGCTTGCGAATGTGTCATCTTGTGGGAAGAAACTCAGGGGCTCCACATATTGGATAGTGGAGCAGTAAGGATTTTCTATCTCTGAATTTTGATGGATATGTAGTTGGAACTTTTACTATTTGTGATGTTTTGTATTGCGACCAGAACTTCCAGTCCTTCAATGTTGGTATATACTTTTGTAATAGATGTTAAGTATGTGCTTCTTCGAAAGCTAAGCAGAAATTTGGTCATTTCAAAGACTGATATTATCATATACTATTTGATTCAATAGAATATCAATAGTATGGTTTTTTTTGCTAAAAAAAAGAATGGGATTTTAATTAAATGTGTCTATTATATATTGTGTTGCATCTATATATATATATATAGATTAGGTAAATATATTTTTTTTTGAAATGGAACATGGTAAAAAAAATTGGAAAGGCTTCTTAAAGGCTTTTTTGTACACATTGGATATGATGATGTTTATCTCCTTTAGTGCACTTCATGATCTACATGAAGTAGGTTGGAACGCTACTTATGATGTATGGAAACAAACGGAAGCTAGAAAACATCTTCCATTGGACAAATAGATATAAACTCCATAATTTTGAAGAATGGAAGAAAAATATTGTCATTTGAAATATGTTCATTTATGTAAAATGATAATTTTGTAGATATTATTAATATGAATGAAAAATATGTTTGAATTTGTTATGCTTTATTGAAATTGCATTGTTTCCATCTTATAGTTGGTTAATTTTTAACTTTGTAAAATTTTGGTTGGTTAATTTTAACATAGGAAAAATTTGGAAAGACAATCTTTTCACTTGAAGCGCAAGTTCATCATATTTCATCATAGAAGGGTTGAGGGAAAATATGTACTCAAATCTAAAATTAAGACAAACCCTTCAAATTTGATCAATGATTCTCACCACATAAGAAATTCCTGATTTTCTACCCATACCAATTTACTATTACTAACATAACACTTTACACCAATGACTATGGAGAGCCTAACAGTACTTGTGCAACATGCTAACAAATTAACAATTAAGTGGAAACTTGAAATGTACACTTTCAAACCTCAAAGTAATTCTACAATATACTCTTTCAAAGACCACAAATCAAGTCTACTTGTTGTGGTTTGAAATGTAGGGTGCATTGTGGTGTAATGGTTAGCTTATAGTTCCATTGACTCCATCTCTGAATGATGGCATCCCTAACTTTTGGCCACAAGTGCTATAATTTGTGCAACTTATTCATCATGAATACCTATAGGCTGTGATTCACAATTCACAATGGCAGAATGATGGCATCCATGTGTTCAGGAAACATGGTACTATAACTTAATGATTTCCTTAAAGTCATACAAATTGAAGTTCTTGATGTTCTACAAATTGACTCAATAAGATGGTTGTCTAGGAGAAAAGTTATTATAAGGGCTATGCAAGTTAATGTTGATCTCCCATGACACGTTAGTGGCAATGAAAACCTAGAAAAACAACAGTATATTAACTTGAAGGGATAATTTGAGATACTTCCACAATGAACTTGAATATGGTGTAAAAAGATGAAATGTAGGAATTACCTTTCCAAATATAAAAATTTTATTTATAAAAATTGTGTATAACTGGGTGAAATTTGTGTTTTCCCAACACTGGTATGTTAAGTTTTATGAAAAATATAATGTATATGTGTTTGTTAGTGCAACCTTGTAGTAACTAAAAGATGGAATTTCACTACAAAAATTTATAGATATGTAGAGAACACATTTATCTACTGCACAACTATTTTATCAAAATTTATATTCTTAATTTTATATATATTTTTAAGTTACGAAAGTCTTTCTATCGTTGAAATGACAAATCCTTTTGTTAGTGTAGCTTAAAAGGGCCTTAACATTATCAAACAATTTTTTTTTTTAGTTCGTAGTTCTTTTTTTTTAGTTCGTAGTTCATAGTGCGTTCTAGAGCACCATATAATTTTGGTAAAAAATGCTTAAGGTGAAAAGAGTTATAGCAAAAACAAATAAGGTATGTTTTGTAAGATTCTGGTATATGTCAAGTGGAAAATATATTAAAAATGGTAAACAATATTATTTTTAAAAAGTATATATATAATCCACACAGTCGACTCTATATGTGTTTGTAGTTTCATTGACAATGGATCTGTCTAGATTATAGAAAAATAATGTCAAAAATAGAGATATGGAGAGATATTATGAAAATCAGAAGTTTTCATGAATTTGCAGTCTCAAGCACCAAGTTTGTCATCCCAAACCTAAATTCGAACCAACCTAGTCAACAAACAAGTAAATTTCTTGCCAATGAAATTCAAATTAAAAAAGCGTGCATGTGCATTAGAAGAATGCACACGCGCTTTTATAATTAGAAAATATGCTTTGATATTTTGGCCATAACCTCCTATCTAGGCATCAGTTTTTGCAGTTCTTCAGCTCATTGAAGAGGTCTTGAAGAGATCTACATGATTATGGCCTCATCATCTACATAGTTCCACTGAAAACCTTGTGAAGTCATGTTTCATTCTTCAAGGAATTATTCATGGTTATAGATTCTTTGATGGTTTCTTTAGGGCCAATGCAATGTACCCAACCCCCTATTCAACACACTAACTCAAATTTTGCAAACTTGGACTCACCAAAGATGGATTTGATACAAGACTGACAACTTGGGCTCAATGAGGATAAATTAGACACACTGAAAGGCTGCAAATAGGGTGGAATCAAGGTCAATACTTTGACAATTCACTTTCAAAAGTACGTCACGCTCGGATAGACTTTGGGGCTAAACCCAAGGCTTCAAGGTAATTGCCCTAGGACTTCTGTGGAAAATCTACTACTTCTGGTGCAGTATGGAAGTAATATAACATTCAGGGAATTGATCAGACTCTTATGAACCTATTTCAGACCTGATATACTAATTTGACTAAGATTTGATTGACATAAAATAAACTAGGTGTAAAATCCTTCACTTGGACTAGTGAAGGAGGAGATTCCCATATGAGTTCGAATGGGTTTAAAACCTCCCAAATTTATGATCTGAGGGAATATATGGGTTCATTCAATCATTAATTATCTGTAGGGACCTTCAGAAGAAAAATTAGAAACACAAGGGTTCATTAAATGCTCAAAATTGGAAAACTAGTCAAATTTGACCGTTAAATGCACTAAGCTAGTTAATTAACCACTCAAATGAATCAATAATTTCTTGAATTCTACAATAATGGATAGTAACAATTATGATAACATATAAAATGACAACAACAATCTAAAACTACACATTTGGAGGTGCCATCATTGTTTTATTACATTCAAACTTCCAGAAACCCCAAGATATTAAGGATTTTACAAAGAAGAAAGAAAAGTTTAGAATCAAAGAGTAAGAAGGCAATTTTTTCACAATTGTATCCGGTTCATGAACTATATAAGGTCATCCTGGAACACCCTAGGTTTCACCATAGTCACTGGAAGTATCATAGTGCTCACTGTTTGAAGATAACTCTTGACTAACCGAGGCTCTTGGTATTAGAGCACTGCTTCATTGCATTCCTCTTCTTCTTCAAGATGAATTGATCAAGCTGCACTAGATTGCAGATCAGACCTACAAATTCAATTCATTTTCTGCAATTAACTCACTGAAGAGGACTTTATATCCTCTCCCTCAATCCCTAGTAGAGAGATATCATAATCCTTTAACTGGTTTACTGGATTCAATGGGGCACATCACCCAATGCGAGCTAGGGGCACATCACCCAAGCTATAGAGAGGCACATAGATCTCAATATTCAATTTACAAACTAGCAAAATATGCCGATGGGTCTATTCAGCCTCCTTTTATTAACCTATGTTAGCTTTTCTACCACCAATTTGGGACTTGCCATTGAGGAAATTCGAACAATAGGTGCAATGGATTTTTCTTTGGCAAGTTGCTTTTTCCTTGGACCTACTTGCCTTCATGAATTCGCCCTCCCTGGATAAAATTACCCTCTGGATATTTCCTAATTATTTTAGCTTGCTTTCCTACTTTTTCTAATCTTCCTTGATCCTTATCTCTCAAAATCAGGAAATTCCTATCTTCACTGCTTTTCTACTGCTTTTAATGTTTTCCTGCTTTTGGATGCTTTCTGTCTAGTTTTTTCAGAGGAGACAACTCATATCCCTTATCCTCAGCCTATGCACCCTTCTTGGGCCACCTAAGCCATGGACAACTCATAAATAATGATTAGTAATATTAAATAAACAAAATTTAAACCAACAATAATTTATTTATGTACATAAGGTAAATTTTTAGTCAAAATTAACCCCTTTAGTAATTTATTTAATTATTTTCCACTAGGACCCATGGAGGTTGAATGGGTAGTGGTGGACCATGGTGCTATAAAAATGGGGACATTCTAGCCAAAGGCATGGTCTTCTTCCTTGGAATTTCATTCCCAAGGCCCTGAGATACCTAAATTCTACTCAAAACCTCCTAATGGCACTGACATCCTCAATCACAGGCTAGTGATACCCTCAGTGGACCATGTGTGGTTGGTGGATGCAACCTTCTTAGACCTGAATGGCTAGGAGATTCATTTAGGGCCTAAGCTTCAATTTTCCTACATTGACCATGTTTAAGGCCCCAAGGCCACAAAACCTAGATCCATATTGTTGTGGATATCCATACTAAGTAATGCATGGTGGTTCAAAGCATTATTCATGGATCTAAATGCTTGAATGGTTTCTTTAGTGATACAGGCATGTATTTCTTCCTTGGAACATAATTATCAAGGCAATAAGACATGTACACACTACTCTAAACCACCTAATGTCATTGAAATCCTTAATCATAATCAAGAGGCCATGTGTGGTCAATGGATTCAACCTTCTTAGCCTTGGATCACTAGAAGATTACATTACGACCCGAGGTTTAGGTATCTTCCCACAATTATGTCAAAGGACCTATGTGCAAAAGACTTGGGTACATAGCACCATGGATTCCCCTGCAAATTCATGCATGATGCTTTGAGGCATTGCAATGTATTTGGATGCCTCAATGGTTTATTTAGTGCCAAGGGAATGGTCTTCTTCATTAGGACAACATTCCTAAGTACTTGACACATGTACATATTTCCCAAAACTACCTAATGGCATCGACATCCTAAATCATAGGCCAATGATAACATCAGGATGCTATGTGTTGTTGGTGGAGGAAACCTCCTTAGCCCTAGATGGCTAGAAGGTTCATTTAGGGCCCAAGATTCAAGTCTCCTCCACTCACCATGTCCAAGGCCATAAGCCCACAATTTTTATACATAGTTCCATGGATATGCTTGCGAAGTCATGTGTCATGCCTTGATGAATTGTTCTAGATTTATATGCCTCAATGGTTTCTTAAGGGCCAAAGGCATGGTCTTCTTTCCTAAATCACCATTCCTAAGGTCCCAATCCACCTACAGACTGCTTAAAACCACATAATGGCACCAACATCCTCAATCATAGGCTAATGATACCCTTAAGAGGCCATGTGTGGTTGGTGGAGGAAACCTTCTTATATATGGATCGATAGAATATTTCATTACGGCCAATGCTTTGGATATCCTCCATTAACCATGTCTAAGACCCTAAGGATACAAAACCTAGATACATCGTGTTGGTGATACCCCTATGAATTCTTGTGTGGTAATGTGGGGAATTCTTCATGGCTTTGGATGCCACAATGATTTGGATTTTTCCTTCCCAAGTAACGACCATATGCTGAAAAACACTCCGATTCAACTGTCCACCTCCTTTGAGGGTTACATATTGAGCCATTGCGAAGCATTTGAGGGAGGAGAAACTAGAGAGTAAGGACAATCTGTAAAAAAAATTCCCCATTACCATTGCCTTGAGTCTACATCCCTTTGTCCTTGTTGTTTGAACTCTTTTATGTTCATCTCCCAAGCTCTTCCATATCTTGTGAAAAAGGAACCCAATTATGCCTTGAACTTGTGAGCTTTCCTTTGCATGAAGGATTGAAGTGGTGAAGGCATAGGTGGAGGAACTTAGTTTCTCGATTCCAAAGAGTTGCCTACAGAATGTTGTCACTATGTACTTCTGTGCATTTTATTAATAGAAATAAACTTTTCTCGTCCACTGCATGTTGCAAATGTTTATGTTATTTTCCTTGGGTATATTTGTTAAATATGTCAATGGATTATGCTAGTTTTATGCTAACAATTTATATATAGATTCCATATGCTCGTATATATTTGTTGTTGAGGATACGTTGTAGGCTAGGAGCATTGGATTTCGAGCTCAACGATGGTCTTCTTCGAACATCCAGTTGAGGTAAGAGTTTTCTCTTTTGTTGTCGGAATTTTACATTTATCTAGCATACTTGAGAATTGAGTCAATTTCTTGGGTCAATTTGTCTGCTGTGGTCCACCCCAAGCCATAGGAAGTTTCTCTTTGTAACAACATGATTGACAATAGTTGAGAGTGTTTGACAATGTTTGATTATGATTCAACTGTTTGACCATGGTTGCTCATTTTTTAGATCATGGACATTCAACTTGCTTGTCCATGGTAGACCATTTTCGTTTCTGGTTTACCATGTTTGTTCGTGGTTAACTATGGATAAATATATTTGACCATGTTTGCTTATGGGTGACTTTGGTTGACTAAAATTTTCCATGTTTGACCATGGATTACTTGTGATGTTTCACTATGGGTGAAATTGGGGGAATATTGTTGACTCTAGTAATATTGTTGACCATGGAACCGTGGTTGGTCACAATTAACCATGATTTACTATAATTGACCATGGTGGACTAAGGTTGATTATGTTGGATTATGTTTATGGTTGATTTTGGTTCGATATTGTTGACCATGGTTGATCATGTGACAATGGTTGATTATAATTGATTCATGTCAACCATGGTTAAGTATTGTTGAATATGTTTGAATAATATTAACCATGGTTGACCATATTCAATTTTGGGTGTATGCATTAACATGTCCATCGAGGGATATGCCGTACTGCAATGTTCGTCTAGTGTTATGATGGAGAGCAATATTTTCTAATGGTTAGGTTGCATTGTGACATATTAATAATATTAATTTTATTATTGTGATGCCATTAATGTTATTATTAATGTTAATATCAATATTAATATTAATGTTTCCAAACATTGATATTAATATTAATGTTCTTAAAGTTAATAATAATGTTAATGTTAATATTATAATGGGAAGTAGTAATAATGTAAAAATCAAGTTTCAATATTCTGTCAAATTAGGGAAACAAAATAGTAATAAATTTATAATGCTATATTATGCTAGAGATTGATATTAAAATATTGATAATATTAATGTTATCAATGTTAATACTAAAGATATAGAATATGAATATTGTTGTTGTTATTAATCTTGGTAATAATGTTATTAGTTTGGGTGAATGATTGCTACCCTCCCCACCTACATTATATTGTTAAATGTTAATAGTTAATTGATTACTATATGAATATGCTTATTATTCAATCTTCCCTCTTTCCTTTATGCAAAATAAATAAATTATTGACAATACTTCACAATACCTCACAATACCCTTTCATATACTTTACAAAAACATCCCTAAATAAAATGAACTTAAAATCTATCCCTAACCCTAAATAGGATGCACTTAAAATCTATAAATCTTAAAATTGTTTTTAAGATATAAATATCTTTGGACAGGTATATTCAAATTATAAAAATCTATACATCTTAAAATTATTTTTAAGATATAAATATCTCTATACCATAAAGCATATAGAACATAAAATATTTATCCAAATTATAAAAACATTTTTCATGTAATTTAAAAATACTTAATAACAACATACCAACAAAATATCTCTACAAATTATTTAATATATTATAATAAATAATCAATAATACATTAAAAAATTAACTTATTTTCTCCATTTAAGGAGAACATAATTTACACATAAACATGTAATTATTAAATATTTATTTTCCATACATTAAAACTTAGTTGAAAAACTAAATTATTAAATTTTTTCTTTTTCTTTTTTTTCTAGCAAGAATAAATTGTACTTTTGTTATTTAGTAGGAATCAAAAAGTACATGTGCATTAGACATAGCAGTTTAAACAACTATATATCCTATCATCCATACTCAAATCCATTCAAGACAGATAAAGAACTTAGCCTTTCTATTCTAAATGATTATCCACAAATTTTTGTTATATATATATCTAATATTTTATTTTTAAAATATTTTATAACATTACGAATGTGTATAACTAATTAAGGTCCATTAAATATAGTTTGGATGGTTGGGAGGAATAATTATATAAACAACAAGTTAAAAAAAAAACTAATTACTAGCATTTGCCTCTGGAGGGGCAAAAGGAATGCCGAAAGCAAAAAATGAACTTTTTAATAGAACTTATTATTTTTCAGGCGACTGCTTCGGAGATTTTATGTTATTTTCGGCGACCAAGTTTTTTCTGCCAGCAGCGATTGCATCACCGACTATATCCTTTCGCGGTCACTTCTCTTTCAACCATATCGCCGACTGTTTCGCATGTTTTATGATATTCTCTCCGACCAGCGAAAGCGGCCAAGTTTTTTTCGATCGCTACTCTTTCAACTATATCGCAGACTGTTTCGCATGTTTTATGATATTCTCTACGACCAGCAGGAGCGACCAAGCATTTTCGCGAGGCGTTCGTTCGTCTGGTCGCCCCTTTTTCAACAACGATAACCGTCCGTTTCGCAGTGGTTAGGGTGAAGTTGCCGAAGCCAGCAGCGGGCAATGTTTTCGGAAGCACGCTCACATTTATGGCCTAGTCTATTTAAACGAAAACAGAGTTCATTTGTTTACCATTGTTTGTTGGAAGAAGAAGAGGGTTTTCCGTTTGAACATTGAAGAGCTGAGAGGCAGTCTTTTTATGCGAGGAAGCAGTTGTAAAGGCGACTTTTCACCGAGCCATTCTATTATCGCCAAGTAGGTTCCCTAAACAAACCTTTTTGTCGGTTTTTGCTAAATATTTTGATGTTCTACTGTCATTTAAGTGTTTGCAAAGCTTTTAGTTTTTTCCCGTAACCATCGCTTAAAGCCATTGTGTGAGGTTGTTGACCCTCCCTCCCATAGCCTTAGCAGCATTGGCGAGTGTCGTAACCATTATGCTCACTTTCTGGTTCTCTTTACCATCTAAAGGGGTATTTGTTTTCATAGCATCACTGGAAGTTTTCGATGTTCCAGTATTAACAACCTAGAAAAAATTACACATTGTTAAACCATTTAACAAAAATGATACAAGGTTAACATTGAATGTCATTGAAGCAATGTAATATCTGCATAAACAAATAATGGTGCAAAACAACAAAAAATTGTCCTCATTTATAGATAATAAGATAAAATAAGATAATTTTATTCTATAGGGAACTAGTTACAGTGAATTTTGACCAATTTGGATAGGTTCCATGCCAGCACAGCTACACCCACACAACAAAGTTTCTAACCTCATGTCTTCTTGTTGCTCTAATCGAGTAAAATATTTGAATTTATTAATAGTTGATTCCAACATAATAAATTTATGTTGCAGGAGTATGTTTTTTTTTGGTGGATTTGTAGAAATAGATTTGTCTTTTTAGGGTTCTTGTTTTGACATCAAGTATAAGCAGAATTTAAGTTATTGTGTATATGAATTTTTAGGGATCTATGTTTAAAGGGTTAGTCCGGAAAAGCTTGAAAAAAAATCAGTTAAAGCGATATTTGGAAAAATAAAGGGTGTAGGGTTGCACTGAATGAAGTTGGGATTTTGTTTTTGTTGTTGTTGTATTGTTTGGTTCCATAAGAAACTTTGTATTTGATATTATAGAGCTGAAATCAAAATATATGTTTTACTGTCTTTACGACACTTTCTTATTTTGAAAATACTCTTTAACATCAAAGATGCAATTTTTTGACTTCTACTACTTATTACATACTTCCCAAGCCATTTAAGTCCCCTGTTTGTGTATTAAAGTACTGAAAACATACATGCACAAAGACTCTTGATGTCTTTCCAGCAGCTGCAACCTTCCTATCTTCAAAATACAATAAGCAATACAACACATAGATCATTAATAAAAAGAAAGAAGAGTTTCCCTATAAAGTTCTCCATCCTTGCACTCCAGTTCAGAAAATGTTCATTCCTGCAATGTGAGAGATTCTGTAGAGAATGTGGCTTCTAGAATCTGGGTATTGTTTTCTTGGTTGATAGTCCTAGGTATCTAAAGAGGAAATGCCAAAGTGGGATGACTCATGGGTTAATTCTCTGTCTTCTCAAACTCAAGTTTGTATATTTTAATTCATTTTATCTCTGTTGGAATATTTAAGTCTTCCTACCATGTCATTATTTACATTAGATGCATTAATTAATCTTTTATGGTTAATTCTATGTAATAAGACTAGAAAATTGCCTTGTGTGGGCCACAAGGCAACATAAGAGGATAAGAATACATCCAAGGTGTGATATACAAGCTACCTATGCCACTTGGGAACTTTCCTAAATATTTCTGGATGAGTTTAAGGAAGAAAGGCACACTTATGAAGAAACTGCTGCTTTTTACTGCGTTTTCCCCCATAGGGAAAAGCTAGTCAACCTAGGAAAGTGTTTTTCTCACCAAAAACCTTCCTTAATGTTATTTCCACCCAAATTTCATATTTGGAATTTTTTTTACTTATCTTTCACCTTCAGCTCACTAAATTAGCAATTCGTGAGCTTTTGGGATGATTTGGACAGTCAACTTGCCACCTAGGGGGGATGGGCACTTTTAGCAAGTCTGATGATTAGGAGTTTTGTTTGGCATCTTTAGCCATTCGATTTTCTGCTGTAATGTTATTTAATAAAATATTATTACATTCATATGTTGGATGATGTAATTCTATTCATGAGAAGTAATACAGAAATCTACTCTTGTGCATAATTTTTGTGTCTTTGACTAGTTGTGTGAGATTTTTCTTATGAGAGAGTGTAATTTCTTGATCAGTTCTTGGATGTGATCTGATTTTCACATGGTATTAGGGCCATCAAGCTATTCCTTTCATCTACTGATTGTCTTGCAGGATCCAACAGTCTCAGGAAGGGCACATTGATCAATTCACCGGGTGAATTCTATTCTCTATAGGGCGCATTTTGAAATCCAGAAGTGTTCTAATTTTAGTCCAAAAGTTTATATCAGTTGCAGCAATGGATCACACATAGCAGATCATCCTCAATCCTTTCAATTAATTTGATTGGAAAGCACAGATGGAGATTCTATTGAGGAGCAAAGGGCTCTACAGGGTGACCATGGCAACAGAAGCTGAGCCAACCTCAGCAGTGGAGAAATCTAAATGGCATAATTGAAGGGGTGAATCCTATGGAATCTTATGTCTCACTACATCCAAAGAACTCTTATTTCATCTTGATGGCCTCACTTCACCCAATGAAGTATGGCTGAAACTTCAAGAATTGTTTGGTAAAACCGATGAATTGAGAGGCCACCAATTAGATAACGAGCTAGTCTCTTTGAGTCCGCAAAATTTTGATAATCTACAATACTTCTTCTCCAAATTCAAGTCTCTTGTATTGCAGTTGAAGCAATGTGGAATAGACAAGAAAGATGAGCAATTAGTTTTGGCCATTCTCTCCAAGCTTGGCCCGAACTATTCAATTTTTGTTTCCACCTTCCATTCCACCTGGAAAGCAATTAAAAATTGGAAGAGCCCATCACTTTCAGAATTGATGGAGTCACTAACACAAGAACAAGACAAGTTGGTCTTAATGGGAGCCATTAAAAATCCATCCAAAGACCATTGTCTAAATGTTGGAGACTCAAGGAATTCGAAAGGCAAGAAGAAAGGCAACTTCAAGAAGCTCACCGGTGAGCTGAAAGACAAGCAGAATTTTAGTAGAGAGCCATCAAACTTCAAGAAGAATCCGAACAAGAAGAATGAGAGGGAAAAGTGCACTTATTGCAGCAAGGGCTTTCATCCCGAAAGCTCTTGTATGAAGAAGACCATCGACCAATTAACTCATGCATTGGAGAAAGCCAATATCCCTTTCCCAGAGAGTGCAAGAAGGAAGGATGGAGGATCAAATTCCGATGACAAAGAGAGATTTCATGCATTGATGGCCAGCACTTCCCAATCTTCATCATTCATCATTGATTCAAGTGCTTCAAGACACATGGTGTCTGTAAGTAAGTATTTTACTTCACTTGACTCTTCCAGTGGTCCAAATATTGTATTGGGAGACAATTCTGAGACTTCTAGCAAAGGAAAAGGTAGCATAGATCTCGAGTTTGGGTCATTTAATAATGTTTTATATGTCCCTGGACTTGCTGCAAACCTACTGTCAGTCTATCAGATGACCCATATAGGGCTGCCCAAGAGAGTAACCTTTACCCCCAATGATGTTGAGATAGCAGAAATTTCAACAAGCAAAATTATTGCATTTGGTACTGTTGATCATTGTTCTAGAATTTACAAGTTTTCTTATTTGGTGCCAAACTCCTCACCTTCTGCTCTATTAACCCATGCCAATGAGTCTAGCAAGCTATGGCATGAAAGATTTGACCACCTAAACTACAAATACATTTCCCAACTTCATGAGAAAGAGATGGTTATAGGGCTGCCCAATATCAAATTTTCCAAAGGTGTCTGTCAATCCTGCATCCTAGGAAAACACCCTGAGCACAAGTATGGGATATCTACCACTGAGAGAACCACTGCACCATTGGAACTTATACACACTGATATATCAGGTCCATTTCCTCATGAGTCATTGAATTCA
Organism: Larix kaempferi; assembly: GCA_027924585.1. Classification (NCBI taxonomy): domain Eukaryota; kingdom Viridiplantae; phylum Streptophyta; class Pinopsida; order Pinales; family Pinaceae; genus Larix; species Larix kaempferi. The sequence goes on along the minus strand of BSBM01000666.1, from coordinate 5,269,183 downwards.
GCAAAATATATTCTCACATTCATAGATGATTTCAGCAGGTATTGTTGGATTTATTTCATCAAGCTTAAATCATAAGTTTTTGGGTTATTCAAGTTATTCAAAGCCTCAGTTGAGAATCAGTATGGTAGGCATATTAAAGTGTTAAGATCTGATAATGGTGGTGAGTATGTGAAATCAAAGTTTCAGCAATTTTGTGCTTCATCGGGCATACAGATGCAACATACAGTTCCATATACACCTCAGCAAAATGGGGTTGCTAAGAGGAAGAATAGATCTCTTAAGGAGATGGCCACATGCATGCTTGAGGCAAAAGATTTGTCTCCTAAGCTATGGGATGAAGCAATAAATTGTGCCACCTATATTCAGAATAGAGTGCCACATAAAGCTCTCAAAGGTATCACTCCTTTCGAGGCTTGGACAAGTAACAAACCTGACATCTCTCATTTCAGGATTTTGGCTCAAAGGCTTGGACTAGGATTCCGATTGAGAAGAGGAGGGCTATGCAGCCCCAAATCCAACCATGTTTGTTTGTTGGATATTCAGAGGACTCCAAAGCTTATAAGTTGCTGAACATGACCACTCATAAAGCATTCATCGAAATAAGTGTGCAGTTTGAGGAAGAGCCCTCTCAGAGCGCAGAAATTGGAGATTCATCTTCATCACCGACTGAAGAAGAAGTAAGTGATGTTCTTGATATTTTTTATTCTGATATTTCTGTTGATGAGGATCAATTTATTGCAGATTCTAACTCACCTACAAGGCCTAAGTGTGCTGCAAAAACTTTGCAAGCAGCAGGTGAACTAGCAGGCAACCCTCAGGACCAAAGAAGGACTATATCATAGTTTGAGACTGCTCTCAATGTGAATGATCCTTATCTTTCTGAGAAGTGCTATATGATGACAGATTCTGATCCACAAACATATGAGGATGCCTCACATGATCCTAGATGGCAGATTGCTATGGAGGAGGAGTTCCAGTCATTGCAGAAGAATGAAACTTAGGAGCTAGTCAAGCTCCCCGCAGGAAGAAAGTTGGTAAGATGCAAATGGATTTATAAGACTAAATGTGCAACGGATGGTACAACCATTAATTACAAAGAAAGGCTAGTAGAAAAGGGGTATTCTCAAGTCCAAGGACTTTATTATAATGAAACATTTGCACCGGTAGCTCAGAAAGACTCCATTAGACTAGTTTTGGCAGTGGAAGCTTCCAAGCGGTGGGAAGTACATCACATGGATGTGAAAAGTGCTTTCCTCCATGGGGAGCTTGAAGAAAAAATATATATGCAGCAACCACAGGAGTACACATCAGATCCAAACCTTGTTTGCAGGTTGAAAAAATCTTTATATGGACTCAAGCAAGCCCCCAGGGCTTGGTATGCAAAGATGGACAGTTTTTTGCTGTCACAATCCTATGTTCGGTGTAAATCTAACCCAAATGTCTATATGAAGTTTGCTGATGGTTTTATTATGTTAATAATGCTGTATGTTGATGATTTGCTAATCACAGGTGATAGCACTGAACAAATAGCATCACTAAAGACCGCAATGCACCAAGCATTTTCCATGAGTGACTTGGGAATTCTTAAGCAATTTTTGGGGCTTGAGATTTCTCAAACAAAAGAAGGAACCAAGGTATGTCAGTCAAAGTATGCTTCTGATCTGTTAAATAATTTTAAGATGGATGATTGCAAGCCTTCTAAGACTCCATTCCTTTCTAGAGTTAGAATGAAAGAAGCAAAATCTACACCGCTTTTTGACAGTACTCTATACAAACAGTTGATTGGCAGCTTGCTCTACTTGACTCACACTTGACCAGATCTTGCATATGCTGTGAGTGTAGCATCTAGAAATATGGAGTAGCCACATGAGTTACATTGGAGGGTTGCAAAAAGAATTCTTCATTATGTGCAGGTCACAAAGAGTGATGGGATTCACTATGTGGAAGATTCGAGCTTAGATCTCTTGGGTTTCACAGATTCGGATTGGGCTGGTGATAGCCTTGACAGGAAATCCACATGAGGATTTGTATTCATGCTTGGAGGTGGCCCTGTTTGCTGGTCCAACAAGAAATAGAATGCCATAGCACTATCTTCAGCGGAGGCAAAGTACAGAGGAGCAGTGAATGCTACTACACAGTGTGTTTGGTTGCAGGGGATTTTGTCTGAGTTTGAGATTTCTTTCAGTACTCCTACTATCATTTATTGTGACAACCAGAGTGCCATTAGAGTTTCATGTGATCCAGTATAGAGGCATAGGACCAAGCACATAGAGATTCATATGCACTACATTAGAGGTCTAGTGCATGACCATATCATAGATTTGTAGTATTTCCCCATAGGTGAGCAAACTGTAGATATCTTCACCAAGGCTTTCACATAGAAGACATTCAGCTATCTTAGATCACTGCTTGGGATGGTTGAACATGTGGTGGAGTGAAGGGTTGATTAGAAACCCTTCAATTTTGATATGTCCATGTTTTGAGGGAAGGTTTTTCCCATGTGGTTTTCCTTCTATCCTTGTTTGTGGACCAACAGTATTTTGTACGGGGTGACCAAGTCTTGTTACTGGGCCCTTAGTATTTCATATTCTGATATTTATATCATTTAAGTTAGACTTAAGAGGGGGTGTTGGAATATTTAAGTCTTCCTACCATGTCATTATTTACATTAGATGCATTAATTCATCTTTTATGGTTAATTCTATGTAATAAGAGTAGAAAATTGCCTTGTGTGGGCCACAAGGCAACATAAGAGGATAAGAATACATCCAAGGTGTGATCTACAAGCTACCTAGGCCACTTGGGTGCCTTCCTAAATATTTTTGGATGAGTTTAAGGAAGAAAGGCGCACTTGTGAAGAAACTGCTGCTTTTTACTGCTTTTTCCCCCATAGGGAAAAGCTAGTCAACCTAGGAAAGTGTTTTTCTCACCAAAAACCTTCCTTAATGTTATTTCCACCCCAATTTCGTATTTGGCATTTTTTTTACCTATATTTCACCTTCAGCTCACTAAATTAGCAATTCGTGAGCTTTTGGGCTGATTTGGAAAGTCAACTTGCCACCTAGGGGGGATGGGTACTTTTAGCAAGTCTGATGATTAGGAGTTTTGTTTGGCATCTTTAGCCATTCTATTTTCTGCTTTAATGTTATTTAAAAACAGACCATTACATTCATATGTTGGCTGATGTAATTCTATTCATGAGAAGTAATACAGAAATCTACTCTTGTGCATAATTTTTGTGTCTTTGACTAGTTGTGTGAGATTTTTCTTATGAGAGAGTGTAATTTCTTGATCAGTTCTTGGATGTGATCTGATTTTTAAAATATCTATAGAAATCATTGCAAAGTTCAAGTTTTAAATTTTGGAGAAATTAAATAAAATATCCACTCTTAAAGTAGTGAAAGGACAATGCAGGATCTATAGATATTCTGTCTGTATAAGATACTTTGAAGTATATTTTGATTTCAAACCCTGAAATATGTAATATTTGAACAATAGGATCATAAAACATTTTCAATAAGCTAGGATGATGAAATTAAAATGATACCGAAGAATTAGATTAGACTAGCTTCTCGAATATGGTTGTTGGACCATACCCATTGATTGCAAATAATATGTGAATGTTATTTTCTCATTTGGTCCTCCTATGTTTGGACAGGTTTGATATGCATAGCCGCTCTAACATAATCAAATCCAGGGTAGTAGAGTTCTACCTTGATGTATATATTTTGTTGGACTCCACTCTTGATAGGATGTTTGCGGACACAAAAGTTGTGACGGGAGCCTCTTCGGAGTTTTCATGGAATGAGCTATATAGAGCTATCAGGGACACGTATTTCCCTAATGCGACTATTGAGGAATTATTGGTTTATCATAATATCAAGAAGTCTCACCTCCATAGAGCAGCGACACGCCCTGAGCTTTTTCCATGCTCAGAAGTCATAGTGTGGATTATACACCAGACCGATGCAACCTCTAGGATCATTTCAGACACCAGTGGTGAAGGTCTTGCATCCTTCCAGCCAGATCACATAGCTGTAGCATACAACCTTCCTCATCCTGATGTTTTGATGACTATTGAATGGGTAAAGGCAGAAAATGTTAATCATTTTGAATTTGCAAAGAAGATGACAATCCCCGAAAAAAAACCGAGGACAAGAAGTAGTGGGGAGTATGAAATTGAACACCTAAAATCCCCCTACCGGCTAATAGCTCTGATGCTGAGCCGAATTTTTGGATTAGCAAATGGGAATATTTACAAACTCAATTGGGTACCAGTGATGTACTACGTCTCTACACATGGTACACTATTCAACTAGGCCACGATCATCTCAGATAGCATATCATCACACATTGTTGCGGCTCAAGGAGGATTTACTCAGAATAAAGCTGAGTTCTATATGTCTGCCTATCTGTTGGATTGTATGTTTCTTATACATCCTTTTCCCGGTCAAGGATGTGTTTGGAACACCAATGGGCCCCCTCTGCATGTATCCTATCAAATGCTTTGGTCCCACAGGTACACAAGCCACTATAAGAGAATCTGTGAAGGATTCATCATACCACTGTACCAGCTGATCTTTAAGGAAGATCCAAGTTGCATGTCGGAGAACACTATGAAAATAATTGAACAATATGGGGATTATTACTTATCCATGGAAGTCTTGTATATATGAATGTTTGGTGGAACCAAACCTCCTCCCCTGTTGCCCCAATACGCTATTGATTTTGTGGTACACAAAGAAGCTGTTAGGCAAGTTTATTTAGATGGAGTTGGGAATTTTCTAGCTGAAAAGAAGAAGTTAGTTTACCCACCAATTCCATTCGTAATAGGAGTATATAAACTTGCAAAAGCTAAGGAAGGTGAAGGGTTTGTACAATATTTGGAAGGCTTCCATTTTGGCACAAAGAGTTTCAGAAGGCATGATCCCCACAAAAAGGTACATGCACACTATGCCTCTTATAGGATCACCTTCGAGTATGGGCACCTATTTTGGAAGGATGAGGAGTTCTATCGAAGCACAAAGAACATGATTGAATTGAACAAGCTCTATCATCTTAAAAGTGGAACGAGTTCCAGTTCCAAGGCTGACACTGACAAGGAGGATGAGGTAGAAAGGAAATGTGAAGAAGCATTAGCTTTCCAGATAGCAGAAGTCAAGAAGAAGAAGAAGGAAGCTGAAGCTGCCAAAATCCAGCAGGAGGAGACCGAGAAAATGCTAAAAAAAGAAGCAGATAGACTCTTGAGAGAAGAAACTGAAAGGATGAATAAGGAAGAAGATGAAAGGGTGCGGGAGATGAAAGAAAAGGCTGACAAAGAGGCAGCGAAACAGTAGAGGGTAAGAGAAGAAGAGGAAAAATCTAAGCAAGAAGAGGAGCCAAAGAGCCCTGATGTACAGAATATGGAAACAGGGCCCCTAGAAAATATAATTGGAGGGCATCTCCCACTACTAGGGCTTTCTCTCATCCCTTTCACTCCTTCGAAACATCATGAAGTGGCAAATATAGATTCAATCTTTTTCAATTCTCATAGAAAAGTTATCATTAGGAAGTCAAAGAAAAGAATGAAGTGTCCCAATTATGAAGATGTTGTCACAATAATAGAAAGTCCAATTTTTGAGTGAACTAACAAAGACCCCCAGTTTGCAGCTGCAGCAAATGTAGCCACAGCCCAGGAAAACGCTAACAATGTCAACCAGCTGTTAGAAAATGTTGAAAATGGGAAGGCAAGGCTGTTCAAAGTAAGAGAAAATATGCAGAGAGAAGTACATGAAGGGAAAGAATTGGAAAGGAAAAATAGCGACCTCTTGTCCGAAAAGGAGAAGATGGCTGAAGATGTCCAGAGGTTGGATGAGGAAAAAGAGGCCTTGGCGGTCCAGGTAATGATTTTGGAAGGAGAAAAGAATGATCTTGAAGCTCAAACTACTCAGTTAAAATCAAACCAATTAGCTGTTGATCAACAAGTCCAAGAGTTAAAGGTCAAGGTTGAAGAGCTAGAGAAAGAAACTGGAGCTTTGACAGAACGTCTTGAAACAACAGACAATAGAAAGCTAGATATATCTCCGTTCTGTGATCAAGCTTGCAATGTCCTATAGGAGATGTATCATTCCCAGGTGGCTCTTACAGAGAAAATGTACAAGATTAAGCGAATGATGGCGCAAATGGATGAAATATCCGTAGAGTCACAAGCGGTTAGACAAAGGCAATTCGAGGTAGCGGAGAAGGTTAAAATCCAGATGGTATGGAGAGAAACAAACTCCGAATACCCTGAACAATTATTGCCTAAAACACTAGTGGATTTGAAGTCAGAGATGCAACTTCTAGAATTTTGCAGAAAGGCATCCATAAAGATGAATAATGACATTATTAGGACTACTCAGGCATGTCTGAGTTTCTACAAGAGGATCCAACAGGTTTATGAGAAGTGTCATCTCTCTCCACTCCCACCTATAGATGAGCTACCTCCAGAGGATCTGCAAATGACAGAGCTGTAGTGGGTTGCAAGGAGAATTAGAATACATCCGAAAATTGGATACTCTCACTGAAGAAGACATACACCATATGGTGGGGCAGGCATCCATACATGCATATTTATTAGATGATAGTTGTACAGTAGCAGAAGAAGGAAGGGCATCTCAACTGTCATATCACGAAGTCTCTTTGCAAGTTTTGGAACCAAGCAAGCTTACTACCATTGTCGAAGAAGCTAATGCTTGGGAGAAATATTTCTTTAGTTAGCTTGGGCCCACATAATTTCGAATTTGTAATTACTTTTACAACTTGGGTAATTTTTTTTTGGGACAAAAAAGCCAGTCAGAGGCTTTTTATTCTATAAACATTTAAAAACAGTTGGAAACTATATTTTTGGTATTTGATAGGCAGTAGAAGAGAATTTTTTTGTGACTTGTGAATCCAGTTTTCAAGGATTTTTGACACTACTTTAATACGAGAGACAGAAAAAAAAAGTCAAAGATGTATCTTCGAATTGGCATATAGCAATTATGTAGTGACTAGTGATTATATATTGGGACATAAATGTCATAAATATAAAATTCAATATAATTTTTCCTCATCAGATTGTTTCAATACAGAGTAGCACAACAAATAGAAGTATAAAATCTTTAGTACCTAATGACAGGACAATATATGAAACAGTATGACGTGTAAAAGATGTAAAGGTATTGAGAATAATACACATCATAAATCATTGGTAAAGTTCCAATAATCACACATTATATATAAACATGTCTGCAACAGTATTCGCATCAAACAAGTTTGTTTTCATTGAGAAAAGAAGTTCCAAAGTACAAAATGAGTCCACAAATTATGTGGATAGTAAAAAGAGTTTTTTTTTTTTTTTTTTTTTTTGGTGTGCTTCACATCTATTTAGCTTTGCAAGAGTTTGTTATGTACTGAATTTTCAGAAATAAGAACAGTAGGCAAAATTTGTATTTCAATGCTCTACATTTGAGAAGATACAAATGAAATTTTGAACAAGTTTATATGATTAAGTAATATGAAAAAGAGGTCTAAGAAACCCATTGGTTTTCTACATATAAACCTACACAAACTCAATAAATAATTTTTCCAAATTACGTTCAAGAAAGAAAGTCACTACATTGAAGTTCTTACTTGCAACCCTAGAATGTGTCAAAACAAACTAGTCATCGTGGCCAAGTTCAAGCAGATTCATTTGCACCTTCTAATTTGATAGCATCAAAGAACCCCCCGACGATTGCTCAGGATATCCCTCAGTGTTGGGAAATATTCAATGGATATTATCAGATCTTGTATTGGTCACAGAGTGGTGGATGATGGCACAGTCATTCCTTTCACTTCCACTTCAAGCATTGATACAAATATGTGACAGTGCTAGTCTCTTCTCTTGGTTTCTAACATTGTTCTTCATCTTTCCTAGAAGGAAATTTGTACATGTACATGGGTCTTATAGTTTGTGTTTACCCGCTACCACTATTCTACAATGTTTACTATGTTTACATTGTTTTGGCATCTGTATATAGAAACGGTTTCAGTCCTTCGGGTTCTGTCTATCCTAGTTTTTTTCTATTCTATTGGATGCAATGTCAAGTCCCAATGACCTACTTTGGTAATTTGTGGACATTAATACAATTTATTATTTATTTCTTTCCTCTAAGGAATTTTGTGTCATGGTTGCTGCTAGTTATCTAGTGAATTGGCTTATGGTACATAAACTTTCGAGACATAAGTCAAAGGTTCAAGTATCGGCGACAATGGATAGAGTGTGGTGTAATACTAAACATTCAAACTTCTAGAAATACCCCTTTGTGCATTTTGACACTTTAATTAGGTAGAGAATGCACTATTGTAAATTCAATTTGTGCAAAAAAATCATGATTAATAATGTAGTTGAAGGCCTTCGGTATATTTGGGATAGTTTCTTGCTTGTCATCATGGAATTGACGTGAGAAATATGCCTCCAAAAAACATTGTTGTAAAAATGATTAATCATCATATTAGGCACGTTGCCTTTGCTGTCGGTTTTTACAAATAGTTTAGTTGCAAAGTGAAAGGGTGCTTGACTGGTATATATTCATTTCCTTGTGATTACCAATATAGTGTTGATGTATATGTAACTTCGGAATGTATTTCACATATATGTATATTGTATTCCTATAGAGATGTTATTATTCCTCTATACGGAAGTGGTTGTATTCCTATAGAGATGTTATTATTCCTCTATACGGAAGTGTCGTCATTTATATTGTAAGTGTCGTAACGTATACTTGATGGGTTATTAGACCACCTTGTTGGGGTCAGTCCTGTATAAGTCATGTGGGTCAAAGGGTTATTAGACCACCCTATTGGGGGTCGGCCATGTGGGTCAAAGGGTTATTAGACCACCCTAGTGGGGGTCGGCCCAGTCAGCATTATGTTAAGTGGTTAAGTTGAGGCCGACCTAGTTGAGTAAAGGTCAAGTCAAGTTAGTGTATAAATAGAGAGTGTGTCTCTCTCATTTTACACATTCTATTCTCTCACTCACACTTGGGAGAGTGGCGCACCTGTGGAGGAGGAGGCTCTGCTGCTAGGAGAAGACTATCTCTTGTATTCTGGTTGTATCATTGCTCCATCTATCTCTGAGGAAGTTATTGGGGTTTTTCACCTTTATGGTTTTCCCCAAGTAAAATCTGTGTCTCTTGTGTGCTTGCATTATTGTGTCCATGATTGATATGCTGTAGATTTGCTGTACATGTTGTTCTCTTAGTTAAGATCCTAGATCAGATTGAAGTAAATTCTGAAAATTTAACATATAGTGTTTTCCATTTGTATTTTGGGAGTTATTTCTTCTTCAAGCTTGATCTGCTGGGCCTTCCTTTTGCTGGTGTTTTTAGACATACGTGATTCGACGTTCCTTTGCACAGGGGTAAAGTACACTTCCCCAGTTGTTGATACTACAATGGGGAACGTAATCCCTGCTTTCACCTTCATATTGTCCATTGTTTTCAGGTATTGATCTAATCTAAATTTAATATTGTCTAAACTATTTTGTTTTTTAGATTTGTCTTCGTATTCCTAACTTGCATATTGTTTATACCTTAATCTAATTTGCAAACTTTTCATGAATATGTTAGATTTGCCAACACCAAAAATGGCAATTTCCTTATAGTTTGAAATGTTATTTAATTATTCTTTAAAAATAGCCATAAGACATAAAGTTCATGTGCTTTACAACAAGCAATAGAAACAACCTTCCATTTTAACAAAATTTGCTGCATGTATTGGTTTTTGCACTATTGTGTGTTCATTTCATATTTACTTGTGCCAACTGTGGTACCTGGAAACAAGAATCAGGCAAAGTACCTTCCCTTTCCTCCACTTGTAGTTGCATATGGTGTTGTTGGAAATGTAAGTTTTGGCCACTAATGCTTTTTTGCACTCCTGTTTTTTTTCATTACTATTGGGCTTAGCATACTTTCTATTTACACATTACAAACTTTTGTATGGATAACAACATTGACCCTATATGACTATAAACAATTTTTTGCATAATCAACTTTTTAGCAATAGTAAATAAGTAATAAATAGGAGCATTCTTCACTTGCAGGTCTTTGGCAGTCTTTGTTGGTGGTCAAATGGATAAGAGACAAAGACCCCATTGATGAAACTCAACATTTTCTGAACAAGCCATAGGCTGTTTTTGTAATAGCTATCAGAATTTTACTATGTTTTGACATGTATACAACTTTATATATTATGCTGGCATAAATGCTTTTGTATTTTTCCTATGGATTGATACTTTGATAAACCATTTGACATTTCATCCTTTTACTTTGGTAGATCCAACTTCCAATAATTCAAATTGGAGCATTTACAGGTTGTGGATCCTTTTATGTCTGAAGGGGTTTGGCCATATCTTGGTTATGGTAAAAGAGAATATGTTCATTTTGCTCCACTTCTACATCTTGCAAAACAAAGTTTGTATGAGGTATTTAACCCAAGTATTTCATTTGTTGACTTAATTCTTCGAATGCCAACTTTCTGTGGTTCCAATTCAAAAAGGTGCTCAGCTGCACGCTTGTCTAGATCCACATTAGTGTCAATTCTGCAGGCACCAAGCAAGGCTCCCCACACAACTGCAGGCGGTTCTAGTGGCATTTTATTGATAAAGTCCTATGTCTGATTGATTATCCCAGAATGAACTAGAAGGCTAGAATATCAACCATGCAAGCATAGTGGTTGGGCGCTAGTGTGATGTGATAACCTTGACTCATGGACTGAAAGCAATGCCAGCCTTCATCTATCAGGCCAGCATGGCTACATGCAGACACAGCACCAAGAAAGGTGATTTCATTTGGAATGGTGCCCGTCTTTTTCATTTAGTGTAAGAGCTGGAGAGCTTCCTTAGTGCACACCCGTGTTGAGCATATACTGGCAGCATTGCATTCCATGAAACCACATCCCTTTCAGGCATTTTTCGAAACACCTGAAAAGTATCTTCACTTCCACATTTACCATACATTGTAATGACTAATGAGAGAATTCCCCACAAAGAAATCATTCTCAAAACTTGTTTTGATCACTTGGGCTTGAATCTGCTTTCTTTGTTTCAGTGTTTCCAGGTTAACACATGAACTAAGAACACTGGTGAAGGTGGATTGGTTTAGTTTCATACCTTTCTGCAGCATATGAGTGAATAGTTTTAGAGCCTGCTCCCCATTCGCAGTCTGAGCATATCCTGGAATCATTGTAGTCCATGAAACCAATTTTTGTTTTTCCATTTTGTCAAAAGCTTTGCATTAAAATTCTGTGACAGAAACCAAGCGGTAAGACAAGGTCACATATTAAATAGAAGGAAGTTGAGACTGCAACGCATGAGCACTAGTGTTGGAAACTTATCCATTGCATCCAAGGAATTTGAAGGTGACAAGTTTCTCTGTGTAAGGTAACCTATGTTATCCATGTTCATTCATGTAATGGGGCCAAAATCAATAGTAAACAATGCAAAGTTATTCTCTACTATGTTGTGATGTCCCTTGAAATCTTGTTTCCAGACCTTGAAAATGTATGATGATTCAAAATATGTATTTTTAAAGTGGTTATGATGAAATGAAAAAATAGTTTTTGCATTGTACATAACTTCTTTCCTCTCTTTAATTTATTATAAAGTTTTGAGAGTCGGAAATATTGATATTCCCATTGTGTGGCAGGTGGCTGCACAATAATGGCTACCAAGAAAACGAACAAGAAAAGAGGTAGGGATGCAGAATTCTCTACTGTGCCCAAAAGTAAAAGAAAGACTGCTAAGAAAATGTCCAAGGAATTCACTTCAGGTCATGAAGATGAAAAGGAAAAGAAAATACCAATCCAAAGAGAAAGCTTTCATGCAGCTGACCTCAAGAAGAAGACCAAAAGAGAAGATTGTTCAAATTGTTCCTTAATGTCCAAGAAAACAGTTACCTGCGAGTCCTTAAGGAAAAGAGGTCATAAATTATACTGCCAAGTGTCTAATGGCCATTATCGCCCTTGCCTCCTCATGCCTAAACTGGGAAAAGCCCGTGAATTAAATGAAGAGGCTCTCGACTATGCAAGATGCAAAAATTTGAGTGAAATTGCTTCCTGTTATAAAAATTTAGGTGCAGTGAATTGGGTATGGGGAAAATCTAAATGGGAGATATATATGAATGAAGAAGAGGAAGGAAACAAGGATTTGAAAGTAATACAGGTTGTGAAATGGATTATGTCAAAATGCGTGGATAATTATTTGATGGTTGTTCAATACGGAAACTTTAAGGAAGCAGTGTGGTTAAGACAGGTAGAAGATAACCTTTTGAGAATCATTGACAGGGTCAATGAGCAGCTCTGTACTTATACCACATGCTTCGAGCCCATTTTGGTTGAGCTGTGTGAATTGAAAGGAAAATGCTCTGTATTTGTAAATGTTGTAAAATAATTGGAACATGGGGTGTTTGTTCATGTCAAAATAGTCCATTCCCCCTTAGTTCTCACATTGAAGCAAGATTTTCACTATTGTCCTATATGTTGAATTTAAATTCAACCCAAACACCGCAACATGGAGATAGAGAACCATTAAAGCTTTGGGTGATAATTTTTAAAGGTGCTATCCTTGCAAGCAAAAATATTGTGTTTTCGTTATGGTTATTGAAAGGTGCAGAGCATTTTTTGTTTTCAACTGTCTATTTTCATTTGTTTCCTGAAGTCCTTCACTGTATTGTTATAGTTAACAATTGTGCACTCATTTTCATCGCGAGTTGCATAAAACATATAATTTTAGTGTTACATTGAAAATTTTACATGAAGTTTCTTACTTAATGAGTGTTTCTGTCTGTAAATACAACTTTATATTATAAATATGATGAAAATTTAGTCAATGGAAAGTGGTTAAAATATGTGGTAATTGCAAAATATAGAATTTTATAGTAAACAATTGCATAAAAGATAGAATGGTAATATTGCTTTGAAAATTTTACATGAAGTTTCTTACTTAATGAGTGTTTCATGTGTAAATACAATTTTATTTATATTATAATTATGATGAAAATTTAGTCAATGTATATAAGTGATATATATATACTTTTCTTTTTTTCAGCAATGAAAAGTCTGCATAAATGTCTTTTTTTATTCATAAAGGCTTAGATTTGATTTTACAGCAATGAAAAGTCCGTGTAAATGTCTTTTTTTTTTAATTCATAAAGGTTAAGGTTTGATTTTACTTTTTTCCATCGAAAAATATAACTTACTATTAATACCGCGAAATAGTAAATAGTTCCAATTACATCAAAGAAACAGGGAAAACTGATCCCAGCATGTTATGAGAGTGATACATATCACGGGCGAGAAAACAGTCCAAAGCACACAGACTAAAAGTTCTAGAAACTAGACCACAACGTACGAGGCGCAAACATTCGCCATAACAGAGCATCTACACATGGCAGCGGATCTGCTCAAGATAAAAAACATCATAGTAAATATTACCGTGACCCCATGGGGCAAGGGACCGAGGATCTGTCACAGAAGACATACATAAATAAGATAAATAGTGTCGCAAAAACTGAAGATCATAAGACCAACAAGTAGTTGGTGAAGTAGAGTCTATGAACCTGCAAAATAGATATACCACATAAGATAAATCATATATCCTCTAATAACACCAAAAAAAAACCATAAACAGAAAGACCAATCCACAGGTATCAGGACCAATGCAAATCTATCGATCCCCGAGAGATAATAAGATCCCCGTGCCATTCCTCCCATATGATGATCCCCACCAAAGAATTCAAAGCCTTCTTGGAGAGATGGTCAGCCTCCATATTCACCTCTCGAAAAATATGAGAAAAATGAATATGCTTGAAATCGTTGATATACTTTCTGACTGCAGCCAACCAATGCGTAAGAAGCATCACATTGATTGGGGAAATGCCCTTTGCCCAAGAAATGATGGATGAAGAGTCACCTAGAATCAAGAGGGATGATACATGTTTGATTCGAGCAAAGTGTAAAAGAAGCCAAAGAGCACATAATTCACTGCGGGTGTTTGTACCAATCCCCAAATTAAGATGGATGCGGAAGAAAACAGTGTTGGTAAGGTGCAAAACCACACTAGCTGTAGCTAGGGTTTTCACCCTAGCTTGTGCAAATGAGCACCTACTAAGGAGAAAGGACTCCTTAGTAGCAGTTCAATAAACAGTAAATTAAAATGCTAAAACAATATCAATTCTAAACTAGCATGAGCATTAAGAAACATAACAAAACATGGAATATGAATGGTTTTCTTTTTGTATTAAAATTTTACCTCAAGTGTAGAGGTTGGTGAAGTTCTTGCACTGATCCAAGAGGGTTGCTCCAAACTCCAACTTTGCTCCTTCTCTTTCTCCAATGGTGGAAATGGGCCAAAAGGGGAACTCAATGGTGAAAGTAGCTCAAGGATGAGCTAGGGTTTCAAGAGTGATTTTGGCAGAGTAAGGGTATACTTGATTGTGGATATGAAATGAGGGGTCTCCATCACCTATTTATAGGTTTTTGGTGGTGGAGTGCTAACCCATGGTTTTGGGAACCATATGGTTTAGGTCAGCTGTATAGGGTTTTTTTCCTCTTTTTCCTCATTTTTTTAATATTTTTTATTCCCTTTTTACAGGGTTTTTGCTATTTTGGAGGAATTTTGGATAATTTTGGGGGGAAAGGGGGTTTTTTTAGCCTTTTTGAGGGTTTTTTGATGGTTTTGTGGCCTTTTGGAGGCTTTTTAGGCCTTTTGGTGGCTTTTTTAATGAGATTTTAGGGTTCTGAAGGTAAATATGGTAGGAAATATGGACAAATGAGTCATGTGATGGGTAGATGAGGTAGTGAGCACTTTTTGGGTGTTAACAGATTGCTCCCTGATGTGTGAGGGCAGGAGCTCATCGTATGGCCGATAGACATCATAAGTCCTGTATGGTTTTCCTGGGGTGTGGAGAACAGAAGAAACAAACTGGAGCCCAGAACAACGGTCCCGAACAAACTGCAAAAACTAAAAGTACATAACCTCAATAATGGATGAGGAATAATCTGATCATATGGACGAGGCGGGCATTCCCATGCTCGTATCAAGATATAGAACAATAATAAAAATGGGGTCCAAAATATGGGGACCTGACATATACATGACCTCAAATAATGAATGAGGAAGAATCTCAATATATGGACGAGGCGGGCATACCCATGCTCGTATCAAGATACATAAACAATAACTATGAGGCCCGAAAAGAGGGACCTGTAGGATACATAGAAAACCACTGTGTACATCATAAGGGTCCAGAGGGGACACAAATCTGGGACATATTGCTGGGCTGACCATGTCAGAGCTGAAGAACTGATACACTAGAATAACAATAGTGCTACTGAGTAGGGTACCAGAGGAACTGATGAGCTACTGGATCATAGTGAGGGGGAGTCATACTCTCAATGGTACACTGAACTGGGTACTCAAGGAAGAATATAACTGGATGGCTTCTGAATACAATCGCCAATGCAACCCGGACATCCACGGGAACATATAACTTGGCGTTCCGAAGTGACTCACCAATGTGCTAGAGTTGGGGGAGATCTGGGGTCTTCGACCAATAATGGAAGGGATATAAACCCTGCGTGATTCTCAACGATGCGATCAAGGTGCTGAAGTCGAGCATGTGAGAAACAACCACTCGGAGAGGCAATGATGACTCCTTTCGAAATGGTCCGTAGGCACTCACCACAGATGGTGATGGGTCCAAGGCGCAGGGGCCTTTGGGTCTATCCTCTGGAATAGAGGGGCTGTCGTCGACAGAGGGAGACCTGCAACTATCAAGGAAATGATGTTTCCTTGACAGGAGCGCGAGGTGGAGAACCGAAGTGTGAGAGTACTGATGGTAGGACTGACAAAATGTGGGGGATAACTGGGCAAGTAGAGTGGGTGGACTCAAACTTCCTTTGTTCAGAGCATAATGGCGGGGACGATCTGGTAGCATATGAAACTGACTGATGGGAAAGGGATCATAGCTGTAATGGATCAAGGATAATGACTGGGACGAGGGATACTCAAGCTGGTGTAACATGGCAGGAGACTGCAGACTACTTTGAACAAAGGGGACTTGATTGGGGGTGTTGCCGAGATGATCGATCATAGTGCCAAGAGGCACGAGGGGACTTCTTCATGGGTTAAGGAACTAGAAGAAGTGGGTAAAAAATGGTACTGTCGTGTGGATTTATACGAGCCCAGGACAGTTCATGCTCGTGATTGCTTTCAATTTTAAGGAGTCTGAAAGCGATAAGAAGACTCTGAAATAATGGAATGGTACTGTCGTGTGGATTTGTACGAGCCCAGAACAGTTCATGCTCATGGTTGCTTTCAATTTTAGAGAGTCTGAAAGCGATAGGAAGACTCCAGGAGGTTGCTTTTTCGTGTGTTAGTCTCCAAGGCCCAAAGAAGCATAAAAGGATGCAATGAAGAAATCTTCTAGCTGGTGTGACTAGAGTATTCCTTTTTCGTAATTAGTCTACCAGGTCCGAAAAAGGGTTAAACTTATACCAGATAGACGCCCTTTCAGGTACTTTAACGAGCATGAAAGGAAGCAAGATTGCTCGACGATCTTTTCAGTGTTTTAGGAGTCAGAAAAGAGCTTAACAGAAAATCCCTAATTGCCTTTTTCGTAAAGGACTTGTCTGGCCCGAAAAAGGGATAAAATTATACCGAACAAAAGGAATGGCCAGGCAAGGAGGAAGTGCTCAATCAAGGAACATTTATGATGACCAAGAACGAGGGTAGGGGGGAACACTAGTGGGCCTCCTTGCGGGATAATGAATGGTGGCAAAATAACGAAATAATTACAGTATGACAGGAGTGAAGGGCTCATGTAAAAATGTGGAACAATCCGATGGCGGTCGATGTGGCATGCAAACCGAGGCAACAAGGTGTCGGGACACAATGTTGAAACTGTACCAAGTGAGAGCGAGAAATGATCTCAAGCATCATCACGAGCGCGGAAAAAATGAATCCGACGATATAAAAAGTGTCAAAACCGGATAATGGCCGATGTGGCATGCAAACCGAGGTGACGGGGGGCGTTTTGGAAAAAAAACCAAAAAATCTGGGGGTGAGAGCGAGAAATGATCTCAAGCATCATCACGGGCTCGGAAAAATGAATCCGATGATATAAAATATACTAAAAACGGGCTACGGCCGATGTGGCACGCACACCGGGGCGATAAGGTGTCGAGACACAATGTTGATATTGGTCCTAGTGAGAGCGAGAAATGGTCTCAAGCATCATCACAAGCGCGGAAAAATGAATCCGACGGTGCAAATGGTGTGAAAAAAGGAGGTCATAAGGAATCCGAAATGGTCAAAGGAAAGAACTAGGTTAAAAAATTGCTACAAAGAAAGGTGAGCCCACCAAGCCAAGGATGCAATGGTGGGGAGAAATGATTACCCGCGGGGGAAAAATACTAGGTGTATCAAATCAAATCAAATCTACAAGTGACATGTGACCTCAAAAATGGTTGAGATCATGCATGTGAAAAAGTGAGTAGGGTTAATGACCTGCCCCCATGCTATTCGCATGGGGTTTGTGATTATGGATCACATATGTGTTGGTTTGGACAATGGGTTCATTAACGTGCTGAGATAGATGTGATGGGGAAGGTTCAAAATGATTGATCATGCCCCCTATCCCAGGGTCGAGGTAGTCTATTATGCCCCCTAACTCAGAGGTGGCAATGCGGTGGAGATACTGTCTTAGAGAGGGATCAACAGGGCATTGACCAACTACTGGAGGGGTGGTGTACCATGAGGATGTGAGCCGTGGTGGAATACAGAAGTGATGATATGATGATGGGGGATTCCCTGTGTGGGGTGGATGCCCCTAGTATCACCGACGAGAATGAAGATGATGATGAGTAGGCAAGGTTTTGGGCCTGCGCCCATGATGTGGACATGTGGTTTTCTCTTTGATAGTGGGGTCAAGACTAGGCATTTCGGTATAGGCCCAGGCAAAGACATCGCGGAACTCTTGGAAAAGTTTTTTGTATTCTCCAATCTCATGCTCACTGCAGGAGGCTCCTAAAGTGATGAGTTTAGGGGCACCTCCTAGGGTAGATATATCTATGTGGATAATGGGAGAGATGTTGGCCATGTTACCTTCCTCAAAGGCATCAGGAGAAGGAATAGGATCCTTAAACTAGTCGACTTTAGTAGGAAGGAAATCTTTGGACTCAACCGCGAATTGGGTAGCGGTGGTAGAGGAGGATTCTTCTGGGAGGAAATAGGAACGATGGTGCCTATCGTCCCAGGGATAATCCGGGGCAATGAGAGCCTCTAGAATCTCCTCATCATTGCGGAAAGTTTGAGTTGTCAAATCGGTTGAAGAGGGAGTAGTAGTCGAAGAGATCATATAAATGGTATTAATCTCGCCGGATGGGGATGATACCGGGGGGTGGATCTCCTCAATTGTGGGGGGTGTCGTCTCAAGGTCCAAATTATTCATCTCGTAGAGAGCTGCTCTGTAATCTGGGAGATCAGGACAGTGATGTGAGTAGTGGCCGTAAATACCGCATATGAAACAAGGGTGGTTGGTATGCAATGATTTATCACAAGACTTAGGGGTTGGATCGAGTTCGACAACCGGGATGTTGGGGTCATCATCAAGCATTTGCATGTGCTTCTGTAATGCGGGTAATTGTGGACATTGATGAGTCGGATGGCCTAACTCATCACACAATGAGCATTTGGGGGGAGCGTGAAACACGGGAGGGGGTTTAACTGCCTTGGGAGTGGGTACAGCAGTGTATGGTTGTGGGCCTCTGCCCCCAGTGGGCTTGATAAGAGGAGGGGGATTCGTAGATGACGAAGGGGTAGCGACCCCGGGAGGTGGTTGACTAGTAGTGACAATGGGTTGCACCAGTTGGAGGATGACATTTGGTGTTGGCGGGGGAAACGGGAGGCGAAAGATACTAGACGGGTAATCCTAAGGTTAACCCAGGGAGGCTGAGGGTAGCCATAACCAGGGCGCTTACTACTCTCGAGGGAGGACTAGGAAGGGGATTGTGTGGATGGGTGTAACACCAATGTGACTAGGTACCAATGGTGGTTTAGGTAACAAGGGCGATTGATTGTTGTGTGTTTGTGTATTGTGGGAAAGAGTACAAAGGTCAGAGACTTCGGTCGCGGGTGACGGGGGAGGAATGGATTGGAATGTGGAAGTCATCGACGGATCTGAGTAAATTTCAGGTCCCACGGAGGAAACAAACAAGGTAGCGGCACCCCTAACAGGTTGTTCAACTATGGGGAGAACATTTTCGGGTGCAGCGGGGGCATTTGGATCATAGTAGGTGAGTTGGTCGACCTTGACCACGCGTCCGTCATGGGGGAACATCATGGTACGAAAGACGGATGAGGCAACCGCCCGCATGGCATACATGTAGCTGCGGCCAGGTAAGAGGTTATAATCAAGTTGGGCATTGATGACCTCTATGTCAATTAGAACGGTTTTACCATCCAGCTGGACGGGGACGTTAGCTAATAGGCCTTGGGGTTGAGCCGAACGACCATCATAGGCTCGCAACGCAGTGGTGGACTGCTGGAGAGTAGGGGATCCCAACTTCTGCCAAACGAATGTGGACATAATGCATGTAGAGGCACCTTCATCGATAATGCACCGATGGATGACAAGATTCCCAACGGAAAGAGAAACTTGGAACACTAAAGTGGAAGGAAGGCGTGGTTCGGACTGGTCCAAATCGAATGCCATCAATTGTGAATCATTTGGGTCAATAGCACCAATGGCGGAGAGCAAAGTCTTGCGCTGTGAAGGACAGTTTTTTAAGACTTCTAACGCGGACATGGATGCGGGAGATTGGGCTAAGTCATCTACAATGTTGTAATTTGACGCAGCGCAAGCATTGGGGTTATTGTTGATACGACGAAGTGGGAAACGAGGTGCTTGGGGGGCACCATCAAGTGGAGCTGGAGGTATACGTAACGTCTGATCAGTGGGATGAGTGTTAGTGTTTTGTTCGGAGGGAGGGGCTTCAGGGGTGGAGCCATGTTGATTCCGATGGGTTTGGAGGTTGACATCAGTGGATGACATCATCAACAAGTGGTGAGTACCTGAGTCGAACATGGGTTGGTCAGGAGCAGCATAAGTGATCTGTTGTTGTGGTGGTGCGTTGCCTTCAGGGAGAGCCAACGGCTGAGTGTTCACTACGCCTTGAGTTGCTAAGGGGTTTTGCAGTACCAAAGGTGGCTGCTGGGGGGGCAGGGGGTTGGGCTACGCTTGAGGGGCCGCATGCCCTTGGCGATGGGCATCATCAACCCAGAGTTGCCGAGCTCACTCCAAATGTGGGAAAGCATGTGTGTAGTGGCCATAGACCCTGCAAATAGAACAAGGATGGTTAGTTCGCAAGTTAGGGTTTTTGGCCTGCTTGGGTGGCCGATCAGGGTTTTGGTTGGCAGGTGCCACATTATTGTTTTCTGGGGGATTGGGCGGTTGACCACCTTGGTCTGGAAGAGGGTTGTTCCTACGGTTACGGCCTTTGCCATGGTTTTGGTGGCCCTGTTGGCACTGGTTGTTTTGGTTTTGCTGCTAATTTTGTTGGGCGTATACTTGCCCTTGGGCAGTAGGTGGGTTCTCGGGTTGCGCAGGTGCTGGAGTAGGCTGCAGTGGATAATATGTAGGTGGAGGCTGTGCAGGTGCTGAACCTTGTGGAGGTTGCTGATATGTCTATGGAGCGGGTTGTGGGTCGGCCGCAGGGGCTTCCTGTGGCGGGTAATAAGTAGGTTGGGTTTGAGAGGACACAGGAGCTGGGGTAGCCTGTGGATGGTAATATGGCTGAGGTGCGACCGGGGGAGCATAAGCGGGGGATGCATGTCCAAAGCACTGAGGTGGACATGAGGGTCCGTGAGAATGGTGGTGATGTGTCATAGGAGCATACGAATTGGTTACTCCAGATTGAGACGTAGTGTTGGCCCGGTTTTGCAACCAGGCTTTGTGCTATGGGCACCTGCTAACTAGTAGCAGCAGTTTCAATAGAATTAAACAAGAAACTAATCTAAACAAAACTAATCATGGATCTATGCAAGAATGTAAGCAAATAATGGAAATATTTTAAAAACAAGAACAAGAAAGTATGAAAGAATAAATTTGTATTTGAAAATGGGGGCAAGCTAGTGCTTGCAATAGTATTACCTCCAATGGTGAAGGTTGATGTAGAGCAACTCCCAAGATGAGTGGCTCCAAGCTCCAAGAGGTCTCCTTCTCCAAGGTTGCTTCAATGGCTAAAATGCTCAAGGGAGATTTCAGCAGCATAAGGATGAGATAATGGATGGATGTGAAATGAGGAGCCCCTACCACCTTTTTATAGGTTTTGGTGGTGGGGAATACCATTTGTGGTTTTTTGGAAACCAAATGGTATTGACCAACATGGTTTAGGTACTTTTCCCTCCTTTTTCTTTTTTTGAATAAAATTAATATTTTTATTCCCTTCTTAATATTTTTGGGAATTTGGACCCTTTTTTAGGGTGTTTTATGCTTTTTTAGGAAAAATAATCTTTTTTAATGGAAAAAGGGGTGTACTCAGGTCTTTTGGTGACCTTTTGTTGGTTTCAGAGGCTCAGATGGTGGAAAAGTGGACAAATGGGTCATGTGAATAAGGGAATGAGCTAGTGAGCACTTTTTAGGTGTTAACAGATTGCCCCCTGATGTGTGAGGGCAGGAGCTCATCGTATGGCCGATAGACATCATAGTTCTTTTGTCTTTTTTCTGGGGTTTAGGGAGAGAGGAGACCGGTTGGAGATTGGAGCCACGGCCCTTGGAAGCTGCAAAAACAAAAAATATTACATGGCCTCAATATGAATGAGGTATAATCTCTGATAATGGACGAGGCGGGCATTCCCATGCTCGTATCAAGACATATACATAACAATTAGTCCCAAGAAGGGGGAGCTAATACATAAAGAATCTACTGGTACATCATAATGGTCCAGGGGGGACATTATTTTGGGATATACTCTTGATCATAACTGATCTCAATAACTGATACACTGGAATAACTGGTGAACTGCTGAAACTGAAGATGTCCAACATCTGTAGGGGCTCAAAGAGTGTGAGTCATCTCTGAGAATTAATGTAACTATATACTCAAGGGAGTATGAAGCTAGGGTACATTTGAATACTGTCGCCATGTGCAACCCGGATATCTATAGAAAAAGGTGTAACTGGTTGTATCCATAGGTAGACTCTCAAAATGTGGAGGAGTCGGGAGGTATCCGGGGTCTTCGACTAATGACTGAGTGGACCAATGCCCTGTGCGAGTCTCAACGATGCGATCAAGGTGTTGAAGTCGAGCATGTGAGAAACAACCATTTGGAGAAGCACTGAGGACACTTCTCGAAATGATTCGTAGGAACTCATCATAAATGGTGATGAGTCCAAGACACAGGGACCTCTAGGTCTATCCTCTGGAATGAATGTGGTTGTCGTCGACAGAGGGAGACCAGCAACTAACAAGGCAATGATGTTTTCTTGATAGGAGCGCGAGGTGTAGAACTGAGGTGTGGTAGTACTAATGGTAGGACTGATATACTTGTGGGGATGGGAAATAACTGGGTCAAAAAGTTGGTAGACTCAAACTTCCTTTGTTCAGAGCATGATGACATGGTTGACCTGGCAGCGTAGGGAACTGACTTGTAGGTGTGGGTATCATGCTTTTATCAACTGAATGGTATATATTGACTCTGGGGGGGAGGACGAGCTGATAGGTGCTGTTGAGGGATTTTCAAGGTAACATACTGCAGAATACTCTGAACAAAGGCGACCAAAATGGGGAAGCTGCCATATGAGTAGATGTGATCTGTCGTGGCGCCAGAGGCACCATTGATTCCTTCTTCGTAGTTTTAATGAGCTCCAAGAAGGGATAAAAGTGTGCTCTGAAATGGTACGGTCCTGTGGATTTTGTGAGCCCAGGACGGCTCATGCTCATGGTTGCTTTCATGTTTAGAGAGTCTGAAAACGGTAAGTGGACTCTATTGGTGTTTCTTTTTCGTAAGTTTAGTCTCCAAGGCCCGAAAAAGCATAAAATGATGCGGATGGAGAACTCTTCTAGCCGATGTGACTAGAGTATACCTTTTTCGTAATTAGTCTACGAGGTCCGGAAAAGGGGTAAACTTATACCAGGTAGATGCCCTTTCAGATACGTTTAGCGAGCATGAAAGGAAGCAAGATTGCTCGGCGATCTTTTCATTGTTTTAGGAGTCAGAAAAGAGCTTAACAGAAACTCCCTAAGTGCCTTTTTCGTAAAAGGGATTGCTCGACCCGAAAAAGGGATAAAATTATACCGAACAAAAATGGATGGATGGGAGCGAGAAAAGGTCTCAAGCGTCATCATGTGTGTGGGATGCTGGATTTGGTGACATAAAGATTGTCACAAAGGGGGCTACGACCGTTGTGGCACGCAAACCGAGGCGACGAGGGGGCATGGAAAAAATGCCCGAAAAATCTAAAAGTGAGAGCGAGAAATGATATCAAGCATCATCACGAGTGCGGAAAACTAAATCCGACGATATAAGGCATGTCGAAAACGGAGAACGACCGATGTGGCACGCAAACCGAGGTGACGAGGGGGCATGGAAAAAATGCCCTGAAAATCGGGACGTGACAGCGAGAAATGATCTCAAGCATCATCATGCACGCGGAAAACTGAATCCGGTGATATATGACACGTCCAAAACGGAGAACGGTCGATGTGGCACGCAAACTGAGGCCACGAGAGAGGCCAAAAAATGGTCAAAAAATAGACCCCGTGAAAACGGGAAAAGGAAGGAACCTGCATGAAGTTCTCGCTGTGCTGATTCCAACGGTACCAACGGTTTGAAAAATGGACATCGTATGATACCGCAATGGTTGTTTGAAAATTGGTGGAATTTCTATAAATAGGATGTGGGGCCCAAATGACTTGTCATTGTTACGTGCGAGTTTGATAGAGCTGTCAGAGCTATTTCTTGATTTCCGGGAGATTTCACCGTTGGTTTTCGATTCTGCGAGTTTCAGGTAACTCTATTTGCCTTAGCCTTTTCAATTATGTCTTTTTTGTTTGGCCGCGGGCCCCCGAAGGCTGCGAAATTCCATGTTGACTCTCCAACGTGGAATATCGCGGGTTTTGGGTTTTTTCCCGCGATGAACCGCGCGGGTTTCAGGCTGACAGTCGCGATGTTCATCGCGACTGTGAGGTTGGAACCCGCGATGTTCATCGCGAGTTCATGGGAGATAGTCACAATGTTCATCGCGACTGTCTGGCCAAAATCCGCGATGTTCATCGCGGGTCTATGCATGGAGGCCGCAATGGTCATCGCGGATTTTTGTGGAAATGCCGCGATGGTCATCGCGGCTTTTTGTGGAAAAGCCGCGATGGGATTTTTTGAAATTTTTTTGTGCTGGGGCTAAAAATTTCTTCTATTTTCTGGCAGGATGTTGAGGAGACCATTGTCCTCCTGGCGAGAGCGAGAGATCGATGATGATCTGATGCTGCGGATTCAGACTGATCCGGGTGTGCGGCAGACTTTGGCGATGAGCGGACTTTTAAAGTTCGCTCAGATACCACCTATTCGTTCAGTGAGACGGCTCCTGAACAAGCTAGTGAGTTGGTGGGTGCCGGCGGAGGGTGCATTTATCATTGGGGGTGAGAGGTTAGAGATCACTCTCACGGATGTCTATTTTCTGACCGGGTTGCCTCGTTTGGGGGAGGTGGGCGATCTCCTGCCGAGGATCCCGCCGGGTGTAGCTATGGAGGATTTGTTACAGACCTTCTGTGTTGATGATGCTGTTTTGCAGAACAACTCTATTAGTCTGCGATCCCTACGTTAGTGGGATATGCGGGCTGTTGGGGCATGTGTTTTGAGGATATTGGGTGCTGCTGCGCCACATCGTATGTCTGGGGGACAAACGATGATGGTGGACTCTGTTCTTCGGGGGACTTATTATGCCTGGGGGCAGATGTTTCTGGCTGGTGTCCGAAGAGATCTGGACAAGGCCATTCGAGAGGGAGGTGAGTTCTGTTATGCCTCCTTTCTATGTTGTTTTTTCTTCGAGCAGGTGCCGACTTTGCGGCCACGGGTACCCATTCGTGCTGGTCTGGTGAGTGAGCCTCGCATGATGCGGTGGGGGCAGATGATGCCTCGTGGCGGCGGTGGTGTCCGTGGTTTCTTCACGGAGGATTTTTATGAGCAGTGGGAGCAGATGCCCCTGGTGATTGAGGACTACCCCTACGCTGGCATGGACTATCGAGGTGACCCAGAGATGCCTCGTGCCCCAGGACAGGACTGGAGTTTAGACGGTATGTTTTGTGTTTTATTTGATATTATATCATGTGTTGTTTGATTTATCGTTTATGATTATAGTTGGATGGTACATGATGGCTTATTTGCATTGTGCAGATGTTGGGCCAGTGCCATCGGCCGACCACATGGCTTGTCAAGGGCGGGCGATGGTAGTTGCGCGACCACCTGCAGCGGTACCACCTCCACGTGGTGGAGGATTTGCGGCTCGTGGGCGAGGGGTTGGCCCTCGAGATGACGCCATAGAGGGTGTCAGACAGACCTTTGCCAGGATCCTAGCTGGACTCCCCGAGGATGGTTGGAGAGACCTGGATCGGGATATTTTGGAGGGTTTCTTCGGTGCGCCGCCTTAGTGGCGGTCGCTCCTGTTGAGGATAGCGGTTTTTGTGGCAGAGCACAGGGGTGGTGCTCGGGATGTCCCGGCAGGGCCGGCTGAGATGAGGATACGTCTGCGGGATGATCCAGCGGGGCCGACAGAGCAGAGAGTTTGGGCTCGCCATGACCCGGTGGGGCCAGCGGAGGAGGAGCCGGAGGAGCCTAGGGATCCTGATGAGTAGATGATATTGTATCTGCCCCCAAATGCTGATGAGCATATGGGGAAGCATTTTTTGTACGATTGATGTATTTTTTGTATATCGGGTGCTGAGGGAACCTATGACATGTTGACATTATGGTTTATATATATATATCTATATGTGTATATATATTTGGATATATTGTCGTGTATGCACGTGGATTCACATTTTGTCTTTTGTATATGCCCGTGGAGGCACATGTTATGCACATGGATGCAGTATTTTGTTATTTGTATATGCCCATAGAGGCACATGTTATTCACGTGGATGCTTTATTTTGTTTTTTGTATATGCCCGTGGAGGCACATGTTATGCATGTGGATGCATTTTGTTTATGGATATGCCCGTGGAGGCACATGTTATGTACGTGGATGCACATTTTGGTTATGACATGATGTGATTGGTGTGCCAGTCGAGGACATTGTTGGCCATATGGTCTGCTACACTATTGAGGTGTCTTGGGACATGTGTGAACGAAATGGATTCAAACTGTCTAACCATTTGTTTAGTGCGCAGGAATTTTCTGAAAAGACAGGGATCGCGTACCTGGTAATCATTGTTGAGCTGGGAAACTAGGAGCTGTGAGTCCAAGAAAATGTTGAGGTGACGGATGCTCATTTGGAGAGCTGCGGCAAGGAGACCGGTCACGGCATCGTATTCAGCTTGGTTATTGGTGGCGGCACCTAAACATACTCCGTCAATGTGGATTAACTCATGTGAAGGGGAGTATATTACCCAAGCTACGGAGGCAAGATTGGGAGACCAACGGCTTGCACCATCAGCGAAACCAACATAGCAGAGTGGAAGAGGATCCATCTGTGGTCATGTAGAGAAAAACAAATATTTAGGTTTTTGAATTTTTGTGAAAAAAGAAAGTAAGTCTATACTATAATGGACGGTGGTGTCCATCAGATTTTCTATGGGTAAAATCGTTTAAGGTACAACCCGTTGCGTGGGTTGCGTAGAGGATTTCCTTCTGAATCGGTCAGAATGTATGCCCCCTGCTCGAGGCAGGTGTGTACGATGTAGGGGCCTTGCCACATAGATACAAACTTTCCCTTTCCGGTTTTATCATGAGCTTGATCGTAAGCGAGGACAAGGTCTCCCTCAGAAAAGGTTCTTGGGTGGACGTGTTTGTCGTAACTTAGTTTGGATCGTTGTTTGGCTGCTTCCATGTTTTGAATGGCTGTGCGCCGATCTTCATCGGCTTTCTCTAGGAGTAGTAAACGTTGCTCAATGGGGGAAGTGTCCGGTAGGAGTTCAACGGCGATATGTAAGGCTGGAATCTGGCACTCGATAGGGAGGACGGATTCGACACCGTGAACTAAATGGAAAGGGGTAAAACCGGTGGCGGTTTTGGTTGAGGTGCGGTAAGCCCATAGTGCCGGAAAAAGCATGTGGTGCCAATTGGATTTGTGTTTGTCTACAGTACGTTGGAGGATGGTCTTCAAAATCTTATTGATCGCTTCGACCTGGACATTTCCTTGGGGATAGTAGGCGGAAGAGAAATGGTGTTCAAATTTCAAGATGGTTGATAATTCTTTCCAGACGGCATCTTCGAAGTGAGAGCCGTGGTCAGAGACTAGTTGCTTTGGTACTCCGAAACGAGTGATAACATGGTCGAAGAAAAACCGTGCTGCAGTGTCGTCCTTGCAATTGTAAGTCGGCATGGCTTCTTCCCACTTGGTGAAATAATCTACGGCCACAACAATGTGTTTGTGACCGCCGGCTGACATGGGGTTGCAGTCGAGGAAGTCGATGGCCCATTTGCAGAATGGTCCAACAGTGATGACTGGATGAAGGGGGGCGGGGGGGGTTCTTGCTTTGGGGGCAAAGAGTTGGCAGTTCTGGCAATGCTTGACTGCGGTGATGCAATCAGTAAACAATGATGGCCAAAAGTAACTTGCCCGAATGATCTTCTGGGCGGTTGCCATGCCGGAGAAATGGCCTCCGCAAGCACCGCTATGAAAATCATTGAGGACTTGTTCTGCCTCACTATGGGATAGGCATCGGCGTAGGATGGTATCAACGCCGCGTCGATAAAGTACATCCCCTATTAAGAGGTATCGGGGGGCATGGTGTCGTATCCGACGGCGTCCGTCACGATCGATGTGTGGTCGAAATTTTTGCGTGCGGAGGTAAATCAAGATGTCTCCGTACCATGGGTCGTCAGACGAAATGATGAAGATTTGTTCGTCAATCAAATCCGTTTGGATAGCGGGTGATGACGAAGAGGATGGGAGGTCGGTGATGAGGTGAGCAAGCGTGAGGGCTTTGGTGCTTTTAGGAGTTCTGAAAGTAAGGTCATATTCCTGGAGGATAATAACCCATTTAGCAACACGACCTTGTAGGAGCCGCCGGGTTAGGAGATAGACCATAGGGTTGGAGTCGGCCACAACCGTGGTATGACTGAGTAGAATGTAGTGTCGCAATTTTTGTACGGAAAAGACTACAGCTAGGGCTAATCTTTCCTCGTATGGGTAACGTAGGGGTGGGCCAGACAAGGTCTGGCTGACGTAATAAATTACATGCTCTTGGCGAGAGGCATCTTCTTGGACCAAAACTCCGGACACAGCATATTCAGATGCCGAGACATAAAGGGTGAAGTCTTGAGAGAAATCCGGTGGGGATATCAAGGGGGCTTGTGTGAGGGCTTTCTTGAGGGCTTCGAATGCCGTGTCTGCTTGCTCATCCCAAACAAAGGGTATGTGGGCACGAAGTAAGCGTAAGAATCCGTGGACTTTGGTGGCGTAATCAGGAACGAAGCGCCTAAGGAAATTGGACCGCCCTTGTAGACTCTGGAGCTGTCGAAGCGTGCAAGGAGGGGGAAGTTCTAAGATGGCTTTGACTTTCAGGGGATCAACAGTAATTCCGTCTTGGGAAACAATGAAACCCAACAACCGGCCCGCCGGAACGCAAAACACACACTTGTGTGGGTTCAAGCGGATTTTATATTTGCGACAACGCAGGAAAACTTTCCGGAGGTCGTTAATGTGGTCTGATCGTTTTCGGGAACGGGCTGTGAGGTCATCAAGATAGACTCGCAAGATATGGACCAAGTCGTGAAAGCAATAGGTCATGGCTCGCTGGAAAGTAGCACCAGCATTTTTAATGCCGAATGGCATGACGCGATAGGCAAAGGTGCCCCATGGGGTGGTGAAGGCAGTCTTATACTGATCCTCCTTACGGATGTGAATCTGGTTGTATCCGGAAAACCCGTCCATGAAAGATAGGACTTCATGTCCCGCACACTCATCTATGAGTTGGTCAATGAATGGCGTGGGGAAATTGTCTTTGGGACAAGCGCGGTTTAAATCACAGAAGTCAGTGCATACTCTAAGGGTGCCTTGCTTTTTGTTGACAGGAACCGGGTTTGAAACCCAGGTGGTGTATGGGATAGGATAAATGAATCCTGCTTTGCGAAGTTTCTCGACCTCAGCTTTAACAGCGGGGAGTTTGGAAGGATGAATGGGTCGCTGTTTGTGACGAACAGGGGGTACATCAGGCCATGTATCAATGTGGTGCTCTATAATGGCGGGGTCAAGTCCAGGCATTTCGGTATAGGACCAGGCGAAAACATCACGGAATTCTTGAAAAAGTTTTTTATACGCCTGAGTTTCTGCTTGAGTGCAAGATGCGCCCAGCGAGATGAGCTCAGGTTTCCCTAGTGTTGTGGAAATATCTATTTGTATAATGGGGGAAATGTTGGACATGTTCCCTTCTTCAAAGGCATCCGATGCTGGGATGGGATCCTTTAACCAATCGACCTTAGTGAGTATGAAATCTTTCGATTCGACCGATAGCTGGTTGGATGCGGTGGATGTAGATGTTTCTGGGAGGAAATACGAGCGATGATGCATATCATCCCAAGGGTAGTCGGGTGCAGTGAGTGTCTCCAAAATTTGCTCATCAGTATTGAAGTAGTCAGACCATAAATCGAGGGGTTCTGGTTTGAAAGTTGTTGAAATCATATAGATTGTATTGACTTCTTCCGACGAGGATGATTGCGGGGGGTAGATCTCCTCGATGAGGGGAGGAGATATCTCCAAATCGACGTTGTTTAAATCGTACAATGCTTCTCTATAGTCAGGGAGATCAGGACAATGGTGAGAGTAGTGGACGTAAACACTGCATATGGCACAAGGATGGTTGGTGCGTAGTGATCTGTCGCGAGGCTGAGGAGTTGGCTCTAGTCTAACTACTGGGATGCTGGTGTCATCGTCCAACATATTCATATGTTCCTGGAGTGCCGGTAACTGTGGGCATTGATGAGTGGGATGGCCTATCTCATCGCACAACAAGCATTTAGGGGGAGCTCGAAATACGGGTGGGGGTTTAACTGCCTTAGGAGGTGGTATAGCAGTGTATGGTTGTGGACCTCTGCCCCCAGTGGGCTTGACAAGAGGAGGAGGATTCGCTGACGAGGAAGGGATGTTGAGACCAGGAGGAGGTTTCGTTGACGACGAAGGGATTGTGACACCGGGAGGAGGTTGAGTAGTGGTAACAATAGGTTGTACCGGTTGGAGGATGACATTTGGTGTCGGCGGGGGAACGGGAGGCGAAATATACCACATGGGTAATCCCAATGTTAACCCGGGTAGAATAAGGGTAGCCATAATCGGGGTGCTTACTACGCCCGAAGGAGGAAATAGAAAGGGGATGGTGTGGATGGGTGTGACACCGATGTGACTAGGGACCAATGGTGGTTGACTACCGAGTGTTTGTGTATTCTGTGAAAGAGTACATAGGTTTGAGATGTGGGTCTCCGGTGACGGTGGTGGAATAGCCTGGAATGTAGAGGTCATTGGTGTATCTGAGTAAAGTCCGGGTCCCACAGAAGAAACAAAGGAGGTAGTTGCACTAGAAGCGGGTTGTTCAACCATGGGGAGAACATTTTCGGGTGCTGCAGGGGCATTGGGATCATAGTAGGTGAGTTGGTCGATTTTGACCACGCGTCCCTCGTGGGGGAACATCATGGTACGAAAAACGGATGAGGCAACCGCTTTCATGGCGTACATGTAACTGCGGCCAAGTAAAAGGTTATAATCGAGTTGGGCATTAATGACCTCTATGTCGATGAGCACAGTTTTTCCACTCAACTGGATGGGGACATTGGGTAATAGACCTTGGGGTTGAGCTGATCGGCCGTCGTATGCCCGCAATGCAGTGGTGGATTGCTGGAGAGTAGGGGATCCCAACTTCTACCAAACGAATGTGGACATGACGCATGTAGAGGCACCCTCGTCGATGATACATCGATGTATGACAATATTCCGAATAGAAACAGAAATTTGGACTGCTATGGTGGAAGGAAGACGTGGTTCGGACTGGTCCAAATCAAAGGTCATCAATTTCGAATCATTTGGGTCAATCGCCCCAATGGCAGAAAGTAGAGTCTTGCGCTGCGTATGACAGTTTTTCAAGACATCTAACGCAGACATGGCTGCGGGAGACTGAGCTAAATCATCGACGATGTTGTAATTTGACGCAGCCCGTGCATTGGGGTTGTTGTTGATACGACGAAGTGGGAAGCGAGGTGCTTTAGAGGCACCATCGAGTGGAAGCGGGGGTATACGTAACGTCTGATCAGTGGGATGAGCGTTAGTATCCTTATCAGCGGGGGGGGCTTCGGAGGTAGGGCCATACTGGTTCCGACGGGTCTGGATGTTGACATCGGCAGTGGACATCATCAATAAGTGGTGAGTACCTGAATCAAACATTGGTTGATCAGGAGTGGCGTAAGTGATTTGTTGTGGTGGCACGTTGCCCTGTGGGGGAGCTAACGGCTGAGTGTTCACCACTCCTTGTGTTGGAAAAGGGTTTTGTAGCACCAAAGGTTGTTGTTGAGGTGGTGGAGGGTTGGGTGGCGGCTGAGGAGCCGCCTGCCCTTGACGATGGGCGTCATCTGTCCATAGTTGCCGAGCTCGCTCCAGATGTGGGCAAGCGTGGGTATAGTGGCCATAGACCCCGCAAATAGAACAAGGATGGTTTGTTCGTAAATTAGCATTTTTGGCTTGCTTAGGTGGCCGATCAGGATTCTAATTAGCAGGTGCCGCGTTATTATTTTGCGGAGGATGGGTAGGTTGTGGAGCTTGGTTATGGTTTTGGTTGTTTCCACGGTTACGTCCTCTTCCACGGTTTGGTTGCCCACCCTGGTTGCGTTGGTTATTTTGGTATTGGGGCTGATGTTGTTGTGCGTACACATGCCCTTGAGCATCGGGGGGATTCTGGGGAGCCGCAGGTGCGGGAGCAGGTTGCGGTGGGTAATATGTAGGTGGAGCTGGCGGTGGTCCAGTTGCCTGTTGGGGTTGTTGGTACCCCTGAGCTATTGGATGTGTTGGGTTAGCTGGTGCAGCTTGCTGTGGGTACTGCAACGGTTGTGACGAGAACTGTATGGGGTTCTGTGTAGCGGGTTGGTTATAGTACGTAGGAGGTACATATGCTGATGGTGCTTGCCCATAGCAATGTTGTGGACAAGAGGGTCCATGAATGTGGTGTGTCTGGTTTGTTGGAGTGTAAGAAGTTGTCGCTCCGGAACTGGATGTGGCCCTAGAGAGGTCTGGGGTAGGCATGGTGCTCACCATGCTGAAAGGTTTAGCTTGTGGTGTGATTTGGCCAATAATGCCATCGGCGGCATGAGATGCCCCCGGCGCGTCACTGCGGGAAGAGTCGCATCGTGGGGCGTCCGGTATGATTGTGTATAGATAACCCGACTGGGCGTAAATGAGATCAAACTGTTGGGCTTTGAGGATGGCCTCTTCTTCAGACTGGGGTCTTTCGGATGCCACATCCTTCGCAATGAGAGGGAGGAGGGATTTTAGAAACCAATCTAAGAAGATACGGTCGTCTAACTTGATTTTGCAGAGGCTTCGGCGTCGACTCCACTCATGAATGTGGTCAGTGATGTGGGTGGCCGTATTCTGTCTGCAAGACAGTAGGATCTCGACTCCCGCATCATAGCGGACAGGTAACTGGAAAAACTGTAGGAAGGTCAAGGCAAGGGAGGTAAAGGTGGCATGCGTCCCATGGGGCTGCTCGATATACCACTTAGCTGCAGAGCCAGTGAAGGTGCGCTGTAAAATCCGGAGGCGGACAGAGTCGTCCACTATGGAGTTGGAGGAACACCATAAATGGAAGGACATGATATGGTTCTTGGGGTCCTCACCTGCCTTACCCTCAAACTTAGGGATGTCAGAGGGGAGTTTGGTGGGCATTTGAGGCCACGCAGGATCGTGTCTGATAGGGTCATTGGTGAGTCTGGCTAAGTCTGGTAGGTTCAGACTCGCCATGTATGGTAAGCTAGCAGATGTAGTGACTGGGACTGGGACATGCCTAGTCATTGTGGTATGATGTAGGGGTCCAGTAGCGCCTAAAGGTATGCTAGGTATGGAGGGTATGTGCCCTCCAATAGGTGTGGTCTGGTATGGGCCAGCGCCTCCAAGTGCAACATGGGTTACACTTGGGTTAGGAATAGCAGTAGGGATTCCTGGGATAGGGTTTGTGGAAACCAGAGGAGGTGTGACCCCTATGTTGGGCATACCCATAACAAGTGGTGGCCCTGTGTTGGGATTTCCTATAACAGGAGGTGGCCCTGTGTTGGGCATTCCTAAATGTGGAGTGTTGCCCATATTGGGCATACCCAGGGGGGTGGTTGTTGCCATGGATGGCACCGCAGCAGAAGGGTCTGTGGATGTCTCACCTATGGTACTGGTAAATAGTGGGTCAAATGGTGTTCCAGCCATAATGGTGGTTGGGAATAACTCTGTGGGGTTTTCGGATTCTACCTCCAAATCAAATGTGAAGTGAGGTGTGTCAGAATCGGATGACTGTCTAGTTGACTGACGATGTGTCGAGTCAAGGGATAATGCTCGTCGTCGGTGATGTGGCGAGCCAAGTAGACTGAACTCTGGGAGTTCGCCCTGTAGACGACAAGAGCGTCTAAAATGCTCAATGGTGAGAAAATAAGTTTGTGTAAAAATCTGTATGTGTAAAATGGTAATGTATAAAAAACTCAAAACCCTAATGCAACCAAGGGTGCAAGTAGGGGAGTGAAAATGAAGGCTCTCAGGCCAAAAAATCAACCTCAAAAAAGGCACTTATTCTAGCAGCTGTGCTACAATAAGTGGAGGGATGCAACAAATGGTCAGAATACCAACATGCAAATAGCTCCTAGAAAAAATAGGTGTAACTAGACCAAAGGTGGGTTGAATCATGAAAACACCTAACTAAAAGTATTGTGAATCAACAAACGATATCCTCTGCAAGGTGATGAAATCCAAGTCAGACAATATGAGTGTTGAGACAACGGCTAGATATCCCCCTACCGGGAGGGACACCGGGTAATCAATCCTAAAGAAAGGCTACTAGGATACTCCGTTCATGACGCGTTGAGAAAAGGTAAATCTGCCGTTTGGTCCTTGATCACAATATCCCAATACAGGGATATCCCGAGAACTGCGAATGGTAGCCCTTCGGTTACTGAATAAATTTCGGTATTCCACTCAAGCTTCCGGAACCATCCTCGCGACTTCAACCCTCCTAGGGGAGAGGCCTTCCCACAAACCGGTTGTGACCACGCCAATAAATACTAAGAGATTTTAGCTCCCTAAATGGACAACTTCTATGTCTCAGATGTAATAACTGAGGGGTGTTATTGGAACACCTATCCCCTCAATACTACCTAGCTACAAAGTTCTTTTAGTGTTCCCCAAGTGGGGTTAAAAGTGTGTTGAAATTAGGGTACGTTTTAAGGCTTAGTTCAATTAAGTGTTTGAGTGGGTGCACGTGTGGTATTGTAAACTGAACTTGAAAGAAGTAAATGCTTTACAGAAAATTTTCAAAAAACAAAGGATCTTTTGAAAATAAAAAAGCAAATATTTATGACTTTTTTCAGTAAATTGAAATTAAATGCTTTTCAAGGACTATTTGAAAAATAAAGGATCTCTCAAACAGGAAAGCAAATAATATAACTTCTTTTCGAAATAAATGGATTTCGTTTTCAATGATTGCTATGGGCAAAATATTTAAAGAAGTAAACAACAAATATTTTAAATCTAGATAAAATGCAAAAATAGATCCTTCTTTCAATTGATGAAAATTTTTAAAAAGACTTCTTTCACATGTGCATTCTAAATAGTAAAAATTTTTGATTGCTGTAAAATATGCAGAATTTAATACTGTAAAAATGTGCAATGTCGGCAGAAAATACAGTAAAAATTAATTTTTTAAATCGGAATGGCCGAATGAAAAAATTAGCAGCGCGGGTTTTGACAGAAAATCCGCGATGGACCGCGCGGGTTTCTATCGAATAGTCGCGATGGACCGCGCGGGATTTCGGCGCACTGTCGCGATGTCCAGCGCGGAAAATATCCGCGAAGCCGCGATGTGCAGCACGTAAATAGGCCGCGAAGGCTTGGTGAACCGCGCGGAAAAGGGCCGCGCAGTCGCGATGTGCAACGCGGTAAATGACCGCGAGGCCGCGATGTGCAGCGCGGAAACCGACCGCGAAGCCGCGGTGAACCGCGCGGAGAAAAGCCAAAAAGTCGCGATGAGCCGCGCGACTGTCAGGATAAAAACCACGATGCGAAAGCCGTGCATGGAAGCCGAAAAATGAACCCGAAAATTGAGAATTCCGGGCTGTTAATGGCAATAGATGGGGCCAAACCTTAGAGCAGCAATGGATCTGTTGTCTAAGATGGTAGATCTATGGATCTAAAGGTTAAAAACTAATAAAAAACTAAGATTAAAAGCAAAACTAGAGATCTATTGTTCAAACCCAGCGGAGTCGCCAAAAAATGCTGGCCCGGTTTTGCAACCAGGCTTTGTGCTATGGGCACCTGCTAACTAGTAGCAGCAGTTTCAATAGAATTAAACAAGAAACTAATCTAAACAAAACTAATCATGGATCTATGCAAGAATGTAAGCAAATAATGGAAATATTTTAAAAACAAGAACAAGAAAGTATGAAAGAATAAATTTGTATTTGAAAATGGGGGCAAGCTAGTGCTTGCAATAGTATTACCTCCAATGGTGAAGGTTGATGTAGAGAAACTCCCAAGATGAGTGGCTCCAAGCTCCAAGAGGTATCCTTCTCCAAGGTTGCTTCAATGGCTAAAATGCTCAAGGGAGATTTCAGCAGCATAAGGATGAGATAATGGATGGATGTGAAATGAGGAGCCCCTACCACCTTTTTATAGGTTTTGGTGGTGGGGAATACCATTTGTGGTTTTGTGGAAACCAAATGGTATTGACCAACATGGTTTAGGTACTTTTCCCTCCTTTTTCCTTTTTTGAATAAAATTAATATTTTTATTCCCTTCTTAATATTTTTGAGAATTTGGACCCTTTTTGAGGGTTTTTTATGCTTTTTTAGGAAAAATAATCTTTTTTAATGGAAAAAGGGGTGTACTCAGGTCTTTTGGTGACCTTTTGTTGGTTTCAGAGGCTCAGATGGTGGAAAAGTGGACAAATGGGTCATGCGAATAATGGAATGAGCTAGTGAGCACTTTTTAGGTGTTAACACGTAGCCCGCGAAAGGTCGGGGCCAGGGCTAGGACGTGCTATGGAAAAGGGTTGGGGATGCGAGGCAACACAGCCAATGATGCCGTCTGCGGTGTGGGATGCCCCCGGCGCGTCGTGCTGGGAGGAATCGCCGCGAGGGGCATCAGGTATAATGGTATAGAGATAACCCGACTAGGCGTATATAAGTTCAAATTTCTTGGGCTTTGAGGATGGCCTCTTCTTTAGACTAGGGTCGTTCGGATGCCACATCCTTGGCAATGACAGGAAGGAGGGATTTTAGGAACCAATCTAAGAAGATACAGTCGTCTAACTTGATTTTGCAAAGTCTACGGCGTCGACGCCACTCATGAATGTGGTCAGTGATGTGGGTAGCCATGTTCTGTCTGCAAGACAGTAGGATCTCTATTCCCGCGTCATAGCGAACAGGTAACTGAAAGAACTGCAGAAAGGTCGAGGCAAGGGAAGTAAAGGTGGCATGGGTCCCATGGGGCTGCTCGATGTACCACTTAGCTGCAGAGCCAGTGAAGGTGCG
Organism: Larix kaempferi; assembly: GCA_027924585.1. Taxonomy (NCBI): domain Eukaryota; kingdom Viridiplantae; phylum Streptophyta; class Pinopsida; order Pinales; family Pinaceae; genus Larix; species Larix kaempferi. The sequence goes on along the minus strand of BSBM01000666.1, from coordinate 5,232,222 downwards.
CTGTAATAGACGGAGGTGGACAGAGTCATCCATTATGGAGTTGGAGGAACACCATAGATGGAAGGACATGATATGGTTCTGGGGGTCCTCACCTGCCTTTCCCTCAAACTTAGGGATGTCAGAGGGGAGCTTGGTGGGCATGTGAGGCCACGCAGGATTGTATCTGATAGGATCGTTAGTCAGTCGAGCTAGGTAAGGAAGGTTGAGGCTAGCCATGAATGGAAAACTAGTAGAAGGATGTGACATACTAGTGGGTGTGACCAAATTGGGTCCAATGCCCCTAAGTATAGGGGCAGGGGTTGGGAGGTTGCCCCCAAGTGTAGGGATGAATGTGGTATGGGACGGTCCTGCATCGCCAAGAGTAGTGTGAATCACTAATGGAGTGGGACTAGGTATTCCAGCTACTGGAATGGGTGCAGTGATTGGAATGGTAGATGTGGGCCCCATCGAGGGCATACCCAAAGCAGGTGTGGTAGCTGGTGTGGTGGTGGATGCTCCACCAATGGTCCCTACAAAGAAAGGGGTGGAAGTCACGCCAGCCATGGGGCTGGTTGGTGCAGTGTAAATGGGGTTCTTGGACTCTGCCTCAGAATCAGAGGTAAAATAGGGGGTGTCTAGATCGGGTGACGGAGCTCTATGCCGTTGACGTGTGGAGTCAAGTGACAAAGCTCGAGATCTATGATGAGTGGTATCAAATGATGAAGATCTATGTCTATGACGGGTGGTATCAAGTGAACCGTGCTGCAGGGGCTCGCCTCGGAGGTGCCGAGAATGTCTCGGGGACTCAATGGTGACAAATGGTGTCAAATATCTGGGGGTTGTGTTGAGTGAAAAACAGCTCAAAAACCCTAATGCAACCGAGTGTGCAGAAGGAGAGCTCAAAAAATATGGCACTCAGGCCAACAACCAACTCAAAACACTTACTGCAACAGCTGTGCTACAATAAGTGGAGTATCAACAGAAATGGTCAGAATACCAACAAGCAGCAGGTTTCCTAAAAAATAAAAATAGTGGACTCACTAGACCAAAAGGAGGTAAGGGAGCATGCAAACACCTAACTAAATAGTATTCTGACTCAACTAGACATATCCTCTGCAAGGTGATGAAATCCAAGTCAGACAATATGGATAGGAGAGCCAAGTGGCTAAAGATATCCCCCTACCAGGAGGGACACTGGGTAGTCAATCCTAGAGGAAAGGCAACTAAGATACCCCATTCATGACACGTCCAGAAAAGTTGAATCTGCCGTTTGGTACTTTTACCGTAGTACCCCGATACGGGGATACCCCAAGAACTGCGAAAGGTATCCCTTCTGTTACTGAATGGATTGCGGTATTCCACTCAGGCCTCCGGAACCAGTCTGGCGACTTCAACCCTCCTAGGGGAGAGGCCCTCTGATAAACTGGTCATGACCATGCCAAAAAATACTAGGGGATTTTGGTTCCCTAATGGACAACAGCTATGTCTCAAGTGTAAGCAACCGAGGGGTGTTATTTGGATGCCTATCCCCCCGATCCTACCTAACTACAAAAATTCTTATGTGTTCCCCAAGTGGGGTTAGAATGTTGGTTGTGTTAAGTAGTTTTTTAAGGCTCACTTGAATTAGGTGACAGAGTGTGCGCGTGTGAGGTGATGAACCCAAAATAAAAGTGCCACAAGGGGGGCAACTTTCTAACTAGCAGTAACAAGACAGAAATTAGACTTTGAAATGCACAAATTTCTCTTTTCAATTTAAAATGCTGAAAATTTAAAAACTATTCTGTAAATGGAACAGAAATAAAACTACAGAAAAAGGTTGTAAGGAAGTGTGGCTGCAGGTAGGACAGATGGCTGTGCTGGTGCAGAAAATAGTGCAACAAAGTGTTGGGTTCAAAATAGGGAAAAATGTAGAAAACAGATCGCGGGGTTTTGGCAAATCTGGGCGGTCGGACTGCGGAAAACAGCTCAACAGTCGCAGTTGGGTTGCGGGATTTAGGCTGGAAAACGCAGTCGGGACGCAGGAAAAACGCCGAAAGTCGCAGGCGGGTTGCGGGAAAAAAATCGAAAGCCGCAGGCGGGACGCAGGAAAAACGCCGAAAGGCGCCGGCGGGTTGCGGGAAAATGGCCGAAAGCCGCAGGCGAGACACAGGAAAAATGCCGAAAGGTGTCGGCGGGTTGCAGGAAAATGGCCGAAAGCTGCAAGCGGGACGCAGGGAAAACGCCGAAAGGCGCCGGTTGGTTGCGGGAAAATGGCCGAAAGCTGTAGGCGGGACGCAGGAAAAACGTCGAAAGGCGCCGGCGGGTTACGGGAAAATGGCCGAAAGCCGCATGCGGGACGCAGAAAAAGGGTTAATAGTCGCAGTCGGACCGTCCCAAGCAGGCTAATAGCCACAGTCGGATCGCAGGTAACAGACTGAAAACAGCCGGTAGGTTTCCGGAAACAGTCTGAGAGCTGCGGTCAGATCGCAGGTAAACGCCTGAAAGACACGGTCGAAACGCAACTGCAGGGAGTAAAAGATGCGGTTTACGGCAACCGAAAGGGACAGCCGAAAGGAAAAGACAGGAAAATATTTTAAAAACTATAACCAGAAATTCAAACCAAGGGGAGTCGCCAAAACTGTAGCTAGGGTTTTCACCCTAGCTTGTGCAAATGAGCACCTACTAAGGAGAAGGGACTCCACCTACTAAGGAGAAGGGACTCCTTAGTAGCAGTTCAATAACAGTAAATTAAAATGCTAAAACAATATCAATTCTAAACTAGCATGAGCATTAAGAAACATAACAAAACATGGAATATGAATGGTTTTCTTTTTGTATTAAAATTTTACCTCAAGTGTAGAGGTTTGTGAAGTTCTTGCACTGATCCAAGAGGGTTGCTCCAAACTCCAACTTTGCTCCTTCTCTTTCTCCAATGGTGGAAATGGGCCAAAAGGGGCACTCAATGGTGAAAGTAGCTCAAGGATGAGCTAGGGTTTCAAGAGTGATTTTGGCAGAGTAAGGGTATACTTGATTGTGGATATGAAATGGGGGTCTCCATCACCTATTTATAGGCTTTTGGTGGTGGAGTGCTGGCCCATGGTTTTGGGAACCATATGGTTTAGGTCAGTTGTATAGGGTTTTTTTCTCCTTTTTCCTCTTTTTCCTCATTTTTTTAATATTTTTTATTCCCTTTTTAGAGGGTTTTTGCTATTTTGGATAATTTTGGGGGGAAAAGGGGTTTTTTAGCCTTTTTGAGGATTTTTTTATGGTTTTGTGGCCTTTTCAAGGCTTTTTAGGCCTTTTGGTGGCTTTTTTAATGGGATTTTAGGGTTCTGAAGGTAAATATGGTAGGAAATATGGACAAATGAGTCATGTGATGGGTAGATGAGGTAGTGAGCACTTTTTGGGTGTTAACACTAGCCCCACTCACACCCGGGCCCCCAACCGCAGCACCATTAAAGAACCCACAAGAATATATCAATACCAGAGGAGCCACCCAACTTCCAAGTCTTCTTATATTCAAATTATGTCGACCACCAGGAGGATTAGAAAGAGTAATGTATTCATTATAAGCAGCAATAGTCCGACTGCAAATCCAATCCAGGTGAGGAATGGTACCCTCAAAGATTCGCCTATTTCGGGCCTTCCAAATTTCCCACATCATAAAGTAGGGAAGCTCTACCCAAGAATGAGAGTCCCGAATCCACGATCCTAGACAGTCGATCAGTGAGGATGATCGCCAGATAACCTGGATACCAAGGGTAGATGCTACTAAAATCCAAAGGTCTTGAATGAACGAGCAGTATGTGAATAGGTGGTCAACCGATTCCATTTGTGAGCAACATAAAGGACACCAACCAGGACCACTGAAACCACGGTGGCATAGATTATCCCATGTGAGGATTTTATTACTCAAAGCCAGCCAGATGAAACATTTGATTTTCTGAGGTAGAGCAAGTTTCCAAATGGTGTGGTGCCACCATATATTCTCAGGATGTTTATTAGCAAATACTGAAACATAAGCAAGCTTTGCAGTAATCGCGACGTGTGCCACATCCCACGACCAAACCAATTGATCCGGTGTCTCAGCTAAATGAATATAGGCCTGACATAGGGGCCGGATATACTCAGTCCATTAAATCCCCAAAACACCACTGATTCCCAGCCGAGCAGCAGTGATCCACCTATTACCCCCATCACCAATAAAACAAGACGCATGTGCAAGTGTGCAGAATCCCCTAGCTCGTAGATGAGCCAATAATTTAGGAGACAATTGGTATGAAGTGGATCCCCCCAGTACAGGATCAATACCGAGTCTGATTTCTCGGCCATCTCCATGTTTCCATGAGAGCCACTGTGCAATGATAGTGAATGAACCCAAGATTCCATTTGTTGGCTTGGTTTTGCAACCAAGCTTTGTGCAATGGGAACCTATCAACAATGTGATAGCAGTTTCAATATAGAAAGCAAAAACGATTATGAATTAAATCTAAATCTAAACTAACATGTGCATATAACAAATAAATTTAAAAACGATTCATGGAAAGAACAAGAAATAAAAGAATAGATGTTTTGTATTAATATACCTCAAATGGTGAGGATATGATGTTGAGCAACTCCAAGGGTGAGTAGCTCCAAGCTCCAATGGTCTCTTCTCCAAGATGCTGAAAATGGCCAAAAGTCTCAGGAGAGATTTTGACAGCGTGGGGATAGGATGATGGATGGATGGAAAGTGAGGAGCCCCTACCACCCTTTTATAGTTTTTGGTGGTGGGGAATACCATTATGGTTTTGAGGAAACCAATGGTATTGACCAACATGGTTTAGGTACCTTTTCCCCTCTTTTTTTCTTTTTTGAATATTTTTGAATATTTTTATTCCCTTTTAATATTTTTGGGAATTCTTGACCCTTTTTGAGGAAAAATATATCTTTTGAGGGGAAAAAGGGCGTATTATGGTCTTTTGGTGACCTTTTGATGGCTTTAGAGGCTCAAATGGTGGAAAAGTGGACAAATGGTTCATGTGAATAAGGAAATGAGCTAGTGAGCACTTTTTGGGTGTTAACAGATTTTCCCCTGATGTGTGAGGGCAGGAGCTCATCGTATGGCTGATAGACATCATAGTTCTTTTGTCTTTTTCCTAGGGTTTGGGGAAGAGAAGAGACCGGTTGGAGACTGGATCAATGGCCCTTGGAAGCTGTAAAAACAAAAAATATTACATGGCCTCATTATGAATGAGGAATAATCTCTGATAATAGATGAGGCGGGCATACCCATGCTCGTATCAAGACATATACATAACAATTAGTCCCAAGAAGGGGGACATAAAAAATCTGCTGGTACATCATAATGGTCCAAAGGGGACACTATTTTGGGATGTACTCATGATCATAACGTGACTGATCTCAATAACTGATACACTGGAATAAAGCGACAACAGTTCTGAACAAGGTCTTAGAAAGGTTGATGAACTGCTGAATCTGAAGGTGTCCAACATCTGTAGGGACTCAACGACTTTGAGTCAACTCTGAGGAGTATATGTAACTGTATACTCGAGGGAGTATAAAACTGGTGTACATCTGAATACTGTCGCCGTGCGCAACCCGGATATCTATAGGAAAATGTAACTAGTTGTTTCCATAAGTAGACTCTCAAATGTGGAAGAGTTAGGTGGTATCCGGGGTCTTCAACAAATAACTGAGAGGACCTATACCCTGTGCGAGTCTCAACGATGCGATCAAGGTGTTGAAGTCGAGCATGTGAGAAACAATCATTTGGAGAGGCACTGAGGACTCTTCTCGAAATGATTCGTAGGCACTCATCATAAATGGTGATGAGTCCAAGACACAGGGACCTCTAGGTCTATCCTCTGGAATAAATTTGGTTGGCGTCGACAGAGGGAGACCAACAACTAACAAGGCAATGATGTTTGCTTGATAGGAGCGCAAATTGTAGAACTGAAGTGTGGTAGTACTGATGGTAGGACTGACATACTTGTGGGGATGGGAAGTAACTGGGGTCATAGAGTGGGTGGACTCAAACTTCCTTTGTTCAGAGCATGATGACATGGTTGACCTGGCAGGATAGGGAACTGGCTTGTAGGTGCGGGGATCATAGGTTTTAAGAACTAAAGGGTATGTATTGACTTTGGCGGGGGGGACGAGCTGATGGGTGCTGTCGGGGGATTTTCAGGGTGACATACTGCAGAATACTCTGAACAAAGGCGACCAAAATGGGGGAGCTGCCATATGAGTAGACATGATCTGTTGTGGCGCCGAGAAGCACCATTAGGTCCTTCTTCGTAGTTTTAATGAGCTCCAAGAAGGGATAGAAGTGTGCTCTGAAATGGTACTGTCCTGTGGATTTTGTGAGCCCAGGACTGTTCATGCTCACGGGTGCTTTCATTTTTAAGGAGTCTGAAAACGTTAAGAAGACTCTGTAGTGGTGGTGGAGTGTCGTCCTGTGGGTTTTTACGAGCCCAGGATGGTGATTGCTCGTGGTCGCTTTCATGTTTAGAGAGTCTAAAAGTGGTAAGTGGACTCCATTGGTGTTCTTTTTCGTAAGTTAGTCTCCAAGGCCCGAAAATGCATAAAATGATGCAAATGGAGAACTCTTCTAGCCGATGTGACTAGAGTATTCCTTTTTCGTAATTAGTCTACAAGGTCTGGAAAATGGGTAAACTTATACCAGGTAGATGCCCTTTCAGATACGTTTAGCAAGCATGAAAGGAAGCAAGATTGCTCGACGGTCTTTTCATTGTTTTAGGAGTTAGAAAAGAGCTTAACATAAACTCCCTAAGTGCCTTTTTCGTAAAAGAAATTGCTCGACCCAAAAAATGGGTAAAACTATACCGAACAAAAAGGTATTGATGATAGCGAGAAATGGTCTCAAGCATCGTCATGAGTGCGGAATACTGAATTCGGTGACATAAATATTGTAAAAAATGGGCAACAGCCAATGTGGCACGCAAATCGAGGTGATGAGTGGTATTTTGAAAAATGCTCGAAAAGTATGGGGGTGAGAGCGAGAAATGATCTCAAGCAGCATCACGAGCACGAAAAACTGAATCCGATGGTATAAGATTCGTCAGAAACGGATAATGACCGATGTGGCACGCAAACCGAGGCAACGAGGGGGCATGGGAAAAATACCCAAAAAATCTGGAGGTGAGAGCGAGAAATGATCTCAAGCATCATCACGAGCGCGGAAAACTGAATCCGACGATATCAAACTTGTCAAAAATGGACGACGGTCGATGTGGCACGCAAACTGAGGCAACGAGGGGGCATGTGAAAGATGCCCAAAAAATCTGGACGTGAGAGCGAGAAATGATCTCAAGTGTCATCACGAGCGTGGAAAACTGAATCCGACGATAAAAGACTCGTTAGAATGTTAGGAACCGATGTCTTTACCTTGTTAGTATATTGTTGTTGGATGCATATGCTTTGTAAGTCGTCCCGTAGTATTTGTTGATCCATAGTTTGTGTTGTTGTTGTTGGCGCATATGCTTTGTAAGTCGCCCATAGTTTTGTTGATCCATAGTTTGTATTGGCCCATGGTTTTGACCCGTAGTAATTGTTGATCCATATTTTGTATTGGCCCATGGTTTGTATTGACACATGGTATTGACCCATGGTATTGGCGCCTAGACTTAGTATATAAGTGTGTGTTGAGACCTATGAAGGCACCGTGAAGTTAATTGTATTGAGCTTGCTCAAAGGAGTTTTCCCCCTCGAAGTGGCCCCTGATAATATAAAAGTGATTCTGAGTTCTATTATTTTTGATATCTCGTGTATTGCATTAATTAATTATTGCAGGTTCATCACATCTGGTATCAGAGGACTTTCTTGGGCTCGCTGGGTGAAATTTCTGCCAAATTTTTTTTTCGCATCTGTTGCAAGTTCGGATTTGGGAATAATCCCTATCTGCTTAACTGTGGGAAGTACTTGGGCATAAGCCCTAAAACTCATTGTGAGGAGTACCACAGGAACCCCGAAGTAGCTGGCCCATTGAGAGGACCTGCCAGGGAAAAGGGCAACGACCCCTACCTGATTGACTAGTTCCCACCCGTGAGGTAAACCAAGAGCTATCGTTTGTGGCAAAGTGGTTATCAGTTTTACCTGAGCCGTGGAGTGAGGGATACTGCCCCAAAATGGCCAGACTTTTGTTAGCTCCTTTTGCAACGATTTGGTCCTAGTGCTTTTGATGACTTCACAGGAGCACTCACTAAACTTCACCAAATGGGCACAGTGAGAGAGTATCAGACGAAATTTGAGAAACTGGCCAATCACACAGAAGGATTGTCTGATGAATTCTACAGGAGTTGTTTTATCAGTGGTCTCAAGGATGAAATCCGCTTAGAGGTCAAAATGTTTTGTCCCAACACAATGATGGAAGTCCTAGGGTTGGCTAAGTTGGCATAGGATAAGATCGCAGCTCAACAACGCTCCAAACCCACCTTTTTTCCCTTCAGAAATATGGGTTCCCAACGACCTCCCATCACGCTTGCTCCTCAACCAACTCCTATCAAGAATTTGTCTGAAACAGAGATGCAGGAACGCCGAGAAAAAGGGCTTTGTTATAATTGTGATGAGAAATTCACTCGGGGACATAGATGTGTTCACCAAAAGCTCTATCTCTTGGATGTGGATTCTCTGCCTGCCTCAAAACTTGGTGAAGAAGCTACAGATACAGTAGATGATCAGGTCGACATTCAACACCCGCCTGTTGACACCCCATCTCAGGACGACCCACCCGAGATCTCTCTCCATGCTGTAACCGGCGTCACCACCCCACAAACAATGCGGGTCAGGGGATACTTCAAGAAGCTCCCTCTTACCATACTCATTGATTCTGGTAGCACTCATAACTTCATTGACCCTCGTATTGCCAAATAGGCTGATTGTTTTGTCCATTTTTGCTCCAACTTTGAAGTCATGGTTGCCAATGGGGGCACCTTACCTTGCAAGGGAAAGTGTCACAATGTGCGTATATCTATGGAAGATTATAACCTACGCTCTGACATGTTTTCCTTGTCCTTAGGCGGATGTGATGTGGTTTTGGGCGTTCAATGGTTATGCACACTTGGCCCCATCTTATGGGATTTTGCTGAACTTTGGATGCAGTTTTCAACCAATGGGACACAACACAAAATTATGGGCTTACAACCAGGGTCCCTCCGCATCATCAGTTCACATTGCCTGGAAACGATCCTTAACAAGAATTCACATGGTGTCATTGCTCATCTCCATTCCCTTCAGATGCACCCACCAATGGTCTCCACTACTTCCTTGGATAGATATGCAGGTGTCTTTGTTGCACCAGTGGGCTTGCCGCCTTCACGAGACCTTTCCGGTAAGCATTTTGCTGCATCTACATATCAGCAGAACATGATGGCTATTTTGCATGCAGTACAGAAGTGGCGGCCATCCCTATTGGGGAATTATTTCTGCATCAAGATTGATCTCCAAAGTCTGGAAACTTTCCTGGAACAACGGGTCTCCCCCCCAGCACACCTGAAATGGGTTCTCCAACTCATGGGTTATGACTATGCGACCACTTACCAGAAGGGTAAGGACAATACGTTGGCAGATGCTCCTTCTCGTACATTTGATGAACCAGTTTCCCTTACAGTTATTTCTCTGCTTGTTCCAAATTGGTTGCAATCTTTTCAACGGGGCTATCTCTTCTATGAATTCCCTGCTTCTTCATCAACAGGGCACTCTGGGTTCCTCACAACGTATGATCAGGAACAATGTAACTTCTTTTGGCAGGGATTGAAAATGACAATTCAATGGGTGGTGGTTGACTGTGATACTTTCCAGGTCAATAAGGGTGAAATGACCCTCCTTTCGGGACTGCTCAAACCCTTGTCCATCCCTACACAGATTTGGACATCTATTTCGATGGATTTCCTGAAGTGCTCCAGTGGTATAGTACCACCTCTAAAAGGACACCATATGAAGCAGTCTCTGGATAGGCACCTCTAGTTCTTCTTCCATACACCTTCAGCAGCTCCCCAGTTCAGCCAATTGACTCAATTCTTCGAAACTGCAATCAGCTTCTTCTCATTCTGCAGGACAATCTTCACATGGCAAGAATTCGACTGAAAAAACAAGCCGATCAGCATCGTTCTGTGCACACTTTTCACGTCGATGATATGGTTCTTCTTTGTCTACAGCCTTCCACGCAATCCTCCTTGAAACTGAAAAGGTGCCAGTGGCCCGAAATGCAACCCGAGGATGCTCCAGGGGACCCACTCATTCAGATTCTGCATCAATTTCCACATCTAAAGCTTTGAGGACAACGCTTTTTCTAAGGGAGAGGGGATGTTAGGAACCCATGTCTTTACCTTGTTAGTATATTGTTGTTGGATGCATATGCTTTGTAAGTTGTCTTGTAGTATTTGTTGATCCATAGTTTGTATTGGCCCATGGTTTTGACCCGTAGTAATTGTTGATCCATATTTTGTATTGGCCCATGGTTTGTATTGACACATGGTATTGACCCATGGTATTGGCGCCTAGACTTAGTATATAAGTGTGTGTTGAGGCCTATGAAGGCACCGTGAAATTAATTGTATTGAGCTTGCTCAAAGGAGGTTTCCCCCTCGAAGTGGCCCGTGATCAATATAAAAGTGATTCTGAGTTCTATTATATCTGATATCTCGTGTATTGCATTAATTAATTATTGTAGGTTCATCACACAGAAATGGACAACGGTCGATGTGGCACGCAAATCGAGGCGACAAGGGCATGAAAAAATGGTCAAAAAATGGACCTGGTGAAAATGAGAAAAGGAAAGGACTATCATGAAGTTCTCGCTGTGTTGATTCCAATGGTACCAACGGTTTGAGAAACAGACGTGGTATGATACCGCAATGGCTGTTTGAAAAATGGTCAAATTTCTATAAATAGGGTGTGGGAACAATATGATGTGTCATTGTTACATGCGAGTTTGGCATAGCAATCAGAGCTCTTTCTTGATTTTTGGGAGATTCGACCATTGGTTTTCGATTCTGCGAGTTTCAGGTAACCTTATTCGCCTTAGCCTTTTGAATTATTTCTTTTTTGGTTAGCGGCGGGCCCCCGAAGGCCACGAAATTCCATGTTGGCATTCCAACGTGGAATATCGCGGGTTTCTGGTCCTTTTCCGCGATGAACATCGCGGGTTTAGGGTCGACAGTCGTGATGTTCATCACGGTTGTCGGGCTAAAAGTCGTGATGTTCATCGTGATTGCAGTGCTGATAGTCGCGATGTTTATCGCGACTGTGGGGTCAATACCCGCGATGTTCATCGCGGGTTCACTGATGAAAGCCACGATGAAATTTTTTGAAAAAATTTCTGTTTCTAAAAAAATTTATTTGTCTTTTGGCAGGATGTTGAGGAGACCATGGGTGTCGTGGCGGCAGCGGGAGATGGAGGAGGACCTGACGATTCGGATTCAGACCAATCACGGGGTCCGACAGACTTTGGCTGTGAGCGGGCTCTTGAAGTTCATTCAGATTCCACCGATGCGTTCAGTAGGACCGTTTCTGAAAAAATTGGTGGGTTTCTGGGTTCCTGCAGAGGGTGCTTTCATTGTTGGGGGTGAGAGGTTCGAGATCACCCTCACTGATGTTTACTTTCTTACCGGCTTGCCTCACTTAGGGGAGGTAGGGGATATTCTGCCAAGGGTCCCGGCAGGTTTGGATATCGAGGATTTGATGGAGACATTCTGTGTTCCGGGGGCTATCGTGCAGAACAACGCCTTGAGCCTAAGATCTCTGCGGGAGTGGGATATGCGGGCTGTTGGGGCTTGTTTTCTGTGGGTGTTGGGTGCTGCGGCGCCACATCGTTTGTCCGGGGGACAGACGATGATGGTGGATTCTGTGCTGAGAGGGACCTACTACGCGTGGGGTCAGATGTTTTTGGTAAGTGTCCGGAGCGATCTGGACAAGGTCAACCGGGAGGGGGGAGAGTTCTGCTATGCCTCCTTCCTGTGTTGTTTCTTCTTTGAGTGGGTACCGACCTTGCGGCCATGGGTGTCGGTTCGAGATGGGTTGGTGAGTGAGCCGCGCATGGTGCGGTGGGGGCAGATGATGCCCCGCAGTGGTGGTGGTATCTGTGGGTTCTTTTCAGAGGATATGTATGAGCAGTGGGAGAAGATCTCCCTGCTGATTGATGACTATCCATATGCTGGTATGGATTATCAAGGAGATCCGGAGATGCCTCGAGCCCAGGGACAGGCCTGGGGTTTAGATGGTATGTTTTTTGTGTTTGGTTCTCTACTATATCATGTGTTTTTTAGATTTTTTTGTTATGATTATAGTTAGAGATATTTATGTGATGGTTCACTTGCATGATTGTGTAGATGTTGGTCCTATACCACCGGCCGATCATGTGGTTCGTAGGGGACGGGCGATGGTGGTCGTTCTGCCTCCTGTAGTGGTACCGCCTCCTCATGCTCGAGGAGTTGGGCCTCGTGGTCGAGGAGCTCGGCCTCAAGATGATGTCGTTGAGGTCATACGAGAGACACTGGACATGATCCTGGCAGGATTGCCAGAGGATGGGTGGAGGGACTTAGATTGGGACATCGTCAAGAGTTGTTTCGATGCACCTCGTGAGTGGCGCTCTATCCTGCTCAGAGCAGCATTGGTGGTGGCTGAGTGGAGGGGTGGGGCTTGGCATGATCTGGAAGGGCTGGTGGAGGGGAGGATTCGGGTGTGGGATGATCTAGCGGGGCCGGTGTAGAGGAGGGTTCGGGCTCGGCATGATCCAGTGGGGCCAGCGGAGGTGGCGCCAGAGGAGCCTGGAAACCATGATGATTAGATGATCTTGTATCTGCCCCCAAATGCTAATGAGCATATGGGGAAGTACCTTTTTGTACGACTTATGTATTTTTGTATATTGGTTATTGAGGGCACCTATGACATGTTGACTATATGATTATATATATATATATGTTTTGGTATATAGTCATGTATGCACATGGATGCATTTATTATCTATTTGTTTTCCCGTGGAGCCATTCTGATTTTCTGTATGCCCGTGGAGGCACATGTTATGCACGTGGATCGCGTACCTGATAATCATTGTTGAGATGGGAAACAAGGAGTTGTGAGTCCAAGAAAACGTTAAGGTGACTTATGCTCATTTGGAGAGCAGTGGCCAGGATACTGGTCACAACATCGTATTCAGCTTGGTTGTTGGTGGCGGCACCTATGCACACTCCGTCGATGTGGATCAACTCATGTGAAGGGGAATATATTACCCAAGCTGCGGAGGCGAGATTGGGGGACCAACGGCTTGCACCATCATCGAAACCAATGTAGCAAAGTGGAACAGGATCCATTTGTGGTCATGCAGGAAAAACAAATTTTTAGGTTTTTGTTTTTTTTGTAAAAAAAAAAATAAGACTGTACAATAATGGACGGTGGTGTCCATCATATTTTCTATGGGTAAAATAGCTTGAGGTACAACCCGTTGCATGGGTTGCGTAGGGGGTTGCCTTCTGAATCGGTCAGAATGTATGCCCCTGTCCGAGGTAGGTTTGTATAATGTATGGGCCTTGCCACATGGACACAAACTTTCCTTTTCCGGTTTTGTCATGAGCTTGATCATAGGCGAGGACAAGGTCCCCTTCAGTAAAGGTTCTTGGGTGGACATGTTTGTCGTAACTTAGTTTGGATCGGTTCTTGGCTGCTTCCATGGTTTGGGGGGCTGTGCGCCGATCTTCATCGGCTTGCTCCAAAAGTAGTAAGCGTTGCTCAATTGGGGAAGTGTCCAGTAGGAGTTCAACGGCCATATGTAGGGCTGGAATCTGACACTCAATGGGGACAATGGATTTGACACCGTGAACTAAATGGAAAGGGGTAAAACCGGTGGCAGTTTTGGTTGACGTGCGGTATGCCCATAGTGCTGGGAAGAGCATGTGATGCCAATTTGATTTGTGTTTGTCAACAGTGCGCTGGAGGATGGTCTTCAAAATTTTGTTAATCGCTTCGACTTGGCCATTCCCTTGGGGGTAGTAGGCGGAGGAGAAATGGTGTTCAAATTTCAGTAGGGTGGATAATTCTCTCCAAACAGCATCTTCAAAGTGAGAGCCATGGTCTGAGACGAGTTGCTTTGGCACTCCAGAACGAGCGATAACATGGTTGAGGAAAATACGTGCTGCGGTGTCGGCTTTGCAATTGTAAGTTGGCATGGCTTCCGCCCACTTGGTGAAGTAATCTACAGCCACAATGATGTGTTTATGACCACCAACTGACGTGGGATTGCAATCTAGGAAGTCAATGGCCCATTTGCAAAATGGTCCGACAGTGACGACTAGATGAAGGGGGGTGGGTGGGGTTCTTTCCTTGGGGGAAAAAAATTGGCAATTTTGACAATGTTTGACTGCGGTGATGCAATCAGTAAATAATGAGGGCCAAAAGTAACCTGCGCGGATGATCTTTTGGGCGGTGGCCATGCCGGAGAAATGGCCTCCGCAGGCACCTCTATGGCAGTCATTAAGGACTTGTTCTGCTTCCTCATGAGATAGGCAGCGTCGTAAGATGGTATCGACGCCGCGTCGATAAAGTACATCGCCTAATAGGAGATATCGGGGGGTGTGGTGTCGTATACGACGGCGTCCGTCATGATCGATGTTGGGTCAAAATTTTTGTGTGCAGAGGTAGATTAAGATGTTTCCGTACCATGGGTCATTAGAGGAAATGATGAAAATGTGGTCGTCAATGAGGTCTGTTTGGATAGTGGGTGATGACGAAGAGGATGGGAGATCTGTGATGAGTTGAGCGAGTGCTAGGGCCTTGGTGCTCTTTGGGGTTTTGAAAGTTAGTTCGTATTCTTGCAGGATAATTACCCATTTAGCTACGCGGCCTTGAAGGAGGCGATGTGTCAAGAGGTAAACCATTGGATTGGAATTGGCTACAACCGTGGTGTGGCTAAGGAGAATGTAATTTCGCAGCTTTTGTACTGAAAAGATGACGGCGAGGGACATCTTCTCTTCATGTGGGTAGCGGAGGGGTGGGCCTGACAAGGTTTGGCTCACATAGCAGATGACATGCTCTTGGTGAGCAGTATTTTCTTGGACAAGAACTCCAGATATGGCATATTCGGATGCTGAAACATAGAGGGTGAAATCTTTTGTGAAATTTGGAGGAGAGATCAATGGGGCGTTCATGAGTGCTTTCTTTAAGTCGGTGAAAGTTGATTCTGCTTGTTGGTCCCATATGAAACGGGTATGCAGACGTAGTAGTCAAAGGAAACCATGGACCGTCGTGGCATAGTCAGGGACAAAGCGGCGGAGGATGTTGGACCTCCCTTGAAGGCTTTGAAGTTGTCTTAATGTACGGGGTGACGGTAAGTCTACAATGGCTTGGAATTTCAAGGGGTCTACAGTGATGCCCTTTTCTGAAATGACAAACCCCAGCAGGCGACCTCCTGTAACGCAAAAGACACACTTGAGTGGGTTCAAGCGGATGTTGTATTTTCGACAACGCAAGAAAACTTGTCGAAGGTCGTCTAAATGGTCAGATCGTTTCTTGGATCGAGTGGTGAGGTCGTCCAGATAAACTTTTATGATTCTGTGTAGATCATGGAAGCAATAAGTCATGGCACGTTGAAAAGTGGCTCCAACATTCTTGAGACCGAAAGGCATGACGCGATAGACGAAGGTGCCCCATGGGGTAGTGAAAGCTATCTTGTATTGATCTTCTTTACGGATTTTGATTTGGTTATATCCAGAGAAACCGTCCATAAAAGAAAGAACCTCATGCCCCGCACATTCATCAATTAGTTGGTGAATGAATGGTGTGGGGAAGTTGTCTTTGGGACAAGCGAGGTTGAGGTCTTGGAAATCAGTACAAACGCGTATGGTGCCCACTTTCGTATTTACTGGCACTGGGTTTGAAACCCAGGTGGTGTAGGCAATAGGATATATGAATCTTGCTTTTTGGAGTTTCTCAATCTCAGCCTTAACAACTAGGAGCTTAGACGAGTGAATTGGGCATTATTTCTGTCGGACAGGAGGCACATTGGGCCAAGTGTCGATGTGATGTTCCACAATGTTAGGATCAGGGAAATTTTTAGGGGCGAAATTTAGCCAATTGGCTATTTTTTGGACCTTTTTTTTCAAAAAATAAATTCACTATTTGGTCATTTTTAGCCTCTATTATCGCCTATATTTACATAAAATATGTTTTTTTAGCATAATATTCACCAAAATTTACAAGTTTTAGTAGTAAATCGTATGTTTCATATTTAATATTCGCCTACCAATATATATATATATGTTTTTTTCAATCCAAAATAATTGCCTAGAATACTATACTTAGGTATACTTTTATAATCCTTAAAAAATACCCTGGTTAGGATCGAGGCCAGGCATCTCGGTGTAAGACCAGGCGAAGACATCACGAAACTCTTGGAAGAGTTTCTTATATGCCTGAGTCTCCGCTTGAGTGCATGATGTGCCTAGCGAGATGAGCTCAGGTTTTCCAGGTGTGGTGGAAATGTCGATTTGTATAATAGGGGAAATGTTGGACATATTCCCCTCTTCAAAGGCATCTGGTGCTGGGATGGGGTCTTTGAACCAATCAACCTTAGTTGGAAGAAAATATTTTGATTCGACTGATAGCTGGTTTTCTGTGGTGGATGTAGACGCCTCAAGGAGGAAGTATGATCGATGGTGCATATCATCCCAAGGGTAGTCCGGTGCAGTGAGTTTTTCTAGAATTTGCTCATCAGTACGGAAGTAATTAGACCATAAATCAACGGGTTCGGGTTTGTATGTGGTTGAAATCATATAGATGGTATTGATTTCTTCCGAAGAAGATGATTTCGGAGGGTAGATATCCTCGATGAGGGGAGGAGATATCTCTAAGTCGGCATGGTTCATCTCGTATGAGTCTGCTCTATAATCTGGGAGATCAGGGCAGTGGTGTGAATAATGGCCATAAATGCCGCATATCGCACAAGGGTGGTTAGTGCGAAGTGTTTTGTCGCGAGGTTGAGGAGGTGGCTCAAGTCTTGTCAATGGAATTTCGGTGTGGTCATCCAACATATTCATGTGTTCTTGGAGTGCAGGTAATTATGGACATTGATGAGTGGCATGGCCTACGTCGTCGCACAACGAGCACTTAGGGGGAATGCAAATAGTTGGGGGGTTCTTGGCTACCTTGGGGGTTGCCGGGGGGGTGCGAGTTATGGGTCCAGTGTTATAAGTTTGTGGGCCTCTGCCCCCTGTGTTTCGTAATGGAGGTGGGGCGTCTCTAGATGTTGATGCCGTAGTCACTATTGGGGGTGGTCTGTTTTGCAGATGAGTCATAGGAGGGGGTGGGTGGTTGGTAGTAGGGATAGGTTGTGCCGGTTGTAAAATAACAGTCGGAGTCAACGGGGGGCTCGGAGTAGGTAACTACCATATAGGTATCCCTAATGTTAAACCAGGAAGGTTGAGTGTAGCCATTACTGGCAAACTGACAACTCCGAAAAATGGGAACAAGAACGGGATAGTATGAATTGGTGTTGTTCCAATATGAGTAGCCACTGTGGGTGTTTGTGGTAGTGACGAAGGCTGCTGTGTGGTGTGTGACAGGGTGCACAAATCGGATGTTTTTGTTATCGGTAAAGGTGGTGGGATCGATGGAAATGTGGAATTCATAGGTGACTCGGTGTAGATTCCAGGACCAACTGACGAGACAAATGATGTCGGTACAGTTTGAACGGTTTGTTCAATAATTGGTAGCACATTTTGAGGGGCTGCGGGGGCATTAGGATCATAATATGTGAGTTGATCAATCTTGATAACGTGTCCTTCATGTGGGAACATCATGAGGCAGAAAACAGATGAAGCGACGGCTTTCATTTTGTACATATAGCTACGTCCAAGAAGGAGGTTGTAGTCGAGTTGGGCATTGATCACTTCGATGTCGATGAGAACTAATTTTCTGCCTAGTTCTACGGGTACATTCGCTAAGAGGCCTTGTGGTTGAGCTGAGCGCCTATCGTAAGCTCGTAATGCTATGGTGGATGGTTGTAAAGTGGGGGAGCCAAGTTTCTGCCACACAAGAGTGGACATAACGCAGGTTGAAGCTCCTTCATCGATGACGAATCGATGCACAACAAGGTTTTGAATGTTTACGGATGCTTGGAAGGCCAAATTTGATGGCAATCGAGGTTTGGATTGGTCTAAGTTGAAGGCCATCATGTGTGTATCGTCAGGGTCTACTCCTCCGATGGCAGATAGTAGTAGTTTTCGTTGTGCAGGGCATGTTTTCAATACCTCTAAAGCAGACATAGCCATGGGGGATTGTGCTAAATCTTCCACGATGTTATAATTGGATGCTGCGCAAGCATTAGGATTGTTATTGATCCTTCGCAAAGGGATGCGAGGGATTTTAGGTCCTCCGTCCAATGGCATATTTGGTATGCGTAGTGGTTGATCTGATGGAAGGGAGGTGGATGCGTCAATGGGAGGAGTTTCTGGGGGTGGGCCGTACTAATTCCTGTGAGTCTGGAGATTGATGTCATTGGATGATATCATCAATAAATGGTGTGTACTTGAATCCGTATGTTGATAATTAGTTGCGGCATAGGTGATTTACTGCTGAGGTGCAGCAGATCCTTGTGGGGGATCCATTGGGCGAGCATTTACTACTCCCTGGTTTGGAAATGGGTTTTGCAATATCATGGGTTGCGGTTGATTAAGTGGAGCTGGCTGTCCAGTGTGGCCTTGGCATTGGGAATCATTAACCCAAAGCTTATGTGCTTTCTCTAAATGGGGGCAGTTGTGGGTGTAGTGGCCATAGACTCCACATATAGAACATGGATGGTTTGTTCTCAGGTTATTGTTTTTTCCGTGCTTGGGATGACGATCAGGATTCTAGTTGGGGGGAGCAACGTTGTTATTATTTGGAGGATTGGGAGGTGGTGGACCTTGAATATGTTGTTGATTGTTACCGCAGTTATGTCCTCTTCCGCGGTTTTGTTGTCCGCCCTGGTTGCGTTGGTTATTTTGGTGTTGGCGATGATTGTGTTGTGTGTACACTTCCCCTTGAGTAGTGGGATGATTTTGGGGTGCCGCAGGTGCGGGAGCAGGTTGCGGTGGATAATAAGCTGGTGGGGCTGGAGGAGGTCCAGTTGCCTGTTGGGGTTGTTGGTAACCTTGAGCTATTGGAAGTGTTGGGTTAGCTAGTGTAGCTTGCTGGGGGTAATACATTGGTTAGGCCGGTAAGTGAATTGGGTTCTGGGTGGTCGGTTGGTTATAGTATGTGAGTGGTACATATGTAGATGGCGCTTTCCCATAGAAATGTTGTGGACAAGAGGGTCCATGAGTGTGATGAGTCTGATTCGTTGGAGCGTACGAAGTCGTCGCTCCAGAATTAGATGTAGCCCTATAGAGGTTTGGGGAATTTATGGTGCTCACCATGCTAAAAGGTTTATTTTGTGTTGTGACTTGGCCGATAAGACCATCATCCGCATGTGATGCCCCCGGAGTGTCACCGCATGAAGAATCGCCTCGTGGGGCATCTGGTATGATGGTG
Source organism: Larix kaempferi (assembly GCA_027924585.1). NCBI lineage: Eukaryota > Viridiplantae > Streptophyta > Pinopsida > Pinales > Pinaceae > Larix > Larix kaempferi. The sequence continues at coordinate 5,212,743 of BSBM01000666.1, read as the reverse complement.
TAGAGATAGCTTGACTGGGCATAAATCAGGTCGAACTGTTGAGCTTTTAAGATAGCTTCTTCTTCTGAATGGGGTTGTTCGGAAGCTACATCCTTATCTATGAGGGGTAGGAATGATTTGAGAAACCAATCCAAAAATATACGGTCATCCAGTTTTATCTTGCAGAGGCTACGACGCTTGCGCCACTCATGGATATGGTCGGTGATGTGGGTAGCTGTGTTTTGTCTGCAAGACAACAATATTTCAACTCCTGCATCATAGCATACAGGTAGCTGAAAAAACTGAAGGAAAGTGGAGGCGAGGGACGTAAATGTATGGTGGGTCCCATGTGGTTGTTCAATGTACCACTTGGCTGCAGAGCCAGTGAACGTTCGTTGCAACAGTCTTAGTCAAATGGAGTCATCCACTATGGATTTAGATGAACACCATAGGTGAAATGAAATTATGTGGTTTTGGGGATCCTCTCCAGGTTTTCCTTCAAACTTGGGGATGTCCGAGGGGAGCTTTGTAAGCATGGGTGGCCATGTAGGGTTGTGCCTGATAGGATTGTTGGTTAACCTGGCTAGGTCTGGTAAGTTCAGACTAGCCATGTATGGTAAACTAGCAGATGGGTGTGGTGTAGTGACTGGGACATTAACTGTTAATGGTGGCATTATGTAGTGGTCTAGTGGCCCCTAAGGGTATGTTAGGTATTGAAGGTATGTGTCCTCCAACCATTGTGGTGTGGGATGGGCCAGCACTCCCAAGTGCAACATGTGTTGCAGAGGGGTTAGGAATAGTGCCAGGAATTCGTGGGATCTGGGTTGTGGTAATGAGAGGGGGTGTGATTCCTATGTTGGGCATACCCATAATAGGAGGTAGTCCTGTGTTTGGCATACCTAAAGGTGGAGTGGCCCCTATATTAGGCATGCCTAAAGGGGTTGTTGTTACCATGGGTGGCACAGTAGTAGAAGGGTTTGTCGATGTATCTCCAATAGTACTGGTGAAAAGTGGGTCGTATTGTGATCCAGCCATGGGGTTGGTTGGTGATATTTCAGTAGGGTTTTCGGATTCAGCCTCAGAATCAGATGTGAAGTGAGGCGTGTCAGAATCGGATGACTTTGTTTTTGGCCGATGACGTGTCGAGTCAAGGGATAAGGCTCTACGTCTATGACGTGTAGAGCCCAAGTGTACCGAATTGAGGGGTTTCGTCTTGAAGACAGTGAGATCGTCTTGAATTCTCAATGGTGAGAAATATTTAAAAATTTTCAGTGGAAGGTGGTGATGTAAAAAACTCGAAACTCTAGTGCGACAATGAGTGCAAAAGGGGAGTGAAAAAATAAAGGCTCTCAGGCCAACAACCAACCTCAAAAGCACTTATTATAACAGCTGTGCTATAATAAGTGGAGGGATCCAACAAAATGGTCAGAATACCAAAAGTCAAATAGTTCCTAGAAAAAAGTGGTGCTCACTAGACCAAAGGTGGGTATTGTATCATGCAAACACCTAACTAGAAGTATTGTGAGTCAACAAAAGATATTCTCTACAAGGTGATGAAATCCAAGTCAGAAAATATAGAGTGTTGCATCAACGGATAGATATCCCCTTACCGGGAGGGACACTAGGTAGACAATCCTAAAGAGTGGCAACTAGAATACCCCGTTCATGACACATTCGGTTGGGTGAATCTGCAGTTTGGTTCTATCACCGCTGTACCCCCATTTGGGTGTACACCGAGAACTTCAAAAGGTATCCTTTGGTTACTGAATGGATTGCGGTATTCCACTCAGACTTCTGGAACCAGTATGGCTACTTCAACCCTCCTAAGGGAGAGGCCTTCCTAATAAATTGGTTGATAACCGTGTCAAAATTATAAGGGAATTTTGGACCCTAAAGACAACCACTATGTCTTAAATGTAAATAATTGAGGGGTGTTATTGGTACACCTATCCCCTCAATTCTACCTAACTATAAGATTCTTTTAAGTGCTCCCCAAGTGGGGTTAAAAATTTTGTTGAGTTAAGGTAAATTTTAAGGCTCAGTTTGATTAATGTGGCAGAGTGGGTGCAAGTGTGGTTATCAAACTGAAATTGATTTGCCTCGCTTGGGCGATTGATTACAAATGAAAGAAAATACGCTTCCAGTTTGCAAAAAATAAAGGCGTTTTTTGAAATGCAAATGCTTGAAAAAACTATTAAAAAATAATGGATCTTTGAAATAATTTGAAGGGAAGCAAATAACATAAATATTTCAAGAAATAAATGGATCTCTTAGAAAATTGCTTGGGCAAACTATTGAGCATATAAACAGTAAAACTTTTGATCTAAATAGAATGCATAAAATCTTTCTTTCAATTACTGAAATTTTTTAAAAAGACTTTTATGGAGGATATATAAATAGAAAAAGATTTAGTATGGCTGTAAAAATGCAGAAAAAATAATGTTGTAAAATAGGCTAAATGGGCAAAAAATACAGCAGAAATTTTTTCTAAAAAATTGCCCGAATTGAAAATAACAGCATCGCGGGTTTTGGGGAAACAGCCGTGATGTGCAACACAGGTTTCGATCACGCAGTCGCGATGTGCAACGCGGGTTTCGGCCATGCAGTCGTGATGTGCAGCGCGGAAAATGGCCGCGGAGCCGCTATGTGCAGCGCGGGTTTCGGTCACACAGTCATGATGTGCAGCACGGAAAATGGCCGCGAAGCCGCGATGTGCAGCTCGTAAAATGGCTGCGAAGCCTCGGCACGCCGTGTGGGAAAAGGCCGCGAGGTCGCGATGAGCCACACGACTGTCGGGCGAAAAGCCGTGAGGTGAAAGCCGAAAAATGGACGCCGAAAAACGAACCCAAAAATGGAAATTTCAGGCTGTTCATGGCAATAGAAAGGGCCAAGATCTAGAACAGCAATGGATCTGCTGTCTAGGATGGCAGATCTATGAATTAAAATGATTAAAACTAACAAAAAATAAGATCTAAAGAAAAAAACCAAGATCTAAGAATTCGAAGCCAGTGGAGTCGCCAAAAACTCTTGGCTTGGTTTTGCAACCAAGCTTTGTGCAATGGGCACCTATCAACAATGTGATAGTAGTTTCAATATAGAAAGCAAAAACGATTATGAATTAAATCTAAATCTAAACTAACATGTGCATATAACAAATAAATTTAAAAACGATTCATGGAAAGAACAAGAAATAAAAGAATAGATGTTTTGTATTAAGATACCTCAAATGGTGAGGGTATGATGTTGAGCAACTCCAAGGGTGAATAGCTCCAAGCTCCAATGGTCTCTTCTCCAAGATGCTGAAAATGGCCAAAAGTCTCAGGAGAGATTTTGACAGCGTGAGGATAGGATGATGGATGGATGGAAAGTGAGGAGCCCCTACCACATTTTTATAGTTTTTGTTGGTGGGGAATACCATTATGGTTTTGAGGAAACCAATGGTATTGACCAACATGGTTTAGGTACCTTTTTCCCTCTTTTTTCCTTTTTTGAATATTTTTGAATATTTTTATTCCCTTTTAATATTTTTGGGAATTCTGGACCTTTTTTTAGGGTTTTTTTATGCTTTTTGAGGAAAAACATATCTTTTGAGGGGAAAAAGGGTGTATTATGGTCTTTTGGTGACCTTTTGATGGCTTTAGAGGCTCAAATGGTGGAAAAGTGGACAAATGGGTCATGTGAATAAGGAAATGAGCTAGTGAGCACTTTTTGGGTGTTAACACCATTCCATATATTTGAGGCACCAATGGCCGAAGGTTGACCTTTTCAAATCCAATTCGCAACCGAAGAATGTTTTAGATACTTATCTCGAATGATCTTGCCCCAAACTGAATTGAAAAATAAGGCCTGCCATAAACTCTTTGCATGAAGGGCCATTACGAAAAGGTCCAAATTTTGAACATTCCAACCCCCCAAAGCCCAGGGTTGAGCCAATGATGTCCATTTAATCAGGTGAAATTTGTCCTTCTCCACCCCACCAGACCATAAGAATCTGAAGAATTTCCTTCGTATAAGGCGCAGAATGGACTTCGGAGTTTTGCAGAGAGAAAACTAGTATACCCCCAGGTTCTGAAGAACCGCTTTTGCCAGCGTAAGTTTTCCACCCATGGATAGATACCGCAAACTCCAATGGCCAATACGTAAATCAAAATGCCTGATAAGCCAAGACCAATTATTCAACCTGTAATTTGAAGGTTTGACAAAGTAACCGAGGTACTTCGTGCCATTTGACAACTCTTTGAATTCCAAAGGTAGTAGTAGGCGGATCGCCTGTTCCACATTCTCCTCCAAAGAGTGCTTCAAGAAAAAAGATTTAACCAAACTAATGAGCATACCTGTTACAGAGCATTACGTCATCCAAAAATAGTGTGTGTGTAACAAATATACCAGCAGTTACCTTGATACCCACAATAGAGCCCTCACATTTTGCTTTATGGATGGTGAGGCTCAAACCCTCAATAACCAAGAGGAACAAAATGGGCGAGAGAGGACAGCCCTGTCTGAGGCCCCTGGATGCCTTAAAAAATTCTGTCGGTTGGCCATTTATAAGAGCAACAAAGTTTACTAAAGTAACACAAGCCATAATCCACTTTATCACCTTCCATGGCAGGCCAATTTGTATGAGAATCAATCTGAGAAGAGTCCAGTCAACCCGGTCATATGCTTTGAATAAGTCCAATTGGAGTATGAGAGCATCAAGTTTCTTTTGTTTAATGCTGTGAAAGATGTCCTGAGCCACACCTACCGCATCAAATATCTGCCGACCCTCCAAAAAACCATATTGTTCCATAGAAATGTGCCTCGAAAGGATCAACTTGATGCACAGAGCAATAATCTTGGATATAATCTTGTAGACTAAATTACACAGGGAAATGGGCCGAAAATCATTAAAATTCTCAGGATGTGATGATTTAGGAATGAGTGCCAGATAGGTAGAATTTAGTGCCCCAAAGACCAGCCCCATGGTCCTAGATTCGTCCACAGCATCCCTGAGGTCCTCCCCCATAATATCAAAAAAGTGGCAGAAACGTTCCACCGACCACCCATCGGGGCCAGGATATTTATCCTTAGCAAAACCACGTAGGGTATTTTGTACCTCCAATAAGGATATGGCCTCAAAAATATTGTCCCCCTCCATGTCATTGAACATCCGAGGGTATTCCTTGATAATCTTAAATTGTTCCGGCAGAGATGTATTTTTGGGATCACAATAATAGTCCTGATAGTGATGGGTTGCCTCAGACATCAGTTCCTTATCTCCTCTTATCCGCTAACCAGTGTGATCATTAAGATCCCAAATATTATTCTGTATTATGCGGGAATCCGTAAAGCAGTGAAAAAACTTTGTATTCAAATCACCAACTTTGAGCCAAATTGCTCGACTTTTAAATCGCCAGGTTTCTTCATGGATGAGAAGGATTTTCAATTTCCTTTCCTCCAAAACTATGAGTCTGGCACGTCCCATTTGGGATAGCCCATTCCTTAGAGATTGGTCCATCAAATTACCAATTTCCTTTTCCACCTCTACGAGTTCCGCAGCCATCACAGATTTCTTGGATCTTTCCCACTGAATAGTGAAGTCTTTTAATGATTTTAATTTCACGGCCAACTTATCCATTGCAGATCTCTCCCCCGAGACATCTAAATTCAACTAGTGATTTATTACACCCACATCATAATCCTGATCAGTTAACCATACGGAGTTGAATTTAAAGGGGTAAGGATGATGTGTTACATCGTTGTCAAATTGCAGAACAATGGGGAGATGGTCACTAATATGTATATGCTAAATCCATGACCTATAATTCTGGAAAGAGTTTACAAGAGACGCTAATATCAAGAAGCGATCAATGCGTTTGGAAATTAGGTTTCCATCCTTCCTACCATTAGACCACGTTGGAGCCAAAGGACGTGGTTCCACATCAATCAGAGAATATGTAGAAAAGAGATTCCTGAAATATGTCCCAAGTGGATCCCTTCTGGCCGCTTGGCCCCAAATTTCCTCAACCCCCCATGAAAAATTCAAATCACCTACAAGTATCAAATTTTCCAACTCCATTAAATGCCCCGAGCATGCAAGATTCCAGAAAGCCTTCCTATCACAATAGGGACCATAACAATTCACTATGTTTATGTCTTTTTCTGAGCCTCTAATGTTGCCAGACAGAAGTATACCCAAAGATATAATAAAAGGATTTAATTTCATAACCCCAGGGTTCCAAGCTACCAAGAGCCCACCAGAAAGACCCACCGCATCAACCCTGCACATCAACCGGCCCAACTTAATTTTGTTAACAAAAGTACATGTCTTCTCCTCACAAACCATTGTTTCTTGTAGGAAGACTAAATCAGGATTTATAATATGAAGAACTCTCTTGAGGGCCAATTGTTTGGGAAGACCCCCCACACCCCTGATGTTTAATGAGAAAAATATCATTATCGACCCCTGGCAAGGGATTTGATTCCTCTAAGAGCCCTGGTATCAGGTGAGATGGGGGTTCCCATATTAATGCTAGCATCATTCCCCCCCAGTGGAATGACCTTCTTATTCTTCCTGGCACTTTGCGTCTTTAATGGAGATAAATCTGGTGCCAAACCACCCTGACGTGCCCCCTTCGTGATACATTGTTCACCCAGAGTTGACGAAATGTAAGCAGGAGATGGATTGACCACAACCCCCAGGCCCGATACCAGAACCAAGGGTCCCGAGGAAGCCCCCTCAAGTTTTTTGTTTGGGCCCCTCTAGTCCACAACCCGATTTTTGAAAAAAACGAGAATTGGGGTTTTTTTAACCATTTCTGAGTATGAGGGGATGTGTAAAACCCTATCCCGGGGTTCCAACCCACAAATCGACAATGGCTGAGGGAGAAGTGTGTCCGACAGAAGCTCCAAAGAGTGTGACTCATTCACCCCAACCACATTAGGAATAGTATCAATCAACGACGTCACGGAATCTGAGGATAACAAAATGGTAGGGATAGGGGAAAGAGGGATATCGATGGAGGCCGACACAACAGGAGAAGAGTCTGTCGGAATATATTTTGTTTCCCCCATCTCAGGTAGAGTATCATCAGATGCGTGTGAATCATTCACGGACAGATCAAGGGGATCTTTCTCATAACCAGAGGAATAAGACAGCATTGGTGAAACCCGACCCATATAGTTCCCATTGTTACCATTATTTAGCTCCAAAGCATTAATAAATTTGATATCCAACTCATTCAATGAATGATAAAGGGATGGGTCGTTTGATTCCAACTTACCCAGTAAAATCGAGGTTGGAGCATTCGGAAACGTAACTCTGTTTGAAAAGCCATCTAGTCCTCCTGTCGCATCCAACTCTTTGTCACTGCCATCATCTAAAGACCAGAAAGGTTCCACCCCCACTGGGCGTCCAGAAGATGACCCCCCATTGCATTGTCTCCACAGATGACCAACCTGTTTGCAATTTGAACATCGAAAGGGAATGCCCCAGTAATCGATAGTCAGGGCCGGTTTGCGTCCACGCCAATTAATGTGGAGGACATTGATAAGCCCCAATGAAATATCCACTTCAGCCAAAGGCCACCCCATTCGACGGTCAAAACCAAACAAATGTTCGTCCTCCACATGTAGAAAGCACCCAAGACTGTTACCAATGGCTTCAAAAGCCCCCCGGTTCCAAAGGGCAAGTGGGAGACCGGGGATGAGAACCCACAAATGGTGCATACGCATAGAAGCCGTGTCTGGGTCGAAGTTCATTTTCCATTTCTGCAGCATCAGACTGCCCGCCCCGTATAGCCATAGTTTGTTAAGGATAGTGGAACAGTGAGTTTCCTGCTTAAATTTGAAGCCAAACCATCCGCGAGCCAATGCAAAAACCTGGGGTTTATAACCCATGATGGGTTTCCATTTTTGAGTGACCCAACCCACAATATCCTTTCAGTTCATGGAAAAATATGAAAACTTACCAACCAAAACTGTCATGCTGTATTCTACGAGCTCCTCAAGGCTGATGTCCCTACCCATTGTAAGCCAAACCTTCCCAGGTCAGCAACAATACTTCTCCTTCAATCTTCAAGCAGACCTGGAAGAAACCGGAGGTTTTCCCCCCTGTTCATGGCATGGCAAAGCCCTAACACTGTCAACAGAAGGATCCGAGCCTGATGTGGAATTTGGAGCACCTGACAATGACAGGTGTCCCTTCTTTGGTTCCTATTTGGAACGTGGAGACTTATGCCGACCGCCCGAAACAAGTGGTTGTTTTTCGTTCAGCATCTCCTTGTAGAAAGAGTCTGGTTTAAATAAACCTGCCTCCTCAATTCTATAATCAGAGACAGTCAGATTGTTTTCCGCCGAGATTTGTGTTACCGGTAGGTTTTCCCCCATCCTTGTAGAGAGTTAACAATATCTGTGCATGGACGAGCAAATATGGTGAAAAACGGGCACGGAAATCCCAGTTATACCCAGGACCAACACTAATTGACAGATGGACACGCCCAAAGAACCCTCCAAAAAAACGCAAGGGGTCCAGCCGGTCTCCACAGTTCAAAATAGTAAAACGATATCCAGGCGTGGACGAGCAAATATGGCACCGTTTATAAGCAGGTGGACACCTGGAACGAAAACCCCAGTTAAAGCCAAGAACAAACAACCTGACCGATGGACACACCCCAATGAATCCTCCAAGGAAGTGCAAGTGGACCAACCGGTCTCCACAGTTCAAAATATGAAACCCTATAAAGGCCCAAATAACCAACCCTAAATCTTAAGGGTTATACAATACTTACTAATACCCGGAACCTGTAGACTGCCGCCGTCATGTTCAGGTTTGATTTTACTTTAATGCTACTACCTTTCAATTTCTGTTGACAATAGTTTGTGCTAGAGGATGATGTTCTTAGTTGCATCTTTACTTTTCCTATTCTATTTCATGTCATGCACTTTTTATATTTCATTCATGTTTATGTTCCATTACATTGGATAATTTTCATTGAACATCAAAGCTTATACTGAATTTACATAACGGATTCAATATTGGCATAATTAAAATGACAAAGTTTATGCGGTAGACAACACTTTGCATATGTCTTGTGTTAAATTTTGAGCATTAATTCACAATAGTCTTGGATCTTTACTGAGAGAATAACATATACAGTATATCAATGCATAACAATTACAATAAGCATGACAAGTATCACAAGAATCAAAAGCATGAGAGACAAGAGACACAGAGTTTCCGTGGGGAAAACCCTAAGGTGAAAAACCCCACAACTTCCTCAAAGATAGAGAGAGAAATGGCTCAACCAAAGTACAACCAAAATACACTGAGATAGTCTCCTAGTAGCAGATGATCCTCCTCCTCACTAGTGCGCCACTTTCTGAGAGAGATAAGTGTGAGTTTCCGAATGATCAAAATAGAGATCTCCCGATCTCTATTTATACTAACCTGTTTGCCTAGTGACCTTATGGGGCCGACTTGTCTAGCTAGGTACATCGACAATATAATATATATTCCAGGGCTAACCCCACACATGGTGGTCTAATAACCTGTCGCCAAGTACACACACTTGCGACACTTGTCAATACACATGACGACACTTCCTTATAGAGGAATAACACATCTCTTATAAGGGTACAATAAATATATATGAAATACATAGATGAAATACATTCCAAAGTTACATATACATCAACACTCCCTCTTAACTAGGAAGGTATTTCTCGACACAGATCTGCTAGACAAGTCTTCTTCTCGGGATCATCGTCATCATCATTGTCACTGCTGTTGCTATCTCAACCAATCTCTGACTCTACTCATCATAGGAAGTTCTACATAGCCAGTCCTTTTTCATACTGGATGTAGGCCCACCACCTACAGGTCTTCATCATCACTGGCCATACTATGGAAATCTCAGGACTTATTATGTGAGTCACAAAACCTTAAAAGAGTCTCTTGACTAACAAGAACCCTAAAGAGCATCTGAGGCCTTTTTCATCCTGTCCAGATCTCCAGGCCTTATTACATGTGACCCAACCACAAAAACTCGAAAGAGAATCCTAGGACTGATTATGAGCACAAGGATTAACCTATCGGATCTCCCAGGGCACAAATTACATGTTGTCACCACAAAACCTCGAAAGAGCATCCCAGGACTAATTATGAGCACAAGGCTCAACCTATCGGATCTCCCAGGGCACAAATTACTTGTGGTCATGGAAAAACCTCGAAAGAGCATTCCAGGACTGATTACGAGCACACGGCTCAACCTATCGGATCTCCCAGGGCACAAATTACATGCCATAGGACAAAACCTCGAAAGAGCATCTGCTAGATATCCCAGGGCACAAATTACATGCCATAGGAAAAACCTCGAAAGACTATCTGCAGATCTACAAGGGCACAAATTATATGTCCTCCCAAGCAAAACCTCGAAAGAGCATTTGCCAGATATCCCAAGGTACAAATTACATACCATAGGCAAAACCGCGAAAGACTATCTGCAAATCTCCCAGGGCACAAATTACATGCTTATCTGCACAACCTATTCCACGGCCACAAAATATCAACCTGATAATCACCATACATCATCCTGATGTACACATGATCATCCTGATCATCATCATTGCAACATCCTGCTACATGTCATCTGGAGCAACATCCTGAAGCTCGTCATCCATGATCATCCTGATCATACAATGCATCTACCTTATGCATACCAAGTATCTACCTGATACATATCATCATACATGATCCACCTGATCATACAGTGTATCCACCTGATACAAATATAAATACATGATACATATCAACATACATGATCTACCTGATCATACAATGTATCCACCTGATACATATATAGATACATGGTCCAAGCATCCAACATGATGCATATACAAAATACATACACATGATCCAACCGATCATATCCAGCTTCCAACATGATGCATACATACATATAAATGATCCAACTGATCATATCCAGTATCCAACATGATGAGTACATACATATACATATAAATGATCCAACTGATCATACAAAGCAGAAACCAGAACATCATCTTGATGCTCATCATCCAACGCTTACATCCACAGCCATGTGAAGGATCCTCCTTCCAACATGCTTGGAATGGCTTCAGTAAATGTGTCCATCACTTCTTCCTCGAAGTGTCATCAATCTGAAGAACACCAAGCCTCTCCCTAAAGTACTCGAACTTCACCCTGGCTAGTGGCTTCGTTAGCACATCTGCAATCTGCTCATCCATCGCAACGTACAGGAGCTTCACAGCTCCTCTCTGCACCATATCCCTGATATAGTGATATTTGATCTCTATGTGTTTCGACCTGTCATGAAACACTGGGTTCTCGAACAGCTTCACACAACTCTAGTTATCACAAAAGATACCAGTAGCATCCAACAGGAGATCAAATAAATCAGACAGTAGCTTCCGTAGCCATATTGCCTCACAACTAGCTGAACAGGCTGCAACATACTCTTCCTCAGTTGTACTCAATGCTACGTAGGACTGCTTCCTACTAAACCAAGAGATCACACCTGATCCCATACTGAAGCAGCATCCAGATGTGCTCTTCGTATCTACAGCACTGCCAACCCAATCTGAATCAACATAGCCCGGCAGGTTAAACTTTTGATTTGCTTCATACTTGAGCCCATAATCCACTGTACCCTTCAGGTACCTCAGAACATGCTTTGCAGCAACCAGGTGAACACTCCTTGGATCTATCAGGAACTGGCTCAATTTGTTCACCGCAAAGCAAATATCTGGTCTCGTGTTCATCAGGTACATCAAGGACCCAATCATCTGACGATACATAGAGACATCAACCGGTTCAGATGAAGCATCACATAGAAGCTTCAGATTCGATGCCATAGGTGTGGCCATGGCCTTGCAATCCATCATCCCGAATCTCTTCAGGATATCTACTATGTACTTCCCTTGACCAAGGAAGATCCCACCTGCACTCTGCCACACCTCCATATTTAGGAAATAATGCATCATTCCCAAATCTTTCATATCGAACTCGGCAACAAGCTTCCTCTTAGTATCTGCAATCAATCTGTCATCTCCTGTTACAAATAAGTCATCCACATACAGGAGTAGAATCACAGGATTCCCTTCCTTAACCTTGTAGTAAAGGTTGGAATCCACTTTAGTCTTGGTAAAGCCCAAACTAGATAGGAAACTGTCCATCCTACCATACCAAGTTCTGGGAGCTTGCTTCAAGCCATACAAGGATTTCTTCAACCTGCACACATATTACTCCATGTCATGTTTTTTGAAACCAAGTGGCTGCTCCACATATACTTCCTCTTCAACTACACCATTCAAGAAAGCAGTCTTGACATCCATCTGATGTATTTTCCATTTCATTGCTGCAGCCAAGGAAAGTATTGTTCTGATGGAAATATACCTAGCTACAGGTGCAAAAGTTTCTTCATAATCTATTTCCTCTTTCTAAGAGAAGCCACGAGCTACGAATCTTGATTTGTATTTTTCTACACTGCCATCTGCAACATGCTTGATTTTGTAGATCCATTTGGAAGTCACAACAGACTTCTCTTTAGGTCTTGGGACAACATCCCAAACATCACTCTTCATTATTGATTGGTATTCCTCAACCATGGCATCCTTCCATTCTTTCTTTTCCGCTGCTTCTTCATAACTGGAAGGTTCTTTGTTCATAATGTCACAGAGTAAAGCAACATAGCTGGTATGTGATCTGGTTCTCTCCTTTGCTCTGTGTTCTTCTTCTGGAATGCCAAATCTTTCTGCATATTGAATGAGCTCTCTAGCCCATGCAGGTTTCCTCTTGTGAGAGTTATCCTCACGGGGTGGATCTACAGGTTCTTGCGGATCTTCAAACTCACGAACAACTTCTGGAATTGCTTCAGTCATGGTAGTGTCTTGAAATCTAGTTTCCTTAGGTTCTTCATAAACTTCGATAGGTGCCTTCCTTGATTTGTTGAATGTTGAGTTTTCATCAAATGTTACATCCCTGCTGACATCAATCTTCTTGAACCCTGGAAAGTATATTTTGTAAGCCTTCGAGCTTTCACTGTAACCCACAAAGATACCCTTCTTTCCTGAAGGATCTGGTTTGGTCCTCTTTTCCTTTGGGACATGTGTGTATACTGGACAACCGAATATTCTTAGATGGCTGACTTCAGGTTTCTTACCAAAAAAACCTCTTCTAGTGTTTTGTTGTCCAATATCTTGTGGGGTGTTTTGTTCTACACATATACAGCTGTTCTAGCTGCTTCTGCCCATAGATGCATAGGTAGATCCTGGTCATGTAGCATTGCCCTTGCTGTTTCCATGATTGTTTTGCTCTTCCTTTCTACAACTCCATTTTGTTGAGGATTATAAGGAGCAGTCAACTCCCTCTTAATCCCTGAATCACTACAAAGCTTCGTGAAGTCACCTGAGGTGAATTCTCCACCATTGTTGGATCTGAATGTTTTGATCTTCTTGTTAGTTTGATTCTCCATCAAGGTTTTGAATTCCCTGAACTTATCAAACACCTCATCTTTGTTCTTCAAGAAGTATACCCAAGTCTTCTTGGAGAAGTCATCAATAAACGAGACATAGTAAACACACCCACTCAGAGAACTGGATGACATAGGACCACATACATCTAAGTGGATGATTTCCAGGATATCTTTTGTCTTGCTTTCACTGTTTGGGAAAGCCTTCTTAATGTTCTTACCTTTTGCACATCCTTTGCAAACACCTTCATGTTTGGTATTGATTTCAGGAAGACCCTCTATAGCCTTGCTTGCAATTGGAAGTGCCCTATAGTGCATATGAGCAAGTCTTCTATGCCAAAGTTCACTTGGCTCCATGGATTCATGTCAAATCCCTGAAATTTCCGAAAATTTTAAAATTTTTATTATAACAATAAATGTTATTTAATTTGCATTCTTGGACCTGTTTATTTTAATTAACTGATCATGATCTTGTTTAAAAGATTATGTCATATTACTGATGTGAGTTTTTTTTATTTCAGTTATTGATTTTCTTTGTTCTTAACTTCAAAGGGAGAACTAGCCATAACTGACTGGCTTACTTAGCTTACAAGCTAATGCATAATTCATCTTTTGTTCACAGGTACACAGGTAAAGTATGGATCACTGTAAATTAATTTTTATAAGCATTAAGTTCTTTTCCCTGCACTACAAAGATCAGAGAAGATTTAAATATTATTACCGATTGTCGAGTGTAAGACGGTAGAGTTCTTTTCCTATAATCCTCATGAAATTTATGCTTGATATATAGTTGATAGTCTGCATGACCTGATTTCTCTTATTCTGGATAGTATCAGTAGGCGATTCGATGAATTACAATCTCTTAGACATATTCATTGCGTTATGATCATGACTCTTTGTTAATGCTGTATACTATCACTGGAACCAGTTGTTTGTAATATTTTCATTGTATGCATGACGTAGCGTTAGCTTTATGTGATATTCTGTCAACTATTAGCTGTGACTACGGCTGTGATCACTTACTATTTGCATGATGTTGGACCTGTGATAACTATAGCGATATACTATTATATTCTTTTATAATTTATGACCCCTTGTCTACTTAGTAATTTTTATGATTTCACCAAGTTTAACTCATGCCAAAATCTTTGTTCCTTGTTTTTAATCTACGTTCAAAGTATGGGGTTATAAATGATTTTATATCACTACATCACAAGACTATAGGTTATTATCCTCATCTTTGATTGTTAACAATGGTGATGGAAGAATTATGGTAATAAGATCTTATATAACAACGATGTATTCAATTATAATGCCAAGGTAATATTTAGAATGTTATAACTATGAGGAACTCTCTTTTGAAGTTGACTTCATCACCTTTAAATGATTGTAGGGGATATATAATATGTACCTTAGGAACTAACGATGGCTTGGTTTCAAGACATACACTATGCGATGATTGTGTCCCAATCATAGTGAATATTCATACTATGAGTAAGACTTTTATCCATGCAATGATATAAATTTGATGAGCAATAATTCGAACTGCAGCTGGACTATAGGAAGTCGACCCATGGTAAGTTGATAATTTAAAGGGCTACGTGGATGGCTCTCATCCTTGTATTTGGTGATATATAAGCCTGTCCGAAACCCTTACCTGGTCATTTTCTCTGCCTTCGGGCTCGGTTTGTAAGAGAGAAACCCTTCATGTCTGAGTTTGTTCAGTAGGGCACTGTAAATTGTAAATTTCTTATGGCTATGGTCACGTAGTTTAACCCTCTTATTGTTTATAGTCTGTAAGCTCCTAATGTGGTTTATAAGTCTGTAGACTCTGCTATAGGCATCTTCTACAAATCAATGGGCATCTTGGTTATCGTTTGCTGTCACTGTGTTTTTAAGTCGCATGCTACTTACAGTCTTACACCATTGCTCATGTGATTTAGAGTCAGGGTTTTCCTATTGTCTTTATCCATGAGGTGGTCATGTAATGGGGTTTTTAATCGTGCTCCCCAAACTGGTTCATCCACAGCTTAAGGGTTTGTACAGTATGTTACCTGTCCCGGCTATCAATGGAGATGAAACTTGAAGTTTATCTTGCTCACCCTTCTGACGAATATAATGAGGTTCTTCTAACTGGCTCAACTCGTGGCTACCAGGTTGTTCTCTGGGTTTGCTTCCTCCGACAGTTGCTGGTAAGTATTATCAATGGTTTCGTAGATTTCAGTTGAAAAGAATTGTTTATATTTAAAATAAATGTTGACACTACTTCGTCAACTTGTAATATGCAGGTTTTAACCTCTCCTGAAGGTGTACGAGGCTTCATCTCTAGCGCTGGCTCCTCCGGGTAAGCCTGGTTATACCATGGCTGTGTCTCCCTTTGATAGTTTTGTTTTGCTAGGGTTGTGTCTGGAAAGACCTCCCTTGTAACTGGTTGTTGTCGTGTTTGTGGACATGATTGTGGTAATATGTAATCTTTGGATTTGCTAGCAGTAGCTAGGGTTTGTACACCTTGTCAAGGTTTCGAGAAACAGTTAAGGCTCGGTCTGTCATGACGGCCTTGGGTCCTTTTATTTATCATTGTATTTCTGAATGTATAGGGTTTTACCCACCCTGTAGAAGTTAAATAGATACTGTAATGTTGGCCTGCCAAGTGGCCATGTATTATCTGCGTTTTTCTTAATGAACACACTGTTTAGTTATAGGATTGTTTTAAGTTTCTCGGTTGCCTTCAGAGAATGATACCTCGGCTGTAGGTGATAGCAATGTATTTGTTCTCTGCGTTTTCTCTGGCGAGTTGGGGTTCTCTCCCAGGTTAAATTATATAAGAAAATCTGAAAAGTGTTTAAATTCTGTTGTGGCTGGAAACGAGTTGTAAAAAAAATTGGTTTTATGTTTACATACAATAACAATCGTCTCCTTGTTATTAGTTAATAGTAGGGTTTGAGTTTAAAAGCCCACAATGGCTGGGTTCAAATGATAACTCTATTTTAATGGGTACATCGTTCCCGGGTTAGATTATCATACAAAATAAAAGAGTTTGAAATGGAATTTATTATAAAAAAATTTATAATTATTTACCGTTCCTGTTTGATGAAAACTAAGGCTACGGCCATAGATGGACTGTTGTAACCTTTTCATTGCTATTTCATTTGTATTAAACAAAGTCAGACGAGATAAGAACAAATTCTCAGAAACTACGGCGATGATTTACTGTTGATTTTTATGGTTTTCATTTGTTGAGAAATGTGGAACAAACGTAATGTAATGAGGAGATAGCTCGATGATGAGCAAACACAACTGTGCTGTGAGTTTTAGTTTCGTTGTGTATTTAAATATTATGTTTGCCTTTACTGGGACTTATGATTATGTAAAATCTTGGGGTAATGTAGTTTGAGTGAACACGCATTTGTAATTTGGTTTAGTTACCTGTCTGGTTAATTGTACAACTCTTCAATGTTTACATGTTTGCCAGTAATTTCGAGCACCCTGTGGTCTAATCCTAAAACACAGTAATTGAATTTAGTCATAATATGACTCAGTAGTTAAAAGCTAGTTACTGTTGGTAGTTAAGGGAACAAAAGAAAGATTTTATATGGGAACTTGATAGGGAACTGTAAGCTGTTCTGTGGTTTCGTTTTTATGGATTTAACAGCTAGGTTTTCAACTGACGAACAACTCTAAAAATTGAGAACTGGGTAATAGAGTTTAAACCTGTTAACTATTTAAGGAAGAGATTCACTGTGACTATATAGTTTTCTATGATTCTGTTCCTATTATTTGTTTTTAATAAGTGTATTTACAGGAATAGATACTGTATAAATAATCTATATATATTTATTTAACTAATAAAATAAATTAATGTAAAATCACCATAGTATTCTATTACTGTAATAATAACAAACATATTAGGTATAAAACAAATACTCGATCTGTGTGAATAATAGGGAAATTCTAAGATATATCAGTTCTGCAAATTCTATCAAATGACAGTATAGAGATGCTAACTTTACTGAAATAAATCCTGTTCAAACACAGATGAGATATTTAATTTTATTCAATAAACAACAGGATAAAGTGGCAGAACCTGTGTAAATGGTAGACAATAACAGCAATGGGAGACTGTTCCTCCTTACCAATTCCTGGAGAGTGCCCAGACAGCACTTCTCAGGACCCCCAAGCTTGCTCTGGTCTAACTGGCTGGAACTAGGTACAGCCAACAATTCCCTCAGCCAAAGCAGCTACACTGGAACCAAGTTACTGCAGCTTCCTATCTCAAAACACTTCCTTACTGTTTTTCCCTCTTCCTCAATGGGACTCCTGAATGTATTCTCCCTCTAGAACAATGCTGAACCCCCAGCTCAGTTCATTGAGTACTATTTAAAAGATTGCCTAGGTCTTAGTTGGGTTAACTGTCATTAATGAGCCACCTGCTCAAATTCCACTTTCTTGGGGAATCATGACCCCAAAATATAGGGAAGTTGCCACCTGCAACTTAGGAAGTGTTTGAGGATGCTGCCACTTGTCTTTTGTCTTTCCACCTAGTTCCATCCACCAGTTAGACCAGTAACCTCTTTTAACAGCTCTCCCATGTTGTTGTCTCCATAATTTATTTATTAATAATAAAATATTCAGAATTTACATTCCATTTCTGGTGACTCTGCTGAGTCATCAATTCCTGCTTAGCATTAAATTTAACATAATGTCTCAGGAATATAATAAAATAATTACATTATTTTTTTGCAAATTTGGGGTATGTGACAATTCATGCACCATGGCATGTTCAAGTTGTCCCTTCAATTTATACAAACCTCCCTCTTGCTCTCCAATCACTACTACATCATCTATGGTCTTTCCCTTTGGCCACATTAGGACTTGGCCATCCACAAATGCAACCCTCATACCTTTTTCATCCAATGCAGAGATGGAGAGTAAGTTCTTCTTGAGCCCAGGTACATAAAGGACTTCTTTCATCTTCAAAGATTTTCCAGAATCTAGGTTGTAGGAGGCTTCACCACTTCCTTTGATTGGGTATTGATAATCATCCCCAAGTTTCACTTTATGGGGTGATTCATGTTCAGACAGATTTACAAAAGATTCTTTAAACCCAGTCATGTGTTTGGAAGCCCCACTGTCAATCAACCAATCATTACAACCATGGGAGATAGTACCTGTGAGAGCAGAAATTAGAACATACTCTTCTTCACTTGATGAGTCATCATCACTATCACTTTCTGCCCTAACCTTCTTCTTTGGGGGTTCATCATCTTCGGCAGCATGAGCATGATATCTTCTTTTGTTATTCTTCTTCTTCTTGTTGAAGTTGTTGTTGTCTTTCTTCTTCTTGGGACAATCTGAAGCAAAGTGTCCCTTCTCAATGCAATTGAAGCATCTGAGATCTTTCTTATCTTTATGATAATGGTGGTGTGAGAATTTCCTATTATGAGATGATTCCTTCTTGGACTTGCCTTTCCTGGCATGTGCCGTGAGAGCTTGATCTTCATTTCCCATCTTTTCTTCTCGGGCCACAAGCCTAGTTTCTTCTTGAGAACATTCTTCCCGCAATCTGTTGAAGGAGATCAACTTCTTCCTTGCACAAATTCCTTGAATAAAGGAATCCCATGACCTGGGTAGGCCATTTAGAGTGGTGATCACCACTTCATCTTTCTCCACCATTTCATCCATTGCTTCTAGTTGTTCATTGATCTGGGAGACCCTTGAAAAATAAGATTGAATGGTTTCTCCATTCTGAAACTTTAGTCCTTTCAATTGGTTCCGTAGGGTCATCTTCCGATTTATGTTCTTCCCTTCAAATACCTTGGTCAAAGAGTCAAACATCTCCTTGGGTGTCTTTAGAGAAGACACATGGGGTATGAGATGGTCTTTGATAGAATCAACAATGATTCTCTTTGCCTTGACCAAGTTCTTCTTATGCAATACCTTAGCCTCTTCATCCTCTGGGATAGGGATGTCTTCTTTTACATATGAGTCCAACTCATTCTCTTCCAGGATTAACCCAATCCTATACTTCCAAGCTCGGAAGTTATCATCTCCTTCAAGCTTATCCTCAAGCTTGGTGTGGTGAGACATCTTAAAGAGTACTTCAAATGGAAATAGAAAAGATTTAGGTCTTACCACTTGAAATGCTGAAAACTGGATCTGGTCCCGGATTAGGGTTTGTCGAAAAAACCCTAAAAATTCAAAATGTGAATTTCAACTTTCTGAAAGGATATAAAGATGCGCCTTGATGAGCTGATCAGCTTGATGTATTCAGAATTTGAGATCAGCAAAGCTTTACCCTTTATATTTACCTTTTTGTCCTCCCGGGTTCACTCGGAGAGCCCTGAATTAGGGTTTGCGTTTTCTGGAGAACTACCCAGCCAAAAATCTCGATCCAAAGCTCTAAACTTCTATTTTTGCAAGGAGCTTCCAGCTATGTCTTCATATTTCAGAAATTCCTATTTTTGTGGAAACCCTAATTTTTAGGGCCAAATCTGAAAATGCTCAGAATTGAATTCTGATTGGACAGATAGATTCTCCTTGATGAGTAGAGTCAATCTACTATACTACTTTTCCAAAATATGTGGAGAGAAACCCAATAAACAAGAAACTCAAGTTTTCGTCACTGCAAAACGTCTTCTTCTCAGGTTAGCTCTAATACCATGTTAAATTTTGAGCATTAATTCACAATACTCTTGGATCTTTACTGATAGAATAACATATACAGTATATCAATGCATAACAATCACAATAAGCATGACAAGCATCACAAGAATCAAAAGCATGAGAGATAAGAGGCACATATTTTCCATGGGGAAAACCCTAAGGTGACAAACCCCACAACTTCCTCAGAGATAGAGAGAGCAATGGCTTAACCAAAGTAAAACCAAAATAGACTGAGATAGTCTCCTAGTAGCAGATGATCCTCCTCCTCACTAGTGCACCACTTTCTGAGAGAGAGCAGTGTGAGTTTCCGAATGATCAAAATAGAGATCTCCCGATCTCTATTTATACTAACCTATTTGCCCAGTGACCTTATGGGGCCGACTTGTCAAGCTAGGTACATCCACAATATAATACATATTTCAGGGCTAACCCCACACATGGTGGTCTAATAACCCGTTGCCAAGTACACACACTTGCGACACTTGTCAATACACATGACGACACTTCCTTATAGAGGAATAACACATCTCTTATAAGGGTACAATAAATATATATGAAATACATTCCGAAGTTACATATACATCAACATCTTGAGGTAAAGTTTATTGTGTCATTGAATAAAAGTGTGTCATTACATTCAATCATGATCTGCCTTGGGATGAGTGTGAAGTCTATCTAGCACATGCAGTTTCCCTAATTAAAACGACCTTTCACCTAATGCCTTGTCTCTTTGGAGTTGGTATAATTAAAGTGACATTTTCACCTAGTACCTTTTTTGTAGAGTTGCTGAGTAGAAATTGGTTAACTAAAGTCACTTTAGAGTTTTGTGAAAGTTGAATGTTAAGTAATCATTTTGACATCATTGTTGAGATGTAGTCCATATAAATGACCATAAATGAAAAGAGTGTAATTGTCTCATAAATTTAAAAGTTGCAATATATATAAATTGTCTCTCTATAGTTGGTAGGTAGAAAGTAGAGAATATTATCATATTTTATCACTCTTGCCATTATGAATCAGACAGACCTCATAATGGTCTCTCTAATTGAATTCATATTTTGCATTACAAAAGGGAGATTTGTAGGAAATGTAGTTTGAGAATGTGGGTTTTCATAGTTCATCGTAATAGTAATTAATATTTTGGAATATCTTTGTTCATGTTTTTGTTCCCAAATTTTAAAGTGAAACTCCACTCAACATAATGCAGGTAATTACATGGTTAATCCACCTCCTACTAAGAAATATATGTAATAAGTTTTGGGAAAATAAATTTTGCAATATCCATACTGGATTATGTTGCACTTTTGATACCTTAAATTTTGCAATATCCATACTAGATTATGTTCCACTTTTGATACCTTAAATTTTGCAATATCCATAATGGATTAGTTACAAAATGTAAATAATTTGAACAATACATTAAGCTTTGAAATCATCTAAGAAAATAGTTTTAGGGCATTGAAAATCATGTGATATGGGATTCAATTGTGCAATTCCATGTAGACGATCCCATTAGAACTGAAAACACATTTATCCATCGACTACTTTGAATTTTATCACAAATATTGGCTTCTGGCTTAGAGTCATTGAGGGACAATAACCATATTTCTCAAGTGTGAAAAAACCACAAGAAGCATTGGAACTATATTTTGTCATCTTTTCAAGTGTGTTTGGGAATTTCCAAGGTGAGTGCTAAGTTTTCATGCTTTTTAAGCATACATTTAATAGTTTGACATTACAATGCATTTTTTGTATTACCTCTCATTAGCCAAAATCACAATTTTCAAAATTGTTTGAGAAAACAATTTTAGGGTAGTATGACTCCTACGAGATGGGAATCAGTGGTTCTATTCCATGTACAAATTCCAATGAAACTAACATCTCATTGATCCATCCACCATTTTTCATTTTATCATATGGCCTAGCTCACAGCCTAGAGCCATTGCAAACAATGGGCATTTTTTCTCTTGGGGATGAAACAATCACATTGAGCATTGAAATTACATTTTGTCAACTGTCTAAAGTGTTTATGGGAATAAATAAGGTGAGAACACTATCTACATGCTTTTAGGGTGTACATTTGATACTTTAACCTTCTAGCCCAATTTTCATAGTGCCTCTCACTTGAAGTCATATTTTTCCAAATTATTTGAGAAAACATTTAGAGCAGTGGAACTCATGTGATATGGAATCCCTAGTGAAATTCTATGTAGAGAACTCCACATATTGTTTTTTTAATATTTCCAGTTGTTTTCATTTTATTGCAATCCGTGGTACGTGGCTTAGAGATACCGAGGGATAATGGCCATTTTTCTCCGAAGACTGAAACAACCACACCGAGCATCACAACTACATCATGTTATCTCTATCAAGTGCTTTTGAGTGCATTTTAAGTGATGAAATTATCTTCACACTTTAAAGGAATCCATTACATAAATTGGATTTCTAATGCAATTTTTGCTTTTACTCTCATTGTACAAAATGCGAGTTTTTGAAACTATCCAAGAAAATAGTTTTAGGTAGTGTAACTCATGTGAGACTGATATCTATAGATATTACATGTATATGAGAACAACGGAACAAAAAATCCATTGACCTATCCATTGGTTTGCATTTTATCACAAGCCCTAGATCGTGGCCCAAATCCATTGAGGGACAATGGCCATTTTTCTCTTGAGGGTGAAAAAATCACACCAAGTATTACTGATGGAAGAATCCCATGGGGGGCCTTTGTAGTGGAGAAAGTCAATTACAACATAAGATGGCAATGTAGGCGGTTGATCATTGGAGTTGTAGACAATTGCAATAACTTTCCCAAGTGAGCCGTTTACAAGGCCCGCAGAGACACACAAGTTAGCTATCAACATGACTTGTTGACCAATTGCTAGTAGAACCTTGAATGGAAGTTGTTCATCATCTATTGAGGTTTGCATATGTTGTTTCTTTTGCTCTCCAACGAAATGTGCAATTGGCATGTTAAGGTGTTTTAGCATTTGCTTGTTGTGCAATTCAACAGAGCTATTAGTTGCGTACAAATGAGTGCAATTGTCAAATGTATGATTCTCTTCATGTGAATGGGATGAGGTTGTCCTTGACATGAGGAGGGTCCAATATTCAAGAGTCGGTGTTGCATTTCAGAGATTGAGCAGGAGTTGATGGAAGGAAACTTGAGAAGGGGTGTTTCCTTGTTGTCGAAAGATGGTTGAAAGAGTGACAAAAGTGTCAAATGTGCGCTAGAGAGCATTCCCTCAAGATGTACCAACATACATGGGGATGTCCTTTACAGGGGGTAGTTGTCCAAAATCACCAAGGAAGATGATGGAGCAACCACCAAAGGGGGTTGTACATTGGGAAGGGAAGGCTTGACGTAAGCAATCATCCATTTGGGATAGCATTTTTGGGCCAACGAAACTCATTTCGTCAATGATGATGTATCGGATATGGATGAATTGTTCTTGGAAGGTCAAAAGGGATTTCCCTTCAAGAGGGTGCATCTAACAATGGGTATGCGAAGAGAAGAATGTACTGTCAGCACATGTATGTTAAAGGCAGTAATACCAATGGGAGCAAGGAGGAGCGAGGGGGAAGGTTTGTCACCAGAGACATGTTGGAGTGCGGATCTAAGGCAAGAAATCAAGAAAGACTTTCCTGTTCCTATGGTGCCTTGAATGACCATTTTGAGTGGGGGAGGGCTTGTAGCATTTGTGGAGTGTGCGAGGATAAGGTCAAAGGCCATGCATTGTGTGGGAGACAAAGATGCAGGAGAATATGAAGATGAAAAGGTGTCTTGGTGTACTTGGGAGGACAATCGCGTGAGGTCAGTGAATGATATGGCTGTTGCATGCATGTGTGAAGGAATATGGTTTTCGGTAAAATTGTGTTCTTTATCAAAGTCACGATGGCCAAGCATGTTAAGGTCATCAACATAGAGGTTGTTTCCAAGGTGGAGTTGAGACAGGAGTTCCCATTCATCCATGGTAGGGGCTAAGGGAAAGTGGTTGGAAGTAGAAGTAGAGTCATCGAAGGGAGGTGTATTGGGGGCTTCTGGAAAATGATAAACATGCCATGCAATGTATGTGTCTTTAATGCGAAGACAATTAGAAGTTATGGCCATATCTATGGATCCAATGTCATCATGGAGGGTGCGAAAAGGTTTGTATAGGAGGAGCTCACTCCAACAAAAGGAAACAAAGGAATCTTCAGTAAAGGGTGGAATGGTAGTGAAGCGAGGAAAGACATGAACAATTTTGGGAGGGTAGTTTGGTTTCCATTGGGATTGCTTTCTACGAGATGAGTACGAGAAAGAGCGTGCAACTTCAAGAAGGGTAAGATGTTCGAGTGCAGGGGGTCATTGCATCTATGCAAAAATGAAGGTGGGTGTTGGTGGGGTGTCAAGAGAGTCATTAGAAATACGTCGAAAAACACTTTGGCTAATATTCAAGGATAGAAAGGAATGACTGCAAAGACAAAGAGGGAGATTTTGGAGCATGTGGCAAGTCTCGTGTGCGCCAATGTCTCGATCTGCAACAGTTTCTGACAGGAAGCATCTTATTGGTTGAAGGACGGGGGCATCATGTGGATTTGCATGTGCAAGATGAGAAAGAAGTGCATGGCAACGTTCTGATTTGGGCTCTGCCTTTGCTGCATATTTTGAAATATATTTGAGTACAGCATGTCTAGAGAGAACAGGTTGGCAATCAACATTAGCTTGCCAAATTGAGAGCATGGTAGGGTTGTGAATATTTAGGAGGGCATCGTTCCTTGCAGGGTTGTATGTTTTCCGGCCATTTGCATCAATGAATAAGGAAGAGGTAGGTTGTAGATCAAATGGAAAGCTGTAACGACATTGAAGAGATGATCCTTTTTTGCGGAGGCAAGAAGATTCTGAACATTTTGTGTGCCTTTGGACACAATTAACAAGGTCTTCAGAGTCATCCAAGTGATTAGTTGCAAGTATGGAATGTGATCCAATGGTGCATGGATCATTTATAGTATAGGCTTGGAAGGATGCGGTTTGAAAATGGTTGATGCGAGGATTCCATGCTGTAAAAAACTTGTCAAAGTATTGTTTTGCATCTTCGACCTTGGAAACATCTCCCTCGTCTAACATGTCCATATTGGTTGCATTGTCCAGCCATAAGAAGCCATGTATATGCACAGATCCCCCGTGTTTCCATTCATACCTACGTGGAAAATATAAATATTAGGAACGAACATTTGAGGTTTTGAATACATTGAACTTTGATGGGAATATGATTTGCTACCAACCTGCACCAGTAGTCTTTTGTAGAAAGGCCTTTTTGAAGAACCTCTTCTAGGAATATTTTGAATCTATTGTCCATGTATTGAGATGCAATGTGTGGATTGGCTATAAGGTTGCGAATTCTCCATTGGTGTTGTTTATTTGAAGCGGTTGGAGCTTGTCCAGGCATCAAAGAATGCAAATCTGGCCACTTTGTGTCAGCTGCGCTGAGCATGAAGAAGAATGTTGGCATCCCTTGTTGTGTGATCATGTCAGTTAGTTCACCTCTACTTTTGTTCCAGTAGGAGCGTGTCCCGCGAATGGTGGAGCCAAATCACATGACCTGCTCAACGAATTTAGCATTGGGAAAGTCTTGTAATTGTTGTAGAATTTCTGAGATGGTTGGAGGCATTGTATCTTCAATGTTCCATTTTACAAACATGGAAGTAGTAGAATGGCTACGGTGGCGCATCATGAGGTTATATATGTAATAACGAAAATGAGGATGTTGGCAAAATCTATTGTCATGGTATCAAAGAAGGTGGAGTGCATAATTATCGATACCAACCTCTTGAATGTGTGGTTGTTTAAGCATTGCGACTCCAGTGGGAAACAAGGTTGGGAAGGCCATTGAGAGGAGGCCTATTGTGTTGTACTCATTGATAGGGGAAACATGTAGTGGGGGCCAGTCAATGCAAGGTGGAGTGGCTACATCGCTTGTGCCCAAGAAGCGTTTGATTTCATCAACCTGAGTTCTACAATTTGTTTGTGTAGATATAAAGGAGAAGGATTGTTCTTCATGGGGTTCAAGGAAGTTGGGTGATTGAATAGTAGCATTTGAGGTATGGTCAACAAGTGGGGTTTCATCGGGTCTAACATGACGAAGAAGGGAGGTAATGTCGGTTGGTTCAAGAGGCAAATAAGATAATGTAATTGAGTTAACTTGAACATCTTTGTAGTAGGGGTCATTTGAAAGCTTGTATTGGAGAGCAGAAAGAACACGTACTCGACTAACAAAGAATTCATAAGGCTTCTTCATAGGACTGCATTTACGAACAATAAGGATGTCAATGTCTGAGAGTAAGCGAGGGAGGAAAGTGGCAATGCTAGTAATGTTTTACGGGAAGCTAATAGTGTGGCCAGAATATGTATATTGTCCCCCACGAGCATGAGTGACTTGTAAAATTGGGTTAACACGAGAAATGAGCATTTCTTCAACTTGAGTAAGTGTTGCTTGGTTTTTCAACCAAGCATGTGCAAGGATGCACCTATTAACTTGTAATAGCAGTTTCAATATAAAACAAAAACAACCATGAACAAACTAATCTAACATTAACATGTGTAAACGAAATAAAAAAATGAATTTAAGAACATAAGCAATAAGATCTATGGAAAAACAATAACTTGAAAAATATTTGATTTTGTATTACCTCAAATGGTGAGGATGGTGGGTGTTGAGCAGCTCCAAGGTTGAGAAGCTCCAATATCCAATGGTCTCTTCTTCTCCAAAGCTTCAATGGGGATCTTCAAACTCGAAATGGGAGGCAATGGCTCTCAAAGGGAATTTGGCAGCATAAGGATAGGATGAAATGTGGATGAAAAGTGAGGAGCCCCTATCACCTTTTTATAGTTTTTGGTGATGGGGAATACCATTATGGTTTTAAGGAAACCAATGGTATTAACCAACATGGTTTAGGTCTCTTTTTCCCTCTTTTTCCTTTTTTGAATATTTTGAATATTTTTATTCCCTTTTAATATTTTTTGGGAATTTTGGACCCTTTTTTAGGGTTTTTTGAGGAAAAAATACATATTTTGAGTGGGAAAAGCGGTATTATGGTCTTTTTGGTGACCTTTTGAAGGTTTTAGAGGCTCAAATAGTGGAAAAAGTGGACAAATGGGTCATGTGAATAAGGGAATGAGCTAGTGAGCACTTTTAGGGTGTTAACAGATTGCCCCCTGATGTGTGAGGGCAGGAGCTCATCGTATGGACGATAGACATCATAGTTCTTTTGTCTTTTTTCTGGGGTTTGGAGAAGAGAAGAGACCGATTGGAGACTAGAACAACGGCCCCTTGGAAGCTACAAAAACTGAAAAAATACATGGCCTCAAAATGAATGAGGAATAATCTCTTATTATGGACGAGGCGGGCATACCCATGCTCGTATCAAGACAGATACATAACAATTAGGCCCAAGAAGGGGGACCTGAATAATACATAAAAAAATGTTGTTACATCATAATGGTCCAGAGGGTACATAATGCTGGGACATACTCATGGTCATACCATGACTGATATCAATAACTGATACACTGGAAAAGAGCAACAACCATTTTGAATAAGGTTTCAAAAAGGGTTGATGAACTGTTGGAGCTGAAGGTGTCCAACATCTGTAGGGACTCAATTAGACTCTCAAATGTGGTAGAGTCAGTAAATGAGTCAACTTCTGAGGAGTATATGTAACTGTATACTCGAGGGAGTATAAAACTGCGGTACATCTGAAAATTATCATCCAACACAACCCGAATATCCATAGGAATATGTAACCGGTTGTTTCCTCAATTAGACTCTCGAATGTGGTAGAGTCAAGTGATATCCGGGGTCTTCAACAAATAACTGAAAGGACCGATACCTTGTAGGAGTCTCAACGATGCGATCAAGGTGTTGATGTCGAGCATGTGAGAAACAATCATTTGGAGAGGCATTGAGGACTCCTTTCAAAATGATCCGTAGGCACTCATCATTAATGGTGATGAGTCCAAGGCACAGGGACCTCTAGGTCTATCCTCTGGAATAGATTTGGTTGGTGTCAACAGAGGGAGACTAGCAACTACCAAGGAAATGATGTTTCCTTGATAGAAGCGCGAGGTGTACAACTAAATTGTGATAGTACTGATGGTAGGACTGACATGCTGTGGGGATGTGGAAAAATTGGGGTCATAGAGCGGGTGGACTCAAACTTCCTTTGTTCAGAGCATGACGACATGGTTGACCTAGCAGCATATGAAACTGTTTGTTAGGTGTGCAGATTATAGCTTAAGGGATCAGGGGTATGTATTGTAGACTGGAGTGACTCTAGGGGACAAGCTGATGTATTCTATTGGGAGACTCCCAGGGTGACATATTGCAGAATACTGTGAACAAAGGTGACCAAAATGGGGAAGCTGCCATATGAGTAGACATGATTTGTTGTGGCGCCGAAAAGCACCGTTGGGTCCTTCTTCGTAGTTTAAATGATCTCCAAGAAGGGATAAAAGTTTGCTCTAAAATGGTACTCTCCTGTGGATTTATGCGAGCCCAGGACTGTTCATGCTTGTGAGTGCTTTCATTTTTAAGGAGTCTAAAAACGATAAGAAGAATCTGAATTGGTGGATGGGTACCGTCCTGTCGATTTGTACGAGCCCAAGACACTGATTGCTCATGGTTTCTTTCAATTTTAGAGAGTCTGAAAGTGATAAGTAGACTCCATTGGTGTTCTTTTTCGTATGTTAGTCTCGAAGGCCTGAAAAAGCATAAAATGATGCAGATGGAGAACTCTTCTAGGCAATGTGACTAGAGTATTCCTATTTCGTAATTAGTCTACAAGGTCCAGAAAAAGGGTAAACTTATACTAGGTAGATTCCCTTTCAGATACTTTTAGTGAGCATGAAAGGAAGCAAGATTGCTCGGTGATCTTTTCATTGTTTTAGGAGTCAGAAAAGAGCTTAATAGAAACTCCCTAAGTGCCTTTTTCGTAAAGGAATTGCTCAGCCCGAAAAAGGGATAAAATTATATCGAACAAAAAGGTATTGGTGAGAGCGAGGAATGATCTCGAACATCATCATGAGCGTGAAAAACTGAATCCGGTGACGTAGAGATCATAAAAAATGGGCAGCAGTTGATGTGGCACGCAAATCGAGGCAATGAGGGGCATGGGAAAAATGCCCAAAAAATCTGGTGATGAGAGCGAGAAATGGTCTCAAGCATCGTCATGAGTGCGGAAAACTGAATCCGGCGATATAAGACTCGGCAAAAATGGACTAAGGCTGATGTGGCACGTAAATCGAGGCAACAAGGGGCATGGAAAAAATGCCCAAAAAATCTGGTGGTGAGAGCGAGAAATGATCTCAAGCATCGTCACGAGCGCGGAAAACTGAATCCAGCGATATAAGACTCGTAAAAAATGGACCACGGCCGATGTGGCATGCAAATCGAGGCGACGAGGGGCATGTCAAAAATTCCCAAAAACAGGACCTAGTGGAATTGTGAAAAGGAGTGGACTATCATGAAGTTCTCACTACGCTGATTCCAATGGTACCAACGGTTTGAAAAACGGACGTTGTATGATGCCGAAATGGTTGATTGAAAATGGTCAAATTTCTATAAATAGCAAGTGGGCCCAATGTGACAAGTGTCATTTTCACCGTTGAGTTTCATAGAGTAATTGAGTTGGGTCAGAGCATTTTCTCGATTTGTGGGAGATTCAACCGTTGGTTTTTCATTCTGTGAGTTTCAGGTAAGCCTATGTGCCTTAGCCTTTCAAATTATTTCCTTTCTGGTTAGCGTCGGGGCCCTGGAGGTTGCGTAATTCCACGTTGGCTTCCCAACGCGGAATATCGCAGGTTTTGGTTTATTTTCCGCGATGCACATCACGGGTATGGGCTTGATAGCCACGATGTGCATCGCGGCCGTGCGTCCGACAGTCGCGATGTTCATCATGGTTGTGGGGGTTTACAGCCGCGATGCCCATCGCGACTGTGGGGATGATACCCGCGATGTTCATCGCGACTCTGAGGATGAAAGTCATGATGTTCATCGCGGCTAAGAGCCCGAAAATCGCGATGGGGATTTTGGGGAAAAAATTTTGTTTTCTAAATTTTTTTTTTGTGTTTTTTGGCAGGATGATGAGGAGGCCGCTGGTGTCGTGGAGGGAGAGGGAGATTGATGTGGGACTTATGGCTAGTATTCGGGATAACCCCCCATGTGTGGGTGGCTTTGGCTTTGGGAGGACTACTAAAGTTCGCTCAAATCCCTCTATGCATTCAGTCAGGGAGCTACTGAACAAGTTGGTGGACTTTTGGGATCTAGAGGAGGGGGTGTTCATGGTGCAAGGTGTGCGACTGGAGCTCACCTTGACTGATGTGTACTTTCTGACTGGCTTGCCCTGCTTGGGCGAGATAGGGGACACCCAGCCGAGGATCCCAACTGGTATAGACATTGAGGATATTTTGGAGAGATTCTGCATTCCAGGGACTCGTGTGCAAAACAGCGCACTGAGTCTCATGGATCTACGAGAGCCGGAGATGCAGGCGATAGCAGCTTGTGTTTTGAGTGTGCTTGGTGCACAAGCGCCCCATTGTTTGTCAGGGGGGGAAATGATGATGTTTCATCGTGTTTTGACTGGGACCTACTTTGCATGGGGTCAGATTTTTCTGTCATGTGTTCGATGAGAGTTGAACAAGGTTAGGAGGGAGGGAGGTGAGTTTAGCTATGTCTCTTTCCTTTGTTGTTTCTTTTTTGAGCGAGTACCTACCTTGCAGCCATGTGTGCCAGTTTGGGATGGGTTGAGGAGTGAGCCACGGATGGTGTGGTGGGAGGAGATGATGCCCCGGGGTGGTGGTGGTATCCGACGGTTCTCCTCACCGGATATGTATGACTAGTGGGAGCAGGTTCCCATTGGTATTGATGATTATCCATATGTTGGTATGGACTTTCAGGGAGACCCTGAGATGCCTCGAGCTAAGGGACAGGCTTGGGGGTTGGACGGTACGTCTTTGTTTTTTATTTCTCTATTATATCATGTTTTGTTATGAGTATATCTAGAGATGTTTTATATGATACTGACTTGATTCACTGTGGGTTTTTGCAGATGTTGGTCCGAGGCCACCAGTGGATCATATAGGACGCCAGGGACAGATGATGGTGGTGGTACCTCCACCGGTAGCGGCACCGTAGCCTAGTGTATGCGGAGTTGTGCTCCCGCGAGATGACGCCCTAGAGGACGTACGTGATACCTTGGAGGCGCTTCTAGTGGGTGCACCAGAGGATGGTTGGAGGGATCTAGACCGGCCTACTATTGAGCATTGTTTCGATGCTCCTCGTGAGTGTTGGTCGATCCTGGTGAGAGTAGCTGTGGTGATGGCCGAGAGGAGGGCTCGGGATCAGTATGATCCGGAGGAGCCAGAGGAGCCTAGTGATGATGATGATTAGGTGACCTTGTAACTGCCCCCAAATGCTGATGAGCATATGGGGATGTATTTTGTTGATACATATTTTGTACGGCTGGTGTACCTTTTGTATATTTGAGTGCTGAGAGCACTACTGACATTATGACTCTTATCATGATATATATATATATATACATATATATGCATTTTGTTATATAGTCGTGTATGCACGTGGATGCACATCTTGTCTTTCATTTGTGTTATGTTGCACATGGATGCAATTGTAGTTTGTTTGTTTTCCTATGGAGGCATGTTCGATGCACGTGGATGCAAAGTTGTGATTTTGTACGCCCGTGGAGGCATATGTTATGCACGTGGATGCAATTTTTTGATTTTTGTACGTCCGTGGAGGCATATCTTATGCACGTGGATGCAGTGTTATGATGATTTTTTAATGCCTACATGTTTTGGTTGACGTTCCAATCTATAATGTTGTTAGCCATTTGGTTTGCTACAATGTTATGATTTCTTGGGACATGAGTGAAAGATATGGATTCAAAGTGTCGAATCATTTGTTTTGGGCACAGGAATTTTCTAAATAAACAGGGATCGCGTACTTGGTAACAGTTGTTGAGATGGGAAACAAGGAGCTGGGAGTCCAAGAAAACACTAAGGTGACTTATGCCCATTTGGAGAGCAACGGCCAGAAGACCGGTCACGGCATCATACTCAGCTTGGTTGTTTGTGGCGGCATCTATGCACACTTCTTCGAGGTGGATCAACTTGTGTGAAGGGGAATACATTACCCAAGAAGCTGAAGCGAGATTTGGAGACCAATGACTTGCGCCATCGGCAAAGCCGATGTGGTAGAGTGGAACAAGATCCATCTGTGTTCATGCAGGAAAGAATGGAAATGTAAGGTTTTGAAAATTTACATCGAAAAAATGAATTAAAAAACTATACAATATTGACCAAGGTGTCCATGAGATTTTTATGGGTAGAATCTTTTGAGGTACAACCCATTACGGGGGTTGTGCAAGGGATTTCCTTCTGAGTCAGTCAAAATGTATGCTCCATGTCAAAGGCAAGTTTGTATGATATATGGGCCTTGCCACATAGATTGGAACTTTCCTTTGCCCGTTTTGTCATGGGCTTGGTCGTAAACAAGTACCAGGTCTCCTTCACTAAATGCTCGTGGGTGAACATGTTTATCGTAATGGAGTTTAGATCTGTTCTTTGTGGCTTCAATTGTTTGGAGAGCTGTGCGACGGTCTTCATTGGCCTGTTCTAAGAGAAGTAAGCGTTCTTCAATTAGTGAAGTATCGGGGAGAAGCTCTACAGAAATTTGCAATGTTGGTATCTAGCATTCAATGGGGAGGACAGATTCCACTCCATGAACTAAATGGAATGGGGTAAATCCAATGGTGATTTTGGTTGACGTGCGGTAAGCCCATAATGCGAGAAAAAGCATATGATACCAATTGGATTTATGTTTGTCGACAGTGCGCTGGAGGATAGTCTTCAAAATTTTGTTGACAGCTTCGACTTGGCCGTTCCCTTGGGGTTAGTAGGCGGAGGATAAATGATGTTCAAACTTAAGGAGTGTTGACAATTCTCTCCAAATGGAGTCCTCGAAGTGAGAGCCGTGGTCTGAGACGAGTTGCTTTGGTACTCCGAAACAAGCGATAACATGGTTGAGGAAAAAACGGGCTGCGGTTTCGGCTTTGCAATTGTAATTAGGCATGGCTTCTTCCCATTTAGTAAAGTAATCGACAACCATAATAATGTGTTTATGGTCGCCTGCGGATGGAGGATTGCAATCCATGAAGTCAATGGCCCATTTGCAAAATGGTCCAATGGTGACGACTGGATGAAGGGGGGCGGGGGATTCTTGCCTTGGGGGCAAAAAGATGAAAATTTTGGCAATGTTTGACTGCTGTGATACAATTAGTGAATAATGATGGCCAAAAATAACCTGCACGAATTACCTTTTGGGCGGTGTCCATTCTGGAGAAATGGCCGCCGTAGGCATCGCTATGACAGTTGTTAAGGACTTGTTATGCTTCATCTTGGGAAAGGCATCGTCGTAGGATTGTGTCGACGCCACGTTGATAGAGGACATCACCCAAGAGGAGATAACTGGGGGCATGGTGATGAATGCAACGGCATCCGTCACGGTTGATGTTGGGTCAAAACTTCTGTGTGTGGAGGTATACCAAAATGTCGTCGTACCAAGGGTCGTCAGACGAGATGATGAACAAATGTTCGTCGATTATATCAGTATGGATAGCTGGTGATGACGACGATGATGGTAAGTCCGTAATGAGTTGAGCGAGTGCTAATGCTTTGGTGCTCTTCAGGGTTTTAAAAGTTAGGTCATATTCTTGTAAGATAATCACCCATTTGGAAACATGGCCTTGTAGAAGGTGGCGATTCAAGAGATAGACCATTGGGTTGGAATTGGCTACAACTGTGGTATGGCCGAGGAGAATGTAATGTAGTAGCTTTTGTATTGAAAAGACAACGGCGAGGGCCATTTTTTCTTCATGTGGGTAGCGCAATGGTGGGCCTGACAAGGTCTGGCTCACATAGTAAATGACATGTTCTTGACGAGCGGAGTCTTCTTGGACGAGTACTCCGGAAACAATGTAATCTGATGCCAAAATGTAAAGGGTAAAGTCTCTTGTAAAATATGGAGGGTAAATCAAAGGGGCACTTGTAAGTGCTTTTTTCAGGTTTGTGAAAGCCTCTTCTGCTTGGTCGTCCCAATTAAAATAGGTATGAAGGCGTAGTAAATGGAGGAAACCATGTACTGTGGTGGCATAATCTAGGACAAAGGGATGAAGGAAGTTGGAATTCCCTTGGAGGCTTTGTAGCTGTCTTAATGTACGAGGTGATGGTAGGTCTACTATGGCTTGGAATTTTAGAGGGTCGACGATGATCCCTTTTTCTGAAATGATAAACCCCAGCAGGCAGCCTGCTGGAACGCAAAAGACACACTTGAGTGCGTTCAAGCCGATTTTGTATTTTCAACAACGCAAAAAGACTTGTCGAAGATCATCTAAATGGTCAGATCGTTTCTTGGACCGAGCCGTGAGGTCGTCTAGATAAACTAATATGATATTATTCAGGTCGTGAAAACAATAAGTCCTGGCTCATTGGAAAGTGGCTCCAACGTTCTTGAGACCGAAAGGCATGACGCGATAGGCGAAGGTGCCCCATGGGGTAGTAAAAGCGGTCTTGTATTGATATTCTTTACGGATTTTGATTTGGTTGTATCCGGAAAAACTGTCCATAAAAGAAAGTACCTCATGCCCCGCACAAGCATCGATTAGTTGGTCAATAAAAGGTGTGGGGAAGTTGTCTTTGGGACAAGCTAGGTTGAGGTCACAGAAGTCAGTACAGACGCGGATGGTGCCGACTTTCTTATTCACCGGTACTGGGTTTGAAACCCAGGTAGTGTATGCAATAGGGTATATGAAACTTGCTGCTCGAAGCTTCTCAGTTTCTGCTCTGATGGCTGGAAGCTTGGATGGGTGAATGGGACGTTGTTTCTGGCAGATCGGTGATATATTGGGCCAAGTGTCTATGTGATGTTCTGCGATGGTAGGATCAAGACCAGGAATCTTGGTATAAGACCAGGCAAAGACATCTCGAAATTCTTGGAAGAGTTTCTTATAAGCCTGGGTTTCTTTTGCAGTGCATGATGCGCCTAAAGAGATAAGCTCAGGTTTTCCAGGGGTGGTGGAAATGTCGATTTTTATAATGGGGGAAATGTTAGCCATGTTACCTTCTTCAAAGGCTTCTGGAGCTGGTATTGGATCTTTGAACCAATCGACCTTGGTTGGTAAGAAGTCCTTGGATTCAATGGATAGTTGGTTTTCCATGGTGGACGTAGATGCCTCAGGGATGAAGTATGATCGATGGTGCATATCATCCCAAGGGTAGTCCGGTGCAGTGAGTGTTTCTAGGATTTCCTCATCAGTGCGAAAGTAGTGTGTCATTAAATCAATTGGTTCGGGTTTGTAGGTAGTTGAAATCATATAAATGGTATTGATTTCTTCTGATTGGGAATATATTGGGGGGAATATTTCCTCAATGAGCGGTGGGGATATCTCTAGGTCGGTATTATTCAATTCGTACAGTGCTGCTCAATAATCTAGGAGATCGGGGCAATGATGTGAATAATGGTTGTAGATGCCGCATATCGCACAAGGGTGGTTTGTGCGCAATGATTTATCGCGAGGCTAAGGGGGTAGTTCTAGTTTGACAATTGGAACATTGGTGTCGTCGTCCAACACATTCATGTGTTCTTGAAGTACCGGTAATTGTGGACATAGATGGGTAGCATGGCCTATATTGTCGCACAAGGAGCATTTAGGGAGCACACGGGTTGGGGGATTTTTAGCTAATTTGGGAGTCACTAGGGGGGTGCGAGTTGTGGGTCCTGTGTTGTAGGTTTGTGGACCTCTGCCTCTAGTGTGGCAGGATTGTGGGGGGACATAACTAGATGTCGATGTAGTGCCCCCTGTTGGAGTTGATCGGTTTTGGGGGTTCGAAACACCAGGTGGTGGGTGATTGTGGGGGTTCGGTAGACCAAGTGGTGGATGGTTTGAAATGTTCATGGGTTGTACCGGTTGTAAAACAACGATTGGAGTTGGTGGGGGGGTTGGGGCAGGTAAGTACCATACAGGTAATCCTAACGTTAAACCTGGAAGGTTGAGTGTAGCCATTACTGGCATGCTGACAACTCTTGAAAATGGAAACAAGAATGGGATAGTGTGAATCGGTGTTGTTCCGATATGACTAGGCATGGTGGGTGGTTGTGGTAGTGGTTGAGGTTGTTGAGGATGTTGTTGTTCATTGTGCGAGAGGGTGCAAAAATCAAATACTTCAGTTACCCGAAGAGGGGATGGGATAGAAGGGAAAGTGGTGGTCATGGGAGTATCCGAATATATCTCGGGTCCGACTGAGGAGACGAACGATGTGGGTGCACTCTGAACGGGTTGTTCGATCATGGGAAGAACATTTTCAGGCGCTGCGGGGGCATTGGGATCATAGTATGTAATCTGGTCGATTTTGACTACGCATCCTTCATGGGGGAACATCATGAGGCGAAAAAACTGAAGAAGCGATAGCTTTCATTTCATACATGTAGCTTTGTCCCAGAAGGAGATTGTAATCAAGTTGGGCGTTAATGACCTCTATATCTATGAGAACCAATTTTCCCCCAAGTTGTATGGGTACGTTCACTAACAAACCTTGAGGTTGAGCTACATGGCCATCGTAAGCTCGCAGTGCGGTAGTTTACTATTGTAGCATTGGGGATCCAAATTTCTGCCATACGAAAGTTGACATAACGCAGGTGGAGGCACCTTCATCGTCTATGCATCGATGAACAACGAGGTTGCGAATGGACACAGAAACTTGAAAAGCTAGAGATAAAGGCAGATCGGCTTGGTCTAAATCGAAAGCCATCATGTTGGAGTCATTAGGGTCTATGGCACCAATGGCAAATAACAACAATTTTCTCTATGCAGGACAATTTTTTAGGATTTCTAGAGCGAACATAGCAGCGGGGGACTGAGCTAAATCTTCTACAATGTTATAGTTGGAAGTTGCACGAGCGTTAGGGTTATTGTTAATTCGTCTCAAAGGGAAACGAGGTGCTTTTGGACCCCCATCCATGGGAAAATTAGGTATGCAAAGTGGTTGATCGGTTGGGAGAGTATTCGAAGATGGGTCAGTAGGTGTGGCCTCAGGGGCGGAGCCATACTGATTTCGACGAGTTTGAAGATTGAAATCATTTGATGACATCATTAGCAAATGGTGAGTGTTGGACTTTGTATGCGGGTAGTTGGCTGCCGCATAGGTAATTTGTTGCTGTGTTGCAGCAGATCCTTGAGGGGGATCATTTGGACGAGTGTTTACCATGCCTTGGTTTGGTAGGGGGTTTTGCAATATCATGGGTTGTGGCTGGGGAGGGGGTGTTGGTTGTGCAGCATGTCCTTGTCATTGGGCGTCGTCGGTCCAGAGTTGACGTGCTCGATCTAAATGGGGGCAATTATGCGTGTAATGGTCGTAGACCCCGCATATGGAACATGGGTGGTTTGTTCTCAAATTAGGATTTTTGCCTTGTTTTGGTGGACGATCAGGGTTTTGATTTGCAGGAGTAGCGTTGTTATTATTGGGAAGATTAGGTGGCTGTCCACTTTTGTTTTGTTGTTAGTTATTTCTATGGTTTCTTCCTCTTCCGTGATTCTGTTGACCTCCTTGATTACGCTGGTTGTTCTGGTTTTGAGGTTGGTTTTGTTATGCGTACACATGCCCTTGGGCAGTAGGTGGGTTTTGAGGTCGTGCAGGCTCTGGAGAAGGTTGCAGTGGGTAGTAAGTAGGAGGGTTGTGCGGTGGACCTAGTGCTTGTTGTGGTTGTGGGTAACCTTGAGCTACTGGAAGTGTTGGAGCAAGAGGTGCTGCCTATTGAGGATAGTAAGCCGATTGGACTTGTGGTTGAACTGGAGTTTGATGGGCCTGGTAGTTATAATATGGAGGTGGTCCATAAGCTGATGGTGCTTTCCCATAACACTGTGGTGGACATGAGGGTCCATGAGTATGGTGGGTGTGTATTACTGGAGCATACGAAGTTGTAGCTCCAGAATGAGATGTAGCCCTAGAAAGGTCGGGGGCGTTGTTTGTACTCATCATGGTAAAAGGTTTGTTTTGTACCATAACCTGGCCGATAATATCGTCGGTGGCATGGGATGCCCCCGGCGCGTCATACCAGGATGGATCGCTGCGCAGGGCGTCAGGTAAAATGGTGTATAGATATCCAGACTGGGCATATATGAGGTCGAACTGCTGAGCTTTTAAGATGGCTTCTTCTTCCGATTGGGGTCGTTCAGAAGCTACATCTATGGCTATGAGAGGGAGGATTGATTTGAGGAACTAATCCAAAAAGATACAGTCATCAAGCTTTATCTTGTAGAAACTACGACGCTTACGCCACTCATGGATATGATCGGTGATGTGTGTAGCGGTGTTTTGTCTACAAGACAAAAGTATTTCCACTCCTACATCATAGCATACAGGTAGTTGAAAGAACTGAAGGAAAGTTGAGGCGAGGGATGTAAATGTGGGGTGTGTCCCATGTGGCTGCTCAATGTACCATTTGGCTGCTGAGCCAGTGGAAGTTCTTTGTAAAAGTATGAGTCGAATAGAATCATCTACGATGGAGTTTGAGGAGCACCATAGGTAAAACAACATGATATGGTTCTCAGGGTCTTCCCCAGCTTTCCCTTCAAACTTTGGGATGTCTGAGGGGAGCTTTGTGGGCATGGGGGGCCAGTAGGGTCATGTCAGATGGGATCATTTGTTATCCTAGCCAAGTCTGTTAGGTTAATGCTAGCCATAAATGGAAAATTGGCGGAGGGGTGTGATGTTGTCATGGGGGCATAAGTGCTAGTGGTGGCGTTATGTATTATGCCACTGCTCCCCAGGGGGATATTTGTCATGGGAGGTATGTTCCCTCCACCCATAAGAGTGTGGGAGGGGCCCGTGCCACCAATTGCAACGAGAGTCACAGATGGGTTGGGAAGATGTCCAAGAGGTGTTGGAATGTGAGTGGTAGCGGGGATAGTAGGTATAGTTGCCGTAGTGGGCATGCCTAAGTTAGGTGGGGGTCTTGTATTGGGAAGAGGTCCCATGGTAGGTGTACCTAATGTAGGTGGAGGTCCCATATTAGGCATCCCTAAGGGAGGTGTGGCTTCCGTGATGGTCATTGTGGTGGTGGAGGTGGATGATGCTCCACCAACAACCCCTATGAAAAAGTTGTCGTAATGCGAACCAGCCATGGGGCTAGTGGGTGTGGTGTATGTGGGATTTTCGGGATCTGCCTCAGAATTTGATGTGAAATGAGGTGCGTCATAATCGGATGACGGGGTTCTATTCCGATGACGTGTGGAGTCAAGGGAATTGTACTGCGGGGGGTCTCCTCGGAAACACCGAGAACGTCTCGGGGAATCTATGGTGACAATTTTTGAGTAGACTACTAGACGGTGGTGAGTGGAAAGCTCTAAAGCCCTAATGCAACTGTGTGTGCAAGAGGGGAGCGGAAAAAATAAATGGCACTCAGGCCAAAAACCAACCTCAAAAACACTTACTATAACAATTGTGCTATAGTAAGTGGAGTAATAAAAAAATGTGGTTAGGAAACCAACATGCAAACAGTTCCTAAAAATAGAAAAATGTAGACTCTATGACCAAAGGGAGGTAATGGAGCATGCAAACACCTAACTAAAAAGTATTATGACTCGACAAGGTATATCCTCTACAGGGTGATGAAATCCAAGTCAGACAATATAAATTGTAGAATCAAAGGCTAGATATCCCCCTACCGAGAGG
This sequence comes from Larix kaempferi, assembly GCA_027924585.1. Classification (NCBI taxonomy): domain Eukaryota; kingdom Viridiplantae; phylum Streptophyta; class Pinopsida; order Pinales; family Pinaceae; genus Larix; species Larix kaempferi. The sequence continues at coordinate 5,172,828 of BSBM01000666.1, read as the reverse complement.
GATACCGGGTAAACAATCCTAAAAGTTGGGCGACTAAGATATCCCGTTCATGACACGTTTGGTTGGGTGAATCTGCAGTTTGGTTCTATCGCCGCTGTACTTCCATAAGGGTGGTACAACGAGAACTGCGAAAGGTATCCTTCGGTTACTGAATGGATAGCGGTATTCCACTTAGGCTTCCAGAACCAGTCTGTCTACTTCAACCCTCCTAAGGGAGAGGCCTTCCCGATAAATTGGTTTTAAATCATGTCAACAAATAATAAGGGATTTTGATACCCTAAATGTCAATCACTATGTCTCAACATGAAAAATGAGTGAGGGGTGTTATTTGGATACTTATCCCCTTAGTCCTACCTAGCTACAAAATTCTTTTTGTGTTCCCCAAGTGGGGTTAGAATGTTGTTTGAGTTAAGGAAACTTTTAAGGCTCACTTGAAATTATTGTGACAGATTGTGTGCTGGTGTAGGTGTATACCAAAACAATGTGCCTCGCATGGGTGATTTAATCACAAACTAAAATAATGAATTCAATTTGCAAAAAAAGATGAAAGACATTTCAAATTTAAATGCTTTAATAACCTTTTCAAAAAATATGGATTCTTTAAAACGTAAAGAAAATAAAAGATGTAAAAATAAATGGATTTTTAGAGTCTTTCTTTGGGCAAAATATTGAGCAATTTTTTAGAAATATGGTTCTAACTTTGCAATGTATAAACTTAGAATCTCAGAAATACTTAAAAAATCTTTCTTTCAATTGACTGAAAATTTTCAAAAAGATAAATGAAGTATCTAACCGAATATCAATTTAATAATGTTGCAATAATGACACACTGGGCTGTAAAAAATTGCAGAAATTGATGTTGGAAAAATGGGCTGATTGGGCAAATTTTTTTTGAAAAAATTGGCCGAAATGAAATAGGAAATATCGCAGCTGTCGGGTCAAAACCCGCGATGAGCCACGCAGCGATGTGGGAAAAATCCGCGATGTGAATTGCGGCGCGGTGGTCAAAAGTCGTGATGAGCCACGCGGGAAAATGCAAAACAGTCGCGATGGACCACGTAGGAAAAGTTTGCCCAGTTGCAATGAGCAGCGCGGGAAAAAGTCAAAAAGTCACGATGGACTGTGCGGAAAAAAGGCTCACAGTCGCGATGGACCGTGCGACTGTGGGTGCCGAAAGTCACAATGTACGGACGGAAAAACGGTCGGCAAAAAACGAACCCGAAAATTGAAATTTTGGACTGTTTCGGGCTGCAGAAAGGGCCAATGGCTAGGGCAGCTATCAAGAAGCTGACTAGTATGGCAGATCTACAGTTTTAAATGGGAAAAACAACTAAAATAAATATCCAAAGCAACAATTTAAAGTTCGAAACATAGCGGAGTCGCCAAAAAACTATTGCTTGATTTTTCAACCAAGCATGTGCAAGGATGCACCTATTAACTTGTAATAGCAGTCTCAATATAAAACAAAAACAACCATGAATAAACTAATCTAACATTAACATGTGTAAAAGAAATAAAAAACTGAATTTAAGAACATAAGCAATAAGATCTATGGAAAAACAATAACTTGAAAAATATTTGATTTTGTATTACCTCAAATGGTGAGGATGGTGGGTGTTGAGCAGCTCCAAGATTGAGAAGCTCCAATATCCAATGGTCCCTTCTTCTCCAAAGCTTCAATGGGGATCTTCAAACTTGAAATGGGAGGCAATGGCTCTCAAAGGGAATTTGGCAGCATAAGGATAGGATGAAATGTGGATGAAAAGTGAGGAGCCCCTATCACCTTTTTATAGTTTTTGGTGATGGGGAATACCATTATGGTTTTAAGGAAACCAATGGTATTAACCAACTTGGTTTAGGTCTCTTTTTCCATCTTTTTCCTTTTTTGAATATTTTGAATATTTTTATTCCCTTTTAATATTTTTTGGAATTTTGGACCCTTTTTGAGGGTTTTTTGAGGAAAAAATACATATTTTGAGGGGAAAAAGGGGTATTATGGTCTTTTTGGTGACCTTTTGAAAGTTTTAGAGACTCAAATGGTGGAAAAATTGGACAAATGGCTCATGTGAATAAGGGAATGAGCTAGTGAGCACTTTTTGGGTGTTAACAGTAAGGACTCCTAGCACAGATGGTTGTATACCAGGATCCATGTTATTTGCCAAGGAATAGTGGTGGCCATTTTTTTTTGCAATGCACAGAGAACATGCACATGCACCAGAAAAAGTGATTTTTTTTTAAATTCCAGGATAAGACTCCATGCATATAGAGCATACATTCATGGGAGATAGTTTGTCCATCCTTGTACGGAATTGTTGTTGTACACCATCTAGGTTGATGTTTGTTGGATGGGTTGGTGTGGATGGGGATGGCACGGAGGGTGGTAGGGGAGGTTGAACAACGTGAAACGGAGAAAGGATATGAATAAGTTGTCTAGCAGCTCTATATAGAAGGCATTGATGCTTGTTGTTTTGTTTTTTATTTTGAGCATGTAGAACTCTTCTGCGTGCATTGATTTGATCATTGTCATCATTGGTTGACATGGCTACAAAAAAAGTGTTTTGTGGTTATGAACTTTATGGTGCCTTTGTTGAAAGAGAAACATACTATATATTTAATCATTGAAGGAGTAAACAAAGGTAGATTGTAAAAGATAAATGGAGCATGGATAATTTATGGTAAGTTATTGCAAGAAATAAATATAGATGCTCCTGAACAGTTTTTATAAAGAAAAGAAGTATAAAGTTGACAAAGCAATCTTAATTCTAAGTATAAATTTGAAAGTGGCAAGATAGGTTGAAATTAATATGTAATTTAACACAATGTTACAACAAAAGTAAATCATATAATATTAAAGACTACGCATTGCTGGTTACAAGTACCACTTAGGTAGTAGTGGCTATACAAAAAGTTTGTAGTGGATAAGTACAAGGCAGAAAGTACAAAAAGTTGGAATTGAAGAGTAGCAAATGTGTGGGCAAAGTGTTTTCAAAGGTAGAGTTCAAAGCTTGCGAGCTACTGGACGTTTATTAAGCACAATGTTTCACTTTCATCAAGGAAATAAACAGGTGTTGATGACGTTGAAACCTGCTCTGACATGACCAGAAGCACCTTCAAGCGATCATTTGAATTAAAATTCTATTTCTTTACTGATAAGGTCATAAGGTATTCTCGAGCACAAACATGTTGAACAATTTCCAAGAGAGATGTTGGATCATTTGAGAGAAGGCATAAATCTTTTGCAAAGACCCCCATGAGTTGTTGCGTAGAATCATCAAAAGATATGATACCGTATAGTTGTCCAGTAGCATCCATCAGGTCAAGTTTGAGTATGCATCGGTAAGCACACTCTGTAAAATCCCCATCACATTTTGCACAATGCCAAACATTACCAACTTTGTGGGAAATGTTTTTCATGCATTGTATTCCATCCACAAATAGATGGCATGCAAGGAAATGAAAGGCATCGATGTTAATATGGGTGATTGTAGCAATAATTGAATACCAAGTTGCCTTCTCAGAGGGTTGGAGAGATTGAAGCGCATAGATGGAAATGCGTTTGCAGGAGCTAGAAGAAGACGAGTTGGATTTTCTACTCAAATATGGGGAGGCCAAACAGAATCCATTGTTAGCAAACCATGATTGGAGAACTTGAGGTTCTTCAATATTTGGGTTTATAAGGAGGTTGGTGTTGGAGATGGTCACAATGGTTTTTCCATTGAAATCTGTAACACGCCCACCTTTTATTGCAAGGATAGGAGGAGTAGGCAAACCTTGAAGGTTTCCAAGCTGGGCACCCTCAATTGTGTAGTGATCGCCCCAAAGTGTTATGTCTATGCTATACCCAGACATGTCCCTCAACCCAATTGTTCGGCGAATGGTTTCAGAGCCATCCCTTTTGCTTATAGTTGATGCAGGGGAAACAGAAATGACAATTCCAATAAGGTCAACCATGGAATTGAGGGGTGTAGTTTTGATGTCATGGATAGATTTAAAGTCGAAGCAATGAAAAGGGATTAATCGACACTCTTCCAAACATGGTTGAATTGTTGAGGAGGGGTTAAGAAAAATCTCGAAAGAACTTTTCAAATGGTTGTATGTTGGGTTGACCAGTTTAACTGTGCTATTTGAGACCGTGTAGACTATGCCAACTTGTATTTGGTCATATAATGAGGTGGCTAGTTCATTGAAAGCAGAGATATGAATCTCATCTTTGGTAGCACTAATAAGGTCAAAGCCAAAGAGTTGACCAGGCCCTTTTTGATTGGTGTAGGTGGTCATACTTGTCTTTGCAGTAACTTGCCCTTTAATGGTCCAAGTTTTGTTGGAAGGGTTGAGCGATATGAATTGAAGAGAAGGTGCAACAAGGTTTGGGGTTGGATTTTGCGAGGAAGGTATGGCAAGTGAAGGGTTTTGTGGATCAAGGGCGTTGTTTTCTGAAATAGATGAACTGTTGTGGGAGGTAAATCTAGGGGTGAAGTTGAAAGGGGACGGGTCTCCAACAATCGTTGTTTCCAATGTGACAATTTCGAATGTGCCCAATGCGATGGTCCTGGAAAGAAGAATTAAGGTAAGTAAGTATAAGTAAAAAATCTGTTACAATTATTGGGAGTGCAAAATAAAATAAGTTAAAATAAGATGCGGAAAGCAAAGCATACGTTGCATTGTGTATAGTGTTGCATGTACACTTGATGACTTTGATGATCGAACTTGCTTGGAGTTGGTGGTTTTCCACAATGCTATTGTATCTAGTTGGAAGAAATGTATCGTGCCTATGAATTCCATCAGAGATAGAGATTTGGAAGCAGGCAGTTGCTGAGTTAAGAGAGCTTACTCGATTGAGAGCAACAACTTGTCCAAGTGGGCATATGTCAACAACACCATTCATTAGAAGTGAAACAACATTTTCGGTCAACAGACTGTCCATAGCGTGGTAGTGAAAATAGTTGCACTACAAAAGCAAGCTGGAAAAAGGGGCAATATTGATATTAAGTGTGAAGATAAAAGATGTAGGAGAACATGGCAAAAGATCATTTGATATCTAAAGCAGTACATAGCAATATTTGTGGAAAGAATACACAAATGAAGGTTTGAAATTGGTTTCCTTTTAGCAATGAACATGCCTATTAGAGTAATAAGGAAACATGTAGAAACAACATCATAGAGTTTTTATTTTATTCTGAAACTTATATTGTACATTATTGGAAGAGTTAAAATGTGACATAAGGTTAGAAAAGTAGTTGGGATGTTAATAAAGCAGAAAGTTGTCAGATTCTAGTTAACTATTTAAGAGCATAGGAAAAGGAGCAGAATAAATAGAAATATGACTTGGCTATTGTAGAATGTGAATTATAAGGACAAATGGTGTTGGGCTGGCATAATGTCACAATGAGAGCATAAATGATTTATCAGGTCAGACTTGACATCTCATAATAAGAGGTTCCTTTTACATGAGGCTGCAACTAATCTTCCAAAGGCTTGGAATGATGGTTCAAATAGTGTACTACATGGCCAAAGGTTGGCTCTACCATTTAACATAGTGGCACCTCCAATAATTATGAGAATAAGATAGCATTGTTCATATACTAGATGCCTAAATTAAAGCTGTGTTGTTTGTATGGGTTGAAGTGCACAGTGCAATGACGGAAGCAGATTCTACTTTCCTCTCAAAACTGTGAATGAAACAATTGTTGCTGAGAAAATTGCAAGAAAGGTTATTGCGAATAAATATTCCAAATTGACACCAATGGCATGAGGAAGAAATACTCCCTTCTGGCATGATCTACTATCAACCACGGGAAAGGAGCATTTTGAAATCCAGACCCCATTTCTTTCTTTACATATACTGGAAATTTTATAATTAGTAACTCGGTACTGCCCCGAATTCTACCACTTATGAAATGCTTACATTGAAGAAGTTGCTTCTGTTAATTCTCCCAATATGCTAAATAGGGCACCAAAAGAAAACAATTCAAGAATCTAGTATAAGTGAGCAATTTTGTGAAGGACTTTTGTGTTCCACAGAGTAACAAAGTGATAGTATTTTTTGGTACTATTAACTATTGCGATTACTCATCTAAAAATTTATGCCGATTATTTCTAACAGTACCACACTATGGTCTTAATCCCTATCTATGGTGTTTAAGTGAAATTGGAACGAGTCTTCTGAAAAAAAAAAATAGGCTATACACATGTAGCAACCAGTAAAGGGTATTTTGCTAGAATTATTATGCTTTTCTGTGTTTACTCAAATGGGATGAATGCAAAAAAAGGTTCATAAAAATGGTCCAATATGAATCAGACCAACCAATTCCTAGGCCCTGTTTAGGAGAACTCCAAATTTATCACAAGCTCTATCAACAACATAGCTATAGAGACTTTGATTCTGACTATCCGAGAATTCAGAAAGGAAAGAAAAAAGGGTATTTTGCTAGAATTATTATGCTTTTCTGTGTTTACTCAAATGGCCTGAATGCAACAAAAAGGTTCAGAAAAATGGTCTAATATGAATCAGACCAGCCAGTTCCTAGGTCTTGTTTAGGAGAACTCCAAATTTATCACCAGCTCTATCAACAACATATCTATAGAGACTTTGATTCTGACTATCCGAGAATGCGGAAGGAAAGAAAAAAACATATGCATAGTTGATGAAAGAAGTCAATTGTATTGCTCAGTATATAGAAACTGAGAACAACATGGGTGAGTGCATAAGGACCAGAACACCTTATGGCTCTCTTGTAGTAGTAGGTGAAAAGAAGTTCAAACACATCTGGTTGTTGCAACAAATACATAGCTAGTGCAGATATGGTTTTTTATCTCCCTAAACCTAAAAGAGGGGGGAACAACTCCATCCACATGGTAGAAAGTTATAAGAAGCTCTGAAAATTTTTCCATCTCATTATTTATGGGGCAAGCTCTAAAGAACATGTGGATGATATTATTTAAGTGCATGTGATATGTAGATATTGATAGAAAGCTAAATGGAGGAAATGAAAAATCTTCTCTAGACAAGGAGACCTAAAGAAAATAAAAAAATCTAATACTGAGAAGGGAATCCTCTCAGATTGTGTACTAATGTGCAGTGTAGGTATCAAATTTGATAATATTTAAGATCTGAGGTTTCCGTTGCAGAATCATAGCAATAAGATAGAATGTTAGCACTGTTAAAATTCAAGTGAAGGACGTTGGCAAAGCAATGGACAAGAAGAAGGAACAATGCCCCAAGAACATAAGATGTGGAGACTAAATTTGAAGCAGACGGGAGAACAAGAACAGAGCCAGCGAGGAATTTCAAGAGGAGGTGAGCAGCAGGAATAGGTCATTCCAAAACCAGAAAAATACATTTACTTTGCCAAATATGTGCAAGATGAAGCTTGAAAAGTTCTCTTAGAAATTGTACAAGAATTTTGAGAACAAGATAGCATTGTTCATATACAATATGCTTAAATAAAAGTTTAATTGCACCTAAAAGATTTATCATTCAGAAAAATGGTCTAATATGAATCAGACCAGCCGGTTCCTAGACCCTGATTAGGAGAACTCAAAATTTATCACCAGCTCTATCAACAACATATCTATAGAGACTTTGATTCTGACTATCCGAGAATGCAGAAGGAAAGAAAAAGGGTATTTTGCTATAATTATTATGCTTTTATGTGTTTACTCAAATGGTATGAATGCAACAAAAGGTTCAGGAAAAATGGTATAATATGAATCAGACCAGCCAGTTCCTAGGCCCTGTTTAGGAGAACTCCAAATTTATCACCAGCTCTATCAACAACATATCTATAGAGACTTTGATTATGACTATCCGAGAATGTAGAAGGAAAGAAAAAAGCATATGCATAGTTGATGAAAGAAGTCAATAGTACTGCTCAGTATATAGAAATTGAGAACAAGATGGGTGAGTGCATAAGAACCATAACACCTTGTGGCTCTCTTATAAAGTTCATTCCAAAACCAGGAAAATATGTTTACTTTGCCAAATATGTGCAAGATGAATCTTGAAAAGTTCTCTTAGAAATTGTACAAGAATTTTGAGAACAAGATAGTATTGTTCATATACAATATGCTTAAATAAAAGTTTAATTGCACCTAAAAGATTTATCATTCAGAAAAATGGTCTAATATGAATCAGACCAGCCAGTTCCTAGGCCCTGTTTAGGAGAACTCCAAATTTATCACCAGCTCTATCAACAACATATCTATAGAGACTTTGATTCTGACTATCTAAGAATGCAGAAGGAAAGAAAAAAGGGTATTTTGCTAGAATTATTATGCTTTTTTGTGTTTACTCAAATGGCCTGAATGCAACAAAAGGTTCAGAAAAAATGGTATGATATGAATCAGACCAGCCAGTTCCTAGGCCCTGTTTAGGATAACTCCAAATTTATCACCAGCTCTATCAACAACATATCTATAGAGACTTTGATTCTGACTATCCGAGAATGCAAAAGGAAAGAAAAAAGCATATGCATAGTTGATGAAATAAGTCAATAGTACTGCTCAGTATATAGAAACTGAGAACAACATGGGTGAGTGCATAAGAACCAGAACACCTTGTGGCTCTCTTGTAGTAGTAGGTGAAAAGAAGTTCAAACACATCTGGTTGTTGCAACAAATACACAGCTAGTGCATATATGGTTTTTTTTATCTCCCTAAACGTGCAAGAGGGGCGAACAACTCCATCCACATGGTAGAAAATTATAAGAAGGTTTGAAAATTTTTCCATCTCATTATTTATGGGGCAAGCTCTAAAGAACATGTGGATGAGATTACTTAAGTGCATGTGATATGTAGATACTGATAGAAAGCTAAATGGAGGAAATGAAAAATATTCTCTAGATAAGGAGACCTAAAGAAAATAAAAAAATCTAATACTGATAAGGGAATCCTCTCAGTGTGTGTACTAATGTGCAGTGTAGGTATCAAATTCGATAATATTTATGATCTGATATTTCCCTTGCAGAATGATAGCAATAAGGTAGAATGTTAACACTGTTAAAATTCAAGTGAAGGACGTTGGCAAAGCAATGGACAAGAAGAAGGCACAATGCCCCAAGAACATAAGATGTGGAGACTAAATTTGAAGCAGACGGGAGAACAAGAATAGAGCTAGCGAGGAATTTCAAGAGGGGGTGAGCAGCAGGAATAGGTCATTCCAAAACCAGAAAAGATAAGTTTACTTTGCCAAATATGTGCAAGATGAAGCTTGAAAAGTTCTCTTAGAAATTGGACAAGAATTTTGAGAACAAGATAGCATTGTTCATATACAATATGCTTAAATAAACGTTTAATTGCACCTAAAAGATTTACCAATGTCTCTCTGATCTCTCTCACACACTATCGTGGTGCATAGTGTACCGACAGAAACAGACTCTAGTTTCCAACAAAAAACAACAAAAAGGGCAGCACAATTCTGGGTAAATTCCCTGTGACAACCTCGTGTTTAAATATTAAACAGGAACAGTGAGAACAAGATATGATTTTTCATCTACCAGATGCCTAAATTAAAGATTAATTTTCTGGAAGGGGCAACTTTTCTAGGAGACAAAATCTGTTGCGGTGCAAATTATCTTCCCAAGTTAGTAGGAAACATATATTGGTAAACACAAAGAAATGAATATATACCAGTCAAGCACCGTTTCATCTGAAACCAGTAAATAAATCAGATACATGATCAAATACTAACTTTAAAGGTTGGACATAAAAGTAATACAAGTAAATAAATGACAGTCCAGTGACACAAACAAGCTCTAGTTTCCAAAAAAAAACACCCAAAAAGACAGCAGAACCTTGTTGGTTATTATAACAAGAAATATGAGTTTGGTTTGAGAGGAGAACCTTGATTTTGAATAGAAAAAAAGAACCTTTTCTCCTCAAGAGGGTCGTTGCTTCATAAAAGAGGAACAAATTGATGGTGATTCGGATGCTGAGAAAAAAACTAAGATGATGACACAATAACGGTAGCAAACAACAAAACAATCACAGAGGCTTGACCCATCGAATTTTATAAACGATTACGAGTAAAGGCAGTGCATCGGTGTCTGAGCACATTTAACCAGGGTCCTATCTGTAGAAGATAGAATGTGTAGGAGGTCCAATCCATCAAATTCAAATATACATCGATAGGTAGAGATCGATACTACTGAACCAAAATTCATATCTTCGTGGTGGATTAAACCCAAAGAAATAAATGTTCACGTGGGAAACCTTATGGAAGGTTGTTCAATGTCCAATCCGTCATTGACTGCTCAAGTTTGTAATAGAAAATGTAGATCTTGTAAGCTTTTGCCATGCAGAGCTGCACCGCTTGCTTACACTACATCAACCCAAATTGGTTGTATTTGTGTGCTGAGAGGTATTGGTTGCGACCGTTTCGCTCTCACTCTAACATTTGCAGCGAAATAGCTGGGTAACATTATAAAAATCAAAATTTTATCTTTTTAGATTTTATTATGGATAAAAACAAAAGTTATCTTTAATTTTCAAAATAGTTGATTAATATTCTTAGCTCTTTGATTAACCGGTTTTTTTAAACTTGAAATGTATAGACAAGCAAACCAGATAAGCGAACTGCAGCAACATCTCCAAGGTTTGAGCTCCGAGCTCTGACCACTGATCTCTGAGCGCTAGGACTGCCGATCTCCAAGCTCCAACCCATCGTCGAGCTCCGACCATCGATATCCGACCGCCAAGCTCTGACCGTCGAGCTTCGACCGTCGACTGCAAAAGCAGAAGGGGAGGAGTGAACGTGATGAGGGGGGACATCCTTGGCATTGCAGTAGACATTGAGTTTACCCTCCAAGCTTAAGCCAAAACCGCAGTCCACTGCTGGAAGAGCCCCATTCTCAGACTTCCTGCGAATTTTGATCCCAATTTCTCAGACTTCCTAGGAGTTTCGATCCGACGTCCTCCACCCGACTATCTGAGTCCATTTCTTTCTGTGTAAGAGGTATTGTGTTCGAGTTCTGTGTTTTTTTTTTATCTCAGGAGGAGGTCAGCGGCGGGAGGAGGCAACAGGCGGTGGCAGCAGGAGAAGCATAACCATCCATGTGGCAGGATTCCATTCGCTCTATGAGCAAGGAATCTAACCGACATGGAGGTTATACATCTCCATGGTGAAACACTTAGGGCGTAAAAATATATTATTTAAAAATAAAAATAAAATAATTTTTTCATATTAACTTAACTTATTATTTAACTAAAATTACTACTGAAAATCGCCATAGTGAAAAATTCATGCTATTTTGCTCTAAACTCTCAACCATAAAAGCGTTGGTATCATGCAAATGTTGTTGTTGTTCTCAATTACAAATTGAAGGAAAGATTTGCATGGATCGGTTGCAAAACTGATTTAATAGGAAAAAAAATATCAGTTATCATGGTTCATTTACATATTATAAAAATATACAACCATTACAATATCCATGCATTTTCATTTATTTGCATTTTCATTTATTTACACAAGTGGAGCACAAAGAACAATTTGAGGTATCTAGACGGGCTTCAGTGAAAGTTTAAAATAAAAATTTTATTTTCAGATAAATAAATGAATATGTTAAAGTATAAAGAACTTAATCATTGTTATTCGATATCGATATGGCGGTAGGTGTACCAGTGATATCACAGCTAAAGTGGTGTACACATCGGGGCACACTAACCTAAAAATCAACGCCAAGATCACCTTTACAGCTATGTACTCTGCTCCACGATTCCGAACATGTCAGTACTTAAAGTATCAATTTCAAAACCTTAAAGTACTTAAAGTATCAAATCCACGATTCAGAATTTAATACATGTCAGTACGTAAAGTATCAATTTCAAAACCTTTAATAGATTCCAATTTCCAATTTCAATGTCATTGTATTGAATGTGGGAAACTTTAATTAAGAGATAGTATTAGCAAAGTGAATTTGCACATAAAGTGGTCAACACATGGACCAACAGTAACGGTATAAAATTTAATTACCAAGGCAAGCCCTAGTCATTGAGCTACAATGCTGTAGATCAGTGTTTAGGATCCATTGGATTTGGAGAATCTTCAGATCCAATGGACCCTAAGTTCATTGAACTGCAGCATTAAATGCTCTACAACCTATAGAATATAGATAAATACGATGGGACTAATGTTAAGCAATGAATATAGGCCCGTACAACTAGTCTACAGATGGAGGAACGGTAACGTCTTAGATTAGTCCACTCCAGATCGCAGTAGGTGTACTAGTGAAATTCATATAACTTGGTGTACACATCGATGGACTATAACGTGACAACAAATGCCAGAATTACCTTCACAGTAATGTACACTGCTCGATAAGACTCCACAATAAAAGAAAATGTACAGTAATACATGTTCATATTTCGTTGGTTGTACGCAAATATATGTCAACAAAAGATTCCTGATTACACTAGTCACCACTACTTCTGTGGATAACAGGCAACAACTCAGCAAAAACTATAAGTGAAGGCTATTTAATGCGGCTGAAAGCTCAGCGAGTCAGCAGAACTTAAAGTGAAATTTGACTCTGTTTTTTTCCAAAAGAAAAAAGAGCTTTTTGCTGTTTCATTTGTGAATGAAAAAAGCTACAAGTGTAGTATTAAAAAAGGAATAGGAAAGATCTATAGAACTTAAAGTGAAATCTGTTTTGTTTTTTTTTTTCAAAAGAGAAAAAAAAGGTTTTTGCTATTCATTTGTGAATAAAAAAAACCACACTTGTATCTTGTCATATTATATGGACAAATACTCGGTTTCTGATTTCATGTTCCATATAGTATTAAAAAAGGAATACATACAAAAAATTTAACTGTTTCTACTACATTTAATCCGATATGTTTGCAAGTTCCAATCTATAATGTACATAAACTGATTCTGGAAATAAAATTACATATGATTTCCTGTAATAAAAACTTTTTAACTATATTTATATATGTGGCAAAAAAAAAAATGTATAGATTGCTCAATATATATGAACTTCAAAATCTTCAATCGTTTGCTCATTCTGATAATGGAAAATATGTGCCTTTCCTTTTGCCATATCAAACCCCATTTTTGATAATGAATGAGCGAATTGATTATAGCACTTGTTCACATGTGAGAACTTGAGGTCTTCAAATAGTTTAATTGTTGTTAACACTCTTTGTTTCCAATTTGTAAGGATAGGAACTTGAAGTCTGTGTTCACCATTTACCCATTGAATAATAGCATTAGAGTCGCCATATATGTTGATCCTGTTGATCTTATATCTATGATCCAAATATAATATCCCCCATAGGGAAAGCAATTCTTCCCGAGAATTTCTGCCCCCACCTGCACCAAAATGCATCTCCAACCGCTAAAATTGGTCCATCCTAATCACACACCCCGCCCCACACATATTTACATGTTCAGATCCATCAAAATAGCCCACCGGTTGTGAATAATCGATCAAATGACAACCCCTGTTCTGTGTCTTCAACAATTTAGTGTAACCAGTGAAATCATGCAAAAAGTGAGAAATGAAAGATATGGCCTCGCTTAGTGTATACGATTTCTCTTCAAATAAAATAGAATTCCTAAGTCGCCAGACTCCTCAAAGGAAGAAGATTGGAAAAGTGATCAGTTGATTGTAGTTCCGTTGCCAACGAGTCAAACAAATGTTTAATGATTGCCCTGTCTAGGAACCCGACATCCTAAACCTCAAAGAGATCTCATCCCAAAGTTGTTGTACGAAAGGGCACTTAGTGAATAGATGTTACACATCTTCAGTCGCCTTGAAGCAAAAAATAATAGACACTTGGACCAATACCACCGTGTAACCTGTACCTTTCTCCAGTCAGAATTATATCATGTAGTGCCATCCAAATAAATAATTTTATTTTGACAAGCACCTTCCAATTCCAAAGTGGATTAAACCACCATCTTTTCATATCATATTCTGCATCATCATCAATTGCATCGTATGCTAATGTAGTTGTAACTTAACCATTTCCACACCCAAAAGACCAGTATAATGTGTCACACTCCTCCAATAGGATGATGCTCACATGAATCAGTCTAGAAACAAGAAGGTCCCATTCAATTGCTTCATCGCCGAATAGAGGAATATCCTTGGCCATTAACCAATAAGAAGATGACGATTTATTCACCATCCTATTCAAAACTTGATTTAAAAAAACAATACCAAGTCGATGAATAAAATGTAAGAGTGGAGCCGATATAATGTTAGGATGTGAGGATCCAAGGATCGTATCAATACCCACCCGAAATTGATATCCATTGCAAACAAGCCGTGTCAATCTATGGAATAGTAAAGGAAAGACTTACAACATACCAGACCATGTGGCCGAGCATCGTTGAACATGTTTATTCCCCAACCGAATCCAATTGATCATAGAGAACTATTTCATATACTTATATTTGATGATAGAACCCCATAACCATGTATCATCGAGGCCACACCAAAGTGTTTTTAAATGCAAAGCTTTATGAACCTATAATAGATTGTGAATACCCCATCCACCCCTACCTTTTGGAATCGACAACCTCTCCCAAGAAACCATGTGTCCCTGAAATACTCATGAGATCCCTTCCAAAGAAAATTAAAAAAGTATCTCCTGATTCTGCATAAAATAGATGCGGGGACATTTGCCAGTGAGCACCAATAAATTGGTAAGTTAGCCAAAATCGAATTGAGTAATGTCAACTAGCCACCCAAAGAAAGTTTTCGATGTATCCAAACATAGATTCTTTTCTCCACCTTTTTAACGAGCCACATGCAGTCTTCTACCAAAGAAGTATCTGGTTTTAGAAAATATCCTAAATCGGTCAAACCACCATTTAAGTCTTGTATCTCACAAGCCATGATATCCCGAATCTGTGACAATACTTCTTCCCCTAAATATAGTGAATACATACAAGACTTTGAATAGTTTATTAGCATCCCTGATGAACAATAAAATAAATCCAGTATGTATTTAAAATGCAACCATTCTTTGATATCACCAATGCCAAATATTAGAACGTCATCGACAAAAAGTAAATGGGTGATGTAATGATGACAAGATACTTTTATACCATGTAACTTACCCGAATCCTTAGCCTACGGAATAAGTTGGATCATACCTTCGATGACCAGGATAAATACTAATGGAGATAATGGACACCCCTGGCGCAATCCCTGCGATGCCTTGAAGAAAGGAGTCAGACATCCATTTAATAGAACAACAAAATTTGTTGAAGTGATGCATCCCATAATCCACTGAGTAATCTCATAATCGAGCCCAACATTCAATAACAATAGTTGGAGAAAGGACAAATCAACGAGGTCATATGCCTTCACCAGATCAAGTTTTAAAATAAGATATTCCAATTTCTTAATCTTGGCTATATCCATAGTTTCCTGAGTAGTCCCAATTGCATCATAGATCAGTATTTGATGCAAGAATCCAAACTTTCTTTGGATATCCTCAGAGAAAGTCTCGTTTTAATTCAGAGTGCAATTGTTTTAGAAATAATCCTATAAATCAAATTGCACAAATAGATAGGTCGATAATCCTGAAAAGTGACTGGATTAGATGTCTTCGGGATCAAAGCAATAAAATTACCATTCACACCACCCGTTAGCTTACCTGAGCACCGAGCATCATCAATCAATTGGACAAGTTATGGCCCCATGATATAAAAAACTTGTGTGAAAAATGCACATGACCAACCGTCCAGTCTCAGACTCTTATCCTTCTCCATATCCTTTAGTACCCCTCGATCTCAGATAAAGTAACATGTCTACCAATAGCTAAACAGTCAAGTTTAGTAAAGATCCTTGGCATCAACTGGAAAATCTTAATATGTGCCTCCAAATTATTGGTCAAAGGGTTTTTGAAAAGTTTGGAGAAATGGTCCATTGCCACCCCTTCAATAGATTGAGGAGTAGTGACATTATTACCCAAAGCATATGACATTTCCCAAATGGCCCGCTTCTACCTCCTATTGTTAGCGAAAGCATGGAAAAAATTGGTATTTTGGTCACCTCTAGATAACCACAGTGCCTTGCTCTTGATTCGCCATAATTCCTCCTCTGTCTTTAGCAGTTCCACCTTCTTTCCTTCTAATGCCCTGATATGTTCCCAATTTGGACTGTGAACAGTATACACAAATGGGCCCAAATAGAGAGATTTAAGTTCCTCTTCAATAAAGTGAATATTTGCCTGTAATATGGTATTTTTCCCCCAGATCCATGATGCCACCTTGGATTTCAAAAATATTAGAAGCAATGGAAGTTGGATAATAGCAATTGTCGAATGTTGATTCACAAAGGAACTCCAGGTCTGTCGAACAATAAGAATAAATTCTGGCTCAAAAGACCATAGTGGTCAATATTTGAATGGATAATGATGAGTAGGGACCAAGTCCAATCTTTAAGACAATTGGTTGATGGTCTGATACCTTTTCTTGTTCCGCCCAAGTGGAGCATTGGGATAAGGACAAATGGAGATCTTCATGAATCAAAAAGTGATCCAATCGTTTTTCCACAGCAACATCCCCCCTTTTCCCATTTCTCCACGTTGGCAAGAAGGGTTTTAGTTCGATGTCGATGAGACAATGTTTCTAAAAAATATACTGAAACCAGACAAAAGAAGAAGGATGTAATGCCCTTGTACCCCACAATTCTCGTGTTGAAAGAGTAATATTCAAATTTCCAGCAATAATCAATGATTTAATATCCAGGATCCCACAAGCCTTGAGTTCAAACTAGAAAATTGTTTTATCCATCAGTGGACCATAACAATTAAAAATATGAATAGAGGATTCCATCTCCCTACTCTTCCCTACCAGTAGTATACCCCCCCTTACATCAAAAGAGCTAAATTGTAGCAGTGAAAGATCCCAGGTAGATAGTAGTCCCCTAGACCAACCATTTGCATCAATCGCACTACATTCACATTTAGGGAGAAAATGCCAAATGAAAGACTTGGCTCATAGACTATCCACCATAGTCTCTTGTACAAGCATCAATTGTGGCTTAACCGAAAGTATCAACCTATTGAGGGCCTTGTATTTAGGTGTGCCCCCTACCCCATGTACATTCAATGATAGAATGATCACCGAGAAAAAAATGAGATGGCCAATATTGCTCTAAGGGGCCGAAATTCGGATGTTAAAAGATACTGAGATTCCCCACCGTCAATGGGTGATAAAGAGGTGCCAAATTTTTCCAATGACCCGACAGTTGATCCATCACAAGAAGCATGAGCCAATTCCTTTTTACGTCTACCACCAAACTTCTTTCTGATAGTAACATTTGAAATAGAGGAGTCCCTCTACAAGTGAATCAGTAGTATGGAAAGGAATAGGCCATGAAAAAATATCTGAGGATGTGGCATGTACAGGAGTTAAAGGATCTACCCCCTCCAAGTCTTGACCCAAAAGTGACAAGGGTTCATAAGAATGAAGGATTGTTTATTCATCATTCAGAAGTTGGGTATCCGAAACCAATTCCAATCCAATCAATGGTTCGTGTATAGGTGAGCCATTATCAATAGGGATATATTTTCCCCCCAATAGAGGATTTAAACCATAACAGTTACCCCCACCTCAATGTTCCTCAATATCCAAGGGAGTCACTAAAGACAATTTACCCCACCCCTCAAGCAGTTCCAATTCATCTTCTAATAGAGATTTAAAGAAATCGGGCAAATGTATCATTAACTTACTTGACAGTGAGGTGTAATCCTTGACTATCTCAGAAACCTCCAAAGCATGGTCTGAAACAACAATCAGGTCCAGACTAGAAGCCGTAGTAGATGGATGGACCCCCGTTGAAGTATTTCTCCCCCTCCTGCATGATTTCCTAAGATGACCAACCTCACCACAGGAAAAACACCTAAAAGGTGTTCTCCAATAATCAATATCCTGGATAATCTACCTATCACCCCAGTGGATTTTAATCGAATCAGGCATACCCAACGGATACATCAACCTCGGTAAGTACCCAAGCCATACATTTGTCCTCGTGATATAATTATTTATCATCAAAGAAGACAAAATTACCGACACTGTTAACCAATTTAATGAAAACCTCTATGGCCCACAATTCTAATGGAAACCCTTTTAGCAATACCCAAAAATGGTTCTGTTGCATTTGCTCAATTGCCAAATTGATGTCAATGTGCCATCTTTTTAGGCACACTGACCCCTTCCCCATAACCCATTGTCGCCCCAAAATGAAATTCGCATGAGCCTCGTCTAAGAAGTGGAAAATCACCTAGTTGTTAATAAGCATGTGAACCCTCAGAGCATAGTTGAGTAAGGGTTTCCACTGTTCGTTAACCCATTGTAAAAGGTTGGTGCGTCAGATTGTGGTAAAACACAGTTTTCCAATAAGGGCTCTAGAAGTGAAACTCAAAACCCTACAAAGCTTAAAATATTTGCATAGGGTCATGTCAATACCCTCCTCCTGCTTCTTGAGTGCTTTTATTTCCCAGTTCTTTCTGGTCTTCTTGCCATTTTTTGTGAATGACCACCTCCTGCACGCTTATTGAAACTTACCGGGTCGTAAAAATCCAAGTCGACGCCATCTTCAACTTCATTCTACACCCCATTTATGCATCTACCACACAATAAAGGATCCCCAGAGTATGATCCCTATGCTTGTGGATATAACCCATCTAGATCACCAGATATGGGCCCAGAAGAAGAACCGACTATGATAGAAGGCATCTTGTGGTATACTATGCAATAATAGTCCAAAAAAAGAAAAAAAAACTCTATCGATTCTTGTAGCCACTAAGTCTAGACAAGTCCTTCCATTGAAATCTTTTAGAAAAACCCTGATCCCGTGACCTAACTCAATACACTAAAGGATAGCAAAAAAACAGGGTTTTTAGAAAATAAAACACTACAGACCAAACAAACCATAACTAACCAAAAATAGTAACCCCAGGATCCATAACAGTCATAGTAATCCTAGGCAGTGGAACGTCGCCATCTCCTGTAGCATCGCCATCCTGTGAGCTCTCTTCTAACTTCTTTTCAATCTATTTTGGGATTGTAAGTGAAATCTGACTCTGTAGAAGCATGACAGGCAGTGAATGAATCTGACTACAATGAAAGCTCAAGTCTACAAAAGCATAGTGGGCAGTGAACGAATTTGACAATTTTGACCTAAATAAGCACAACCATTATTGATGGTGGGTCAATTATTTCACATGGTTGATTACTTGTAGAAATTTTTTTAGAAACAATCATAAAGAAAGGTGTTGGTGTCGCACTTCACATGGTACAATAATCACATGTAGCAATATCTAGGTGGACTCTTGTCCCTCGTCGTCTCTCTCTTGCATTTCGTACTTTCCCAGAGATGCTCGCAATCAGAGTTGTAAATGGAAATGATGAGTTGTCCATTGGACTAAATTCAAATTCACCATATTCATTCATTAATAAACACCAACAACACATGTCGCCCTTCCATGTAGTATGGACTTAGTGCAAGGCTATGATATTATAAATTTATGGCATGTAACCTAAAAAAATATGAACGTCAATTGGACAATTTGAAAATCTTTCTAGGACATCATTCTAGGCCTATAAGTTTAGGTATAAAATATACCTGTCAAATATCTTTTCAAATGGAAAATACATCCTACAAACGGTCAAACTCCGGGCCTATAAGTCTGGGGAGTTTTATACAAGTGTGAACCCCCTCTAGCATCGTCCCCTTTCCACTCTCGGCATCCCTGATTCCCCAGATCTCGTTCTGATATCATTCTGAAACCTTCACGATCCGGACGTGACCCCCTCTACTCCGCTTCTTCGTCGACGTGAACAGATTTAATGCATGTCGGCGGGGTTGGTGAACTTGTCTCCAACTTGATCGAGGTGGACTACCAAACAGGCCCACACTCCCTCTCTCCTGCGCAGAACCAGACCCCGACTCTATTACTTTGTTACAACTTCGCCACATTCTCTGTGAGGAAGACAGATTGAGCTGGAGAGGGGCTTCGTTTGTTGGGTGTTGCAGTATTCTAGTAAGTAAACAACTACCCCCTACAGCGATTCCCAAACAAATTGACTGGCAAACAAATGTATCTATAGCAGATTGTACTATATGGCACCATGTATGTATGTAATTACAAGGGTAGAAGATATTAGAAAGAAAACTCATACAGAAATACTTCTAGCACTTGTGAAATGCATTCATCCATCTTTCCTTTCAATCATTCCTCCACAGTAGATCTTAAAGAAATTGGCAATTGCTCACATATCCACTCTAACAAGGATTTTTTATCCTTTGCAAAATCCCACATATACTAATCTAACAATTTTGGAATAAGGACCTTCCTCTCAGTAGTGACAGCTCTTATGACATCTTATGACATCGACGTTGATTTTGAAATCAACTTATCAAGGAAATGCAATAATTGCATACCTACATTGATCCAACACATCTCCAAACAACCCAACATGGAGATTTTGACATTCATCATTCTCTCCTACCACCTCTGCTAGTCCATCTAATAGTTGATGAGGCTGCAAAATCTTTTTCCCTTGTGCTACATAACTGCAACCATAAACCAAAAAAGGTCATCCTTCAGAAAATCACAGCACTAAAGGTTCACTTGGTGTATATAAACATCTTACAATGGTTAAACATCTTTCATAAGTTCTCTACTTGATTATCATAAGAAATTACAATGCACAACTCTTTTTTAAGAATTGAATTCCTCCAATATGATCAAATCAACAAAATTTCTCTGACATGTAAGTGCTAAATTGCTAATGGTTAGACAAGAACTACATTTCGCCTCAATCAGACAATGTGATAAGAAAGATTGAAGAATCCACCAAAAGAAAAGGAGTTGAAACAAGGACCCCGACAAGTTGATTCCCATACTATTGATGTCATCACTCGTAAGGCCTGATCTAACAAATTTTGTCAATAAGTGATTCTTACAATGAAAGACGGAGGAGGTGATCACTTATAGTAAAAATTGTCGAGAAAAAACTCGATGCTCATGAAATGGCAAATGAGTTGTGGATAGAAAAAATTGGGATTGATGCCTATTGGAAAGTAGTTTTATATGGATATGAGCTAGTAGTATTTACTATGAGATCTCTCCAAAATTGACAAATAATTATTAAACACAGAATGAAGAATCATAGAGAATGTAAGAGCAGTAGCCAACTAAAAATGATTTCTGCCCAAGAGCTAATTCTCTAAAAATTTCCATAAGTACAGCAAAGCAATAATGATAACATGACCCCTGGGTACACCTAGCAATTGTAGAAAGCATATAATTGAATATAATCACTATGGAGCAATTTAGGCATAGCCATTTTAAGTAGCTGCAACAAAGGGAAACAAGATTAACTTATCATACCATTTTCTTGGATAGTGGCCATTTTAGACAACTCTAAAACTAAATTCAACACACTACACTCACTAAATAGCATACACCCTTGGACTTCTCTCTGAAAAAATCTCACAAATGTTGCAATATAGAAAGAGACCTAACTAGCCTCCTTAGTGGATACACAACCCAGCTCAGGGGTGGTCTCTCAGCTAAAAGAGTACAAGATGGGCAGAGACCTAAGGTTGGGTGGAACGTTTTCCTCACTTATCCAGTTGCTTGGGGTAGCTTCAGTCCAAAGACAAGTGTTTCTATGTGTTAAATGATGCAAATTCATGTGTTATAACTATTTGTTAAGCTATGGTTGTCATGCTAAGACTAATGAATGGATGACTTCATGAACTTGCTCATTAGGTAGCTATGTATAAGCTTGAATATAATATTGAATGCAGGTTGGAAGACTTCATTGTTTATATGTATGATAGGCATGGCTAACCCCTACAGGTTGTTAATATGATTAGTTAACTTTGTCCATTATATGTGTTTATTATGCATTGCATCCCCCCTTCAAAGGGATGGTTGGACCTCACCTAGACTTGGGGAGGAAGAGGATGCCCCCTGATGTGTCTCAGAGCCCCTCTGTGGTCAGGTGAAGGGAGAATTCAAAGTAGGAAGTAGGTAGAACCCCTGGTAGAAGGATAAAGTCACTTAAGTGGAGTTATGCACAAAAATTCAGTTGGGAATTTGACATGGTTGGAGTGTTCATATGGGGGTGGGGGTTGAACCATTGTATAGAGATCTCCAAGATATTTCCAACAGTCCTAACCTTGTCCCGTTTGGACCAAGGATGAGGAAGTTATGCCCCTCAGAAGTTTTCCTTGGAAAGCTTGTTGCGGCAGGGGTCTTTGGCCCTGACTCTTCCGCATCCACAAGGTCCTATCTGCATCTGTAATGCGGATTGCAGAGGTCAAGAATTGTCCATTGGGGCATATGGAAATCCGCATTTACGTACCTGTAATGCGGAATGTGGAATGCGGATTGCGGGAAGTAAAATTTGCTAGAAATGGAATATGGAATTCTGCATTTCTGTAACCCGCAATGTGAAATGCGGAATGCAGAAGGTAAAATATTTTGGGAATTGGCATATGGGAATTCCGCATTTCCGCACCCGCAATGCAGAATGCAGAATGCGGATTATAGGAGGTGACATCTCCCCGGATTTGGAAGGTGGAATTCTGCATTTCTGCACCCGCAATGCGGAATGCAGAATGTAGGTTGCGGGAAACAACTAATGTCGAGATTGGAGGAGTCCCACTTCCGAGTTCCGCATGCAGATTGTAGAATTGCAGAAGTTGAAAGGACAAACTTTCAAGGCCAAAATTGGTTTCTGACTTCCGACTTCCACATGCGGATTGTGGAAGTCAGAAGCGCAATTTCGATTTCGAATTAGGTTTTGGCAATCCGCTTTCTGAGTCCTGCATGCGGATCGTGGAATGCAGAAAAGCGGATTGCAAATCGCAATAGGGATTGCGAACCCAAGCCCATTGCGGCTGTGTGTGGATTTGGAATCATTTGTAACAAAAAAATGAATCAGAGGGTCTCCCATGGCCTCTGAAGGCCACCTGGGAGGTGTGGGGATGTGACAAAGTGGTATTAGAGCTTCAGTTGTAGCACTGGGAGATGTTAGGGCTGAGTCCTTGTAGCTAGGGTTTTACCCCTAGCTTGTGCAAATGAGCACCTACTAAGGAGAATGGACTCCTTAGTAGCAGTTCAGTATATTAAACTAATTAAGCTAAAACAAAAAATTAAATTACTTCGAAAGCATGCATGAAACATAAACATCAAATTGAAAGAATGGCTTTTTGTATTGATATTACCTTCAATGAGAAGGTTTGATGAAGCCCTTTGCAGTGTCCAAGAGGATGCTCCAAGCTTCAAGATGCTCCTTCTCCTTCTCCAATGATGGGAATGGGACAAAAGTGGCTCTCAAGGTGAAAGTAGTCCAATGGTGAACTAGGGTTTCGAGAGAGATTTTGGCAGAGTAAGGGTGCTTGTGATTGTGGATATGGAATAAGGGATCTCCATCACCTATTTATAGTTTTTTGGTGGTGGAGTGCTGACCCATGGTTTTAGGAAACACATGGTTTTATGCAGCTGTATAGGGTTTTTTCCTCCTTTTCCTCATTATTTTATATTTTTTATTCCTTTTTTAGGGGATTTTTGCTATTTTTGGAGGAAAAGGGGGTTTTTTAGCCTTTTTTAGGCTATTTTGAGGGTTTTTTGGCCTTTTGGAGGCATTTTAGGCCTTTTGGAGGCTTTTTAATGGGATTTTTTGGGATTTTTAATGGGAATATGGTAGGAAAATGGACAAATGAGCCATATAATGTCGTAAATGAGCTAGTGAACACTTTTTGGGTGTTAACAGTCCTGCATGAAATTTCGGTCAAAAGATGTTCCCATGGCTTGGTTTTGATGAAATTATTTGGTTAATTGATTGTACAAATGATTAATTTCAGGTTTGAATGGAGATGCTAGGGTTTGTTTTCATGCTTTCCATGTCTACTAGATGTCTTTGTTATGCACAGTGACAGCAGCAACAATAAAATGAATTGTATAGCAGGGCAGTGTACAGAAGGGCGGGAAATGGTGACTTTCAACGATGCACAAGATCCGTTTGAGCTTGAGGATGATGTGCTGGGTGAGAACATGCAAGAGGCACATACAGAGGCTGATTCTGATGGAAGAAGGGCACAAGTAATGCCCCCAAACTTGGTCGAGACCATGGTAGGCTTCAACGAGCGAATGATGAAAGCGCAAGAAGAAAAACATCAACTCAATGTGGCCATCTTGCAAAGCCTCATAGACCTGCAACAAAGAATAAATGGTGGGTCTAATCCAAGCAACGAAGGCCGAGAAGAAAGAAATGCAAAAATTCAATCTAGGGGTCGTTCTAGGAGAAGAAATCCAATCCCTATAAGGAGTTATATGAGCAGAAGGCACAAAACACCCTCTCCTAGGTCTTCATATGTTGGCTTATAAACTGATCTAGAGGTTTCCAATGTAGACCCAGGTTCTTCACAGTTTCAATGAAACAACAAAACCCCTTCTCACTGGCCCTTTCGGCAACAGCCTGCGCTGAGGTCTCCCCTGAGGTGTAGCTATGGGGGTGCCGCGGAATCAGGCTTCCACAACGATGTGATGAGTTGATTAAACAAGATGAATGCACAGCGCACTGTGAACTCGCGTTGCGGGCTAAGACTGCGTGGCGATAAACTGCATCGTGGTCAACCAGCGCATCCAAGGACTGCACGGTTCGAGCAGAACTCGCTTGATAGGATAGCGCAACTGACTTATGCGCTTCCTCTTCAGACTTAACCAATATTAATGAGTTCCTTTCAACACTTGACCATTCATCTACTGCCTGAGATTATTTATCTTTATAACAAATGCAAGTAGATGAAACATGCAACACTGTGCACTTCTGGTGTTGCACGTTAAAAGAGTTACACAACCAAGACTATTACAACCTATTATTCCACCTTGTGAGCATCAACACTCTTTGGCCATTAGGATCCATTTTACTAACTCAGATAGACCTTATGTCCTCCAGACACACATTTTCCATATTTTTTTCCTTACCCGCTTGCTGTATTATCTCAGTGGGAGTACCCGCAACCTATAGCACTATAGCCCGCGGGTAGCATGTAAAATGGTAAAAATCACTAATTAATTACTTTTTAATCCCAGAAAGCGGTCTTAGGGTGACCTTTGGCCCTCCATTTTCCCAGTAACGCTTCGATGTGTCCTTTCAATTACCTTTGGAAGGCTATATATTGAGCATTTATGGCATATGGAAGGGGAGGAGAAAGAGAAAGCAAGAGAACTCTAGTGGATTTTTTCCTCATCTTGAGTCTACACTCATTGATCCTAGTTGTTGTGAACCTCTTATGTTCACCTTCCAAACTCCTTCCATAGTTTGAGTTTGCTTTTCATGGAGGATTGATGTGGTGGAGGCGCAAGTGGATTGACCTAGTTCTTGGTGCAGATTGGTTGCCGGCAAGAGGTCGTATCACATTGTACTTCTTGTTGTTTATTAATAGAAATACTCATATTCTCGTCCATTAATGTTGTGAATGTTATTTATATCACATTGGGTTGCATTTATTTATAATATCATGGATCATTGCTATTGATGATGTTAATGTCTTTCATATATTATATGTACTTGTTGTATATTAGCTGTCGAGACTAATTTGCAGGATCAAGTACAAGGATTGAAAGTGTGCATGGATTGAAAGATTCAACGGGGATCTACATCAAATGTTGGATCGAGGTTGGTTATATTCTCCATTATCTTAGCATTATCAATTACATAGCATTGCATTGAGAATTGAGTCCATTTCTGGTAGTTAGCTGTCTGTTGTGATCTACCCCAAGCCATAGGAAGTTTTCTCCAATAATAAAAATGGCAACTCTGCTGGGGAGAACATCCATTTTTGAGGATTTTTAGGCATTAGTCCTTATTTTGAGTTGTTGTTTATCGAGTCTCTGTGTCATTGTCTAGCCATTACGATACCTCATAGAGAACAGGATTTCTCTGGGTCATTGGGATCTTTAGCTGTTCATTTAATTTTCCCTACCCGCGGGTGAGCTTTGCTTTGCCTGCGTCTACCCGCCTCTGTCTGCACAATAGCTCGCGGGTACCCGCAAATTTTGCTCAGACAGTAGCATATAAATTCGGCTTTGGTTGGTTTATGACCTTTGGTTGTTGCTGGGTGGATGGTGAGTGTTCCTGAGTCTTCTTTGGCCTTCTTCCTAACAGTTCCATGCCTTGTTTGTGACCAGAACTCCTCTTTTCTCTTTGATTTGAGTCTTATTAGTTTATCACTCTTTTTTATTTTCTAGCTCATTTCATTGGCTGAGTCTCACTGTTTGGGGTGTGCTGGGTTGTCTTAGTGATCTGCTCTACATTCCTGTATCCAAACAGGTAGATTTCGCTTGCATTTTTCCTTTCAATATATTGAAAAATACAAAAATATTGTTTTGCATTTTCCTTTTCATTTATAAAAGAAAATACAAAAAACATTTTACTTTCCGCATTGCATCTTGCATTCGAGTGCTTGTGCATTGAAAAAATTAAAAGGATTGCATTTTTATTTTGAAAACGTTGGATTTGCTTGTCATGTTAGTGGCATTGTTTTCATTGAGTAGATGAGTCTAGATGTTTGAACGATTGTGCATACTATCGAGTCATATACATCACTAGTTTCATGACCATGTCCTTTGAGTAATCACAACCACCTAAAATTAACGCTTAATCTTAAAATTGATTATAAACGACTTTTATTTTAAAGGGTGCACCAACTAGATTAGGTTTAGAGTCTTGGAATAGATCATTGTGAGTAAACAATCCAAGACTATTAGACCAACATTATGTGTCTGACCAGGGAGTCATGAATTCCATTGTATACATTAGTGTTCTCAGGAAGCTCTACTCAAACCAGAGTTAAGAATGAGGTCACGGGAGGTTGGTTGCGGAGATATCCCTCCAATATCGGCTGAACGTGGGAGATATTTCCAGGATTTGTTCGGATAGGGGACTCTTGGGGGATTTGACCCTCTTGAGTTTCGGGCTCAGTTACCCTACCCATATGACAGATCCCACCTACAACTGTCCCCCTGAGCATTGGTTATATTGTGGTGACCTTAATTTCCTTACCTAGGTTCTGCACAGGGTGCTTGCAGTGGTTATACTGTTTGTGTCCTGAGTCAGATAGGGATTGGATAGCACAGTTGTTTGTTGTCAAGGGTTACGGCCCTTTACACGCAGTGAAGTCTGGGAATCCTTATAACTGATTCTGTTACCTCCGACTATAGTTTGGGAGTCTCAAGCCTCTCCTAGGCGAGACATACTGGCTGTAGTGTTGGGAGCTCCTTGAGCCAGTTCCGTTTGTGTGCATTTGGTTGTAGGTTTTTTCTAGGTGTTTGTTCTTGATTTTCTGTTTTTGATCGATAGTTTGGCCGATAGGACACGTTTTGATTTTATAGTCTCTCCAGAGATATCGTGGTGAGAAGTCCGGCTCTTCGTCGCTCTCGTCGGTTGGCTGGTTTACCGCCCGTCGAGCTTACACATCACATTGATAGGGGATGCCGAACGGCCCCCTCCGAGTCTTCGGATTCTTATCAAACATACATAACCAACATTGTGACTACTCAGTTTGGCATGGGAGAAATCCCTACGACTCCACCGGGTGGGGTTGAACACACTTCAAACACCTCTACTCCTCGCGAGGCATGTGGGGGTGATCCACTTGAGACCCATCCTAGCTTGTTTGGTCCAGATCCACACGAGACCGAACCTGACTTTTATGATCTGATTCCACCAGAGGGTAGCCCGTTTAATTATTTGTACAGAATTCCAGAGTCTCACGATAACCACGGTACTATGGCTGATGTTAACCCATTCTCTTTTGGTATGCCTGGTTACGATGCTGTTCATCCATCTACTAGATTGGATAGTCACGCTAGCGCTAGTCACGGTGTTAGTACTGTTGCACCCACTAGGGGCAATACACTCATTGGGGGCACCACAGTGTCTACTCACACACAGACCTGTTGTGGCCACAACATATCTCATGCTTATTTAAGCACGGGAGCCCCGATCTTAATAAACACTAAGGTGTATGGGTGAGTCATTTTGTAAATATTAGAGTTTTGTCACCCATGTCTTTGATTTGCTTGTTTGCAACTGTTGTTCATTTTTTCCAAGGTATTTCGGTCTGAAAGGAATGGAAAGCTAAAATTTTGGTTATTTTGTTTATTGTTATCATCATTCTGAAAATCAGCATTTGGAGTCTCCGAAACCCTCAACCCGACATTTGTGGGTTGCGGCATTGTTGTTTAAAATTTTGGAGCTCGGTGATCCCGCAATCCGCAACCCGACATTGCGGGTTGCGAAATTGATCGGTAATAAGATCAAGGAATAAGTATCCCGAAACTCGAACTCCGCAATGGCGGCATTCGGCTTTCGGGATGGTCATTTTTGTTTATTTGCTGTGTGCTCCCGAAACCCACAATTCGTGAATTTCAGAATGCAGCTTTCGGGATGGTTATACCTCTTCATAGTGTGACGTTCCCGAGACCCGTTACCCGCATGGTCGGTTTTCGGCTTTTGGAAATCCTTTTTCTATTTCCATTTTTGCTATCCGCAACCCGCAAACCTGCACTTTCGGATTTCGGCTTGCGAAATATTTGAATAAAACTTCATGAACATAATGGAATTCGATTTCGCATCCCGCTCCAGCTAATCTCAACCGTCCATTGTTATGAACTTGCGGTTATGTTGATTTTGGGTAATCAGTTATGTCAGGATAGGTTATTTTGTCTGTTGAAAACTGGTTCTCCCAAATCATCATTTTTCTGTAACAGTGGATACTACTCCAAGATTATCAATTGCTTCATGTTGGATGGACACCATTGCTCTTCCTTAAGTTTGTGGTGTCTGATCTTGAGTCTTGACAATTTGTAGTTATTCTTCCGCTTATTAATGATCATGTCTTTTCACTTAAATTCTGACTTCAAATCTTCTTTTCCTTCTCATGGAAGTTGGGTCAGATTAATCCGATTTGATACATGTGAAGAACTGATCACCAGTGTACCGGAACTCCTAATCGAGACTCTTCGCAGGTCATTTCTGTCACTGCTGCCTCCGTTTCCATTATTAATTACCAATTATAATTATTGATTGGGGATTGCTTATAATGATGTGATCGTAAAGGAAATTAAAAATCATGCAAGCAGTAATTGAGCCCGTACTTCGCACAAGCTTAAACTCAAATCTTCGCCTTTTTCATGACAGTTGAAGTAATTATAATGGGTTCGCGGCGTAAGTTTAATCATTGCAAAACACCCCACTCAATCGATATCACCCTGCCTATTGGTCTTAAAGTAGCAATTAACGTGAAGATTCTACATTGTTCATTGCTTTCTGTAATAGGAAACATTCTGTATAGCATTCTGGGCATCTTGTTATCTAAGGTTTTCCCAGGATGAGTGATTTTCATGCAGGAGGTGAACCTTCTAATATTATCGTTGATGATGAAGAACTTTTCCCTTTGTTATATCAAGAAACGTTGTCACCATTATTTGATGCAGGTGTTCCTGATTTCAGCAGCGGCAGCAGTGAAGAGGATTTTGAAGCATTATCTTCCTATGTGCAAAATTCCATGGAGTAGAGCGAGGAAGTTCTGGAAGAATCAACTGACTTTGACGACGATCTCATACAAGACATTATAATCAATGGAGAACCTGATGTACTGGCCACTGTTTCTGAAGTAAATCCTTTAATGGATTTCTCTGTTTCTGGCCATGAATTACCTGACCCCGGATTTCTTACACCAGATGTTCCACAAACCATGCCGTTTGTCGAAGATAATGAGCAATCGGTTATTGAATCTCTATGGTGCCACGAGACCTTACCTGACTAAAGAATAATTCATTGTAAGATCTTTAGGAGATAAGGTGGCGAAAAATCCTTCAAGTTGGAAAATAGAAAGTTTTATTGGATCGACGGTTGGAGCCGATTTTGTAATTTCTATTTGGTATAATTTCTCCTTTTGGTATTTTGGGAAAAATTTAGTATTTAAGCAGGAATGTTTCCCTTAGCAAGGGGTTGGGAATTTTGGAATTTTTATTCAGCAGGAGTATGGACTGAAGATGCTCTGTCTATTCGAGCCATTGTAATTTTTGTACAAGACTTTTATATGCAGAAAAGTTATCTTTTCTCCACCTTCTTGAGTTCTTCAAATTTCTTTGAGAATCGATG
This sequence comes from Larix kaempferi, assembly GCA_027924585.1. Taxonomy (NCBI): domain Eukaryota; kingdom Viridiplantae; phylum Streptophyta; class Pinopsida; order Pinales; family Pinaceae; genus Larix; species Larix kaempferi. The sequence continues at coordinate 5,142,680 of BSBM01000666.1, read as the reverse complement.
AGTTAAATGTTTCAAATTGTCATCAGTTATGCGTTCAATCTATTGCAGGTCACTTATTGATGTACATGGTCTTTCATATTGATTTTTCTGTATGTTTTGACTCATGTTCTGAATTGTCCTATTAAATTTCTTTAATTGAACAATTCTCGTATTTATATTTCTGCAAATGATTCGATGCAATTAAATATGTATAATCAATTGCTAATTTTTCAATTAACACAATGATTACAGATCAGTTGTTTGAATAAACTCAAAGCACGTAGAAGAGTTGTCTCTTAATTTTTATTGATTGATGATCCTTGAAGCTACAAGTGGAAGAACCCGAAGACATTTCTATTTAAGGTATCTAATACTTATTAATCACATTTCAAACCTGATCTGCACAATATCAACTTTCCCTCTTTAGGTTAGATCTGACTTAGGATAGATTCCTGTTAAATTTTGAGGATTAATTCAAAATACTCTAGGATCTTTACTGAGAGAATAACATATACAGTATATCAATGCATAACAATCATGTCAAGCATCACAAGAATCAAAAGCATGAGAGACAAGAGACACAGAGTTTCCGTGGGGAAAACCCTAAGGTGAAAAAGCCCACAACTTCCTCAGAGATATAGAGAGCAATGGATTAACCAAACTACAACCAAAATACACTGAAATAGTCTCCTAATAGCAGATGATCCTCCTCCTCACTAGTGCGCCACTTTCTGAGTGAGAGAAGTATGAGTTTCCGAGTGATCCAAATAGAGATCTCCCGATCTCTATTTATACTTAACCTGTTTGCCCAGTTACACTATGGGGTTGACTTGTCTAGCTAGGTACATCCACAATATAATATATATTTCAGGGCCGACCCCACACATGGTGGTCTAATAACCCATTGGCAAGTACACACACTTGTGACACTTGTCAATACACATGACGACACTTCCTTATAGAGAAATAACACATCTCTTATAAGGGTACAATAAATATATATGAAATACATAGATGAAATACATTCCGAAGTTACATATACATCAACACTCCCTCTTAACTAGGAAGGTATTTCTTGACACAGATCTACTAGACAAGTCTTCTTCTCGGGATCATTGTCATCATCATCGTCACTGCTGCTGCTATCTCAACCAATCTCTGACTCTACTCGTCATAGGAAGTTCTACAGAGCCTTTCCTTTTTCATATTGGATGTAGGCCCACCACCTGCAGTTCTTCATCATCACTGGCCATACTGTGGAATCCCCGGGACTTATTATGTGCGTCACAAAACCTTGCAAGAGCATCCCAGGCTGTTACGAGCACATAGCTCTACCTATAGGATCTCCCAGGGCCATATTATATGTGACCTCACCACAAAACCTTGCAAGAGCATCCCAGGCACACAGCTCTACCTATAGGATCTCCTAGGGATAGATTATATGTGGTTACCACAAAACCTTGCAACAGCATCCTAGGCTGTTACGAGCACATAGCTCTACCTATAGGATCTCCCAGGGACAGATTATATGTGGTCATGGAAAAACCTTGCAAGAGCATCCTAGGACTTATTACGGGCACACAGCCCAACCTATCGGATCTCCCAGGGACAGATTATATGCCATAGGAAAAAACCTCGAAAGAACATCTGCTAGATATTCCAGGGCCAAATTATATGCCATAGGAAAAACCTTGCAAGACTATCTGCAGATCTCCTAGGGGCAAATTATATGTCCTCCTAGAGCAAAACCTCAAAAGAGCATTTTTCAGATATCCCAGGGCCAAATTACATGCCATAGGAAAAACCTTGCAAGACTATCTGCAAATCTCCCAGGGCCAAATTATATGCTCATCTACACAACCCGATCCATGACCATATAGTATCAACCTGATACTCACCATACATCGTCCTGATGTACACATGATCATCCTAATCATCATCACTGCAACATCCTGCTGCATATCATCTGGAGCAACATCCTGAAGCTCGTCATCCATGATCATCCTGATCATACAATGCATCCAACTGATGCATACCAAGTATCTACCTGATACATATCATCATACATGATCCACCTGATCATACAGTGTATCCACCTGATACAAATACAAATACATGATCCACCTGATCATACCTAATACATATCAACATACATGATCTACCTGATCATACAATGTATCCACCTGATACATATACACATACATGGTCCAAGCATCTTACATGATGCATATACAAAATGCATACAAATGATCCAACCGATCATCTCCAACATCCAACATGATGCGTACATACATATACATATAAATGATCCAACTGATCATATCCAGCATCCAGCATGATGCATACATACATATACATATAAATGATCCAATTGATCATATCCAGCATCCAACATGATGTGTACATACATATACATATAAATGATCCAACTGATCAGATCTAGCATCCAACACGATGCATATACAGAGCAGTAACTGGAGCATCGTCCTGATGCTCATCATCCAACACTTACATCCACAGCCATGTGAAGGATCCTCCTTCCAACATGCTTGGAATGGCTTCTGCAAATGTGTCCATCACTTCTTCCTCGAAGTGTCATCAATCTGAAGAACACCAAGCCTCTCTCTGAAGTACTCGAACTTCACTCTGGCTAGTGGTTTTGTCAACACATCTGCAATCTGCTCATCCGTCGCAACATACAGGAGCTTCACAGCTCCTCTCTGCACCATATCCCTGATATAGTGATATTTGATCTTTATGTGTTTTGACCTATCATGAAATACTGGGTTCTCAGACAACTTCACACAACTATGGTTATCACAGAAGATACCAATAACATCCAATGGGAGATCAAATAACTCGGACAGTAGCTTCCGTAGCCATACTGCCTCACAACTAGCTGAACAGGATGCAACATACTCTACCTCAGCTGTACTCAGTGCTACGCAGGACTGCTTCCTTCTAAACTAAGATATCACACCTGATCCCATATAGAAGCAACACCCAGATGTGCTCTTCCTATCTGCAGCACTGCCTACCCAATCTGAATCAACATAACCCTGAAGGTTAGAATTTTGATTCGCTTCATACTTGAGCCCATAATCAACTGTACCCTTCAAGTACCTCAGAATATGCTTTACAATAACCAGGTGAACACTCCTCGAATCCGTCAGGAACTAGCTCAATGTGTTCACCGCAAAGAAAATATTTGGTCTCATGTTCGTCAGGTACATCAAGGACCCAATCATCTGACGATACATAGAGACATCAACCGGCTTAGATGAAGCATCAAAAACAAGCTTCAGATTCGATGCCATAGGTGTGGCCATGGCCTTGCAATCCATCATCACGAACCTCTTTAGGATATCTACAGTATACTTCCCTTTTCCAAGGAAGATCCCATCTGTACTCTGCCACACCTCCATACCTAGGAAATAGTGCATCATCCCCAGGTCCTTCATATCGAACTCATTAGCAAGCTTTCTCTTTGTATCTGCAATCAATCTGTCATCTCCTATTACAAACAGGTCATCCACATATAGGAGTAGAACCACAGGATTCCCTTCCTCAACCTTATAGTAAAGGTTGGAATCCACTTTACTCTTGGTAAATCCCAAGCTGGATAGGAAACTGTCCATCCTACCATACCAAGTTCTGGGACCTTGCTTCAATCCATACAAGGCTTTCTTCAATCTGCACACATATGACTCCCTGTCATGTGTTTCGAAACCGAGTGGCTGCTCCACATATACTTCCTCTTCAACTACACCATTCAAGAAAGCAGTCTTGACATCCATCTGGTGTATTTTCCATTTCATTGCTGCAGCCAGGGCAAGTACTGTTCTGATGGAAGTATACCTAGCTACAGGTGCAAAAGTTTCTTCATAATCTATTCCCTCTTTCTGAGAGAAGCCATGAGCTACGAATCTTGCCTTGTATTTCTCTACACTGCCATTTGCAACATGCTTGATTTTGTAGATCCATTTAGAAGTCACAACAGACTTCTCTTTAGGTCTTGGAACAACATCCCAAACATCATTCTTCATTATTGATTGGTATTCCTCAACCATGGCATCCTTCCATTCTTTCTTTTCCACTGCTTCTTCATAACTGGAAGGTTCTTTGTTCATAATGTCATAGATTAAAGCAACATAGCTGGTATGTGATCTGGTTCTCTTCTTTGCTCTGTGTTCTTCTTCTGGAATGCCAAATCTTTTTGCATCTTAAATGAGCTCTCTAGCCCATGCAGGTTTCCTCTTGTGAGAGTTATCCTCACGGGGTGGATCTACAGGTTCTTGCGGATCTTCAAACTCACGAACAACTTCTGGAATTGCTTCAGTCATGGTAGTGTCTTGAAATCTAGTTTCCTTAGGTTCTTCATAAACTTCGATAGGTGCCTTCCTTGATTTGATGAATGCTGAGTTTTAATCAAATGTTACATCCCTGCTGACATCAATCTTATTGAACCCTGGGAAGTATATTCTGTAAGCCTTCGAACTTTCACTGTAACCTACAAAGATACCCTTCTTTCTTGAAGGATCTAGCTTGGTCCTCTTTTCCTTTGGAACATGTGTGTATACTGGACAACCAAATATTCCGAGATGGCTGACTTCAGGTTTCTTACCAGAAAAGACCTTTTCTGGTGTTTTGTTGTCCAATATCTTGTGGGGTGTTCTGTTCTGTACATATGCAGCTGTTCTAGTTGCTTCTGCCCATAGATGCATAGGTAGATCCTGGTCATGCAACATTGCCCTTGCTGCTTCCATGATTGTTCTGTTCTTTCTTTCTGCAACTCCATTTTGTTGTGGATTGTAAGGAGTAGGCAACTCCCTCTTAATCCCTGAATCACTGCAAAGCTTCTTGAAGTCACCTAAGGTAAATTTTGCACCATTGTCGGATCTGAATGTTTTGATATTCTTGTCAGTTTGATTCTCCATCAAGGTTTTGAATTCCTTGAACTTATCAAACACCTCATCTTTGTTCTTCAAGAAGTATACCCAAGTCTTCCTAGAGAAGTCATCAATAAATGAGACATAGTAAACATACCCACTAAGAGAACTGGATGACATAGGACCACATACATCTGAGTGGATGATTTCTAGTATACCTTTTGCCTTGCTTTCACTGCTTGGGAAAGCCTTCTTAATGTTCTTACCCTTTGCACATCCTTTGCAAACACCTTCATGTTTGGTCTTGATTTCAGGAAGACCCTCTATAGCCTTTCTTGCAATTGGAAGTGCCCTATAATGCATATGAGCAAGTCTTCTATGCCAAAGTTCACTTGGCTCCATGGAATCATGTACCATGGCATGTTTAGGTTGACCCTTCAGTTTATACAATCCTCCCTCTTGCTCTCCAATCACTACTGCATCATCAATTGTTTTACCCTTTGGCCACATTAGGACTTGGCCATCTACAAATGCAACCCTCATCCCTTTTGCATCCAATGCAGAGATGGAGAGAAGATTCTTCTTGAGTCCAGGTACATAGAGGACTTCTTTCATCTTCAAAGATTTTCCAGAATCTAGGTTATAGGAGGCTTCTCCACTTCCTTTGATGGGATATTGAAAATCATCCCCAAGTTTCACCTTATGGGGTGATTCATGTTCAGATAGGTTTACAAAAGATTCCTTAAACCCAGTCATGTGTTTGGAAACCCCACTGTCAATTAACCAATCATTACAACCATGAGAGATTAGAACATACTTGATGAGTCATCATCACTTTCTGCCCTAGCCTTCTTCTTTGGAGGTTCATCATCTTCGGCAGCATGAGCATGGAACTTTCTTTTGTTTCCCTTCTTCTTCTTGCTGGAGTTGATGTTATCCCTTTTGTTCTTGGGACATTCTGAAGCAAAGTGACCCTTCTCATTGCATGAGAAACATCTTATATCCTTCTTATTCTTTTGTTGGTTGTGATAGGATCTCTTGAAGTGAGAGTGCTCCTTCTTGGGCTTGCTTCTTTGGTGTGGGCTGCGAGAGCTTGATCTTCACCTCCCATCTTTTCTTCATGAGCTACAATCCTAGCTTCTTCTTGAGAGCATTCCTCCCACAATTTACTGAAAGAGATCAATTTCTTTCTTGCACAGATTCTTTGAATAAAGGAGTCCCATGACCTAGGTAGGCCATTCAGAGTGGTCATAACAACTTCACCATTGTCCACTACTTCATCCACAGCTTCAAGTTGTTCCTTGATCTGAGAGACCTTGGAGAAGTAATATTGAATGGTTTCTCCATTCAACATCTTGACCCCTTTTAATTGATTCCGCAAAGTCATCTTCGGATTTATGCTCTTCCCTTCAAATAGCTTGGTCAAAGAGTCAAACATAGTCTTGGGTGTCTTTAGAGAAGACACATGGGGTATGAGATGGTCTTTGATAGAATCAGCAATGATTCTCTTTGCCTTGCCCAAGTTCTTCTTATGCAATACCTTAGCCTCTTCGTCCTCTGGGATAGGGATGTCTTCTTTTATATATGAGTCCAACTCATTCTCTTCCACGATTAACCCAATCCTATACTTCCAAGCTCGGAATTTATCAGCTCCTTCAAGCTTATCCTCAAGCTTGGTGTGGTGAGACATCTTAGAGAGTACTTCAAATGGAAATAGAAAAGATTTAGGTCTTACCACTTGAAATGCTGAAAACTGGATCTGGTCCCGGATTAGGGTTTGTCGAAAAAAACCCTAAAAATTCAAAATGTGAATTTCAACTTTTTAAAAGGATAGAAAGACGTGCCTTCATGAGATAATCAGCCTGGTGTATTCAGAATTTGAGATCAGCAAAGCTTTACCCTTCATATTTTCCTTTTTGTCCTCCCAGGTTCACCAGGAGAGCCCTGAATTAGGGTTTGAGTTTCCCGGAGATCTACCTAGCCAAAAATCTCGATCCAAAGCTCTAAACTTCGAGTTTTGCAAGGAGCTTCCAGCTATGTCTTCAGATTTCAGAAATTCCTATTTTTGAGGAAACCCTAATTTTTAGGGCCAAATCTGAAAATGCTCAGAATTGAATTCTGATTGGACAGATAGATTCTCCTTGATGAGTAGAGTCAATCTACTATACTACTTTTCCAAAATATGTGGAGAGAAACCCAATAAATAAGAAACTCAAGTTTTTGTCACTGCAAAATGTCTTCTTCTCAGGTTAGCTCTGATACCATGTTAAATTTTTAGCATTAATTCAAAATACTCTAGGATCTTTACTGAGAGAATAACATATACATTATATCAATGCATAACAATCATATCAAGCATGTCAAGTATCACAAGAATCAAAAGCATGAGAGACAAGAGACACAGAGTTTCCGTGGGGAAAACCCTAAGGTGAAAAACCCCAAAACTTCCTCAGAGATAGAGAGAGCAATGGCTCAACCAAAGTACAATCAAAATACACTGAGATAGTCTCCTAGTAGCAGATGATACTCCTCCTCACTAGTGCGCCACTTTCTGAGTGAGAGAAGTATGAGTTTCCGAGTGATCCAAATAGAGATCTCCCAATCTCTATTTATACTTAACCTGTTTACCCAATTACACTATGGGGCCGACTTTTCTAGCTAGGTACATCCACAATATAATATATATTTCAGGGCCGACCCCACACATGGTGGTCTAATAACCCATAGGCAAGTACACACACTTGCGACACTTGTCAATACACATGACGACACTTCCTTATAGAGAAATAACACATCTCTTATAAGGGTACAATAAATATATATGAAATACATAGATGAAATACATTCCGAAGTTACATATACATCAACAATTCTTTCCTTAGGTGGGTTAGGTTAGGTTTGTCAACCAGTTATCACACTCTGTTTTCCTTAAACAGGAAAACTAATCTTTGGAAGATCAAACCTTTTACTCTTAGAGTGCCAGCGGAGGCCAAATATCCGTGGGTGATTACCACACCAAACAGCTCGAGGATAGGGTAACTCTTGCGTAGGGTTAACTGAAGCCTTTGGATGGGTTTTCATCCCCTGTTGTGTGCCTTGGAACCCATTCCAGCACAATGCACTTACCCTGCACACCCGAGGCATCAACAAATGGTGCTAGAAGGAGGGCGGCTAGTAAAGCATGCCTAAACAAGCTATTAATAAAACTCCTCCAGCAAGTACTTCAATGGTTCAAACCCGAAGCCAGACTAGGGATTCAACATCTGAACAACCAACCTACTCGCAACCTACAGTTCTCCCGGTTACATCCGCGTAACCTACAGCTATACCTGTCACACCTGTGGTACAACAGGAGAACAGAAGAGAGGTTATTTTCACATCACCCACAAGGGGACCCATCTCATTAGAGCAGTAAATGAAAACATATGCTGATAGGGTTTTAAGATTTGAACAACGTCTTGCCGATCAAAGAAGACGCGGCTTGGCAGCTTTAAACTTAGAGGGTGTTTTGCAGGCTAGCGATCGGGAAGAACACCAAGTTCCCACTTCACACCCCTCTGATCCATTGGTTCAAAATATTGATAGCCTCAACGCACAGGATCAACATACAACTGATCACCAATCTGAAAACCAGGACCAAATTAATTGACCAGATTCTCCTGAATATAATCGTGAGACCACTCACACAACAACACAAGGTCAGCCAAATCTTGGAGCAGGCGGTCCACCACCATCCCCTCCTTCATCTTCATCATCTTCCTCAGACGAAGAGAATTCCTCTATTTCATCATCTGAAGAAGAAGAACAAGAACCTCCAATGGCTGGAGAAGGTCAAAACAGACCTTGGCTTGACCAAGGTGCAGTTTTCATACTAGGTGATCAACACAGATTACCAAAGAATCCTGAGAAATGGATGCCTAAATACAACCCTGATGACAAGATACCTGCATTGGACCACATAAAAAATTTAATGGAAGCAATTAGGCTTAGAAGTGTAGTAGATGAGGATGTAGTATGCAGACTTTTCCCATATACCTTTGAGGGTAGAGCCGCCACTTGGTATTTCTCTTTGCCGGCTCAATCTATAACTTCTTGGGATGAATTTGAGAAACATTTTACCCAGAAGTTCAGGGATGAAAAAACACCGCAAGATCTTGTCTTAGAGTTGTCCTCCATGAAAGCCAAAGGAAAATAAAGAGTAAAAGACTTTAACCAAAGGTTTTCATATCTCAAAAACAGGATTCCTGCCAATCTCCTTCCTACTGAAGAGTTATTGGTGGCTTATTATGAAAAGGGTCTGCCTCTCCCTATTGCAATATGGGTCAAAAGGGCACAAAAGGGTACTTTACTGGAATATTTTGATGAAGCAATCCAAGTTGAGAAAGACATCTTTTTTCTGGAAGACAACCCTGAAACTTCAGAAGGGCAACCTTCTATTTCTAGCAAGAAAACTGATAATGTCCCTAAACCCACAGTTCAGAACAAGGATACATTTGATATGACTGAGATGAAAAAATTCCTTCAGAAGATGTCAAATGAGATGGTAGATTTGAAGAAGAACACTAATGATAATCAAAATCCGAACAGAGGTTTTGTAAGGCCACCATTCAGGAGACCTTACCAGCCTCCACAAAATCCACCACCACCAAATCTAGCGGATGCACTCACAAATGAGGAACCCTTTTCCATTTTTAGAGCATTGGCAGTAGAATCGCAAGTCAATCCCGACACTTCCAATGATCAGACTACTCCTGATTCTCCTTCTTTAGGTGACCCACATGTTGATGTTGTGGGATGATTTTCAAAACTGCCTATGTGTGAAGAAGAAGAAGAACCTGAGGCGGTGTTTAACACACAACATCCTTGTAATACAAGGTCAAAACCACAGCCACCTCAACAACCTTCATCCTCTTCCCCGATTCCCATGAGAAACAACCCTGTCCCACAGAAGGATACAGTCCTCCCTCAAATGGAATACAACCTGGTTGAAGACTTAAAAAGAGTCAAAGCAAACATCTCTCTGTTTGAGCTACTTAAAATTCCTGTTATGAGGGATTCTTTACCTAAAAACATGGTAGTCAAACAGCCTAGAGAGTTACAGAATAATAATCTAGACTCTATCACTAAAACTGATGATCAAAAAACAACAAGTAAGAGAACTCCTCCTTTTTTGCTCACTTTTGAAATTTTCAACCGGACTGTGCACAACTGCATGATAGATTCAGGAGCGTCATCGAATGTGATGCCCCTCTCTATTTGCAGAAAATTGAATGCAACGTGGGAACCCTGTCCAACCCAGATTGTGCAACTTGACAGATCTAAAGTCAGAGTGGTTGGAAAATTGAGGAATGTTCTGCGTACATTGTCAGCTGATCCCACAATCCATCAGACAGTTGACATTGTGATAACTGACATCCCAGAAGCTTATGGGATGTGGTTGAGCAGGGACTGGTCAGAGAAACTTAAAGGTTATTTTGCAACCGACTGGTCCCACTTATGGTTTCCATACAACGGTCAACCGAATAAAATTAAGATTAGTAGAGAACCTTTTATGAAACAGACAGTTACTGATCTTAATGATTCAAGTGAGCCTGTTGGTTATCCCACCTCTTGTACGGAGCAATTTACATTTGATACCTTTTTCGGTGATTTCCTAGCTGATGTTTCACCAGAAGAAAGCATTCATAACGAATCACATATCACTCAGGTTACTTCTGTACCTTTTTCTGGTGAAATTGTGCATAATGTATATAATGTGAACACTAATTTTAGATTAGACCCTGTCTCCTGGACTTTATTTTTCGATGGTTCTAAATCCAAGGAGGGGGTTGGAGCGGGTTGTGTTCCTATCGATCCTATAGGAATGAAAATCATGATTGCATGCATATTAGAATTTGACTGCACTAATAATGTAGCCGAATATGAAGCTCTTGTGCAGGGGCTCAGGAAAGCCATTGATTTGGGTGTTCAAGTAATAGAATGCTATGGGGATTCTGAAATTATAGTCAAACAAGTCAGAAATAAGATACACTGCTTATCTCCGCATTTGGCTAATTATCAAAAGTTGGTAAGGGAACTAACCAAATCATTTTTAGTATTCAATATTAAATAAGTTCATAGATCACAAAATTTTGATGCAGATCTGTTAGCAAATACAGCTTCTAGACTGATTCCACTGGAAGGTATGTCTCCTCAAACCTTTTCAATTGAATTGATCTACATACCATCTATTCCAGATAATGCGACTAATTGGAAAGTGTTTGATGATGATCGACAGATAATTGACTTCCTCACTGCTCAGGACACGTTCCAGGACATGGCCATCGATGAAGCAGAACATGAAAAGTCTCTCACTGATTCCTCAAACGTCATCCAGAAGTCGGTGATCAGTCTAGAAAAGTTTTACAATTTACAGGACAAATTCAAATCTCAGACTAATTGTAAAACTCAAAGTTCATCTCTAAATTATGAGTGGGTCAACCTAGGCACCGAACAGGAACCTCGTTTCATCAATTTGGGAATTTATTGCACCCCTGAAGAATGCAGAGCCATTATTGCGCTGTGTAAACAATATAAAGATGTCTTTGCCTGGACTTATGACGAATTGAGAACGTTTGACACTAGTGTCATGTTCCACAACATACCCATGAAACCAAAGGTCAAGCCATTTCAACAAAAGCTGCGAAAAATGCACCCCAGTTTAGAGTCTTCTATTAAAAGGGAACTGGAGAAGTTACTCAATGCTCGGATTATCTTTTTGGTAAGGCACACTCAGTGGATCGCCAACTTGGTACCTGTCCTTAAGAAAAATGGAGAAATTCGACTTTGTGTTGATTTTAGGAACCTAAATCGGGCTTCTGAGAAAGACAACTAGCCTGTTCCACCTATGGAGCAGATTCTTCAGAAGGTAGTTGGGTCAGAGATGTTTTCTCTCTTGGATGGTTTTTCAGGGTATAACTAGGTGATGGTTTCCTCGGACGATCAATTGAAAACAGCCTTCAGAACCCCATGGGGTACTTTTGCTTACAAACGGATGCCTTTTGGGTTGATCAATGTTGGAACTACTTTTCAGAGAGCTATGGATATAGCTTTCCGAGGGTTAATGCATAATTCTGTCGTTGTTTATCTTGATGATATCACTATTTATTCTAAGAAACGACATGAACATGTGTTTGCTTTGAAACAAGTTTTTGATCGCTGTAGAAAATTCGGCATTTCTCTCAACCCGAAGAAATCTATTTTCACAGTAACTGAAGGAAAGCTTCCGGGCTTCATTGTTTCGAAAGAAGGTATGGTTATTGACCCTAAACGCACAGAGGCCATTTCGAAAATTGGTTTACCTAGTTCGCGCAAACCAATGCAATCCTTCCTAGGTAAGATCAATTTTGTACGGAGATTTGTACCAAATTTTTCCCAAATAGTCAAACCATTGCAACTTTTGGTCAAGAAAGACATGCAGTTTACTTGGTCACAGGAATAGAGAGACGCGTTTATCAGAATTCGAAAGGCCATTGCAGAAGCTCCTGCCCTCATGTCCCCAGATTTTGATAAGGATTTCATTCTTTATACTTTTGCCACTGATTTTTCTTATGCAGCTGTGCTAACGCAAAAGCATGACAATGATGCAGAAATCCTCATCTCTTTCATGAGCTAAACATTCATAGGCGCAGAGCTTAAATATTCACAGATCGATAAGCAAGCCTATGCAGTGTATAAATATGTCAAACATTATAGACCCTACTTGCTGAAGTCCCGAACCAAAGTCATTGTTCCATATTCTGCTATCAGGAATGTCCTCATTCAGAAAGAGTTAGGGGAAAAGAGGGCCAATTGGATGACTGCCCTACAAGAATATGATCTTGAGATCAGACCGTCAAAAATTGTAAAAGGGCAGGGCCTTTGTCTTCTTACTGCACAATCCAATGACCCCACACAGCAGCAGTCTGAATGGGATCGTGAGGAAGAAATTCGCTCAGGTGTTGTTAACGTTATTGATGCCCCAACATCAGAATGGTACGACGATATCAAATTTTTTTTTCTGAACCATTGGTTTGCTCCTGAAAGTCTTGATTTTAAGAAAAGAAGAGCTTTAAGATTAAAGTCTGCTCCTTATCAATTAATTGATCAAGTTCTTTTTGAAAAAATTATGATGGAGTATTTCTCAGATGCTTGGAAAAACACGAAACTGATGATATTTTGTTTCAATTTCATGCAGGTCCAGCTGGAGGCCATTTTTTAGAATAAACGACAGCACACAAGATTCTCAGGGCTGGTTATTATTGGCCCACATTGTTTAAAGATGCTTATGCTTATGTGAGAAAATGTGAGCCATACTAGAAATGCACAGTGAAGTTTAGGAAACCTGCATTTCCTTTACAACCAGTTACGATTCAGTTTCCATTTCAACAATGGGGACTGGATTTTGTTGGGCCTATAAATCCTCCTTCATCTCTCCAACATAAGTATATTCTCACAGCTACGGACTATTTCACTAGATGGGTTGAAGCAACTCCTCTTAAACAATGCAACGCCACTCAAGTGATCTCTTTCTTTGATAGCCAGATTGTCACACGCTTTGGTGCTCCAGAGTATTTAGTTTTCGATAATGCATCCTACTTCTCTTCAATCGATATAACTGAACATGCCTTTGAGATGGGAATTAAGCTTAAATTTTCTGCCAATTATTATCCTCAGGGTAACGGCTTGGCTGAATCGTCAAATAAAAACCTAATTAATATTCTCAAGAAAACTATAGCCTCTCATCACAGAGATTGGCATACACAGTTGTATAATGCATTATGGGCAGATCGAATCACCCCAAAAGCAGCAATTGCAAACTCCCCATATTGTTTGGTTTATGGCAAAGAAGCCATTCTCCCCACCAACCTTACCATTCCTTCGTTACAATTGGCCCAATTTGTTCAAGAAGATGATTCTTCTCCCCTCCAGTAGAGGATTGATACCCTTTTAAAGCTAGAGGAGGATAGGGAAATCGCCAAGAACAAGTTGTATCATCATCAGCAGATGGTGAAGAGATGGTTTGATGAAAAATCTTCTTCTGATAGGGAGTTTTCCATTGGTGACCTAGTTTTGAGATGGGACAAGCAACGTAAAGATAAAAATCTGTACACCAAGTTCCAACGTCTTTGGCTAGGACCTTTCATTGTTACAGAAAAGATTGGTCCCAGCACAGTTCGATTGCAGACATTGGAGGGAGTTGTAGACACCTACCCGGTGAATATATCTCTTCTTAAGAAGTATTTCGTCTGAGCAATCTGATGCTTTTGTATATAGGTGTGGTTTGTTTTCAGTCATTTATTTTCTAGTCTGGACATTCTGATCAATTTTTTTCTTTTGATTTGGTTTTAGTAGTAAGGCTTCACACTTTTTGGTAATGGCTCAGGATCATTTTTTGGGGGGCAACAATTGTTTTTGAAGTTTCAGATTTGTTATTCATCCTACTTCCTGGCTTATGATTAGAATTTGCTTTGAGGAATAAATAGGCAATAAGTGCAGTATTTATGGATTCTTTTCACCCTGATCATTATCTTTTACAATGATTCATTTGTGTAATTGAAGGTATAGAGGATGGTTATCATTTTTCTATCTGATGTTTCATGGTTGAACAACATATCATAATAGCTTGAACAACTTTGATTTCTCATGGATCCTTTTACAATCACTTTGAATATAAATTTTGTTTAAAATTATAAGTTACAAGGTGGGTGGTCTTGTTATCAAGCTAGCCCATTAGGTTCATAGGTGCTTAAAGTGGAATGACATCTTCACATCAAGCCACCACACTTGGAAGGTGACTTTCAGTTATCCTGAAAGGTGGAAGATCCTATTACAGGTCGGTCCATTCATGATTTGCAAAGCATTGGTGAGTAACATTATCACTAAATGGTCACCAAGCCATGGTAATGCCTTGTAGCTTATGCCATAATAAACTTTTTCCTTCTGATAAGATTTTGTTGTATATAAGAACAGGGGGGTCTTATTACAAGCCAACCCTGCTATGATCATGGGTTTGACCTTGGACTGGGATTATCACTATGTGGTTACCAAGCCATGATAATTTCTTTTGGTCTTACAACCAGAAGACAAGGAGTCTCGTTATCGAGCTAGCTTGACCAGTTTCTAGATCAGGCCTGTGAATGGCACTATTTCATATGATCACCAAGTCAATATAGTGGTCTTGTATCAACGAAGTTTTATGTATAGTATGTATTTATCTTTTCTCCAAAAAAAAAAAAAAAAAATGAAATGAAGAAGTATACTTAGCCCGAGAAAATTACTCAATTAATAAACCAAAGAGATCTGTAATTAGGATATCCATGGGCATTTCTAAAGCTACTCTCAAGTTCAACTCAAGCTGGTTTTTCAATGACTACATCATGATAAAGATTCGGTATCACTCTCTAAATCTCCTTATCAGATAAGTGTTACCTTTACAATGGTCATTGATTGAGATTTACCCATTTTTATGTTCACTGTTTGTTGGCTGTTATCTTTTTAGTATCTTCTATGACTTGGGTTTCAAGGAATAGGTTGATTAACGTGCTGTTTTTAGTTGGATTTGATTGCAGAGATAACTGGTTCTTCCCATCCGGTCGCCATTTGTTGTGGCCAAAACAGATCCCATGCTTATTTAAGCATGGGAGCCCTGATCTTAATAAACACTAAGGTGTTTGGGTGAGTCATTTTGTAAATATTAGAGTTTTGTCACCCATGCCTTTGATTTGCTTGTTTGCAACTGTTGTTCATTTTTTCCAAGGTATTTTGGTCTGAAAGGAAAGGAAAGCTAAAATTTTGGTTATTTTGTTTATTGTTATCATCATTCCGAAAATCAGTATTTGGAGTCTCCGAAACCTGCAACCTGACATTTGCGGGTTGCGGCATTGTTGTTTAAAATTTTGGAGTTTGGTGATCCCACAATCCGCAACCCGACATTGTAGGTTGCGAAATTGATCGGTAATAAGATCAAGGAATAAGTATCCCGAAACTCGAACTCCGCAATGGCGGCATTCGGCTTTCGGGATGGTCATTTTTGTTTATTTGTTGTGTGCTCCCGAAACCCACAATTCGTGAATTTCAGAATGCGGCTTTCGGGATGGTTATACCGCTTCACAGTGTGACGTTCCCGAGACCTGTTACCCGCATGGTCGGTTTTCGGCTTTCGGGAATCCTTTTTCTATTTCCATTTTTGCTATCCGCAACCTGCAAACCCGCACTGTCGGATTTTGGCTTGCGGAATCTTTGAATAAAACTTCATGAACATAATTGAATTCGATTTCGCATCTCGCTCCAGCTAATCTCAGCCGTCCATTGTTATGAAATTGCGGTTATGTTGATTTTGGGTAATCAGTTATGTCAGGATGCGTTATTTTGCTGTTGAAAACTGGTTCTCCCAAATCATCATTTTTCTGTAACATTGGATACTACTACAAGATTATCAATTGCTTCATGTTGGATGGACACCATTGCTCTTCCTTAAGTTCGTCGTGTTTGATCTCAAGTCTTGACAATTTGTTGTTATTCTTCCGCTTCTTAATGATCATGTCTTTTCACTTAAATTTCGACTTCAAAGCTTCTTTTCCTTCTCATGGAAGTTGGGTCAGATTAATCCGATTTGATACGTGTGAAGAACTGATCACTAGTGTACCGGAACTCCTAATCGAGACTCTTCACAGGTCATTTCTGTCATCGCTACCTCCGTTTCCATTATTAATTACCAGTTATAATTATTGATCCGGGATTGCTTATAACGATGTGATCGTAAAGGAAATTAAAAATCATGCAAGCAGTAATTGAGCCTGTACTTTGCACAAGCTTAAACTCAAATCTTCGCCTTTTTCATGACAATTGAAGTAATTATAATGGGTTCGCCGCGTAAGTTTAATCATTGCAAAACACCCCGCTCAATCGATATCACCCTGCCTGTTGGTCTTAAAGTAGCAATTAATGTGAAGATTATACGTTGTTCATTGCTTTCTGTAGTAGGAAACATTTTGTAGAGCGTTCTGCGCATTTTGTTATCTAAGGTTTTCCCAAGATGAGTGATTTTCATGCAGGAGGTGAACCTTCTAATATTCTTGTTGATGATGAATAACTTTTCCCTTTGTTATATCAAGAAACGTTGTCACCACTATTTGATGCAGGTGTTCCTGATTTTAGCAGCGGCAACAATGAAGAGGATTTTGAAGCATTATCTTCCTATGTGCAAAATTCCATGGAGCAGAGCGAGGAAGTTCTGGAAGAATCAGCTTACTTTGACAACGATCTCATACAAGACTTTATAATCAATGGAGAACCTGACGTACCAGCCATTGTTGTTGAATTAAATCCTTTAATGGATTTCTCTGTTTTTGGCCATGAATTACCTGACGCCGGATTTCTTACACCAGATGTTCCACAAACCATGCCATTCGTTGAAGATAATGAGCAATCAGTTATTGAATCTCTATGGTGCCACGAGACCTTACCTGACTAAAGAATAATTCTTTGTAAGATATTTAGGAGATCAGGTGGCAGAAAATCCTTCAAGCTGGAAAATAGCAAGTTTTATTGGATCGACGATTGGAGCTGATTTTGTAATTTCTATTTGGTATAATTTCTCCTTTTGGGATTTTGGGAAAAATTTAGTATTTAAGGAGGAATGTTGCCCTTAGCAAGGGGTTGGGAATTTTGGAATTTTGATTCAGCAGGAGTATGGACTGAAGATGCTCTGTCTATTCGAGCCATTGTAATTTTTGTACAAGACTTTTATATGCAGTAAAGTTATCTTTTCTCCACCTTCTTGAGTTCTTCAAATTTCTTTGAGAATCACTGAGTTAAATGTTTCAAATTGTCATCAGTTATGCATTCAATCTATTGCAGGTCACTTATTGATGTACATGGTCTTTCATATTGAGTTTTTTGTATGTTTTGACTCATGTTTTGAATTGTCCTATTAAATTTCTTTAATTGAACAGTTCTCGTATTTATATTTCTGCAAATGATTCGATGCAATTAAATATGTATAATCAATTGTTAATTTTTCAATTAACACAATGATTACAGATCAGTTGTTTGAATAAGCTCAAAGCACGTAGAAGAGTTGTCTCTTAATATTTATTGATTGATGATCCTTCAAGATACAAGTGGAAAAACCCGAAGACATTTCTGTTTAAGGTATCTAATACTTATTAATCACATTTCAAACCTGATCTGCACAATATCAACTTTCCCTCTTTAGGTTAGATCTGACTTAGGATAGATTCTTTCCTTAGGTAGGTTAGGTTAGGTTTGTCAACCAGTTATCACACTCTATTTTCCTTAAACAGGAAAACTGATCTTTGGAAGATCAAACCTTTTACTCTTAGAGTGCCAGCGGAGGCCAAATATCCATGGGTGATTACCACACCAAACAGCTCGAGGATAGGGTAACTCTTGCGTAGGGTTAACTGAAGCCTTTGGCTGGATTTTCATCCCCTGTTGTGTGCCTTGGAACCCATTCCAGCAGTTTGCACTTACCCTGCACACCCGAGGCATCAACAAGACCATGGGGACCAGTCACGTTCCTCCTAAAAACGCTATTGTTGGAAGACGACCGCCTCCTCGGACTAACCATCACAATAGGAACACTTTTCCTACCATGACTCGTGTACCACATAATACACATGCCCACACACGACAACTTAAGACCACTTTTGCGAATGTGAATAATCCTCCTAATATTGGGTGTGGAAACATACCATATACTTTTTCAACTATTCCAGC
This sequence comes from Larix kaempferi, assembly GCA_027924585.1. Taxonomy (NCBI): domain Eukaryota; kingdom Viridiplantae; phylum Streptophyta; class Pinopsida; order Pinales; family Pinaceae; genus Larix; species Larix kaempferi. Next base: position 5,124,051 of record BSBM01000666.1, on the reverse strand, counting down.
GATTAGTAACGCTAATGTAGGAGGTGGGAATGTATCTCACACTCATGTTCAGAACTCCACCATTCCTGCTACTAGTAAGGCCAATGTTGGGGTTGGAAATATACCTCATACTCACGGTCACCACACGACTGCTCACACTATGAATAATGCTTATGTAGGGGGTGGGAACATACCTCATAACTATGGTCCTTATAACATGGTTCCCGCTACGAATAGCACGTATATGCACCATAATTATGGTGGTAACCTTCACTGCATCATAGTCGGTGCTGGCCATTAGTACCCTCCACCTCAGTACCCTCCACATTATTACTCTCCACCTCAGTATGGTGCTCAGAACACTTATATCCCTACTTACCCTCACACGGGTCAGGTTGGGGGGAATTATCCACTGTATGGCCATGGTCAAAATTATGGTCTATATAATAAACCTTTTAATGGTCATAATCAAGTTGATGGTCCATCTTATTCTTCGGGTCCGTATACACAACCTTTTATGGGAGCTCATAATCAAGCTTTCTAGCCGCAGCTTCCGTTCCTCGCTTGACTGAACCTTCTGGATCTGTCAAAGCTCAAGAATGATCCGGTGTGTCACGACCCTAATTGGCCTCCGGTCCCCACTAAAATTTCGTCGGACATTCCAAAGTTTGAAGGGAAGAGTGATGAGGACCCCGGGGACCATGTCACAACCTTTCACCTTTGGTGCTCATCCAACTCGTTGAATCATGATTCCATTCGTTTACGACTATTTCAATGCACCCTCACGGGGGCAGCCGCGAAATGGTATGTCGAGTTGCTTGGGGGCACCTATAGGGGGTTTAATGAGATCGCTTTAGTTTTGTTGGATCATTTCCAGTTGCCGGTTCATTATGATACTGGTACTGAACTTTTATCCACCTTCTTCCAGAACAAGGCCACGCATATTTCTGACCATGTTCAAGAGTGGCATCGACGGAAGAGGTTAGTGAAAGCCAACATTCTTCCAGAGTTTCTGTTGGAGTGGTTTCTCAAGTCTCTACTTCCATATATTGCTAAAGACATTTCGATGTCCGGCATTATGACTGAGGAACAAGCCATCTTAAAAGTCTAGCAGCTAGATTTTTTATATTCTCAGTTTGGAATTTTGTATGACATTATCCCTGATGTACCACGAACACGTCATGAGCCCAAGACAGTTCCTGGACCACATGCCGATGGCATCGTGGGTTCCGCAAGCACTCGACCTGTGGATTTGGTTATGAATCAAATGCAAAATTTGTCGCTTAACCAATCTACCCCAGGACAGGTTCACACCTTGTCCACTTCCATCCCATCATCAGATGTACATTCTGTGCAATCGACGAACCCGTCAGGTAACCAGCAACCTGGTGGTAAGAAGAAGGGGAGAAACAATAGAAAGGGTGGAAACAATGGGAACAATGGTAGTAATTGAAGTACTCCACGGAAAGAAAACGCCAACCCTCCTCGGGATGACAGAAATGCTGGTGGGACCGTAAGCCTAGACGTAAAGTGAAATTTCCTTGCAAACTTTGTGCGGAAGACCACCTTACTCACTTGTGTCCCCGAATTGAGGAGGCATCGAAGCATCTTGCATAGACCCCAGCTATGTTGAATGATCCCGTTCCACATCATCAAAATATGGCTTCGCATACTCCCACCACTGGTTATGGACCTAATGAGACTCCAACATCTTCTTCCAATACTAGTGGCTATGGATGTGTGAATATGGTCCAATTAGTGGTTAGTGTTGCTACTCGTCAACGTGATTATGGTGCACCACAACTGAATATGGGGAATGAGCCTCCCCCTCCTCCTGGTACATCCTTGCACATCGAGAATCCCTCTACTATGTCGTGGATACAAAAAGGTGTTCTTAAGCGCTCTACGCATAATCCTAATGACCGAGCCGCCCAAAACTACTCCATTGTAGAAGATTTGGGCCAAACTCCATGTGATATGTCAACTCTTGAGGTTTTATAGGATTTCCTGTCACAATGGCATGCCCTTTTATCTGCTTTAGGAGTCCAGGATGGGGGAAGTCCAAACGTTATTTAGTTTGACACTACTGGTGTTCAACCCCGCTTACCTTACCATGTGGCTTTTCAGATCCAGGTGGAATGTTTGCAGAACTTTGTCAGGAGAACGGTGGTTGATGAAGGCGCATCAGCATCAGTAATGTCAATCTCTTGTTGGAAATCTCTTGGCTCTCCTCCCCTAGCTAAATCTATGACCATGCTCACTGCATTTGACGGTTGTACATTTAAGCTATATGGGATTATCCCTTCCTTTGTTATCCGCTTGGGTGGGAAACCTGTGCCTATTGAAGTCGAGGTGGTTGATGCGCCCATCGACTACAACCTTTTACTGGGACAGAACTGGATGTACGCTATGAAAGCTGTCATGTCTACTGTATTCAGAGTTATTTTCTTTCCTCATGAATGCAAGATAGTGAGCCAGCTAGATTACGTTAGTCCTTCTTCCACAACATCCACAGGTTCAGTGGTCCTGCAGGTTACTGATTCTCAGCTGGCAACTGGGAACATGGGTGTCGGATTATATCCTTCCATGTTGGGATCCTTTGATTTCCTTGCACCCATTAATTTTCTTGGAACTATTTCCGACAATGTGTCTCCTCCATTACATAATGTACCATTCCGGACCGTGTATTTCGATGATCCGTGGATTTTACCATCCACGAACCCCGCGTCCGGAAACATTGCGCATGTTGGGATGACTATGCCGTTATCTGCTGCTGAGCTTGCTTATCATGATATTCAACAAGCCATGGTAGAGTCGGATCTCTCCTCTTCCCGGACAGAAGAAGAAGATCCTATTATGCTGCCGGTTTGGGCAGCCAACTCGCCTTGTTCGCACGATTGCCTTGATGATACTTTACCTTCGGATGAAGCTATTCTTGAGGCTATGTGTGGTAGTGAGGAACCTTGGGAGGACATGCACCATCACTCTGGTTTTCTTCCCAATCTCGATCTCGTCGAGCAAGAAGAGTTTAGGATGACTCTTGCAGAGATAGTTGGTCATCCTGTACATCTTTGGGGCACACCTAAGATTTACGCGGAGGGGAATATGGCTAATATTTCCCCTACTATGGCAATCAACATCTCTCAAACCCCTGGAAAGATTGAAAATGTTCATATCGGTGATGATTTCTCTCCTGAAGAGGTTCGCATCTGCACCGAGATTTTTAAAGAACTCTGGGAAGCTTTCTCCTGGTCATACGAGGAGATGCCAGGAATAGACCCTAGCATTGTGGAACATGAGATTAGAATGTATCCAAACGCTAAACCAGTTCGACAATGCTTATGAGCTGTGAACCCTAGGAAGGCCACCGCGATCAAGGCAGAGGTGGAGAAACTGCTTAAGACGGGTTTCATCTACCCAGTTCCCCTTACCGAATGGGGTGTCCAATCCTATTCATGTGGATAAGAAGCAGGGAACCATCCACGTGTATACTGACTTTCGTGATCTAAACCGTGCATGTACGAAAGACAATTTCCCCACTCCATTCATTGATTAGATTTTGGATGCTTGTGCGGGAAGTGAGATTTTTTCGTTCATGGATGAATTTTCGGGATACAATCAGATTCAGATCAAGCCTAAGGACCAACATAAAACTGCTTTCATTTGTCCTTGGGGTACGTTCACATACCGGAAAATGCCCTTCGTTCTTAAAAACGCAGAGCTACGTTTCAGCGTGCGATGACCTATGCCTTTCATGACCTTAAACGTATAATGGAGGTTTTCTTGGATGATCTTGATGGCCATTCTCGTAAGAGGATGGACCACCCCAAGCACCTTCGTTTGATTCTCGAACAATGTATACACTACAAAATTCAATTGAATCCTAATAAATGCATATTTGCTGTAAGGACAGGTTACCTTCTAGGATTTATAGTTTCGAAAGAGGGTATTAGGGTCGATCCTCTCAAAGTTGAGGCAATACTTCGATTGCCTCCTCCGCGCAATTTGTTACAGCTTCAGAGCCTCCAAGGGAGAGCCATTTTTCTACGACCCTTTATAGTGAATTATGCTAGTCTTACCAAAGGTTTCGCGTGTTTGTTGAAGAAGGACACACCATTTGTCTGGGATGAGCGAGCCCAGCAGTCTTTCGATGCCCTTAAGAAATCTTTGGTATTGGCCACTGTGCTTAGTCCACCTGACTTCGCACGAGATTTTACACTTTATGTGGCTGCGTCACAGGAGATGATTGGCATGGTCTTGGTTTAGACGGATGATGTGCTCACAAAGCATGTGATTTACTACCTTAGTCGAAACTTAGTAGACAATGAACTAAGATACAATCATGTGGAGAAGTTGGTGCTGGCGACTGTTCATGTAGTCCAGCGGTTACGACATTATATCATGCTTAGGAAAACCACCGTCATTGCGCACATCAATCCATTTCAGTTCGTATTATCACAAAATCTTATAGGGGGGAAGTACAATAAATGGATTGTCATTCTTCAGGAATTTGAACTTCAATTTTCCTTGGCAAAGTCGGTCAAATATTTGGTTTTCGCTGAGCTTCTGTCAGACCTTCCACAACTTGATGAGGATATTATCCACGAAGATTCATTTGTGGATGAGCACTTATTTCTTATATCGTCCGAGGACCCTTGGTATGGGGATATCATTGTCTATCTCCAAACTTTGAAGTTTCCTTCGCACTATTCGCGGGATGAACGATGACGTGTGAAACACCACGCTAAAGATTATACTATCGTCGGTGACACTTTGTATCGTCAAGGAAAGGACTGTACTCTTCGTCATTGTTTAACTCATGAAGAAGCGGAGCGGGTGCTTAATGATTGCCATGCTGGGGCGTGTGGTGGTCATTTATCTGGGCTTGCTATAGCCCAACGCATTTTGCGAGCAGGTTATTTCTGGCCTTCTATCTTTAAGGATATTATGAACGCTATGAAGAGATGTCACCCTTTCCAGGTGTTTTCTTGGAATGTCCGCTCGCATCCAGCGCCCCTTCATCCGGTCGTCACCATCGGTCCCTTCACTAAGTGGGGGGTGGATTTCATGGATTGCAAACTAGCTTGGGCTAGGGGGCATCACCATATTATAGTGTCCGTGGACTACTTTTCCAAATGGGATGAGGCCATGCCTACCATTAAAGTCGATGGTGCTACAGCAGTCCATTTTGTATTCAATCAGATTATCACTCGGTTCGGTATTCCGAAAGAGGTTGTCATTGACCATGGCAGTCACTTTCAGAACAAAATGATGGAAGATTTGTCACTTAAGCTTGGTTTTCGTCAAGAACACTCATCTTCATACTACCCCCAAGCGAATGGTCAAGTTGAAGCACTTAATAAGTCTTTGAAGACCATTCTCCGATGTACCATCCAATAGAGCAAGAGCAACTGGCATATTGTGTTATATCCTACTCTGTGGGCTTATCGAACCACAGTCAAGACTGCCACTGAGTTCTCGCCATTTCAGTTGGTACACGGTGTGGAGTCCACTTTACCGATCAAATGCGAAATCCCTTCACTTAAAATATCCATAGAGCTCCTCCATGATATGACGGGTATTGAGCAATGTTTGATCCACCTTGAGAAGCTTGATGAGCAGCATCAAGATGCCACCGTGACTATAGATGCCAATAAAAGTCGTGTCAAGGTTCAATACGATAGGTCTGTCCGTCCTTGGCAATATGCTGAAGGCGACTTGGTTCTTCTATATGACCAAGCTAAAGAACCCCTGGGGCTAGGCAAGTTCAATCCCATGTGGCACGGCCCTTACATCGTGAGGCGCGTCCTAGGAAAAGGAGCCTATGAGTTAGAGGATTATGAGGGGAACATTTTGAAGGAGCCTAGAAATGGGCTCTATCTCAAGTGGTATTATGCTTGAACTTCTAGTTTGAGCTGATACTTTTGTATACTATTGTATAGTTATTTCTGTACATAGTTTAGATTGCATTCAGTTTTCAGGTCTGCTGATTCACTTCTGTTTGATTGATAGATGTTAGCGGAATCTTCCATGTTCTTAGGGTTTGCAGATGGTGCTAGCCGACATACGCAGCTTGCGTCTGCTGCTTGGGTAATTTATTCACCTGACCATCTAGTTGTGGCTTCGAGAGGTGTTTGTCTTGGTCCTACATCCAACAATGTGGCCGAGTACAGTGCCGTGGTTGAGCTACTTCGGGATGCTATTTCACATGGAATCCGGTTTTTAGAAGTCCTCCTCGATTCACAATTAGTTGTGTCATAGTTGAACGGTCGGTACCATGTAAGGGATCCTGCCTTACTACGGAGATTCTTAAGGGTAAGACTCTTGGAACGACATTTTGTTTCCATTACTTACATTCATGTTCCAAGAAGTTTTAATCATGTATCAGATGCATATGCTAATTATGTCCTAGATTGGCATTTGTCACATTCATAACATTTATATGGAAGCACACAAATAAAAGATACATTCATACATTTGTACATACACACATAGTAGAACTAGAAAACCATAGTTTATATATAAATATCGTGTCCAAAAATTGGTAGTGTCATGATACAAAACTGGAGCCCGTAGTCCTCAAAAATATACATATCGATACAAAAATAGGACTCTGAGATGTCTAAAATCTACGAGGAGGCCTAGCTGCCACCTCAGCAGAATGTGTCTCATAATAATAATGCACTGTAGTCGCTAAGCACTATAATAACCACACCTAGGCACCCAGCATTCCCACTACCTAGAGCTGCATCTCCTCTGGAAGCTGTGCTATATCTGCCTGAGGTATCCTGTTGACAATGCGGGACATGTTTCTCCACAGAGTCTATAATGTGCACTCGGATGTAGTGCCTACCGTATCCTCACCCCTGCCCCGTCGATGATGTCTCGGGAACCCTCGGGGTCTTACTAGACCCTTGTCTGTGAGCAAACAGTGAAATGCCAATACATGATACTACCACCAAAAAGATTTTTGCATTCACATTTATAATAAAAAATCCATAAAAATTTCATATACCAAAACACAAAAAGAGTAACTCACCAATGTCTCCAAACGCTGCTCCTGGTGGAAGCGGCATGTCACGATCCTATCGGAAATCTATCCTTGCATAGGGGTAGTCTTCTATACCAATGACCTGTCGGTCCCACCAGTGAAAGAACTCATCAGTATATGGTGACACCTGATGGCCACCACCCTGTCGCGTTAAGACCTTTGCCCACCGGGTCAGGGCCGGGTCGCGGAGACTGTGAGGGAGGACTTCCACCCTCGGACTAAGCTCCAGAACATGCTCAAAGAAGAAACTACACAAGATACTGTCGTATCCGAAGTTCTTTGCCTCTCCCTGCTTGCACTCCATTAGCTGGGTCTTCATGGACCCTAGTAACATTGTGCACCAGTCATATATCATGGGTCTCATAGACTCTGATGCATAGAACATAACCGGTCTCGAAGCCTGGTGAAGAGCTGCCGAACCTGTGATCCTCACTAAGGTAGCCACTATGATCTGCATGCTCAACTCGACTATGTGTTTGATGGGTACTTGACTCCCCACTGTACGTGTACCAGGAGCACAATACCACTCTTTGTAGTAAGCCACACTGATCCCTGACCCCACCGAACGAGACCGAATGCTTGCCATCTCACCTCAGCGAGACAAACCTGTGATGAAGTAGATATCATCCACCTCTAGTGATAGAACCTGCCCGTCGAGGTTGAAGTTCTGTGCGTCCACATCCCAGTATTGTATCAAGCGTTGGAGTAGTTGGTTTTGGGCCCTTAAACCCCCAACACTCCAAAAATTGTAGAGCCTACATGCTTGTAATGCTTGTTGTGCAGGAAAATCGTTGCGGACGGCCTCATCCACAAGGTCATGTTCCCTCTCTCTTCATTCTAGGACCATCCTGGAGGAAGAGAAACAAATTTTTTAGTTAATTTCATTTAAAAAAAACAAATTCACGGCCTTACCCGCGGCAAATTTGCTTACAGGTGCAAGTACCCACAATCAACGCTTGCGTCAACTGCGTCTACCCATCCCTACCTGCGACCCGCATAGTCTTAGCCCGTGGGTATGGTCATGACCATCTAGGACTTGGCCACATAAAAATTCAACCATTAAAAATTGAATTAAAAGCATGAAATTGCAAGGTAGGGATGAGACTACCAACCTACTCCTGACAGTTCCATGAATGGAAGCTTGTGTCTCCCGGTATTGGCAGTTGAACTTCGAGGTGAAAACTAACCACAAAGCTCCAAATGGATGAATAGTAAAAATGAATTGTAAATTGTAAATTTTTATTACTATTTATAAATTTTGAAACCCACTTGCCCAAATTTTTTACCGTTTTAAGTTGATTTGGACTAATATAATGTCATGGAGTAGCATTTTTTGACCAGATTTCTTCGGTGAGAGTTGTTTTCGACCATTTCACACCTATAGTAGGTATATTTCACACCTGGCATATAGGTTAGATGTCATTTTCACATGTATTCTACATTTTACCTTTTGACCACTTGTCATAAACCTTGGGTGCGACCCCACTTCTTAACTGACACAGAACCTTCACATTGATATAGAAGTGTCACTATTTGGCGGTAGGGCCTTTCCGAACATGGGTGCCCTAGTTAGAACCCTTTTTTCCTTCTGGCACCCATGCTGCTGTCTCTCTTTAGAATTGAGAGTCCTTTGTAGTCATGCCATGACTTTGCGATAAAGACTCATAATCTACTTTGTCTTATGATGGCCATTTCCCATGAGGACTCCCCCGCATGTATCAAGTTGTGATTGTATTGCATCATCTTGCTTATCGCTCGAACTTTGTACCGGCTCCCGCTTACTCAGTTGTTAGCCTGGTGCCTGAGCACTTCTCCTGTCGAGCCCTGCAGAGCTTACATTTGCCCTTCACAATTTGATGACCTTTTGACTCTGAGGGAACACCCCCCCGAGTGTCCACACCCTGCACACGCTTCCTTGCATTGACCATAGGTATGTTCCACTGCTTGGGACTAGTCTACTCGCTTTGACACTCGTTCCCTCGATTGTTGTACCATAAGCAATTTTATTCTTTTTCAAGCTTTTCAAATATGAAAAAGACAAAAAAAATCACATATTCCAAAAAGCCGGACGGGATTATGGTTACTACTTCTTGTTGGCAGTTGTTGTGTCACCTTTGAACAGAGCATTCATTCCACTCCATACATTATGAGTCGGGACTATAGTTGGACCTTAGGAGCTGTACTTGTTTCTCAGTTTTCCTCCACCGATTGGTTAAGCTTCCAGTCATTATGGAGCCCTTTGTCGATGCTTCCTACGTCGCACAGTATTATATCGAGTTTAAGCTGCCTCAATCTATCCATCTGATCATGCTCTTGTTCAAAGGAAGTCCTGAAACTAGTGTCGGCCACTCCTCAGATCTCTTGGCTATTGCATGTCGGCCATCCTTATTGAGTCAGTCCGTTCTGCCTGACTTCTTCCAAATCTTTCAGCATAGATGGTACCTCGTGCTGGTCGATGGGGGCTGCCTTAATGCCCTCCCTCCAACGAGTCTCGTTCTGTCGACTTCAACCCATTTATTCCAGAACTTGAGGCTTAGAGTCCCTTTGAGTAGCTTGAGGCTTGCAGTCATTAGTGGCAGGTTCTCTCGCCATCGACAGTTTCGGGAATACATCAATGTCCCTTGATCGATGGATTCGCCTTAGTGTTCGACTTCACCACATCTATTCACACTTTGATGATTGTACTCTGTGTCTTGATGCCAATTTACATTATCGGTGGGTTATCCCGCGTCTGTTAATGGTATACATCATTGACCGGTAATCAAACGATGTTACATTAGGTTCGACCTCAACTCCTTTATTCACTTGATGGGACTTGCACCGTAGGCGATTTGTGTAGAAGACCCCAGGAGATAGTGGCATTCATTATGCTATTTATGATTGTGACTTTAATCTGAGATATCATCTCTCAGAATTCAGTAGTTTGTACCTCCAGTTTGCACCAGTAGTTCCTTTTTTCAGTAGGAACCATATCTTACTATAGAGGGATTATGGTTATGATCACTTATGACATGTATTCACTATGTACTGCCTATTCATGGCCATTGTATTAGATTGTTGTATCATGCCAATATGTATCAGAGATATTATTATGATGAGCGAACTGCTTTTTCCACTTGTGTCTCCATCACTCCACTTCTGAGATTTATAATGTATTTCAGCCATTGTAGCACCATTCTCTGACCTCACACATTAGGGGGCATCTGTTACAATGTAATATTCCACCTTGTGAGCATTAGCACTCTTTGGCCATCAAGATCCATTTTACTGACTCAGATAGACCTTATGTCCTCCAGACACACATTTTCCATATTTTTTTCCTTACCCGCTTGCTGTATCATCTCAGTGGGCGTACCCGTGACCTGCAGCACTATAGCCCGCGAGTAGCATGTAAAATGGTAAAAATAACTAATTAATTATATTTTACTCCCAGAAAGCGGTCTTAGGGTGACCTTTGGCCCTCCATTTTCCTAGTAACACTTCGATGTGTCCTTTCACTTACCTTTGGAAGGCTATATATTGGGCATTTATGGCATATGGAAGGGGAGGAGAAAGAGAAAGCAAGAGAATTCTAGTGGATTTTTACTTCATCTTGAGTCTACACTCATTGATCCTAGTTGTTGTGAACCTCTTATGTTCACCTTCCAAACTCCTTCCATAGTTTGAGTTTTCCTTTCATGGAGGATTGAAGTGGTGTAGGCGCAAGTGGATTGACCTAGTTCTTAGTTCAGATTGGTTGCCGGCAAGAGGTCGTATCACATTGTACTTCTTGTTGTTTATTAATAGAAATACTCATATTCTCGTCCATTAATGTTGTGAATGTTATTTATATCACATTGGGTTGCATTTACTTATAATATCATGGAACATTGCTATTGATGATGTTAATGTCTTTCATATATTATATGTACTTGTTGTATATTGGCTGTCGAGACTAATTTGCAGGATCAAGTACAAGGATTGAAAGTGTGCATGGATTGAAAGCTTCAACGGGGATCTACATCAAATGTTGGATCGAGGTTGGTTATATTCTCCATTATCTTAGCATTATCGATTATATAGCATTGCATTGAGAATTGAGTCCATTTCTGGTAGTCAGCTGTCTGTTGTGGTCTACCCCAAGCCATAGGAAGTTTTCTCCAATAACAAAGACTCTACATGCACTTGTGATTATTCAATAAACTGATACTTTCACAAACTTGGAATACTGCACATCCAACATTCACCCATTCACGTAATACTTAGCATATTATTCCCATCTTTCTCCTATGGCGAATACATATAAAAGCATTAACATAAAAACTGATAGATGAAGATTCAAGCATCCATTTGTAATCAAATAGACAAGTGCAAAATATAAAAAATCACACTACATAGGATTTAACGTGGTTCACCCCCATGAGGGAGGATACGTCCACAATAACTGTTGTTGTATTAGTCTTTTGGGAAGGGTACAATAGTTCTTAATCTGCGCACTTAGCTGCAGACTCTCTTCTCTCTTGATAGGTCTCTGCACACTCAGCTTGCAGAGCCTTTACAATGAAGATTACAGTCAAAATAATAGCAACTTAGAGATATTCAATAACCCAACAACCCTTTCCCATACAAAATCAGCCTTATTTATTGTAATATCCCAATTTTGACCCCTGTGAAATGTTGGCTTTTAATGTAAATATTGTATACATGCGTTGTATGTTTCCTTAGCATGGAGCTCAAGGCCAAGGCCCCGCTAGTGTATGTTCGGATTTTATTTAAAACAAGCAAGTATTTGATATTTTGATACCCATGTGCTATTAAGCCATGGAATATTGTAAATTGATGTAAATATTAATATTGCAATAAAATACCAAAACTGGCTATGGAAGCAACCAATGAGAAGGGGCCATGTGTATCCACTAGGGAGTGGTGAGGGGGTTGTGGGACTGAGCCATAAGCTGCCAAATGTCATTGTGAGAACCCATTTGACTTTCCTTGATGACATTTATTTATGTTGTAAGGAAGTACTTGAGGATTTCAGTCCATGGCTTCAATCAAGCATGGGCAGCCCAGAAATTCGTATTTACAGGTATGGGCTCTATTTTCTTGTACCACAAGCCACTCTACCTCATGGGAGTTGCTTCTTCCTCATCCCCATTCCATTGTGGAAGTAACCAACATCATTTTCCATCCAAAAACGAATTGCCAGCAGTGAGAAAAACCAGAAATCGCAACTTTCAAAGAACCCACGTTTTGAAGAGCCAAAAATGCCCAGATTTGGTATTTGACAGTGAAATCCAATGGGGGATCCATAGATATGAACCTTGGGGCGAATTTGAGAGTATTAGCTACCCCGAAATCCATTGGAAAACTTAGTTTTTATAGCCCAGAAAACCAGTGACGGGATTGAGTTATTTGATGACAGAGTTCTGAGAAATCCAAGTATGAATAACAGAGTAGAGGTTGGGTTTGCTTGATAAACCTAGTGAAGGCTAGAATCTCAAAGAATTAACAGCTGGACCTTTCTATTCCAACCTTGAAGAGCACTGGAGGGAAGGGACGCCTGACGGACTATGCAGCAGAGAAGGGGACCTTCCGTGTGTTGGGTGTGGTAGGTATTGTGGGTGCCTTGACTGTTTAAATTAACTTGAGATTCCTGTAGCTCTGTGGTTGAGCTCACTGGCTTAGCATTGCCCTCCTCTATCTTCTTGTATACTTGACAAACCCAACTGTGTGTGGTCTTAGCATAGTTGTTGAGTGAAACCATGGCTGTGAGTGAGCCCAGCTAGTTCCTCCTTCATGGATACACAACCCAACTCAGGGGTGATCTCTCAGCTGAAGGAATACAAGTTGGATAGAGATCTATGGTTGGGTGGAACGTTGCTCTCACATAGCCAGTTGTTGGACAACTCCATCTCAAAGATAAGTGTTCTCTATGATGTAAATTATATGCATTATGTGTTTTGCATTGTGTTAATTTAGGATGTTAATTATTCATGTAAATGAAATTGATATGAAATCTATGAATGGCATGAGAATGGGATTGGTTCCATGTGTGAATGATTCATCATTCACCTGGGTTGCATATGCTGATGCATTCCATTCTAGCTGTGTGTTAATATGTTTAATTCCACTATGTAAATTAATTGTGCATGTTATTTTAAATGGCAAAATTTTATCATTTGGCTTTGGGGATGAATTAGACACCCCATGTTGCAGTCATGTTCCCTCCCTTGCATTGGATAGATGGAAGGGGATGCCACATTTATAGATCATGCTCGTAATTCATGTCTTTACAATTCAAAGGCAAAACCCTTAGGTTTACAAAATTGTCACGGTTTTCCCATAACCGGACTTGCAGGCTTCTGGTAACGAATCTTCAAAATGGTCGTCTTCCATGCATGCTTCACGTCGCTATCGGCCTTTCTGTCGGATGCCTTCCAATAGGTCGCTTTCACCGATCCGTTCTTCCTCTAACGGTCTCGTGTGACTAGTTTGCGTAGTGGTTCTCTCGCGTGTGCGACCAGTTGATTTCTTCCACTTCTGCTCCTACCCGCCACTTGGTACTCCTGGAGCATCTTTACCAAAAATAGACCGTCGACGGTCTAACCAGAATCTTGTGCCATCTTCTATCCAGCACTCTACCTTGATGGATCCATGTAGACTGGACACTTCGCAACACTGTTTTCTTGTAGCTCTCCCAACACTGCACTGTGCGCAACTTCACAGCATCCCCCAAAACATACCAAAATCCTTCAACTGAACTGCGCTCAACTCCGCAGTTCCAAAACCTACTTAACACAAAAATGCCCCAATGGGCCAATCCCAACATCATCCAACAGTTCAGATGATTCTAAAGATTCCCAAGGAATCCCAAGACACACTTCCATAAGAGGTGAGAGCAGGAAGAAGCACAGAGGTATTCCACAAGGTGAGTTTAGGAATGCAAGACCTCCCTCTTTTGATGGTGAAAGCAAGGAAGGTCAAGAAGCAGAAGCCTGGCTTCTTGGAATTAAAAATTACTTTAGGATGCATGAGTATTCATAGAATGAGAAGGATAGGGTTTCCATCTATAACCTTAGTGGAAGAGCCTCAATTTGGTGGGAACACCTCATGCAAGTGAAGCGAATTAGTGAAAGAAGAGTCAACTGGGAAAGGTTTAAGAGATACTTCCAGGAGAAATACCTATCAGCTAGGTATTATGATAACAAAAGAAAAGAGTTCAACGAACTCGGATTAGGGCAGAATACCATGGATGAACATGTCCACAAGTTCTTGGAGCTACTGAGGTATATAGAATACATCAAGGAGGAAAGAGTGAAAATACGATGTTTCCTTGGTAGTCCACCACAGAATTTTAGAGATTGAATAGAGTTTGTAAATCCACCAAGCTTGGATGAAGCCATTAGAATGGAAGAGAATTTCTATGAATAGAATAAAGGTAAATCAAAGATGCAACCGGCATGGAAGGGTAAGCCCAGGGGAGGGTTTGAACACAAGAAGAGTGGGTTCAAACCAGCATTCATAAATCAACCCAGGAATCTTCCACAAGGCCAGCAAGCAAGAAGAGAATTCAATCCAGTTGTAGCAGCATAAAAGACACCAAAAGGGCCACTCCAATGTTGGGGATGCAAGGGAAACCTATGCTTAAAGATTGCCCACATCAGAAGGAAAATCCAAGGAGCTTGCACAACATTGAAAGAGAAACTACAGTGGGAGATATGGCAAGGGAAACACCTAGGATTTATGCAGCATTGGATGATCACCAAGCATACCATCAATCAGCAGTGGTGGAGATTGAAGGTAAGATTGCTAAGCAATCTATTTCTGTTTTGATTGATCTAGGGTCTACGCATAGTTATGTGTCTCATGGGGTAGTTGAAAGTTGTTCTCTTGGTAAAGTAAAGCATGGTAAATCTTGGCTAGTTCAATTAACCACAAGTACCAAGAGGAAGGTAAGTGAAGTAGTGAAGGAGTGCGCCATATAATTGAATGGACTCCTCACACATGCATAATTAAATGTCTTTCCATTGGGATCATATGATGCCCTAATTGGCATGGATTGGTTGGAAATTCATAGAGCCAAGTTGGAATGTTATGAGAAATCACTTGAATGCCTTGATGATGAAGGAAGGACAAGGTTGGTAAAAGGAATTCCAAAGCATGTTTCTGTAAGGGAGATTTCAACTTTGCAACTGAGGAAGTTCTATAAAAAGGGATGCCAATTATTTGTTGTGCATATATCAGATTCAACAGAAGATAAAGGACCCAGGTTAGAAGACTTTCAGTTGTTACAAGAGTTCCAGGATGTATTCCCAGATGAAGTGCCATGGATTCAACCCAAGAGAGACATTGAATTTTCCATTAACCTTGTTCTAGGGGCAGCACCAATTTCCAAGGCTCCCTATAGACCAGAATCAGTAGAATTGAAGATGCAGCTGTAAGAATTAATGGACAAAGAATATATAAGACCTAGTGTATCTCCTTGGGGTGCACCTGTGTTGTTTGTCAAGAAGAAGGATGGAACATTGAGGCTATGTATTGATTACATGCATCTCAATATGGTGACAGTTAAGAACAAGTACCCATTTCCTAAGATTGATGACTTGTTTTACCATATGAAGGAAGCTAGAGTGTTTTCTAAGATTGACTTGAGATCTGGGTAACATCAAGTGAGGATTAAGGAAGAAGACATTCACAAGACAACCTTCAGGAAAAGGTATGGTCACTATGAATTCACTGTGGTTCCATTTGGTCTTACCAATGTACCTGCCACATTCACGTGTCTCATGAATAGTGTCTTCAACAAATATTTGGATAAGTTTGTGATTGTATTCTTGGATGACAACCTTGTGTATTCAAAGAATGAAGAATAACATAATGATCATTTGAGAATGGTATTGCAAGTCCTTAGGGAGCACCAACTATATGCAAAGTTGATTAAATGTGACTTCTATCAACAGAAGGTACAATATTTAGGTCATATTATATCAGCAGAAGGAAATGCAGTAGATCCAGAGAAAATTGAAGCCATCATGGATTGGCCTACTCCAAGAAATGCAACAGATGTTAGATATTTTATGGGTCTTGCAGGTTACTATAGAAGATTCATTGGAGGATTCTCCAAGATATCTCACCCAATCACTTCATTGCAAAGGAAAAATATCATATTTGTGTAGTCTGAAAACGTGAAAGGAGTTTTCAACAGCTGAAAGAATTGCTTACCAGTGCTCCTTTCCTGAAGATTGCAGACCCAATGAAAGAATTTGTGGTATGCACAGATTCTTGCATTGAAGGGATCGGTGGAGTACCCATGCAAGAAGGGTTTGTAATCTACTATGAGTCCAAAAATTTAAAGGATCATGAAAGGAACTATGCCACCCATGACTTAGAGCTAGCAGCCATAGTGCATTCTCTAAAGAGATGGAGACACTACCTCTTGGGAAGAATATTTGAACTCATAACTGATCACATGAGTTTAAAATACTTGTTTGACAAGCCAAATTTGAATTCTAGGAAACCCAGGTGGATGGAGTTTCTTTGTGAATTTGATTTGGAGATTAAGCATGTCAAGAGTAGGAGAATAAGGTTGATGATGCACTCAACAAAAAATTCCATATTGCAGCAGCGAGTGTGTGTAAATCATATTTGAAGGAAAGGATTCTAGAATCTCAAAACAGTGATGAATTATACCTTCAACTCAAGGAGAAATTGCAGCAGGGTATTGTGGATGAAAAGTATGCAAGATATCAGCTGGGTGAAGATGATGTTCTCATATATTAGGATACCAGAATGTACATTCCAGATAATGCAGATTTGAAGAAACTTGTGATGCATGAGATACACCAAAGGCCATATTATGGGAACCCACGATATTAGAAAACTATAACAACAACAAGGAAATAGTACTTTTGGCATGGTATGAAGAAAGGCATAGCCAAGTACATTTCTAGGTGTTAAAAGTGCCAACATGTCAAGGCAGAGCATCAACATCCAGCAAGATTGTTGCAACCATTTACCATTCCAGAATGGAAGTGGGAAGTGATCTCTATGGATTTTATAACAGGTTTTCCAATGACAGTGAAGAAGCATGAGTCAATCATGGTGGTGGTGGACAAGCTATCAAAGGTATCTCATTTCATCCCAATCAAGTCCACTCACAAGGTCAATGACATTGCAAATATCTTCATGAGAGAGATATTCAAATTGCATGAATTTCCCAAGGAAATTGTTTCAGATTGGGATACAAAGTTCACATCTAATTTTTGGAAAGGATTGTTCCAGGAATTAGGAACTCAGTTGAATTTTAGCACAGCCTATCATCCTCAAATTGATGGTCAGACTGAAAGAGTGAATTATATTCTTGAATATATGTTGAGGATGTATGTGATCGACAAGCCATCTAAGTGGGAAGACTATCTACATTTGATAGAGTTTGCATACAACAATGGATATCAAGCATCATTGAAGATGGGTCCTTTTGAAGTGTTGTATGGAAAAGGATGCATAACTCCAGTGAGTTGGGACAAGCCAGTGAATAGGGAAGTACTTGGACCGGAAATGATTAAGGAGATGGAGCAAGAGATTGTCAAGATCAAACAGAATTTGAGGGAAGCACATGACATGCATAAGAGTTATGCAGGTCTGAAAAGAATGCATAAGGAATTTTAGATTGGGGATCATGTCTACTTAAGAGTGAAACCAAGGAAGAGTTCCATGAAGCTGGGAAGTTGTGCCAAGTTGGCACCAAGATATTGTGGGCCATTTGAAGTCCTTGATAGGATAGGATTAGTTGCATATATGATTTCATTGCCTGCTAACATGAGGCTCATAATGTTTTTCATGTATTTTTGCTTAAGAAATATGCACATGATCCTAATCACATAATTGATTATAATGTGAGACAGGTGGAGCCATAGGGAGAGTTCCAAGTGGAGCCTATATGCATCCTCGACAGGAAGGTAACTTTGCTCCAGAACAGGGCCATAGGGAAGGTAAAGGTGCAATGGTGGAACCTTAGTCCCGAAGAGGCCACATGGGAGATGGAGGATGCCATGAAAGAGGCATTCCCACTTTTGTTAAGTTTTGAGAACACCGATGACAGTGTTATTTTAAGGGAGAGGGAGTTGTAATACCCCTATTTTGACCCTTATGGTTTATTGGCTTCAATGTAAATATTGTGTAAATACAGTGTATTTTCCCTAGTGTGGAGCTCAACTCCAAGGCCCCACTAGTTGATGTTCAAGTTTAATTGCATAGGCAAGTATTGACAATTTGATTAGCCATGAGGTGTTAAGCCATGAAGAATTGTAAATGATGTAATTATTAATTATGCAATAAAATTACCCAAGAAGATAGATAAGGAGGAAACCAATGAGAAGGGGCCATGTGTATCCATTAGGGAGAGGTGAGGGGGTTATGGGATTGGTACCCATGTTGCCACTTATCCAATTGTGAACCCATTTGACTCACCATGATGACATTAATGAAATTGTAAGAGGGTGGTTGAGAAAACCAGACCCATGAATTCGATAGAGTATGGGCAACATGCATATCTGTATGGAAGGGTATGGCCCTGTGTGTTGCTTATCCCTTAAGCCACTCCACGACTGGGAATTCTCCCATCCTACTTGATAAACCATTGTTGACCAGAACCCAAGTCATTCACGCACTTGCAGAACCCATCCATGAGGAAAACAAGTGAAAATTGTGATTCTCGTGAGAGTCGAATGTGCAGAGCCGAGAATGCCCAAGGAAACCCTGTGCAAGAATGGAACTGGTTGGGACAACAATAGTTTAGTATGTGGGATGAATTGAGGAGCTAGAATGGTCTAGAAAACATGTGAGAATCATTTAGACCCATTTTACAGAAGACCGAATTGAAGGGTAGAGTTTAGGGCATGGCCTTGTGAGAAATTGGCTTGTATAGCAGAGTTAGAGGTCAGATTAGGGTTGGGTTTGATTGATAAACCTAGTGAAGGTTGTAATCTCATGAAAAAAAATAGCTGGACCTTTCTATTCCCACCCTGAATAAAACTGGAGGGAAGGGGCATTGAAGGACTGTGCAACAGAGAAAAGGGCCTTCCCTGTGTTGGGTGAGGTAGGTAATGTGGGTATCATGCTTGATGAG
This sequence comes from Larix kaempferi, assembly GCA_027924585.1. NCBI lineage: Eukaryota > Viridiplantae > Streptophyta > Pinopsida > Pinales > Pinaceae > Larix > Larix kaempferi. The sequence goes on along the minus strand of BSBM01000666.1, from coordinate 5,104,915 downwards.
TGGTCTAAGATGCCTGCAGCTTTGTGGTAGAGCTCACTAGCTTAGCAGAACCCTCCTTGTTCCCTGGATTGCTTGATAAACCAAGCTATACGTTGGCTTAGCATTGGGATGATACCTTGACTAAGAGAGAGTTCCTTAGCCTCCTCAGTGGATACACATCCCAGCTCAGGGGTGGTCTCTTAGATGAAAGCGTACAAGTTGGGAAGAGACCTAAGGTTGGGTGGAATGTTGTCCTCACTTAGCCAGTTGCTTGGGGAAACTTCAGTCCAAAGATAAGTGTTTCTATGTGTTAAATGATGCAAACTCATGTGTTATAACTATTTGTTAAGATATGCTTGTCAAGCTTTAGACTAATTAATGGATGAATTCATGAACTTGCTAATTAGGTAGCTATGTATAAGCTTGAATATAAGATTTAATGCATGTTGGAAGACTTCATTGTTTGCATGTATGATAGGCATGGCTAACCCTTGCAGGTTGTTAATATGATTAGTTAACTTAGTCCATTATATGTGTTTATTATGCATTGCATCCCCCTTTAAAGGGATGGTTGGACCTCACCTAGACTTGGGGAAGAAGGGGATTCCCCCTGATGTGCCTCGTAGCCCCTCTTTGGTCAGGTGAAGGGAGAATTCATAGTAGGAAGGAGGCAGAACCCATGGTAGAAGGATAAAGGAACTTAAGTGGAGTTATGCAAAAAAGTTCAGTTGGGAATTCGACATGGTTGGAGTGTTCAGATGAGGAAGTTATGCCCCTTAGAAGTTTTCCTTGGAAAGCTTGTTGGGGCAGGGGTATTTATCCCTGACTCTTATGCATTCGCAAGGTCCTCTCCGCATCTGCAATGCGGATTGTGGAGGTCAGGAATCGTCCATTGGGACGTATGGAAATCCGCATTTCCGCACCTTCAATGCAGAATGAGGATTGTGGGAAGTAAAAATTTCCTGGAAATGGAATATGGAATTCAACATTTCTGTAACCTGCAATGTGGAATGCGGAAGCTAAAATATTTTGGGAATTGGCATACGGGAATTCTACATTTCCACACCTGCAATGCCGAATTGAGAATGCGGATCATGGGAGGTGAAATCTCCCCGGAGTTGGAAGGTGGAATTCCGCATTTCCGCACCCGCAATTCAGAATGCGGGTTTTGGGAAGCAACTATAGTCAGGATTGGAGGAGTCCGACTGCCAATTTCCACATGCGGATTGTGTAATTGCGGAATTCGGAAGGATGAAATTTCGAGGCCAAAATTGGTTTCTGAATTCTAACTTTCGCATGCGGATTGCGGAAGTCGGAAGCACGATTTCAATTTCGAATTGGGTTTTGGAAATCCGCTTTCCCAGTCCCGCATGAGGATCACAGAATGCGGAAATGCGCATTGCGGATCGCAATAGGGATTGCGGACCTGAGCCCATTATGGTTGTGTGTGAATTTGTAAGCATTTGGAACAAAAAAAAGAATTACAGGGTCTCCCATGGCCTCTGAAGGCCACCTGGGAAGTGTGGGGACGTGACATCAGATAATTGCCACTGCATTGAGTGCATACAAGGACAAGACCCTTCCATGTTATTTCCTATAGGTTGTATATCAATTCACTTCTTGGGAAATACCGAGTCATATTCCAACCATAACAATAACGCAAGATTATTTGTTGAATTAGGAATGAAAGGAGTCAAACCAAATTTCAATTTAGTAATTTGAATACTCAAAAACCAAAACAAAAGCAACACCTACATAAGCATGGTAATCAAACATATCCAATAGCAATTGATGAAAATAATTTCCATGACTAAATTATGTGGCATGGAACAACAAATTTCGCAAACAATAACTATCCTACATAGTATTGTACAAGATACGAGACATAATATATTTCAATTTTATGTATAACATTTCAATGCAAGGTAAAATAAACATCATTTGTACATGAAAGAAATCATGATCTGAAAGATCTGAACAATAGATCGTCCCTTTTCAGAAGTGCTGAGCAAGTCTTCCCTATTGAAAACATGCACCAATTCATGTATAAATTCATCGTATACATGGAGTTTTGATCGATTAACTGATATTTCAATAGCATTCTCTTGCTTCTACACCTTTGTACAATTATTCACAAAAGCTTGAACATAATTTCTAAGTTTTGCATATGAAGATATCCCTTGCTCCATGAATCTGAGAGTTAATAATGATTGTAATACTCTTTCTCTGACTGGTTGGATTTTTTTTGAGTGAGCTGGTTGTAAAGGCCCATCACCTGATGACACCTACAAACCACCACAGAAATGCTACGACATTGATGTAATGAAAGAGACAATTCCCTGAAACCCATATATCTTAAATTTCTTTGTTGTGTCAGATGAAATGATCTTGAAGCGATTGGGGAACTTTGTAGTGCTGCACAACTATGTCAAGCATTTTAGGATAAGGAAAAATCTTCTTGATATTCCACACATTGCAATCAAAAGGGCATGAACTCGATGAATTGCACCTTAAATTAATTTTCCTTTGCCATTTCTACGAAGTCACAAATTTTATCATCATTTAGCAAACACATCACAACATAATTTACCTTCACAGGTTTGTAACCGATATTAATAGTGGTTGCTATTGTTTCTAGAACCTTTGCATGAAATTTGTGTTGATTCAAGGATTTAAATTTTGCAGAACCCAACATATCTAAGCTAATATTTAATGACTTCAATCCAACTGCTTTGAAATTTGGATGCTTCTTTGCTAGGGTAAGACAGTTTGTACTTGCCAGAGTTTTCAATCCTTTTATTCTAGTCAAACCAACACATATATCTTCAATGTATGGTCAAATAGTCGGTTCCCCACCAGTCCACCTCATCTTATCCACAGCTTCAGCATGCATGCAATATTGATACCTTAGGTTGCATCGTTCTGTCAGGGACATTCTTAGAAAGGTATGCACCATGCTAATGAATCAATGAGCATATTTGATACAACTTCATTTTCCATAGATGATTCTATGAAAGACTTTGTAGCAGAACTTACCAATGACATCAAGACTATTTTAGAAATAGCATGGGATATTTCCCTTTCCAGATATGGAGATGAAGGGAAATGCTTCAAAGAATTAACTGTTGGTTGTGGAGCCTGATTTTGCAGTCTCATAGATGATGTTGTTTCAGCCGTGTTTGTACTCCAGGTTTGGTTATGATCCCAGCACGCACAACGTGGGGTCCAGGGGTAGCGCCCCCGAAAGAAATTTTTGTTATGGATTTTTTTTGTGCCAACAGATTATGGGCCCATGGTTTTGGGTAACCCGTGGTATTTTCCCATGGTATTTCCCCTTTAAAGGGAAGACATTGTAATACAGTTGTGTATTGTATTGTAGAATTGTAAATATCTATGAAATCGTGTAAGAGAGACTGAGAGAGAGTTACGAGGAAGTTGCAATGGATGTGCTACAGGTTGTATCCCTTCATTTGCTGGATGGTATAAAAATACGGATTGGCAATTTTTGTGTGGACGTAGCCCATATTGGTGAACCACGTTATATTGGTGTCTCTCTTGTAATGTGTTTGTGTATTTAATTTTGCATCTTGTTTATTGTTATTGCTCTGCGATCCTATTTTTCTAACAATTGGTATCAGAGCCAAAGGTCTATTGGGCAGATAAACTCGTAGGAAACTAGGGTTTCTGGTTCGAGTGGGAGCAATGGTGGAAGAAGGAAAGTTTAAGGTCGAGAATTTTAATGGCCAAAACTACTTGTTATGGAAGATGCAAATGGAGGACTATCTGTACTGGAAGGATCTTTTACTGCTGTTGGGAGGAAAATCAAAACAGTCAGTGACTATGAAGGATGAAGAATGGGAGGTTCTTGACAGAAAGGCACTAGGAACAATACGGTTGTCCCTGGCTTCGTCGGTGGCTTTCAATATCTCAAAAGAAAATACAATGGAGGGTTTGATGAGCGCATTGGGTAAGCTATATGTGAAACCCTCGGTCTCCAACAAGGTATTTCTAATTAAGTGTTTATTTAATATGAAGATGTCAGAAGGTGGATTTGTTTCCGATCATTTAAATGAATTCAATACGGTTACAAATCAACTGAGTTCTGTAAGTGTGAAATTTGATGATGAGGTTAGGTCTCTCCTAATCTTGTGTTCATTGCCATAAAGCTGGAATGGCCTGGTCATCGTTGTAAGTAACTCTGTCTTTGGTTCAAACACCTTGAAATTTGATGATGTTGTTGGTGTTATTCTTAGTGAGTAAATGCGAAGAAAAAACACATGTGAGACATCAGGGAATGTGTTGACCACGGAGAGAAAGGAAGAGAAAGGGAGAGAGGAAAGAGCCAAGGTAATCGTAGCAAGTCTAAAAAGGGAAGATCTAAGTCCAGACTGGGAAAGATAGAGTGATGGAACTGTGGAAAGAAAGGACATCTGAAGAAAGACTGCAGATATCTAAAGAAGAAAGGAGATGGACAACATGAGACTGCTCAGGAATCAAATGTAACAGGTGATGTGTTAGAAGATGATTTGATTCTTGCATTAGATAATACTAGTGATTACTGGGTAGTCGATTTAGGGGCTTCATGTCATGCTACACCCCATAGGAAATAGTTTTATGATGATTTTCCAGGCGATTTTATGGACATGTTTTATTGGGTGATGATGAGCCATGTAAAATTGTTGGAATGGGTAAGGTATGGATAAAATTTAAGAATGGAATTGAATGGATGTTGAAAGATGTAAGGCATATTCCTGCTATGAAGAAATATGATCTCAAAAGGGCAGTTGGGAGATGGTGGTTGTTTATCTACGTTTGGAGAAACGTGGTGGAAAATCACTAAAGGATCAATGGTGATAGCAAAAGGAGATAGGATAGGTACGTTGTATTTATGTCCTCATAATACTGACCATTCTATCTCTTTAGCTTCCATGGCAACAGATACACCATTGTGGCATCATAGGATTCGCCACATGAATGAGAAGGGAATGCAGATTCTCCACTCAAGGAAGTTGCTACCAGATCTGAAGCAGGTAAGTCTAGAATTCTGTGAGAACTATGTTTATGGAAAACAAAAGAGAGTCAAATTTCTCAAGGTTGGGAAACAGAAGAAGAATGAAAAGTTAGAGCTTGTGCATACAGATGTATGGGGACCAGCTCAGGTACAATCTCTTGGTGGCTCTAATTATTATGTTACATTTATTGATGATGCAACTAGAAAAACTTAGGTTTATTGCATTAGATAGAAATATGATGTGTTTTCTACTTTTAAGAAGTGGAAAGCTTTGGTTGAGAATGACACAGGAAAAAGGTTGAAGTGTCTCAGATCTGATAATGGAGGTGAGTACTGCATGGGATTCGTATAGAGAAGACATTCCTAGGAACACCACAAGAAAATGGTGTGTCAGAAATGATGAATAGAACTATCATGGAGCATGCGAGGTGTATGAGATTGCATGTAGGGTTGCCCTTATAGTTTTTGGAAGATGCTGTAAATACTGTTGTTTACGTAATAAACAGAGGGCCTTCAAGTGCTTTGGATGGTGGTATTCCAGAGGAGGTATGGACAAGTAAAAAGGTAAACTACTCATTTCTGAGAAATTTTGGTTGTGAAGCATTTGTCCATATTGATAAAGAAAATAGAACAAAGCTTGAAGCTAAATCCAAGAAATGTACCTTTATTGGATATGGGGTTGATGATTTTGGTTATCGCTTATGGAATTATGAAAATAACAAAATCATTAGGAGTAGAGATGTAACCTACCTAGTACTTGAAACATTTTATGTTTGAAAAAAAAACACTACTTTAACTTTTATTGTAAAGTTTTGTATTAATGACCAAGGATGGTCAAGGATGATTGTAAATGAATAATATATTATTATTTAATAAATTAAAATAGGAGACACTCAGCCAAAGAGACTGTTGAAAGAGTGTTCATTGACCTACTAGGAGGAATGGAATCTGGGGTAGAAGACAATGGAAAAGTGGTAGCATCTGAACTCATTTACTAGTTCTTGTTATGGGACAAATCCCTTAAAATGTGTTCATGTTCCCCAAGCATGGTGGAACTGAGCTGATGGCTGATTGAATGCAAAACTGACCACTAAATACCTAGGCAATATTTTATAGCCATCGAATTTGAGCAGAGGCTCACACATTCTCTGTGGAGATGAAATTTATTCCTTGTGGTGTTAGAACTGAGCCCACAAGAGATTCGATGAGGGGAATCTATGTATTGAGTTGCAGAGTAAGACTGTCTTATTCCTGCTGACTGCGGAGATATTCCTGCTGAGTGCAGAGGTAGTGTTATGTATGCAAGTCTACTTGATTGATGAAGTACATAAGAGTGATATCTATGCAAGTCTCCATGATTGTTGAAGTACATATGAGTGGTTGTATGCAATTCTTCTTGATTGTTAAAGTACAACCTGAGTGTCTTGCTTCTACACAATATCTTCGTCCTAGTGGTTCAGTGAACAAGATCGGGGGTCCAAAAGCAAGTGATATTGGCTGCTTTCTGGAGAAGGTTGGGAGGAATGGTCCTCTTTGGGTGTTTTTCCACCCTATCAAGTTATCAGGTTCTACTTTGTTTATATAATTTACTTTTAAATTGTGATCTATTTCTGCAACTGTATGCAAATGTTATCATAAGTTTTCATATGTATCTTAAGATATCAGATAGTTGTTAGAGGTGATAGACTTCTGATCTGATAAATTATTTATGTACATTGAATGAATGAATAGATTAGAATGAATGATTATAAATGTATTCCTGTATTTTTCTTTTCACCATAGGTGATGTACTCTAGTACAGGAAGAGGTTTAATTAACAGAGATTAGATATGATAGAAAGATACTAAGTAAAAGAATAAGTCTGTATATTTTATTGGATATAGATTTTATCATTATTGTTGCTCTAATCATTTGTATGATTACTCTTATATAATAGTTAATTTATAAACTGAATGATAATGATAACCTAGCAGTAACAGTTTATTTATATAAAACATCATAGGTATTATACAATAATGCAATAATTATTATACTCTGTAAAATTGTCTTCCTGTGAACATAATAGCTAGGAGATACAAGTTTTCAAAGTTAAACCCTAAACAAAATTCATATCAAGTTATAGAATTACCACATCATGAAAGTTTGAGAATAATATCTTGAAAACCCTAGATTTTGCATATAATTTAAATAGAGTATTATAATATCAAAGCTTACGGTTTCAAAACAGAACTCCTATAAACATAATATATAGAACTCTTATTCATTTATAAAAATATGATATTATAGAAAAATAGAACTTTTAATATTCCTAGATGTATCCTACAGGAATCGATCTTCATAAACAAAGTGTGTATAAAATATTAATTATAGAGATATGGAAAACGCATTCATTTATGCAAATAAAATAGTGTTTTAAGTATCTTATGTATGTATAAAAATATCATTATAAAAACAAAATCAACTTTCGAATACTTTCGAAGAAACAGTAGTATCCTAGAATGTATCAAAGGTAAATCTCAATGTCATCAATTAGATGCATGGTTGACCTTATCATTAAATAGACTAATTTTATAAGGATACTTATAAAGGTCATGGGTTCGAGTCTCGTGAGAGCAGTCAGCCAGATTTAGTTTTATAAACTCTTAAAACAATTAAACAATTGATAAATGATTGATTTTGCTCGGGATACATCATAATTCTATAAACAAACAGCTTATCAAGGGCCTAACCCTGCTTACAAATAATAACGTAATAAACCAAGTAAAGGGTCAAACCCTGTAGATGTTCATCGTTAAGATTTAAAGAATCAAAATGAATATTATAACAATGTAATATGATTGTAGTTGAATATATTTTAAATAGTACCAAAACTATAGCAAAGGTTCGAGACCTGTGAGGTCACAACCTAGGTTTTGAACATTACAAACTGGGAGTACTATAACCTAAAGAAGGCAAAAAGTCACCCACGATAGGGTAAATCCTAACACCGTCGGGTGTAAATTATTAGTTCACGCAACCATAGGAAATATTACACAGTAAAACCAATTTTATGTATAGTCAAACAATCAATGATATTTATTGTCCCAACATTATTATATGGACCATAAACAGTGATAACTAAATCATTTATTTTACAAGTTGACGCCAATGAAGTTTTGTAAATAGGCTCGATGACATCCCTTGGATGTATCAATGCCATCAATTCAAGACAGATAAACAAGAAAAAGAAATCATTTAAAAAAGTTAAGGGTTTGAGTCTCCAAAATGAGCTTGCCCGGTTTAAAATAGTTGCACGCTATAAAATTTATAAATTCCAAACTTCATTACGAAACAAGGTTTCGGGTTTAATCCTGAAGAAAGTAATTTGTAATCAAGAGACATTATAAATAATTTTTTTATACATCAATAACAGAGTTGAAAAACGGGCTTAGCCCCAAACAAATACTCACGACTGCTACCAACATAGTTATTAAGCTATAAACGAAGACGAGAAGCAGCACGTTATGAACAATCAAACAAGTATTGAAACCAGTAACCATCTTTTTCCTTTAAACAAATACATTTCTATGAGCATTGCTCAGGGTTTCCTAAATGGTACCCATAAAACAAAATGAAACAGAAGTTCAAAACTTTCTTTTACAAAACAGCGATCGAAACCCTAGCATTGGCATTTAGCCAGAAGACATTAATGACGCCATCACTAAGAATGCTAGAATAACTCATTCCCACAGGAAAACATTAAAACCATCGTTGTATTTAACACATTGTTGACAGAGGCCACTCTCTTGGATGAGACCGAAGCTTACCATGGTTCCCAACCATTGGAGTAGCTTATTCCTCCTCCCAAGCTATCGCCAAGACCCTAAACAGGATTGAGGCTGGTAGAAACTCTGTCCAAAAACCAAACGAAAGGTTAAACCTTATTTAAAACAACGTATAAAGAATTCTAATTAAAACATAAGGAAGTATTCAGTTGCAGAACCTCACAACCTGTAAACAAACGTTACAAAACTCAAAGGATGGAAGTTTACCTTTGTGGGATTCGAACTCATGCTGAGAAGAGAATTCGTGTAACCGAAACCCTTTGCACGTTTTGTAACGCCATTAAGACACCACGACCCCACACTTACAACATTGAACTAGCCATAAGAGTGGTGCTTGGGTCACATAACAACCATGGTAGTCGAAAGGGCTCTGCCCTCTACCTCAACGCCGAGCAACAACTAGTGAAAGACCAAACCCTGAAGTGTAGAGATAGGGTTTCGAACACGTTATTTGCATTAAATCCATTTTCACGTGGTTAATTTATTGTATGAACTGTCAACCACCAAATTTGAAATTTAAAGACCCATTTCTATAGTTTACGCCCACGCTTGCAAGGTAGGTTAATACCATGATCCTTAAACCCACTTATTATATAGTTTCAGATTACATACAATTAACACCATAGAGAATTCCTAGTTACCACGAATTTCATGGTAAGAATTTAATCAATCAATAGATATATAATGTATTTCAACCATAGAAACGATATTTTTTCACCATTAAAGTTTGAGTATGAAGTCTCCAACCCCTTAGTCAAGAGTGAACTAAGTTAATAATAATAATCAAATAAGTATGAAGTAAGGTGGTAGATTATCACCATAAGTAATCTCAATCATAATATTAATACTCATGTTATTGATGCATATTCTCACCTGTAACCTGTTTCGAAACAGTGGCAGTATGCATTAGCGTAAAGCTAAGTAAGCTTCAAAGCGTCACAAGGAACCCGTTCAATAATAGAGTACAAGTTCAGTATTAACATTGTAAGTATAACTAATATATCATATTTCGGCATAAAGGATATCAGGTAATTATCAAACATCATCATAAGCATTTAATCACCTTATTAATGACAAACAAAAGAAGGTTGTATTTACACTTAAGACCTTTTTAATTAGACGATAATTATTGAAGCTAGTGTTGTCAATACATTTTGTAGTAAATCAGTTAATTGGAAGTTTAACATTCCAAAATTATTCTTTCCGCATATTAATATTAGTAATTATACTACATAGAAAAATTTTAAATTTTATGAATTTTGGGGATGTTACATGTGATATCAGAGCGCAAGTTCAAACACTAGGCCTAAAAGTGGATCAACTCGCGCAACCGAAAAATTTAAACAGAAAACATAGCTACTGATTTTCAATTTTTTTTTTTTTGTTTCTATACAGAACAGTTGGTATTTAATCTGCAGGTATGGAAGGACCAGAAGAATCTGCTAAGGACAGATCTCATCATAACAAATGAAATAATAATGAACATGAACATTTTAACGAAGAACTTTACATAGAATTAAATGATCAATCATCTGAACTACTTTGAATAGTAAAAGATTTAAAGGCTGAGATGAAAAATGTTAAAAAAGAGAATGAAAGAATTTTAAAGGCTCAAGAAGAACTAAATCATATTTTACTGGATAAATTTTATAATGACGAAAGAGATAAAAAGACATAAAATAATCCTAAATCCGGAACCATTGTAGCTAGGGTATTACCCCTAGCTTGTGCAAATGAGCACCTACTAAGGAGAATGGAATCCTTAGTAGCAGTTCAGTAAATATAAATTATTAAGCTAAAACAGAAATGTAAACTACTCTAAAACATGTGCATGAAACATAAACAACAAAATGTAAATAATGGTTTTTGTATTGATATTACCTCCAATGTGGAGGTTGGTGAAGCTCTTGCAATGTCCAAGAGGGTTGCTCCAAGCTCCAATGTGCTCCTTCTCTTTCTCCAATGGTGGAAATGGGCCAAAAGGGGCTCTCAAGGTGAAAGTGGCTCAATGGTGAGCTAGGGTTTCAAGAGAGATTTTGGCAGAGTAAGGGTATACTTGATTGTGGATATGGAATAAGGGGTCTCCATCACCTATTTATAGTTTTTTGGTGGTGGAGTGTTGGCCCATGGTTTTGGGAACCATATGGTTTAGGGCAGTTGTATAGGGTTTTTTTCCTCCTTTTCCTCATTATTTTATATTTTTTATTCCCTTTTTAGAGGGATTTTGCTATTTTTGGAGGAAAATGGGGTTTTTTTAGCCTTTTTGAGGCTTTTTTGATGGTTTTGTGGCCTTTTGGAGGCTTTTTAGTGGGATTTTTAGGGTTTTTAAGGGAAATATGGTAGGAAAATGGACAAATGAGCCATGTAATGAGGTAGATGAGGTAGTGAACACTTTTTGGGTGTTAACAGATTGCCCCCTGATGTGCGAGGGCAGGAGCTCATCGTATGGCCAATGGACATCATAAGTCATATATGGTTTTCTTGGGGTATGGAGAAGAGAAGAAACAATCTGAAGCCCGGAACAATGATCCCGAACAAACTGCAAGAACTAAAAGTACATAACCTCAATAATGGGTGAGGAATCATCTGATCATATGGACGAGGCAGGTATTCCCATGCTCGTATCAGGATATAACATAATAATAACAATGGGGTCCAAAAAATGGGGACCTGAAATATATATGACCTCAAATATTGAATGAGGCAGAATCTCAATATATGGACGAGGCGGGCATACCCATGCTCGTATCAAGATACATAAAAAGAACTGTGAGGCCCGAAAAGAGGGACCTGTAAGATACATGGAGAACCACTGTGTACATCATAAGGGTCCAGAGGGGACACAAATCTGGGACATACTGCTGGGCTGACCATGTCTGAGCTGAAGAACTGATACACTGGAACAATCAACAGTGCTACTGAGTGTGGTACCAAAGGAACTAATGAGCTGCTGGATCAGAGTGACAAGGGGTACACTCGCAATGGTACACTGAACTGGAACTGATCTGGGTACTCAAGGAAGCATATAACTGGATGGCTTCCGAATACAATCGCCAACGCAGCCCGGACATCCACGGGAACATACAACTGGGTGTTCCGAAGTGACTCACTAATGTGCTAGAGTCGGGGGAAATCCGGGGTCTTCGACAAATAATGGTAGGTATGTAAATCCTGCGCGATTCTCAACGATGCGATCAAGGTGCTGAAGTCGAGCATGTGAGAAACAACCATTCGGAGAGGCAATGATGACTCCTCTCAAAATGGTCCGTAGGCACTCACCACAGATGGTGATGGGTCCAAGGAGCAGGGACCTCTGGGCCTATCCTCTGGAATAGAGGGGCTGTCGTCGACAGAGGGAGACCTGCAACTATCAAGGCAATGATGTTTCCTTGACAGGAGCGCGAGGTGGAGAACCGAAATGTGATAGTACTGATGGCAGGACTGACAAACTGGGGGGACAACTGGGCAAGTAGAGTGGGTGGACTCAAACTTCCTTTGTTCATAGTATGATAATGGGGATGATCGGGTAGCATATGAAACTGACTGATGGGAAAGGGATCATAGCTGTATTGGATCTGGGATGGTGACTGGGCTGAGGGAGACTCAAGCTGGGGTAAAATGGCAGGAGACTGCAGAATACTCTGAACAAAGGCGACCTGATTGGGGGCGCTGCCGAGATGATCGATCATAGTGCCGGGAGGCACGAAATGACTTCTTCATGGGTTAAGGAACTAGAAGAAGTGTGTGTAAAATGGTACTGTCGTGTGGATTTGACGAGCCCAGGACAGTTCATGCTCGTGGTTGCTTTCAATTTTAAAGAGTCTGAAAGCGATAAGAAGACTCTGAAGTAATGGAATGGTACTGTCGTGTGGATTTTACGAGCCCAGTACAGTTCGTGCTCGTGGTTGCTTTCAATTTTAGAGAGTCTGAAAGCAAATAAGAAGACTCTGAAGTAATGGAATGGTACCGTCGTGTGGATTTTACGAGCCCGGGACAGTTCGTGCTCGTGGTTGCTTTCAATTTTAGAGAGTCTGAAAGCAAATAAGAAGACTCCAGGGGGTTTCTTTTTCGTATATTTAGTCTCCAAGGCCCAAAGAAGCATAAAAGGATACAATGAAGAACTCTTCTAGCCGGTGTGACTAGAGTATTCCTTTTTCATAATTAGTCTACCAGGTCCGGAAAAGGGGTAAACTTATACCAGATAGACGCCCTTTCAGGTACTTTAACGAGCATGAAAGGAAGCAAGATTGCTCGGTGATCTTTTCATTGTTTTAGGAGTCAGAAAAGAGCTTAACAGAAACTCCCTAAGTGCCTTTTTCGTAAAGGACTTGTCCGGCCCGAAAAAGGGATAAAATTATACCGAACAAAAGGAATGATCAGGCAAGGAGGAAGTGTTCAATCGAGGAACATGTGTGATGACCAAGAACAAGGGTGGGGGGGAACACTGATGGGCCTCCTTGCGGGGTGAATGAAATGGTGGCAAAATAACGAAACATTTGCAGTATGATAGGAGTGGATGGCTCATGTAAATGTGTGAAACAATTCGATGGCGACCGATGTCGCGTGCAAACCGAGGCAGCAAGGTGTTGGGACACAATGTTGAAACTGTACCAGGTGAGAGCGAGAAATGATATCAAGCATCATCACGAGCTCAGAAAAATGAATCCGGCGATATAAAGAGTGTCGAAAATGGATAACGGACGATGTGGCACGCAAACCGAGGTGACTGGGGGTGTTTTGGAAAAAGACCCAAAAAATCTGGGGGTGAGAGCGAGAAATGATCTCAAGCATCATCACTGGATGGGGTGTACTACACGTGGGGCCAGATGTACTTGACCTGTGATCAAATGATAGAGCGTGTACTGGATGGGGTGTACTACGCGTGGGGCCAGATGTACCTGACCTACGTTCAGCGGCAGCTGACAGCAGCGAAGGAATCTGGCAAAGGTTTTTGCTATGGTTCTTTCTTGTGTGCCTTCTTTATGGAGAGGGTGCCCACACTGCGGCCGCGGGTGCCGATCAGAGCAGGAGGTTTGAGGGAGCCACGGATGGTACAGTGGGGCGAGATGATGCGTCGCCATGGTGGTGGCGACGTGGGTAGGTATTTTACCCAGGAGTTGTACCTGCAGTGGCTCCAGATACCATTGACACTGGATGACTTCCCGTATAGGGACATGGACTACACAAGAGATCCAGAGGCACCACGAGCGCCAGGACAGGCATGGGGTCCTGACGGTACGTATGTGTTTGCTTGCATGTTATGGATGTCAAGTTTTATAGATATGATAGTAGATTGATATATGGTTGCTGACATATGGGTGATCTGCAGATGTGGGCCCGAGGCCGCCGCCAGGTCATGTGGCACGGAGGGGGATTGTGGCCGTTCCAGCTCTGCCTAGGCAAGGAGAGGTCCGTTGCCGCGATGCGGAGGGGACGCTGGAGTCAGTACGGGCACTAATAGACCGTTTGTTGGTGGGGGTGACCGATGAGGGATGGTGGGACGTCGATCCGGACGTGGTTTAGGATTGCATGAGGGCACCCCGAGAGTTCAGATCCATTGCGATCCGGGGTGGCGATCTTGGTAGACAGGGCACAGGCACAGGAGCCCGCAAGGGATGAGGACTTGCCGGAGGAGGAGCGAGGAGAGGACTCAGAGGCTGCAGATGTAGGCAGTGATGTAGGGTACGACTCTCATTAGGGAGTGCAGGGGACTCTCCCCGAGTTTTGTAGCTAAGACATGTACTTTATGAGGCTTTAGGGATGTATAGCCATTTTTTGTATAGCTGAGTACAGGGGTAATCAGGACATGTATAGCACTGAACATGTATTTTTTGATATATATATATATATATGCACGTGGATGCACCTTCTTGTGTTATTGGTTTAGTTGTACGCACGTGGATGCGCTTTATGATTTGTGATATGTTTTACATTGCACGTGGATGCAAGTAGTATAGGATGTTGGGCACATGGATGCCCCTTGTGTATGTTATGTGATGTATTGCATATGGATGCAATGCTATGTATGTAGGACTAGGCACGTGGATGCCCCTGTATATGAATGTGGTTTGTATTTTTTATTGCACATGGATGCAAATGGTTATGTGATGACAGGCATGTGGGTGCCCCTTGCAATCTTTTTGGGTTTTTATATATTTTTATGAGATGCTACGCATGATGGAGATTTTACATGGTGTGATTGATGTGCCAATCTAGAATGTTGTTGGCCATTTGGTCTGCGACACTATTTTGAGCTCTTGGGACATGGGTGAATGTGATGGATTCAAACTGTCGGCTGAGTTGTTTTGTGCGCAAGAATTTTCTAAAGAGGCAGGGATCACGCACCTGGTAGTAGTTGTTGAGCTGGGAGTCAAGGAACACATGGAGGTGACGTATGCCCATCTGGAGGGCAGCAGTCAGGAGACCGATCACAGCATCATACTCCGCCTGGTTATTAGTAGCAGCGCCTGTACAGATTCCGTCGAGGTGAATCATTTCATGGGAAGGGGAATATAGGACCCACGCTGCAGAAGCCAGGTTGGGAGACCAGCGGCTTGCTCCATCGGCGAAGCCAGTATAGTGAGGTGGAAGATGGTCCATCTGTGGTCATGCAAAAAATGAGGAATGTAAGATTGCGGTAAAAAATGTGAAAAACAAAAAAGAGAGCAAACTGTACAATGCGGACCAGTGGGGCCATGAGTTATTTAGGGATAAAAGCGTTTAAGGTACAACCCGTTATGCGGGTTGCGCAAAGGGTGACCTTCGGAGTCGGCTAAGATGTATGCCCCCTTGCCGAGACAAGTCTGCACGATGTAAGGGCCTTGCCACATGGATTCGAACTTCCCTTTACCGGTTTTGTCATGGGCTTGGTCATAGGCGAGGACGAGGTCCCCTTCGTGGAAAGTTCGAGGGTGTACATGTTTGTCGTAACCAGCTTTGGAGCGGTTCTTGGCAGCTTCAATGGTCTGGAGAGTGGCACGACGGTCTTCATCGGCTTGTTCGAGGGATAGCAGACGTTGCTCGAGTGGGGAGGTGTCGGGGAGAAGCTCGACGATGATTTGCAAGGTAGGTATCTGACACTCAATGGGGAGGACAGACTCTACGTCATGAACTAAGTGAAACGGGGTAAAACCAGTGGCGGTCTTGGTGGATGTACGATAAGCCCATAAGGCGGGGAATAGCATGTGGTGCCAATTGGACTTATGTCGGTCAACGGTGCGTTGAAGGATGGTTTTGAGGATTTTGTTAATGGCCTCTACTTGGCCGTTCCCTTGGGGGTAGTAAGCAGAGGAGAACTGATGTTCAAATTTGAGTAGGGTGGATAACTCACGCCAAACGGAATCTTCGAAGTGTGAACCATGGTCTGATACTAACTGTTTAGGAACCCCGAATCGAGTGATAACATGGTTAAAAAAGAAACGGGTAGCTGTGTCAGCGGTACAATTGAAGGTAGGCATGGCTTCGGCCCATTTGGTGAAGTAATCCACAGCGACAATGATGTACTTGTGGCCGTTGGCAGACGGGGGTTTACATTCCATGAAGTCGATGGCCCACTTACAAAAGGGACCAACGGTGACGACTGGGTGTAACGGAGCGGGTGGTGTCCGGGCCTTGGGGGAAAAAAGTTGGCAGTTATGGCAATGCTTGACCGCAGTGATGCAGTCGGTGAAAAGTGTGGGCCAGAAGTATACAGCGCGGACAACCTTTTGGGCAGTGGCCATCGCGAAGAAATGGCCACCGCAGGCACCGCTATGACAGTCGTTAAGGACGTATTCAGCTTCCTCGTGTGTAAGGCAACGACGAAGAATGGTGTCAACCCCCCGCCGGTAAAGGACATCGCCTAAGAGGAGATATCGAGAGGCCTGGTGACGGATGCGACGACGTTCATTACGGGTGACTTTGGGTCTGAACTTCTGCGTGCGCCGGTATAACAGAATATCACCATACCATGGGTCATCAGACGAGATAGTGAACAAGTGGTTGTCGGGTAACTCGTCAGAGATTTGTGGGGCCGGGAGAAGGGAAGGTAGATCAGTGATGAGCTGGGCAAGCGCAAGGGCTTTAGTGCTCTTAGGTGTTCGGAAAGTGAGGTCATATTCCTGGAGGATAATGACCCATTTAGCAACATGACCTTGCAGTAGTCGCTAATTTAGGAGATAGACCATGGGGTTGGAGTCAGCAACGACTGTGGTATGACTAAGTAAGATATAGTGTCGCAGTTTTTGGACAGAAAAGACCACAGCTAGGGCTAGTCTCTCCTCATATGGGTAACGTAGGGGTGGACCAGACAAGGTCTGGCTAACGTAGTAAATGACATGCTCTTGGTGAGAGACGTCTTCTTGAACCAAGAATCCAGACACAGCGTGCTCGGATGCCGAGACGTAGAGGATGAAGTCCTGAGAGAAATCCGGAGGGGAGATCAAGGGAGCTTGCGTGAGAGCTTTCTTGAGGGCTTCGAATGCGACTTCAGCTTGCTCATCCCAAACAAATGGTATGTGGGTACGGAGTAGGCGCAAGAAACCGTGAACGGTAGTGGCATAATCAGGGATGAAGCGTCGAAGGAAATTGGATCGCACCTGCAGACTTTGGAGCTGCCGGAGCGTGCGAGGAGCGGGAAGGTCTAAGATGGCTTGGAATTTCAGGGGATCAACAATAATTCCTTTCTGGGAAACAATGAAACCAACAATCGGCCTGTCGGAACGCAAAAAACACACTTGTGTGGGTTCAAGCGGATTTGGTATTTGCGACAACGCAGAAAAACTTGCCGAAGGTCATTAAGGTGGTCTGATCGTTTCCGGGAACGAGCTGTAAGATCATCAAGATAGACTAGCAGGATATGGACCAAGTCGTGAAAGCAATAGGTCATGGCCCGCTGGAAGGTGGCACCAGCATTTTTGAGGCCGAAAGGAATGACGCGATAGGAAAAGGTGCCCCATGGGGTAGTAAAGGCAGTTTTGTACTGGTCTTCCTTACGGATCTGAATCTGGTTGTATCCGAAAAAAACCGTCCATGAAAGAGAGGACTTCATGTCCGCCACGCATCAATGAGCTGGTCAATAATGCGTAGGGAAGTTGTCCTTGGGACAAGCACGGTTTAAATCGCGGAAATTCAGTGCATACTCTAATGGTGCCTTGTTTTTTGTTAACAGGGACGGGGTTTGAAACCCATGTGGTATAGGCAATAGGATAAATGAATCCTGCCTTGCGTAGTTTCTCAATCTCTGCTTTGACAGCTGGAGCTTTGAGGGATGAATAGGACGCTGTTTCTGACGGACGGGGGGTACATTAGGCCATGTGTCAATGTGGTGTTCTATAATGGCGGGGTCAAGACCGGGCATTTTGGTATAGGACCAGGAAAAGACATCACGGAACTCTTTGAAAAGGTTAGAGTATTCCTCAATCTCTTGCTTACTTCAGAAGGCTCCTAAAGTGACGAGTTCAGGGGCACTCCCAGGGGCAGCGATATCAATTTGGATGACAGGTGAGATGTTAGCCATGTTACCTTCCTCGAAGGCATCAGGAGTAGGAATAGGGTCCTTGAACCAGTCGACCTTGGTGGGAAGGAAGTCTTTGGATTCAACCGCAAATTGGGTAGCGGTGCTAGAGGAAGATGCTTCTGGGAGGAAATACGAACAATGGGTGCATGTCATCCAGGGATACTCCGGGGCAGTGAGTGCCTCAAGAATCTCCTCATCAGTACGGAAATTTTGGGCCGTCAAATCGGTTGACGTGGGAATGGTAGTGGAAGAGATCATGTAAATGGTGTTGACCTCCCCGGATGGGGGTGAGATCGGGGGGTGAGTCTCCTCAATAGTGGTTGGTGCCGTCTCAAGATCCAGATTGTTCATCTCATAGAGAGCCGCTCTGTAATCTGGGAGATCGGGACAATGATGTGAGTAGTGCCCGTAAACACCGCATATAGCACAGGGGTAGTTGGTACAGCAGGGATTTATCTTTAGGCTTGGGGGTGGGGTTTAGTTCGATAACCGGGATGTTGGGGTCGTCGTCGAGCATCTGCATGTGCTTCTGTAATGCTGGTAATTGTGGACATTGATGAGTCACATGGCCTAACTCGTCGCACAATGAGCATTTGGGAGGAGCACGAAATACTGGGGGGTTTTTGACTGTCTTGGGAGGTGGTACAGTAGTGTAAGGTTGGGGACCTCTGCCCCCAGTGGGTTTGGGAGTAGGGGGAGGAGTCGTGGAGGACGAAGGGGTAGAGACACCGGGGGGTGGCTGAGTGGTAGTAGCCATGGGTGGAGGACGACGCTTGGTGTCGGCGGGGAACGGGAGGCGAAAGATACCAGATGGGTAATCCCAAGGTTAGCCCAGGGAGGCTAAGGGTAGCCATAACCGGGGCGCTTACTACTCCCAATTGGAGGACTAGGAAGGGGATTGTATGGATAGGTGTAACACCAATGTGGATAGGTACCAGTGGTGGTTAGGCAACAAGGGTGGCTGATTGGTAGTTGTTTGGTTATCGTGGGAGAGGGTACATAA
The DNA here is from genome assembly GCA_027924585.1 of Larix kaempferi. Classification (NCBI taxonomy): domain Eukaryota; kingdom Viridiplantae; phylum Streptophyta; class Pinopsida; order Pinales; family Pinaceae; genus Larix; species Larix kaempferi. Next base: position 5,085,602 of record BSBM01000666.1, on the reverse strand, counting down.
GTCAGACACATCGGGCGTAGATGACGGGGGAGAATGGATTGGAAAGTGGATGTCATCGGCGGGTCTGAGTAAACTCCAGGTACCAAGAGGAAACAAATGAGGTAGCAGCACTACTGACCGGTTGTTCCACCATAGGGATAACATTTTCGGGTGCAGCGGAGCATTTGGATCATAGTAAGTAAGTTGGTCGATCTTAACCAACGCGTCCATCATGGGGGAACATCATGGTACAAAAGACAGAGGAAGAGACCGCTCGCATAGCATACATGTAGTTGCAACCGAGTAAGAGGTTGTAATCAAGCTGGGCGTTGATGACCTCGATATCGATGAGGACGGTTTTACCACCTAACTGGATAGGGACATTGGCTAGGAGACCTTGGGGCTGAGCCGAACGACCGTCGTAGGCGCGTAAACTCAGTGGTGGACTGCTGGAGGGTAGGGGGATCCCAACTTCTACCATACGAATGTAGACATAATGCATGTGATGGCACCCTCATCAATGATGCATCGATGGATGACAAGATTCCGAATGGAAACAGAAACTTGGAATGCTAAGGTGGAAGGCAGGCATGGTTCGGACTGGTCCAAATCAAATGCCATCAAATTCGAATCATTTGGGTCAATAGCCCCAATGGCTGAGAGTAAAGTCTTGCACTAGGAAGGGCAGTTCTTCAAGACTTCTAACGTAGACATGGCTACGGGAGATTGGGCTAGGTCCTCTAACAATGTTGTAGTTTGACGCAGCGCGTGCATTGGGGTTGTTGTTGATACGACGAAGTGGGAAACGAGCTGCTTTGGAAGCGCCATCTACCAGAAGGGGAGGGATACGTAACGCTTGATCAGTGGGATGAGCGTTAGTGGTTTTATCATTGGGAGGGGCTTCAGAGGTGGAGCCATATTGGTTCCGGCGAGTCCTGAAGGTTGACATCAGCGGAAGACATCATCAACAAGTGGTGGGTACATGAGTCAAACATGGGTTGATCAGGAGCGGCGTATGTGATCTGTTGTTGTTGGGGTGGCGCATTGGCTTGGGGGGGTGCCAACGGCTGAGTGTTCACCACGCGTTGGGTTGGTAAGGGGTTTTGCAGCACCAAGGTGGCTGCTGAGGTTGTGGGGGGTTGGTTGCGCTTGAGGAGCTGCATGTCCTTGGTGATGGGCATCATCAACCCAAAGTTGTCGAGCTCACTCTAAATGTGGGCAAGTATGTGTGTAGTGGCCATAGACCCCGCAGATAGAACAAGGATGGTTCGTTCTCAAATTAGGGTTTTAGCCTGCTTGGGCGGGCGATCAGGGTTTTGGTTAGCGGGGGCCATGTTGTTGTTGTCTGGGGATTAGCCGGTTGACCACCTTGGTCTGTAGGTTGGTTGTTCCCATGATTACGGCCCTTGCCGCGATTTTGTTGTCCCTGGTTGCGTTGTTTGTTCTGGTTTTGCTACGGGTTGTTTTGGGCGTAAACTTGCCCTTGAGCAGCAGGTGGGTTTTGAGGTTGTGCAGGTGCAGGAGCAGGCTGCGGTGGGTGATATGTAGGTGGAGGCTGCGCAGGTGCGGAACCTTGAGGAGGCTGCTGATATGTCTGCAGAGCAGGTTGTGGGTTTCCACAGGGGCTGCCTGTGGCGGGTAATAAGCTAGTTGGGCTTGGGAAGGCGCAGGAGCTGGTTGTAGCCTGCTGGTGGTAATAAGTCGGGTTGGGCCTGAGAAGGCACAGGAGCTGGGGCGGCCTGCTGGTGGTAATAGGGCTGAGGTGCGACTGGGGGGTTATAGAAGGGGGCGCATGACCGAAGCACTGAGGTGTATAGGTGGGTCCATGGGAATGATGGTGATGTGTCATAGGAGCATATGAGTTGGTGGCCCTAACCTGTGAGGTGGCTCGCGAAAGGTCGGGGCCCGAGGTAGGACGTGCTATGGAAAAGGGTTGGGGATGCGAAGAAACCCGACCAATGATGTCGTCTGCAGCGTGGGATGCCCCTGGTGCATCGTGATGGGAGGACTCGCCGCGAGGGGCGTCAGGTATAATGGTATAGAGATAACCCGATTGGGCGTAAATGAGGTCGAACTGCTGTGCCTTAAGGATGGCCTCTTCTTCAGACTGGGGTCTTTCGGAAGCTACATACTTAGCAATAACAGGAAGAAGGGACTTGAGGAACCAATCTAGGAAGATACGGTCGTCTAATTTGATCTTGCATAAGCTACGGCGTCTACGCCACTCATGAATGTGGTCCGTGATGTGGGTAGCCATGTTTTGTCTGCAAGATAGGAGTATCTCAACGCCCGCGTCATAGCGGACGGGTAACTGGAAGAACTGCAGGAAGGTCGAGGTAAGGGAAGCAAAGGTGGCATGGGTCCCGTGGGGTTGCTCGATATACCACTTGGCTGCAAAGTCAGTGAAGGTGCGCTGTAACAGACGGAGGCGAATAGAGTCATCCACTATGGAGTTGGAGGAACACCATAGATGGAAGGACATGATATGGTTTTGTGGGTCCTCACCCGCCTTGCCCTCGAATTTAGGAATGTCAGAGGGGAGCTTGGTAGGCATGTGAGGCCATGCTAGGTCGTGTCGGATAGGGTCATTGGTCAGTCTGGCTAGGTCAGGTAGGTTGAGGCTAGCCATGAATGGCAGACTGGAAGAAGGATGTGACATAGGAGTGGGTTGGACCAAGTTGGGGCCCATGCCCCAAAGTAGAGGGGTAGGGTTGGGAATGTTGCCCCTAAGTGGGGGAACTAAGGTAGTATAGGATGGGCCTGCACCACCATGGGTAGTGTGAGTCACTGGTGGAGTGGTGGTATGTATGCCAGCTACGGGAATAGGAATGGTGACCGGGATGGTGGATGTGGCCCCCATCGAGGGCATTCCCAGAGCAGGTGTGGTAACTGGTGTAGTGGTGGATGTGCCACCAATGGTCCCTACAGTGAAAGGAGTGGAAGTCGCGCCAGCCATGGGGCTAGTAGGGGTAGTGTAAATAGGGTTCTCAGACTCTTCTTCAAAATCGGAGGTAAAGTAAGGGGCGTCAATATCTGGTGACGGAGTCCTATGCCGTTGACGAGTGGAGTCAAGTGACAAGGCTCTAGATCTATGATAAGTGGTATCAAGTGATGATGATCTGTGGCGATGACGTGTGGTGTCAAGTGAACCGTGCTGTGGGGGCTCGCCCCTGACGTGTCGAGAATGTCTCAGGGACTCAATGGTGACAGATGGTGTCGAATCTCTGTGGGTTGAGGTGAGTAAAAAACAGCTCAAAAACCCTAATGCAACCGAGTGTGCAGAAGGAGAGCTCAAAAAACAAGGCACTCAGGCCAACAACCAACTCAAAACACCTACTGTAACAACTGTGCTACAATAGGAGGATTGTCAACAGAATGGTCAGAATACCAACAAGCAGCAGGTTTTCTAAAAATAAAAAATGGTGAACTCACTAGACCTAAGGGAGGTAAGGGAGCATGCAAACACCTAACTAAAAGTATTCTGACTCAAATAGACATATCCTCTGCAAGGTGATGAAATCCAAGTCAGACAATATGAATAGGAAAGCCAAGTGGCTAAGATGTCCCCCTACCGGGAGGGACACCGGGTAGTCAATCCTAGAAGAATGGCAACTAAGATACCCCGTTCATGACACGTCCAGAAAGGTGAATCTATCGTTTGGTCCTTTTACCGCAATACTCCAATACAGGGATATCCCGAGAACTGCGAAAGGTAGCCCTTCGGTTACTGAATGGAGTGCAGTATTCCACTCAGGCCTCCGGAACCAGTCTCGCGACTTCAACCCTCCTAGGGGAGAGGCCCTCTGGTAAACTGGTTGTGACCGTGCCAAAAAGTACTAGGGGATTTTGGTTCCCTAATTGGACAACAACTATGTCTCAAGTGTAAGTAACCGAGGGGTGTTATTGGAAGCCTATCCCCCCCCTCCTACCTAACTACAAAGATTCTTTTGTGTTCCCTAAGTGGGGTTAGAATATTGGTTGAGTTAGATAGTTTTTTAAGGCTCACTTGAATTATGTGACAGAGTGTGTGCTCGTGAGATGATGATGAACCCAAGTAGACAGTGCCACTAGGGAGGGCAACTTTCTATCTAGCAATAACAATACAGAAATGAACTTTTAAAATGCACAATTTTCTTTTTCCAATGTAAAGTGCTGAAAATGTAAAAACGATTCTGTAAATGAAACAGAAATAAAAACTGCAAAAAATGCTGTAAGGAAGGGTGGCTGCAGTAGGACAGAGGGCTGTGCTGGTGCAGAAAATAGTGCAGCAAAGTTCTAGGCTCAAAATTGTAAAAAATGTAGAAATCAGACCGCGGGTTTGTGGCGAAACTGAGCAGTCAGACCGTGGGTTTGAGGGAAACAGGCGCGGCCAGGACGCAGGTTTTTGGCAGACAAACGCAGTCGGGATGCAGCAAAGGGGCTGAAAGTAGCAGTCAGGACGCGGGAAAGACGCCGACGGGTTGCGGGAAAATGGCCGAAAGCCGCAGGCGGGACGCAGGAAAGACGCCGAAAGGTGCCAGCGGGTTGCGGGAAACTGGCCGAAAGCCGCAGGCGGGACGCAGGAAAGACGCCGAAAGGCGGCGACGAGTTGCGGGAAACTGGCCGAAAGCCGCAGGCGGGACGCAGGAAAGAGGTTAATAGCTGCAGTCATACCGTCCCAAACAGGCTAATAGCCACAGCCGGATCACAGGTAACAGACTGAAAACGGACGGCAGGTCACCAGAAACAGTCTGAGAGCCACGGTTGGGTCGTAGGTAAGTGCCTGAAAGACGCGGTCGGCGCGCGACTGTGGGGGGAAAAAATGCGGTATACGGCGGCCGAAAGGGACAGCCGAACAGAAAAAAGATTTAAAAATTGTAACCAGAAATTCAAACTTAGGGGAGTCGCCAAAACTGTAGCTAGGGTATTACCCCTAGCTTGTGCAAATGAGCACCTACTAAGGAGAATGGACTCCTTAGTAGCAGTTCAGTAAATATAAATTATTAAGCTAAAACAGAAATGTAAACTACTCTAAAACATGTGCATGAAACATAAACAACAAAATGTAAATAATGGTTTTTGTATTGATATTACCTCCAATGTGGAGGTTGGTGAAGCTCTTGCAATGTCCAAGAGGGTTGATCCAAGCTCCAACGTGCTCCTTCTCTTTCTCCAATGGTGGAAATGGGCCAAAAGGGGCTCTCAAGGTGAAAGTGGCTCAATGGTGAGCTAGGGTTTCAAGAGAGATTTTGGCAGAGTAAGGGTATACTTGATTGTGGATATGGAATAAGGGGTCTCCATCACCTATTTATAGTTTTTTGGTGGTGGAGGGCTGGCCCATAGTTTTGGGAACCATATGGTTTAGGGCAGCTGTATAGGGTTTTTTCCTCCTTTTCCTCATTATTTTATATTTTTTATTCCCTTTTTAGAGGGATTTTGCTATTTTTGGAGGAAAAGGGGGTTTTTTTAGCCTTTTGAGGCTTTTTTGATGGTTTTGTGGCCTTTTGGAGGCATTTTAGTGGGATTTTTAGGGTTTTTAAGGGAAATATGGTAGGAAAATGGACAAATGAGCCATGTAATGAGGTAGATGAGGTAGTGAACACTTTTTGGGTGTTAACAACCATGTCCTTCCAACACAAGGGTAAGAAGTTAAAATTTTCAAATGATGATAGTAGTTCTTATTCCGAAGTGAATGTTAAAATGCATAAAAAGAAACATAAATACTCTAGTGACAGCAGTGAAGGTGACTGCAGACCAAAAATGAGGAATTATAAACCATATGAACAGATTTCAGGGGAGTTCAAGAAGATAAAACCCCCAACATTTAACGGTGAAAGTGAAAAGGGAGAGGTAGTCGAAGCATGGCTATTAGGTATGAAGAAGTATTTCCAAATATACGATTATTTAGATCAGCTGAAAGCTAAGATGGCCATTTACAATATGACTGGGAAATCATATATTTGGTGGCAGGATATAAAGATAGTAAAAAGCATTAAAGAAAAGAGTGTAACTTGGAGTACATTTAAGAAATATTTTAAGAAGAAGTTTCTGTCTGAACAGTACTACGAAGAAAAAGCAAAAGAGTTTTATGATTTAAAATTGGGTTCAATGAACATGAAAGAGTTAAGCAGTAAGTTTCTAAGTCTGTTAAGATATGCACCTTACATTGTGGATGAGAAGCCGAAAATACAAAGATTTTTGAGTTGCTTGACCTTTTAATATCAAGGACAGAATTGAGTACGGCAACTCTAAGACTCTTGAGGAAGCTATGAGAAAGGCGAATTTCTGTTTTGAATAGAACAGAAAAAGAGAAGGAGTATCTAGCTGGAGAAGTAATAAACCTAGTAACTTTGAGCATAAAAAGAAAATTTTTAATTTTAATAGGAATTCTAGAAATAACAAGCGAAAATTCAGTAACAGAACTTTTCATGGAAATAATTTCAGAAGTAATGCACCACAAAATTTTACAGCTGCAAGAAACATGCCTAATAATGCTAGAATTAATGAACAAAGAGCACCTTTAAAATGTTATGAATGTCAAGGACCGCATACTGCTGCAAACTGTCATAATAGGAGAAGAACAACCAACAACATCCATACAGTGCAGGAAGAACCAACAGTTGGTGACTTAGCAAGGGAAATTCCCAGGATCAATGCAGACTTGGAAAATCGACAGGCTGATCATCAAACTTCAATGGTCGAAATCGAAGGTATGCTACAAAAAAGACCTATCTCTATTTTAATTGATCCAGGTGCAAGCTTGGGTAATGTATCACCTGATTTAGTAAAAAGTTGTAAATTAAAAGTAGAAAAGTTTGAAAAGTCTTGGCTGGTTCAGTTAGCAACAAGAACCAGAGGAAAGGCAGTTGATTTTGTTTAAAATTGTGATTTTCTTATGAGTTAGTTAAAAACACAAGTAAAGCTGAATGTATTACTGTTAGGATCTTATGATGTCTTAATCATAATGGATTGGCTGGAAAAGCATAGGGTAGTTCTGAATTGTTTTGAAAAGACTTTTACAAGTTTGAATAATAAAGGAGAAACAGAAACAATAAAATGAATCCCTAGAAAAATTTCAATTAGACAGATTTCTGCTTTGCAAGTGAAAAAGGCTGTACGAAAGGGGTGTAAAATGTTTGCAATAAATGTAATTAATGATGAACACACAACTAAAGAAGATAAGTTAAAACTTGAAGATATACCAATTCTAAGAGACTTTTCAGACGTATTCCCGGAATAAATTCTAGGTCTACCTCCGAAAAGGGAATTGGAATTCACCATTGAGCTAGTATCGAGTGCGGTACCAAACTCAAAAGCTCATTGCCAGATGAACATTCGAGAGATTAACGAATTAAAATCACAGTTAAAAGAATTAATAGATAAAAACTACATAATACTAACTGCGTCTCCATGGGGAGCACCTGTCATTTTCGTTAAAAAGAAGGATGGTACCTTGCGTTTATGCATAGACTACCGTCAGTTAAATAAAATCACGATTAAAAGTAGATATCCTTTTCCCCGCATAGATGATCTGTTTGATCAAGTATGCGGAGCAACGATATTTTATAAAATAGACTTGAGATCTAGATATCATCAAGTCAGGATTAAAGACGAAGATATATTTAAGACTGCTTTTAGAACCTGTTATGGGCATTACGAATTCGTAGTTATGCCTTTTGGGATAACTAACGCTCCAGTAGTTTTACATAAGTATTTAGATAAGTTTGTAATTATTTTCATTGGCGACTTTTTAATTTATTCAAATACTAAGGAAGAACATGATGAACACTTACGAAAATTTTTACAACTCTTAAGAGAACATCAACTTTACGGTAAATTTAGTAAGTGTGAATTTTTCAAAGATAAAATATAGTATTTAGGTAATGTGATATCCAAGGATGGAATCACAATTGACCCTGATAAAATAAGAGCAATTAATGAATGGCCTATCCCTAAAGATGTAACTGGTGTACGATCATTTATGGGATCGTAGGTTACTACAGAAAATTTATAGAAGAATTCTCAAGAATCGCAAATCCCATAACCTCTTTGCATAAAAATGGAAATAAATTTGTTTGGGATCAAAAGTGTGAAGAAAGTTTTAAGAAATTGAAAGAAATTTTAACTACAGCACCTATATTAAAAATTGCAGATCCAAACAAGGACTTCGTTGTATGCGCTAATGCATGCAATGATGGACTTGGTGGAGTCTTAACACAAGAAGGTCATGTAATAGTGTATGAGTCAAGAAAGCTAAAAATTCATGAAAAGAACTATGCTACCTATGATTTAGAGTTGTCAGCCGTGATACATGCTTTAAAGATGAGGCACCATCATCTGATCAGTATAAAGTTTTCATTAATGACAGATAATAAGGGTCTAAAATATTTGTTGGATCAACCAAATATGAACGCAAGGCAAGCTAGGTGGTTAGATTTCCTTAGCGAATATGATTTCAAGATTCAGCACATAAAAGGTAAAGAAAATAAAGTGGCTCATGCCTTAAGCATAAATGCAAAATTAAATTTCATGGCAGCAATCAATACTTATAAAACAGGTTTAGAAAATTAGCTTGAAGAAGGAATAAAATGGGATGAAAATTATTAGAAATTATAGGAAAAAGTTGCACAAAATAATTCTGAAAATTTAATAATAGATTACAATTTGAATGAAAAGGGTCTAATGCTGTATAAAAACAGACTATATGTGCCTAATGTATCTGAAATTAAGCTATTGATTTTAAATGAAGTACATAAAAGTCCTTATTAGGGACACCCTAGTTACCAAAAGATGGTAACGATGTTAAGAAATGATTACTTTTGGCCAAATATAAAAATGAGGTAGCTGGATACATAGTTAGGTGCTTTGAATGTCAGCAAGTTAAAGCTGAGCATCAACACCCAGTTGGACTATTACATCCATTGCCAATTCCAGAGTGGAAGTGGGAAATTATCAGTATTGATTTTATAACTAGTTTGCCTAAAAATCAAAAGCAGAATGATTCAATAATGGTAGTCGTAGATAAGCTTAGTAAAGCAACCCATTTTATACCTGTCAAAACTATTTTAAAGCTGTTAACATTGCAGATATGTTTATGAAGCAATTTTTTCGTTTGCATGGAATACCTAAGGTAATCATTTCTGATCGAGATTCTAAATTCACTGGAAATTTATGTAAGTCACTGTTTAAAGGTTTAGATACTAAGTTAAATTTCAGCACATATTTTCACCCACAAACTGACGGACAAACTGAAAGGGTAAATCATATTTTAGAAGACATGTTAATAATGTATGATAAATATCATCCAACTAAGTGGGAGGAATATCTACACTTAGTTGAATTTGATTATAATAATCACTATCAAGCTTCTACTAAACTTAGTCCATTTGAAATTATGTATGGTAGAAAGTTTAATAATCCTATCTCTCGGAGTAATCCCGTTGACAGATTAATGTTAGGACCAGATTTGTTAAAACAAATGGAACTAACAGTGAAGTAGGTACAAGGAAATTTTAAAATTGCACAAGACAAACAAAATAGTTATGTAGATCTGAAAAGAACTAAGAAAGATTTTCAAGTAGGTGAGCATGTTTTTGTTAAGGTAAAACCCAATAAAAGCTCTTTTAAGCTGGGAAGTTGTGCTAAATTAGCACCCAGGTATTGTGGACCATTTGAAATCTTATCAAGAATTGGACCAGTTGCATATTAGTTAGCCTTACCACCTAATCTGAAAATACATAATGTATTTCATATTTCTATTTTGAAAAAGTACGTACATGATGCTACTCATGTAATCGATTGGAATGACATACAGGTGAAAACAGAAGAAGATTTTCAGGTGGAACCGGATTGTATCCTCGACAAGAGATTTGCTTTGGAATCACACCATTGGACATGTAAAGGTGCAATGGAAGCACCTTAGTCCAGATGAAGCAACCTGGGAATTGGAAAGTCATATGCAGACAACATATCCAATTCTATTCCAGGAAGACTCTGATGAAGAGTAAGCAACATCGAGGACGATGTTGAACTTAAGAGGGGGTGTTTGTAACCTACCTAGTACTTGAAACATTTTATGTTTGAAAAAAAAACATTACTTTAACTTTTATTGTAAAGATTTGTATTAATGACCAAGGATGGTCAAGGATGACTATAAATGAATAATATTATTATTTAATAAATTAAAATAGGAGACACTCAGCCAAAGAGACTGTTGAAAGATTCTTCACTAACCCATTAGGAGGAATGGAATCTAGTGTAGAAGGAAATGGACAAGTGGCAGGATCTGAACTCATTTACTAGCCATTGTTATGGGACAACTCCCTTAAAATGTGGTCATGTTCCCCAAGGATGGTGGAACAGAGCTGATGGCTCATTGAATGCAAAACTGACCACTAAATACCTAGGCAATCTTTTATAGCCATCGAATTTGAGTAGAGGCTCACACATTCTTTGTGGAGATGAAATTTATTCCTTGTGGTGTTAGAATTGAGCCCACAAGAGATTCGATGAGGGGAAGCTATGTATTGAGTTGCAGAGTAAGACTATCTTATTCCTGCTGAGTGCAGAGGTACTGTTATGTATGCAATTCTATTTGATTGCTCAAGTACATAAGAGTGATATGTATGCAAGTCTCCATGATCGTTGAAGTACATATGAGTGGTTGTATGCAAGTCTTTTTGTTTGAAGTACAACCTAAGTGTCTTGCTTCTACACAGTATATTCATTCTAGTGGTTCAGTGAATAGGCTAAGGGGTCCAAAATCAAGTCATCTTGGCTTCTTTCTGGAGAAGGTTGGGAGGAACGGTCATCTTTGGGTGTTTTTACACCCTATCAAGTTATCAAGTTCTACTTTGTTTATGTTATTTACTTTTAAACTGTGATCTATTTCTGTAACTGTATGCGAATGTTATCATAAGTTTCCATATGTATCTTAAGATATCATATAGTTGTTAGAGGTGATAGAATTTTGATTTGATAAATGATTTATGTACATTGAATGAATGATTATAAATGTCTTCATGTATTTTTCCTTTCACCATAGGTGATGTACTCTAGTACAGGAAGAGGTTTAATTAACAGAGATTAGATATGATAGAAAGATACTAAGTAAAAGAATAAGTCTGTATATTTTATCAAATATATATTTTATCATTATTGTTGCTCTAATAATTTGTATGATTACTCATTATATAATAGTTCAATTATAAACTGAATGATAATGATAACCTAGCAGTAACAGTTTATTTCTATAAAACATCCACTAGTAGATTTGAACCCAAAATCCGACAACCTATGACGAAAAAGACTGTGTCGTCGGAATTTTCTTCCAAAATTACCATTCTTTGTTTTTATTTTTTTAATTTCGTGAAGTGTCCATCGGATATCCGATGATTTTGTGAATATCCGACAAGGCCCCTAGGATATCCGACGGCTCTGTGGATATCCGACGACTATGTGGATATCCGACATCCTGGACTGTCGGATAACCGATGACATTTGAAACCCGAGGAAGTCGGATATCCGACGGAGATTTCCAAATGGTAAATAGGTTAGAGTCGTCGGATTTTCAACGTCTTTTTTAATTTTAAAATCTATAAATATACAAACATTTCGACATGTTTGCCATACCGGCGACAGTTTGCGGAAGTTTTTTTTGTTCAGCGAACTGTTTTTCATTATTTCCATTGTTTTTGTGATTCAAGCGAGCGAAGTACTGTGGAGCTTCATTTTCTAAGATCGATAATCTTCATTAAATCTCTTTATGAGAAAATGTCAACTAGCAATATTCCTGATCCAGATGACCAAAATCGACAATTGCTTGCTAGATTGTGGGAAGGAGTTGAAAGAAGGGGTGATGGGAAATGCTATTATCCATGTAGTCAATGCAGGGGCTTTAAGAGGAGAAGAATTTTGATCACAACAGCCAGAAAACATTGTAGGGAGCATGGGAACACTAAGGGGGGACATGAATACCATCCATTTGTAAGTTTTGCATTATATATGTTTTTATTTTGATTGCTTTCGTAAATTTATGTATTATTTTAATATTTATTATATTAACTTATATTAAGTTATGTATCATTTATTTGTTTGTTACTCATGATACTAACCCACTCACCAGGGAAAGCACTTAACTCTCTAGATTTGTGACACTTTCGATCATGATAATAGAAATAACGACTATATTGGCCTGTTGTAATTTCTCTTATATTTTCTCTATAGAAACCATAGCATCGTTTATCTTATTTTTGAGTATCTTTGCTCAGTAGTTGGGTCAATTATTATGTATCTTGGATAGTTTGGATGCACCTATTTGACCAACAGTACAATTGGTCGTTGTTCTTTTCATCCCAACAGTACAAAATTTGTTAAATTTTTAATGTATCACATAAATGTTTACATTTTGCGTTTGAAATTTTTACCTTTTGCGTTTGAATTTCTTATATTAAATTTTATCTATTGATTGTTTCATGTAATTATAAAGGAAAGACATCCAACGGCATATCGTCCGGATCAGCAAGTTCTCCTAGAACAAGTACCGGAGGAACATGGAGCTATGAATATTAATGGAGAACAAGTTAATGATCACATTGAAGAAGATGATCATACTGATAACATAGTTGAAGATGATGTTACAAATACTTTGATCCATGATTCATTTAATGTTGGAATGGATGATGATGATCATGAAAATGATGAACATTTTGATGATATTCATGATATACCTCTTCTTGACAAGGCATACGAACCCCTTTATGAGGGCTCTAAGACAAATCTTCTCTCTGCTATATGGTTGGTAATGAACTTGAAGGTTATGAATGGTCTTTCTAACATATCAGTCACACGGATGTTAAGGTATGTAATATATTCCATCACAAAATATATATGATTGTGTATTTTATTGTTAATTCATATATAAGTCAAATTATTACGGATGAAATTTGTTTCATTAATATTATTTCTATATTATATTAACTAGATTTTTATTTTAATTTGTTGTAGCATGATAGGTGAATATTTGTTACCACCGTCAAATATTTTACCTCGCACATATCGATATTTATCTGCCATCATGAAAGAAATTGGAATGCAGTATGAAGCCATTCATGCATGTCCCGATGATCATGTTCTGTATTACAATCAGCATGAATTTGCAACAGAATGTCCTGAATGTCATATCAGTAGATACCGCACAGATCAAGTAACTAAAAAGGTGCCTCGCAAGGTTCTACGTTATATTCCCATTATTCCATGTTTGCAACGGCTGTTCAGGTGCAAAAACATAGTGCAGTTTATGGATTACCATGCACGGAACATAAGTCAAGACGAAATTATTCGGATGCCTGCAGAATCGCAGATGGGTCTGCATTTAGAGATATGGAGGGAAAATGGCCTCACTTTAAAGAAGAACCTCATAAGCTTAGGATTTCTTTGGTAGTAGATGGTGTCAATCCTTTTGCAGAGATGAGATATGTTTACTCGGTGTGGCCTATTTTTGTTATCAACAACAACATTCCTCCATGGTTGACAATAAAGAGGGAGCACATAATGTTGTCGATGATTATTCCAGGTACGAACACTGTAGTTTTTTTTAATGTAGTGGTATATTCTCATTTGTCATTTTTTGTCACATAATGTCATATATATATTTAATGTTTTTCTATTGTGCAATATGGTTTCATATATATAATTTAAATGGTACATCTCATAATTATATTTTTTATATGTTCAAATCAATCAGGTAAGTACCAAGTCAAAGATATGAATGTATATATCGAACCTCTTATTGACGTGCTACTGAAGTTATGGAATGGCATCACTATGTATGACGTATCTAGACCAATACGACAAAGGAAATTTAAATTCCATGCAATGCTTGTATGGACAATACATGATGCCCTAGGGTTAACCCATTTTTGTGGTATGTAATTATAAGTTCCACTTTATTTGCATTTAATTTTATGAACTACTAGTTAATATACTACGCACGCATTTTTTTTCTAAATAATCCAGTCATTTTGTATATAATATTTATAATTGACATAGATATTCCATCTCTTTATGTAGGTCTTCAGACAAAGGGGAAATTTGCATGTTTAGTGGTCCTAAGATCAAATCTCGTTGTTCAAAAAGCTTAGGAAAGGAGGTGTTTGATGAGTATAGGCACTTCCTCTCTAAGAATCACCGGTCTCGAACTACCGAAAAACATTTGTTCAACGGCAAGCAAGAGACTGCATTAAAACCACAAAGAATGACACCTCGCCTATGGAAGTTGCAATATCATAGAAATCGACAAGGTACGTATAATGAATCATTGTATATGTTATGTTATATTGTATTTTTTTATATTGTGTGTTGTTTATTGTAATTGACATTGATTTATGTAATTTCATGATTGTCGTTCATGTGATCATGAAGGCATTAATGGGCTTCCACGAGGAATGAAAGGTTATCCTCTACAATTTAGTAGGTTTCCCTACTATGAGCACCTAAAAATTGCTCATCTATTTGATACAATGCATATTGGAAAGAATGTGACCGAAACATTATGGAAAATATTGAATGGAAGGAGTGACAAAGAAAAAATTGTCAAAATTTGCAAAGACATTCAAGATAGCAACCATGCAATGAAAGACGTCATTCAATTTCATAGCAACAGAGAGCAAATTAATATCAACTCACTTCCATGGATGTTAACGGACCAGCAAAGTAATGTTGTAAAAGAAGTCATTCGAAAAATTAAATTTCCCACCGGATTTTGTGCGAACATGAAGAATATCATAACAAAGAAAGGTGATTTCGCAGGGGTGAAAACTCACAATTGGCATGTCTTCATGAAGGTAGTTATTATGGTATGGATTTTTTTTATTTATTTTTCCTACTCCAGTGAATATGGTTGGTATATTTTTTGTTTGTCTACTCTTTGTTGATAAAATGAAATGATTTGTATATTATTGTTACAATATGTTCTACCTCTCTCTATCTCGGACAACTTTGACAACAATGTCAAGCAAATAATATATAGTCTCAGGAAATACATGAGGTAAGTGGTGATTTTTTCCATGCGCTTAGTGTTTGTTTAATTCAGCATACAACTTATATTTGATTTTCGTTCTCTAATTCATGTTACGTAATATAATGTTTTTTCCTTTAATCTCTTGATTTGGTTGTCATGTCACTTGTAGATGGTTGTCATCTAAAGAATTCCATAAAGAAGACATAAAGTATTGGAGGAGATAAATTCCTCATCTCATGTGTGAAATGCAGAAGCATCTACCTTCGTCATTTTTCAATGCACAGGAACACTACCTCATACACCAAGTTGAGGAGATTGAACTGTGTGGCCCTGCGAACTCAAGGTCCATGTGGATGGTTGAGAGGCACTTGAAATTTATGAAGGGTTTGGTCAGAAAACGAGCATATGCTGAGGGTTC
This sequence comes from Larix kaempferi, assembly GCA_027924585.1. Taxonomy (NCBI): domain Eukaryota; kingdom Viridiplantae; phylum Streptophyta; class Pinopsida; order Pinales; family Pinaceae; genus Larix; species Larix kaempferi. Next base: position 5,070,207 of record BSBM01000666.1, on the reverse strand, counting down.
TATGATGGAGGGATATATGGTATACCAAAACATGCTGTATATTAGTGAATATCTTCCTAAATTAGCGTCAAAGCTCAATTTACGTCGCATTTGTGATCCGGAATCCAATAACAATTTCAAAGGGGAGTACCCCAGGGGAAAGGTAGATCGAGGAAGGTGAAAGGTAATATAACACATTTGACTGGTGATTTTTATGTATATATAACATCATACATATTCTATCTTTAATATTAATTGACTATACATTTGTATTGAATTTTAATTTTATTGTCATAATGAAATAGTTGGTCGAGAGTGGGATGCAATTCATTTATACATCGCAAACAATCTTGATTGGATGAAGGTATGGATCGAACGATGTGAACAATATGGTCATGGATATCATGGGAAGGTGTGGCTTCATTGCTTAAAGCTGCACATCGCAATGGAGACACCAATCTAACGCAAAGGAAATCGATTTAGCAAGAGGTTTAAAAGATAAGCAGGTAAGCATATTAATCAACCACACTATTTATTTTTTTGTAAAAAATATTGTCGTTGTACATCACGCTGATTTTTTTCATTGTATGGCATTATAAACATGCACTAGTTAATCATAAATATTGGATCATTATGTAATCTTTTCCTTTATTGGCTTGTTGTAGGTAAAACACCATAAGGCTATGCGGTGCAATGGATGTAGATATCACACCAAAAAGTTGGATGAAACGAAGAAAACATCTAATTGTGGGATATCTGCAGTCTTTGAGGTGACCAATGTTTCTTCTAGAAGTGACATATATCCAGAACTCTCTGAAAATTGATATTATGGGTATCTGGAAGACATTCTTCAGTGTGACTTTAACTCCTTCAAGGTATTTCTGTTCATTGTCAAATGGTACAGGTGTCGATTGAATCAACGTGATCCCGATAAAACAATACTTGAGCATGATAATGGATTTACCATGGTAAATACAAGGTTGTTTGAACTAGGAATGGAGCCCTATGTTCTTCCAACCCAATGTGAACAGGTATTTTACTCTAAGGTTCTAGGTAGAGCGGGTTGGTCATTTGCTGTGAGACACGATCCAAGGGGAAGGTCGGTAAAGTATAACGTAGATGAAGGTAATGAAGACGTTCTCGAAGAAGAAGACGTCATAGAAGATGATCATGATCTGTTAATTTTTTAGCATCAATTCAATATACTCTAGGATCTTTACTGAGAGAATAACATGTACAGCATATCAATCATATCAATCACAACAAGAAGCAACCATAAGAGACAATAGACACACAGAGTTTTCGTGGGGAAAACCCTAAGGTGAAAAACTCCACAACTTCCTCAGAGATAGATAGAGCAATAATACAACCCAAGTACACAGAGATAGTATTCTCCTAGCAGCTAATCCTCCCCCTCACATGTGCGCCACTTTTTGAGTAGTGTAGAGTGAGATAATGAGATGATCAAATAGAGATCTCCTGATCTCTATTTATACTTGTTCTGACCTGCCTAATAAACCAGTGGGGCTGACTTGTCTAACTCAGTCTAATAACCCATGGTTAACTTAATCAGGGCCGACCCCACACTTAGTGGTCTAATAACCCATTAGCAAGTTATTACACTTGCGACACTTGTCAATACAAATGACCACACTTCCGTATAGAGGAATAATACATCTCTATAGGAGTACAATAAATACATAGATGAAATACATTTTGAAGTTACATATACATCAACACTCCCTCTTAACTAGGAAGGTATTTCTCGACACATATCTTCTAGCACAAGTCTTCTTCTTTGGATCATCGTCATCGATGCATCATCCTCGAATCATCGTCATTGTCATTGCTGCTGCTATCTCAATCAATATCTGAATCTACTCGTCATAGGAAGTTCTACACTGCCAGTCCTTTTTCATACTGGATGTAGGCCCACCACCTGCAGGTCTTCATCATCATTGGGCATACTGTGGAAACCTCAGGACTTATTACGTGAGTCACAAAACCTCGCAAGAGCATCCCAGGACTGATTACGTGCACACAGCCCAACCTATCGGATCTCCCAGGGAGCTATTACATGTGACCCCACCACAAAACCTCGAAAGAAAATCCTAGGACTGATTACGAGCACATAGCTCAACCTATCGGATCTCCCAGGGCGTTATTATATGTGGTCACCACAAAACCTTGCAAGAGAATCCCAGGACTTATTACGGGAACACATCCCAACCTATCGGATCTCCCAGGGCGATATTACATGTGGTCATGGTAAAACCTCGAAAGAGCATCCCAGTACTTATTACGGTAACACATCCCAACCTATCAGATCTCCCAGGGCGCTATTCTATGCCATAGGACAAAACCTCAAAAGAGAATTTGCCAGATATCCCAGGGCATTATTATATGCCATAGGAAAAACCTCGAAAAGAGTATCTGCAAACCTCCCAGGGCGCTATTATATGTCCTCCAAAGCAAAACCTCGAAAGAGCATTTGCCAGATATCCCAGGGCGCTATTATATGCCATAGGAAAAACCTCGATAGAGTATCTGCAAATCTCCCAGGGTGCTATTATATGCTTATCTGCACAACCTGTCCACGGCCACGGAGTATCAACCTGATACTCACCATACATCATCCTAATGTACATCATCACATGATCATCCTGATCATCATAGCATCATCCTGATACATATCATCTGGAGAAACATCCTGAAGCTCATCATCCATGATCATCCTAATCATACCATGCATCCACCTGATGCATACCTTATACATATCATCATACATGATCTACCTGATCATACAATGTATCTACCTGATACATACACAAATACATGATCCACCTAGTCATAAAAGCATCCAACTGATGCACATACATATACATGATCCAACTGATCATATCCAACATCCAACATGATGCATATACATATACATGGTCCAACTGATCATATCCAACATCCAACATGATGCATATACATATACATGATCCAACTGATCATATCCAGCATCCAACATGGTGCATATACAGAGTAGTAACTGGAGCATCCTCCTGATGCTCATCATCCAGCTCTTATGTCCATAGCCATGGAAGGATCCTCCTTTCACCATGATTGGAATGGCTCCAGCAAATGTCTCCATCACTTCTTCCTCGAAGTGTCATCAATCATAAGAACACCAAGCCTCTCTCTGAAGTACTTGAACGTCACTCTGGCTAGTGGTTTCATTAGCACATCTACAACCTACTCATCCATTGCAACATACAAGAGCTTCACTGCTCCTCTCTACACCATATCCCTGATATAGTGATATTTCATCTCAATGTGTTTCGACCTGTCGTGGAACACCGAGTTCTCAGACAACTTCACACAACTCTGGTTATCACAAAAGATACCAGTATCCTCCAACAGTAGATCAAATAACTCAGACAGTAACTTCCTCAGCCATACTACCTCACCACTAACCGAACAAGCTGCAACATACTCTGCTTCGGCTATACTCAGTGCTACGTAGGACTTCTTCCTGCTAAGCCAAGAGATCACACCTGATCCCATACTAAAGCAGCACCCATATGTGCTCTTCCTCTCTGCAGCACTACCTGCCCAGTCTGAATCAACATAACCCTGCAGGTTAAACTTTTGATTCGCATCATACTTGAGCCCATAATCAACTGTACCCTTCAGGTACCTCAGAATATGCTTTACAGTAACCAGGTGAACACCTCTGGGATCTGTCAGGAACTGGCTCAATGTGCTCACTGCAAAGTAGATATCTGGTCTCGTGTTCGTGAAGTACATCAAGGACCCAATCATCTGATGATACACAGTTAGATCAATCGGATTAGATGAAGTATCACATAGAAGCTTCAGGTTCGATGCCATAGGTGTGGCCATGGCCTTGCAGTCCATCATCCCGAACCTCTTCAGAATCTCTACTGCATACTTCCCTTGTCCAAGGAAGATTCCATCTACACTCTGCCACACCTCCATGCCTAGAAAATAGTGCATCATCCCCAAGTCCTTCATCTCGAACTCGATAGAAAGCTTCCTCTTGGTATCAACAATCAAAAGATCATCACCTGTAACAAACAGGTCATCCACATACAGGAGTAGTATCACAGGATTTCCTTCCTCAACCTTGTAGTAAAGGGTAGAATCCGCTTTACTCTTGGTAAAGCCCAAACTAGATAGGAAATTGTCCATCCTACCATACCAAGTCCTAGGAGCTTGCTTCAAGCCATACAAGGCTTTCTTCAACCTGCACACATATGACTTCCTGTCATGTGTTTCAAAACCAAGTGGCTGCTCCACATACACTTCCTCCTCAACTACACCATTCAAGAAAGCTGTCTTGACATCCATCTGGTGTATCTTCCATTTCATCATTGTAGCCAAAGCAAGTACTGATCTGATGGAAGTGTACCTAGCTACAGGAGCAAAAGTTTCTTCATAGTCTATTCCTTCTTTCTAGGAGAAGCCACGAGCTACAAATCTTGCTTTGTATTTCTCTATGCTACCATCTGCAGCATGCTTGATCTTGTAGATCCATTTGGAAGTCACATCAGACTTCCCTTCAGGTCTTGGGACTACATCCCAAACATCATTCTTCATGATCGATTGGTATTCCTCAACCATGGCATCCTTCCATTCTTTCTTTTCAGCTGCCTCTTCATAACTGGAAGGTTCTTTGTTTATAATATCACAGAGTAAAGCAACATAGCTGGTATGTGATCTAGTTCTCTTCTTTGCTCTGTGTTCTTCTTCTGGAATGCCATATCTTTTTGCATCTTGAATTAGCTCTCTAGCCTATGCAGGTTTCCTCTTGTGAGAGTCCTTCTCACGTGGTGGGTCTATAGGTTCTTGCGGATCTTCAATTTCACAATCAGCATCTGGAATTGCTTCAGTCATGGTAGTGTCTTGAAATCTGGTTTCCTTTGGTTCTTCATGATCTTCAACAGGTGTCTTCCTTGATTTGATGAATGCTGAGTTTTCATCAAATGTTACATCCCTGCTAACATCAATCTTCTTGAACCCTGGAAAGTATATTCTGTAAGCCTTCGAGCTTTCACTGTAACCCACAAAGATACCCTTCGTTCCTGAAGGATCTAGCTTAGTCCTCTTTTCCTTTGGAACATGTGTATATACTGGACAACCAAATATTCTGAGATGGCTGACTTCAGGTTTCTTTCCAGAGAATACCTCTTCTGGTGTCTTGTTGTCCAATATCTTGTGGGATGTTCTGTTCTGCACATATACAGCTGTCCTAGCTCCTTCTGTCCATAGACCACTTACCCATCACATGCATATTAGCAGTATACTGTTCATTAATGCAATTATTCTAATATGCATAATACACACCCTAAGTTTAGGAACATAAGCATATACATCATTGAACAATATTATTTTAAACAAACAAATATGCAAGAAATGACAATTAAAATACTTATCTTTGTTTGGTTGTAGGGTTGACTCCCTCTCAGTCTTTGCTTCCTTTCTGCTTATGTAAGGCCTTAGCCTCATCTCCCTCTGAAACACGGACTTCTTCACTTATGCAGGTGACCAATCCATTTTCTTCTAGGATTAACCGAATCCACTTGTATTGCAGAAACTGGATCTAGAGTTGGATTAGGGTTTGTCAGAGAAACCCTAAAAATTCAAAATGTGAATTTCAACTTTCTGAAAGGATAGAAAGATGCGCATTGATAAGCTGATCAACCTGGTATACTCAGAATTTGAAAACTGCAAAGTTTCACCCTTCAGAAATGCTTTATAATCTTCCGGATTCACTAAGGAGGACCCTGAATTAGGGTTTGAGTTTCCCGGAGCTTCACCCAACTAAATAGTTTGATCCAAAGCTCTAAACTTTGATTTTTCCAAGGAGCTTCTAGCTATGGTCACAGATTTCAAAAATTCCCATTTTTGCAGAAGCCCTAATTTTCCACCTTTCTAATCAAACTCCCGAACTAGGGTTTGATCAAGCCCGACCTTCTGCTGAACCAAAAAATTCGATTTTGGTCTCAAAATTTTGATTTTGATGAGGAGCATCCAGCCGTGGTCTCTGATTACAAAAATTCCAACTTTCTCCAAAACCCGAAATTCCCGAAGCCATGAATGAAGGTGCTCAAAATCCAATTCTGTTTTGACAGAAATATGCACCTGATTGTTTCTGGTGTAACTCTGAAATTTCAGATCTACAGGGTCTGAAAATTCTTCCTGTTGTATCCCGACCTATTTTCTTTCCAACCCCATAGGCCTGACCTCAAATGGATTCTCTGAGAGAGAGTTATGCCAAGTGTCGCAACGTGACCTGTTTATGGGATACAACAGGAGAGCGAACTTGTATGGAGTGCCGCGTGTCACTGGTTCAATTTCAGCCTCTGAAAATCATACCTGTGAAATTACAGTCCATTCCCTACCTGTCACATTTTACAAAATTTCATTTGGAGCTTCCTATCCCAAGTTGTGACCTTTTTTCCTAGGTCACATGTTTATGACTGAGATCTGGAAGAGGCAGAAACCCTATATTGTATAGATTATAAATTTGAAAGTACAATGAATTAGAGGCTTTCCTTCAGACACAAGGTACATGGGGATCTTATCTTCGACCTGTAAGATTTTCAAATCCTAAAACCTCTCCGAAATGGATTTATAGAGAGAAAGTGCTATGATGACTGGTTTTTGCTATATCAGGCCCTAGCCTCGCAAGTGCAACAAGTGTCATAAATGCCATATCATGCCTTCTTCTAGGCTAGCTCTGATACCAAGTTAATTTTTGAGCATCAATTCAATATACTCTAGGATCTTTACTGAGAGAATAACTTGTACAACATATCAATCATATCAAGCATGTCAATCATATCAATCACAACAAGAAGCAACCATAAGAGACAATATACACACAGAGTTTCCGTGGGGAAAACCCTAAGGTGAAAAAACCCACAACTTCCTTAGAGATAGATAAAGCAATAATACAACCCAAATACACAGAGATAGTCTTCTCCTAGCATCTGATCCTCCTCCTCACATGTGCACCACTTTCCGAGTAGTGTAGAGTGAGATAATGAGATGATCAAATAGAGATCTCCCGATATCTATTTATACTTGTTCTGACCTGCCTAATAAACCAGTGGGGCTGACTTGTCTAACTCAGTCTAATAACCCATGGTTAACTTAATCATAGCCGACCCCACACTTGGTGGTCTAATAACCCATTAGAAATTTATTACACTTGTGACACTTGCCAATACAAAGACGACACTTCCATATAGAGGAATAATACATCTCTATAGGAGTACAATAAATACATAGATGAAATACATTCCGAAGTTACATTTACATCAACATGATTAACATGAGTTAGATGATCATGTTCCTAAAGAAGATGTCGAAGAACTTATTGAATCAGATGATGTATCAGATAATGTCCATGAAGATGATATCAACGATGACATGATGATCACAACTGACATCGACGACGAGGATGATATGGCCAATCCTTACAATGTTGAATCTGGATCAACGGATGATAGTACAAATGATGACTCAAATGAAGAAGATGATGATCAAGACCATTGAAGTTTATGAGGTATGCAGTAATAATAAATTAACTGTTTCTTAGTGAGTTTCCATTTTCCAGTATGATATAATTAGAAACATTGCTTGTTATAGCGTATGTCAAAAAACACATTTAAAGTTTTTGTACATAGATATTTTTGTCGGGTTATGGGGAATTGAGAGTGATGTCAGGGGGGGGAGGGGCCATAAGAGCTTCCACCTTCACGTGGTTGGCCCTGTTTAGTAGAGAATATTAAATTATTCTCGAAACAGAAAGAAGCTTAGTAAGGAAATGCACAATTATCAAGACTCAAACATAATCATCATCATCGTCATCATCGATTGTCGTCGTCATCATCATCATCTTCATCATCGTCATCTTCATCATCATCATCATCATCGTCAGCATCATCATCTTCATCATGATCATCATCTTCATATGATATCCTACGCAGCTACCAGCTAGAAATACCAACAGCGTTTGTCCTTTGTGGTTTAGTGATCTCGTCGTATTCTTTTGAAGTCAAAAGTCTGATATCCAACGCCTATTGTCGTCGGTGGTATGTAGAGTTTATCGGATTCATCATCATCATCATCTTTATAATCATCATGATCATCATCTTCATAATCATCATCATCATCATCATCATCATCATCATCATCATGGGGCCAACGTTGAATTTTTTTAAATATGTGTTGGCATGGACTAAAATTTTGCATGGTTAGACTAGACGCATGCATTGACGGTGTGGGAGGGTTTCAAGACTCAAAAACCATACCTATATATTAAATAATGTGATACTTAGGGCCAACGTTGAATAGGGTAAACCATACCTATTTAAATATTTGGGAGTTTTAATTCATCCTCTAAGTTTCCATTCTTGAAAATTTCCCATTTAAATAGTTTATTGTATAAAAGTAAACAAAACTTAGAAGATTAAATTATAATTTAGATGTTTTTAACTTTAACATATTAATTAAAGAGTTAAATTATATATTAAAAAATTAAATTATAATTTAGATATCTTTAACTTTAACATATTAATCAAAGAAAATTTGTATACAAAACAAACATTCTTATTGTGTTAAAATTTATTAAAATGTATGTGTGTGTCTATATAGGATTGCTTAGAGTTAAGTGAGATCAATGAGAAGACTTGTTATGTGACCATTAATTTCTTCTACAAATGGCCATATTAAATTCTTCGCAGTGAACTCTGAGTTTTCCATATTGCAGCTCAAGGGAAACATAATACCATGAATCGTCACCATTGCCAGGATGAAACTCAAGACCGCTGGCAACACTCCTTGGATGGCGGGCTTGGGTCATATTGAATTGAGAAACTAATTCAGGAAAAACGCAGTGAATTTGAGATCGTTGCATAGTGAAATGTATGCAGAATGAATGAAGAGTACTGGGTGTCGAGAGAAATGGTTGTGGGACTACGTATGAGAGGAAATGGTGATGGGAATTGATTGATAAGGTCAGGCTTGAAGGTGGTAGCCTTGGGACTAGACATAGGTTGCAGGTTCGAATCTTCGCAGTTCAGTTCGTACCCGGTTATTCTTTCGATGCAAATTATAGATTTTGTTTATTTTCCTTTGTCAACTTTATGTATCCCTTTAAATGTTTTCTTTATTTTCCTTTTTTAACATTATGTATCCCCTTGTGATAATCGGAATTGTTAATATCGAGTCACTCGAGAATGAGCGTAAAGAAGATTTCCATGGAAATCTATTCCATCCAAACCTATCAAGTGTACTTTTAGGTCAAAAATATTCTTCTAACCGGAGAGTAGTTGGAGCAAATGAAATAAGAATATGGAATATATTACCGTTGAAATCCTCTTTATGATCATTCTAGAGTTTTGAGAAACCAGAGATATATGAAACAGTTCATTATGACAGTGCGACTTCACAACCGCCTCTTGAAATCAAGGTAAGACTTCGATATGACGGGACAAGTTCATAAGATAGGGAGAGTAGTTGGAGAAAATGAAGTAAAAGTTCATTTGCTTCGACTACTCTGCCTATTGACTGATCATGATATTGTGTCTTGTAAATTATCCTTGTACCTTGCCATCTTCATCAACATTTTGATGTTGGTTTTTTCATGCTAAAATGCTCCCCCTTATGCTACTTCAAACCTCAACAAGGTTCTGTCTAGTAAATTCATAAAAGGTAAGCATGCATCATCATTCGATACTCCCTCAAATCTCTCTCTCTCTCTCTCTCTCTCTATCATTTTTTTTAAAATCATGCTTACTGCCTCTCCATCCTCCCTCTTCTACAACATTACCATTTTCAATCAAAAAACTCCACAAATGCTTGGACTTCTCAAACATCTCCTCATTTTGATTTTTTTTTACCCACAACAACTCCTATATTGCAATCATATTCAACACAATGTTGCTCTACTTCATCTCCACTGATATATGTTGCTCTACTTCAATACAACTGATATATTTTCAACTTCACCTGCAATGATATCAACACACTACACATTATGGGAATAAGACATTGACATTTTACATCGTCCACTATTACAACTAATTCAATATCATCTCCTTGCAACTCCACCATTGTAACACCACATTTATATTTCATCTACAGAAGTTCATGTTCAAAATGTAGAAAATTAAAGAGCGACATGACATTGGATAGATAAGTTTTGGGTCTTTATATGACATATTATATGATATATATATGTTCAATATTAAGTTTTGGGTCTCTAGTTACCAAATAGCATTGTTTTTATTTTATTTTAATTTCCTACTGTTGTCGGATATCCGACACTTCCACTGAACATATCTGACGACTTTGCCATAGCTCCGAATACCAAAGTCATCGATAAAGTGCCGAGCTTCGACGTCTTTCGTCGTCATAGCTATGACAAAGTCGTCAGATCTATTAAGTTGAGGGGTCAAATAACCGACGACTGTGCCATAGCTCCGATGACAAAAGATGTCGGAGCACCTCCATTTCTCAGCCTTTGTCAAGTCGAAATGTGGTAGGATCACTGACAGTAACAACAAGGAAATCCAATGAATTTTCCATATCTATGACGGAAAAAGACGTCGGAGCTCAGCCATTTCGCAGCCTTTGTCGTGCTGGACAGTGGTCGGATAACCAATGTCAACAACGTGAAAATTCGACGACTTTGCCATAGCTCTGGTGACAAAAGAATTCGGAGCTCATCCATTCTTCAACCTTTTTCAAGTCGGGGCAGTGGTCGGATAACCGATGACAACAACAAGAAAAACCGACGGCTTTGCTGAAGCTCCGAAGGCAAAAGACATCGGAGCTCATCCATTTGAAAATTTGAGGGGCGTCGGATATTCGACCTCTGTGGGCGTCGGTTATCCGACAAGGTCTGAGCTTGTTAGGAACCCATGTCAATCCTTCTATTTACTTTGTTAGTATATTTTTGTTGGACGCATATGCTTTGTAAGTCGTCCCGTAGTCTTTGTTGATCCATATTTTGTATTATTGTTGTTGGACGCATATGCTTTGTAAGTCATCCCATAGTAATTGTTGATCCATAGTTTGTATTGGCCCATGGTTTGTACTGACACATGGTATTGACCCATGGTATTGGAACCTAGAGTTAGTATATAAGTTTGTGTTGAGACCAATGAAGGTACCGTGAAGTTATTTGTATTGAGCTTGCTCAAAGGAGGTTGCCCCCTCGAAGTGGCCTGTGATCAATATAAAAGTGATTATGAGTTCTGTTATTTCTATTATCTCGTGTGTTTTCATTAATTAATTATTGCAGGTTCTTCACAGAGATGTCGGATTTCATCCGAATTTTGACCGATGTTTAAAAAATACTAAGGTTTTCGGATAGTCGACCACAAGATGTAGAAAATTTGACTTTTTGGCCATCATATTTTGGGTCAAAAAAACTTAGTGATCATAGGTATTATACAGTAATGCAATAATTATTATACTCTGTAAAATTGTCTTCCTGTGAACACAATAGCTAGGAGATACAAGTTTTCAAAGTTAAACCCTAAATAGAATTCATATCAAGTTACAGAATTACCACATCATGAAAGTTCGAGAATAATATCTTGAAAACCCTAGATTTTGCATATCATTTAAATAGAGTATTATACTATCAAAGCTTACAGTTTCGAAATAGAACTCCTATCAACATAATATACATAACTCTTATTCATTTATAAAAATATGATATTATAGAAAAATAGAATTTTTAATATTCCTAGATGTATCCTACAGGAATCGATCTTCATAAACAAAGTGTGTATAAAATATTAATTATAGAGATCTGGAAAACGCATTCATTTATGCAAATAAAACAGTGTTTTAAGTATCTTATGTATGTATAAAAATATCATTATAAAAACAAAATCAGCTTTACAAAACAGTGATCGAAACCCTAGCATTGGCATTTAGCCAGAAGACATTAACAAAGCCGTCACTAAGAACACTATAATAACTCATTCCCACGGGAAAACATTAAAACCATTGTTGTATTTAACACATTGTTGACAAAGGTCACTCTCTTGGATGAGCCCGAAGCTTACCATGGTTCCCAACCACTGGAGTAGCTTATTCCTCCTCCCAAGCTATCGTCGAGACCCTAGACAGGACTAAGGCCGATAGAAACTCTGTCCAAAAACCAAACGAAAGGTTAAACCTTATTTAAAAAAGCGTATAAAGAATTCTAATTAAAACATAAGGAAGTATTCAGTTGTAGAACCTCACAACCTATAAACAAACGTTAAAAAACTCAAAGGATGGAAGTTTACCTTTGTGGGATTCGAACTCATGCCGAGAAGAGAATCCGAGTAACTGAAACCCTTTGCACGTTCTGTAATGGCATTCAGACACCACGAATCTACACTTATAGCGTTGAACTAGCCATACGAGTGGTGCTTCGGTTGCATAACAACCATCGTGGTCGAAAGGGCTTTGCCCTCTACTTCAACGCTGAGAAACAACTAGTGAAAGACCAAACCCCGAAGCGTAGAGATAGGGTTTCCAATGCGTTATTTGCATTAACTCCATGTTCACGCGGGTTCATTTATTGTATAAACTGTGAACCACCAACTTTGAAATTTAAAGACCCATTTCCATAGTTTACGCCAATGCTTGCAAGGTAGGTTAATACCATGATCCTTAAACCCACTTATTATATAGTTTCAGATCACATACAACTAACACCATAGAGAATGCCTAGGAACTACAAAGTTCATAGTAAGAACTTAATCAATCAATACATATATAATGTATTTCAACCATAGAAACGATAGTTTTTCACCATTAAAGTTTGAGTATGAAGTCTCCAATCCCTTAATCAAGAGTGAACTAAGTTAAGAATAATAATCAAACAAGTATGAAGTAAGGTGGTAGATTATCACCAAAAGTAATCTCGATCATAACATTAATACTCATGTTATTGATGCATATTCTCACCTATAACCTATTTCGAAATAGTGGCAGTATGCATTAGCGTAAAGCTAAGTAAGCTTCAAAGCGTCATAAGGAGCCCCTTCAACAATAGAGTACAAGTTCAGTATTAACATTGTAAGTATATATTAGCACATCGGAGGAAGACAACTGCGGGAGGATTTGACGGCTAGGGTAATTCTACATTTGGCGTAGCTTTGGCCGCGATTGGATAGCATCTAGGGTTCTCTTGGATGCAGTTTGGAGGAGGCATGCTGCCACAATCTTGTGGTTCCTCAGATCTGACAGGCGATGTAACGATGGGTACGAGAGGGCCCATCGAGCTTGACAGTGGCAACAGAAAGAGCACGGGTTAGGGGGGTTGCCTCATGAAAACCTTCACCATTCCTGCCATACAGGTCAAATCTAACAAGATCAAAGAAAGGGTTGGGATATGGAAGGAGAAGACTTTGATAGGAAAATTTGTGGGGAATTGGCCCCATGAGAAAGATCTGGTCCGGTGGATCAAGAATAATTGGAACCCTAAGGGTCATTATGACTTGCATCTGGGGGCCAAGGGGTTCTTTACCATTATCTTCTTTAACTTGGAAGACAAAGATAGGTTTTTAGAGGGAGGCCCATACTTCTTTAACTCTTCTGGGATGTATCTTAGGCCATGGAAAGAGATATTTAATCCTGAAACAGAGGATATGAAAGTGGAGCCAATATGGATCAGGCTCTTCTTTTTTCCTTGTGAATACTGGGATCTGGAGATCCTGAAAGATGTCGGCAATACCTTGGGAGAATTTGTGAAGGTGGCAGAGCAAAAAAAACTCCAGTGGTACATTGCTTATTCCTGAATATGTGTCTATATGGATCTTTCGAAAGAATTGCCTTAGGCCATTAGCTTAAACTAGGATGACGAAGAATGGATAAAACCTCTTGATTACGAGCAGCTTCCGTTTAGGTGCCGCCTATGTCATGAGTATGGAAAATTTGGGAGGAATTTCCCTAAGGCCCCTCAAGCTTATCCTCCCTTTGGTTCCTCTCCGGAAGGAGCAAGAGACAAGGATGGGTTCACACAGGTCCGTAATAGGAAGAAGAACAAACCGATGGAGCCACAAAAAAGGGGTAAGGAAAAGATTAATGAGGGGATCACTAACAAAAATTCCTTCCTCATTATGGAGGAAGTGGGTGAAGACGACAAGGTTGGCTTAGCAGAGAAGCAAACAAGAAAAATCCAAGACATCCCGCAATGGTGACAGTGAATGTAACTCCCTGGGTTACCACTCCTATGGACCAAGCGGTAATCATGGAGGAGGATGGCGATGAGGAGATGGATCTGGGGGATCTTGATCTAGACGAAATTGAGAAAGAATGTGAAAAAAGGGTAAGGGTTATGTCTCCTGCAAGAAAATGGAGCTGCTCCAACAAGCCATTATCAAATCTAAATGCATCCAACAACTTGGGATAGCCTCGGATCCACAGAAAGGAAGCAAGAGGAAATCCCCAGAGGAGGAGCTGAAAAGAGGAAGAAAATCAAGTAAGCAAAGAATAGCCGAGGTAGGGGTTAAACTCATAGAATCAGGCCAATACCCAACGATAAGGGCGGCCTTTTCTGAAGTAAACAAGGTTACTCAATGAAGCTATTATCTTGGAACATCTACGGGTGCAACCATCCGAGGAAAATAAAGACTCTGGCTAGAAGGATTAATCAGGAGAAACCTAATGTTCTATTTCTACAAGAAACCAAATGCAGCTCTGAGACCATGGCGTAGGTAAGTCAACGGATCTGGAAGGGAAGTAAATTATTGGCTACATATGCGATGGGGATGGCAGGTGGCCTTGCTCAAATTCTCAATATCGTCCAATTTCACGATCTTGGGAACAAGGGTGAAGGGCACCCTGGTTAACATTTATGGGCCGAGTTCTTTTCCACACAAACAACTTTTCATCAATTTTCTGCAATGGTTTGAGGGTCAGGCCACCTCAGGCTCTTGGATAGCTGGAAGGGATTTCTACCTTATCTCTTCTCTGTTAGAGAAGACAGGAGGCAGAAGGGTCCTGGCCATATTTCAAGAAGCTTTTAGGGAGATTTTGGAGAACAGTCAGTTTATAGATGTTGAAACTGGTAATGGGTGGCACACGTGGAATAACAAGCGTGGTAGCAATCACCTTGTAGCTTCTAGAATCGATAGATTCTTGACTACTGAAGATATTGCTCGTGGTACGGGGGAGATCAGTGCAAGTGTTCTTCCCTCTTCAGGCTATGGTCACTAGCCCATCTGCCTTAAATGGGATTGGTCAAACACGATTCTTTATAAACCATTCAGGTCTTAAAAATTCTGGCTGGAGCATAAATACTTCAAAGATTCGGTAGGACAATGGTGGAAGGAGCTGGTTCCCCCTAAGGGAATTGGAATGTATCAATTTCAAATGAAGCTCAAAGCTCTTAAATCCAAGATTCGCAAATGGAATACAGAAGACTTTGGCAATATTTTCCAGGATAAGAAAAAATTGATTGAGGATCTGGAGCTAACTCACAGGAAATGCATGATCGAAGGTTGGGATGAAGATGTAAGGGAGCAGGAGCAAAACCTGATGGAGGAACTTGAAGCCAGGGAAAGATAGGAGGAAATCTATTGGAAGAAGAAATCTAGGAACCAATGGCTCCAAGACGGGAAGAAAAACACCAAGTTTTTCCACAACACTGTTGTTCGAAATCGCCACATATCTAAGATATTCAAAATCAGAAGTAACGATGGGAGATAGGTTGAAACCAGAGGAGATATTGAGGAAGAATTAGTTAACCATTTTGATTTTGTCTTACAGGAAGATAGGGCAGATCGGAGTAATGATATCTCTCAAATTACGCATCTCATCCCCAGACTTGTTACCAAGGAACACAATGATTTGATGGGAAAACCTGTATCCATGCAGGAAGTGGAGGAGGCGATGAATCAGATGGCTCTGGGAAAGCTCCTGGCCCGAATGGGTTTACCTCCAACCTTTTTTCATTGCTTTTGGGATCTGATCAAAGAAGAAGTCCTTGCTATAGTGGAGGAATCTCGCAGATGTGGTGGGGTGTTAAAATATTTTAATACTACCTTCCTATCCCTAATTTTGAACAAGGAAGGAGCTAAATATCCTGAAAAATTTCATCCCATATCTCTTTGCAATGTGATTTATAAGATCATAACCAAGGTGATTGCAAACAGGCTGAAACCTCTGCTTCCCATCCTTATAAGTCTGGAACAGTCAGGTTTTGTCGAAGGTAGACAGATTCTGGACGGCATTATCCTGGTGCAAGAAACCATTCACTCCCTGAAACTCACAAAGAAACCGGGCATGCTAATTAAGTTGGACATAGCCAAAGCCTATGATAAGCTAAGGTGGAAATATATGCAAAGCGTTTTGGAAGATTTTGGGTTTGATAGGGATTGGGTGAACTGGATTATGAATCTGGTCTCTACACCCTTCTTCTCTATCCTTCTTAATGGCTCTCCTTCTAGGCTTGTGTAGGCATCTCGGGGTATTCGCCAGGGGTACCCTCTATCACCTTTCCTCTTTATCCTCATGGCTAAAGGGATTAGTAGACTTTTGCAGCACCAAGATGCGGAAGGAAGGATAAGAGGTCTTCAACTTCATGCAGGGCTTGATAAGCAAACCCACCAACAATTTGTAGATGACATCATGCTAATGGGGCACCCTTCAGTCCAAGAAGCTCAAGTCCTTAAAAACTTCCTAAATCTGTTTGCAAAGGCCTTGGGGCTAGAAGCTAATCTGAACAAATCACTAGTGTTCTTCTTCAATACTTCGGGAATCACCCAACGTAATATACTAAGGATTCTTGTTTTTGCCAAAGTTTCTTTCCCATCCAAGTACTTAGGGGTTCCCCTGACAAAGGGAACCATTCGAAAGGTTTCTCAGCAAGACCTGCTTGATTGGATCCGGAGAAGGTTGGCTAGCTGGACTCTTCGACCCTTAAATATTTCCAGTCACATCAATCTGGTAAAATCAGTCCTCCAGGCAATGCCAATCTACCTCTTTTCGATGTTATCTGCCCCTAAATCCATCCTAAAAGAAATAAGGTGTATTCAACGCACTTTCCTATGGGGAGGGAGGGAGGTGAAGTCCAAGTTTGCCTTGGTCAACTGGGATAAGATCTGCAAACCTAAAAATGAAGGGGGTCTTGGACTCAGATATCCTAAGATCCTCAGTGAAGTCAATGGTTCTAAGATATGATGGAGATGGTGCAATTACAGCTCAGAACCCTGGGCCCGCTTATGGCACATTAAATACACAAGGGATTGGGAGGCAGGGAAATTGATTCGTTTCAATGAGGTAAGGATTGGTTCTCATATCTGGTTAAACGATTTTTATGGTAGAGAATTAGTCCAAAACCATAGCTTTTGGGAAATCTATAATGGCGAATCCAAAAATTTCTGGGATGACTCCTGGAATCAATTTCCCAAGCTAGGAAGTGAACCAAGGTGGCATATAATTCAAGCACGAGGCTTGGAGGTTGGCAGAATAAAGGTCTGTGATTACTGGGATGATGCCACGGTCGAGGGTCATAGGAACTGGATGGATCTTGGTTGGCTCACGGGTGTAACAAACGAGGAGGATCTTCAAGCTTTTAATTCTACTCTCCAGGAGCGCGTTATTCAGATCAAGGTAGGTCATGACAAGCTTCGCTGGGGTTACAACCAGAAGGCAATTTCAGTATAAAGGAAGCATATGATATCAATATTAATAATGAAGAAAGGGCTGATAGTGTTTAGAAGAAGGTATGGGGGATGAATCTCTGGCCGAAAATAGCAATCTTCAGCTGGTTGGTTGTGTGGAAGAGGGTCTTAACTAGTGAAAATTTGAGGAGGCGAGGGATCCATGGGCCCTCCAGATGTCCCCTTTGCCTCCTCTCAGAGGAAACCATGGGGAATTTGCTTGATAGTTTCCCCTTCTCCTCTTTGTTTTGGGATAATGGGGCTGCAATTTCCAGAAAGAGCAATCGGGTCAGAGACCGACTGGACCAGTCAATAAAGGAGTGGAATACCAAGGCCTTCTCAAACCCAATCATTATGACCTTGTGGTAATTGTTTTATGGAATGGTAATATGGCATGTTTGGAAGGAGAGGAACAATCGCATTTTCAGGGACCATAAACACGAACCGGAAGAAGTCTGGAGAAGCTAGTTAGCAATATGCGGGAGATGATCAGAAGTATATATTGGGGGGACAAAGATAGAGATCTGTCTGAGGCGAAACTACGTATAGCATCGGGGTGGAATCTTGATAGGTATGATCTGGAAAGTCTGCGCATAAAAACCAAAGTCTACCACCCTTCCAATCTGAATGTTTGGTCTTTTCCTCTACAACAAGTTTTCAAAGTAAATTTTGACGGAGCTTCCCGCGGTAATGCGGGGTTATCGGGTTTTGGTGGAGTTTGCCGGAATGCTCAAGGCACCATTCTTAAAGTCTTTTATGGCTATTTAGGACTTGACTCCAACAAATCGGCCGAATTAGAGGGTCTCATCCAAGGCATCCACATGGTGATCCATGAAAGATGGATGCCAGTCATCATGGAAGGGGACTCATGTGTTATTATCCACATGGAAAAGAGGCTGGCTAGTGGCCAATCAGTGACTAAAATTTCCACTGGCTGGCGTCTCTCGTACAAACTGGAACAATTGAAATCCCTTATCACAGGTCACATTGCTTCAAGTTCATCCATGTCAAAAGGGATTCCAACAAGGTTGCGGACCTAATGGCCAACCAAGGTGTTGCGGGTGGTGGCACCCTAACAGTTGTCGCCCTGGAGGATTTTCAGCACGATAAGTGGGCCATGCACTGCCGCCACCTAGATGGAATCGACATTGATAATGGTAATAATTTGATGGTTGGCTCTTCGTCTACCCATGTGCTTAGCAGACGATAGCTCGATTGGGTTAATGGCGTGTCAAATCGACAGGGCCAGCCCTGCACTGAATAACCCTTTCCATCATTTCATCTTTCACGATGTGTACGGCTGAGTACATTGCCAAGTTAAAACAGATCGAGAGGACGATTTCGTACTGGATTCTTGCTATAACCATTAGGCTCATTTTAATGAGCAATTACTGGGAGTATACTGCCATGATTACAACCTTGTACGAGACAAAGTATGAGTGAAGCATTACTGATTCTTCAATAATGACGCTACGAGATATATACCACCACCCAGGGGACTGCTTTCCTCCTATCAGATTTCTCTGCTTCTGGCTAGATCACTCTTGTGTGCTACAAGAAATGTTATGGAAGTGGGTGGGAGATAGGATTTCGTTTGTCCTCCCGCTGGATAGTCATAGAGCTGGGGATATGGCCCCTCCGCGTCGTGATGGTTTTGAGAATGTCCTAGGTTCTGGTTCGGGAAACTTGAAGGGAAAAGCTCAATTGTCGGTCAATATGGGAAGGGACAAAGGTAGGGCCACCCATTCTCAAACGCGGGCCCAGGAGGTGGCTCTGTTCTTTTGTGAGCGCATTCCCCCTATGATACGGGATGAACTGGACCTTATAGAGAAGAATTTATGGGATACAGTTAGGACTATTACAGCCGAGGATCCGCGTCAGGAGGTCGACGACTGGGTGGTCAATCCAGGGACAACTGCAGGCAGGGTGTTAGCTTACGATCACATGGTTATGACCTACTGGGTAATGAAAAACCTCTTGGCCCATGTCACTATGGCTTGATACAATAAGGAATGAGGTGACGAGGAGCTGGTGCACTCATGGAAAGCCCACAATGTGGACTCCTGGCTTATGCATTTAAAATCGATGAAATTGCAAAGAAACTGGGTCTTTCCTTTACCTACTTAGGCATGAAAAATGGAGGACCCGACAACTAGCATGAGCAGACCACCACGCACATGCAATAGAAGATCAAGACCGAGGCAGAGAATGACAAGGGAAATAAGGAAATGGCGAGTGGTGGAGCAACGGTGCTGTGAAATCGGGTCTGTTGTCTTTGGTTTTTTTTTCTATTTTTTGAACTCACTATTTGTCGGCTTGTAGTTAGGCTATGGCTGTAATCTCTCTTTGCTGTAATTTTGGGCAATTGTATCTGGGTTATGCGGGTAGCAAGAGGCTAGTTCGTTTATGGCGCTCTATAGTTTGGATGGACATGAATGTGGTCTGTAACTATTGATAAGCTCAGTTTGAGCGTTTTGTATATGGTTCCTTTTGAGTAATAAAAAAAAAACATTGTAAGTATAACTCATATATCATATTTCGACATAAAGGATATCAAGTAATTATCAAACATCATCATAAGCATTTAATCACCTTATTAATGACAAACAAACAAAAGGTTGTATTTAGCACTTAAGACCTTTTTAATTAGATGATAATTATCGAAGCTAGTGTCGTCATTACATTTTGTAGTAAATCCGTTAATCAGAAGTTTAACATTCCAAAATTATAATTTCCGCATATTAATTATTCTACATAGAAAAAATTTAATTTTTTATGAATTTTGGGGATGTTACAAGAGATGTGATATTCAATGAAAAGGTCATGTATAAAGATCAGTTGCGGGGAAAGAAACAGGAAAAGGAAAACACATAGTACACAGTACTTGATGAAATTAAAGAAAATGAAGTTCCAAAGGTGCTAGAAAATCAAGAACAGCAGCAAGTACCTGAAACTCCTACAAGTGTAAGAAGATCTACCAGGTTAAGTAGACTCCCTAAACGATAATCTCCTTCAATGTATTATTTATTTATGACTGATTCTGGTGAAATAGAATGTTATGAAGAAGCAATGCAGGTGGAAACTAGAAAGAAGTGGGAGAAAGGCATGAATGAGGAGATGGAATCATTGGTAGGAAACCAGACTTGGGATTTGGTTCAGTTGCCTGCTGGTAAAAGAGCATTGCAAAAAAAATGGGTTTACAGGTTGAAGGAAGAAGATGGAGGTAAGAAGTGGTACAAGTCTAGACTTGTTTTAAAGGGGTTTGCACAGAAGAAAGGTATAGATTTTGATGAAATAGTTTCTCCTGTTGTTAAGATGACTTCAATTAGGACTATTTTAAGTCTAGTAGCGGTAGAAGATTTGCATATTGAACAGTTAGATGTAAAAACAACCTTTCTCCATGGGGATATGGAGGAAGAGATATATATGCAACAACCACAAGGGTATGAGGTCAAAGGGAAGGAGAATTCGGTATGCAGGTTGAAGAAGAGCTTGTATGGCTTGAAGCAAGCTCCAAGGCAGTGGTATTTAAAATTTGACAGGGTTATGACAGAACAAGGTTATAGTAGATGTCATTCTAACCATTGTGTTTATTTCAAGAGGCTAGATAATGGAAGATATATTATCTTTTTATTGCATGTGGATGGCATGCTTGTTGCAGGGTTTCATGCAAGATATAAATGTGCTCAAAAGGAAGTTAGCTAATTCATTTGTGATGAAGGATTTGGGTACTGCAAAGCAAATCCTTGGTATGAGAATAACAAGAGATAGAAAAATTGCAAATTGACATTGTCTCAGGGTGAGTACATACAAAAGGTGTTGGAGAGGTTTAGAATGAAGAATGAAAAACCAGTGAGTACACCTTTAGCCATCCATTTCAAACTAAGTAAGGAAATGTGTCCAAAGACACAGGAAAAGATATATTACATGTCTAAGATTCCGTATTCATTAGCAGTTGGCAGTTTGATGTATGCCATGGTGTGCACAAGACTAAATATTGCACATGTAGTGGGAGTTGTGAGCAAATATATGAAAAATCCAGGTAAAGAACATTGGAAGGCAGTATAGTGGATTCTCAGGTATATGAGAGGTACTACCACTCATGCATTATATTTTGGAGGTTTAGACATTGTTCTACAGGGATATGTTGATGCAGATATGGCAGGTGATAAGGATAGATGGAGGAGCACCACAGGGTATGTGTTTATTGTAGGTGGAACAATAGTAAGCTGTATTTTGAAACTGCAAAAGGTTGTTGCACTTTCAACAACGGAAACAGAGTATGTTGTTGTTACAGAGTCTAGTAAAGAGATGATTTGGTTGTAGAGGTTTATGGAAGAATTGGGTAAGAAGCAGAAGGATAACAGGTTGTATAGTGACAACAAGAGTGCCATTCATCTTACAAAGAACTCAGGCTTCCATTCTAGGACTAAACATATACAACTCAAGTACCACTTCATATGCTCTATTCTGGAAGATGAACTGTTGTAGCTGGAGAAGATACATACTAGCCAGAATCCTACAGACATGTTTACAAAGGTAGTAACCAGAGAGAAACTGATTTCTTGCTCAATTTCAGTTGGCCTTCTAGTGTGAAGGTGAAGATGAGAAATTTTCCAAGTCCAAGGTCGAGCAAGTGCAGCAGCAGTGGAGTTGCTGTGATCAGTCTCCAAGTGGGAGATTGTTGGTTGTGGAGCCTGATCTTCCAGTTTCATAGATGATGTTGTTTCTGTCATGTTTGTACCCCATATTTGGTTATGATCCCGACATGCGCAATGGGGGGTCCAGGGGCCAGCGCCCCCGAAAGAAATTTTTTTTATGGGTTGTTTTTTGCTCCAACAGATTATAGGCCCATGATTTTGGGAAACCCATGGTATTTTCCCATGGTATTTCCCCTTTAAAAGGAAGACATTGTAATACAACTGTGTATTGTATTGTAGCATTGTAAAGATCTATGAAATCGTGTAAGAGAGACTGAGAGAGATTGAAGAGGAAGTTGCCGTGGATGTGTTGCGGGTTGTATCCCTTTATTTGCTGGATGGTATAAAAATAAAGACTGGAAATTTATGTGTGGACATAGCCCATCTTGGGTGAACCACGTTATATTGGTGTCCCTCTTGTAATGTGTTTGTGTATTTATATTTGCATCTTGTTTATTGTTATTGCTCTGCGATCCTATTTTTCTAACATTAATAGGTAATTGATGAGAATATAATGACTGCATCTTGTCATCATGTACTAAATCACATTCCATATTTTGAACCATAGCCAGTATTGCAAGCCAAGATTGAGAAACCCAACTTAGAGATCTCAATCTCCCTCCCCTAATGCTAACAAGTTGTGGTAGGGAATCACAAATTTTGTAGGGCTCATCCTGAATTAGTTATGTAGCTACAGTGAGAGATCCATAATGACAAATATGAAGCTATGAGTGTTCACCCTCTGTCCTACTAGGCATCTCATTCTTAGTTCACCCACTTTCCACACATATCAATCCTAGTGAAGACGCAAATATGAAAGGTAACTGTATTAAACATATTCAAAGAGAACTAAGATATTGCCGTTAGGAAAGCAAAGAACAAAGGAGGAAAATTCAGAGCATAATTATGAATTATGACAACTGTTGGATTCTTCCAATAGAAAGAGGTCTCAAGTAATCACCTGAAGAAGTCTTGAAATCCTCTCCTTCTAAGGATACGTCCTCCTAGAATCTGCACACTCTCTCCTCACACAGGTTGTGTCATCATTCATTTATTGAAAACCCTAATATTATCTCCAAGGTGTGTTATTGCTCATGTATGTGTATTATTGCGTGCTGGCAGCTCATAAATCCTATTACCATCCGTAATTGACACCAAAAGCACTGTAATATCGTCATCCTTTCTGTAGGGTACATTTGGTCGTCCCAATATTCCCATCGACAATTAAGTTGATACCCATCAGTTGCCCATTAAAAATCCTGGCTTTCCTTCAACTGACTTGTCTTCTTCTAGCAATATCTCACCATAGATCTTCACTTGGGAATAATTTAAACCATAGATGTAAGGTAACATTATAACATTGGGAAATGATAAACATATATAAACTATTGCAAAATAGGAAATGGCACGATGAATTAATAATGAATACATAATAGTAATATCACGACGAAAATAAATTGATTTTGTTTTTTGAGACATTATTATTACCATTTATAAATTATGGAGGAATTTTATTGTTCAGAGAATGATAGATGCCCATATTGTTGTAGCCTAGATAATGAGATTACTTATTTTAACATAGTACTTAGGTAATGAAAATATACAAAAAATAAATAACACACAGACACACACACACACACATGCACCTAATAGCCAAGTTAATTGTACCTACTCCATAAAATACTCATTTTCTTATAAGATGAGGAATTGCAATCATAATACATGGTTAGTAGTTGGACAATATCACTTGATGAGAGACAAGAAGAAAATTAAATAAATGAATCTCATTTGAACTTAATCCATATACTGGTTGAATGTGTGAATGCCTCTTTTATAGTGATATTTAGGTACTCATTCTTATATGCTCAATAAATATTAAGGTATCTATATCTATATATGCCATGTAATGAGTTGGTTAATCGTGATAGGAGTGTTCTTTATATTTATATTCTGTGCTATATATGATATGTTTTAAGTTTATGATCATTAGATGAATGTTCATAATATCATGCATCCTTGTGTTACTTAAGAAGACATGTGGTTATTAGCATGTGGCTCCATTCCACCTAAGGAATGTGGTTATTAGCATGTGCATCTAATACTTATGGATGTTATTTCATGACGTTATGGTGCTTTATAAGATAGATGACGTGTGGAACATAAAATGATATTATTTTGTGATGGTATTAATTTAGCATTTTAATAGCTTATCATGGAATCTAGAGATACATGACATTTTACACATAAATGGTATGAAATCATGTTGTGGTTTATTTTGGTATTTTACAACTCTGTCATGTATTAGTGAGGAATAAGAGATTATATACGACATTTGTTATATGACATGTTATCATTTCATGATAATCCTTATTGCTCTCCGTAGAAGGCATATTTTGATATGATGATGGATTATGTAGGTTGTTACTCCATGTTGATATTACTAATGTTGAATTATGGCAGCATATCATGACATATTAATGAGATTTTAAGTGAAATTATAAATGTATCATGACCAGTTATGTTATAATGGTATGTTGATGTATTTGTAACTTCAGAAGATACTCACTTGTATATTGTATTTGTACCTTATTGTATCCCCAACAGAGATGTATTGTTCCTCCAATTGGAAGTGTCATCAGTTGTACTTGCAAGTGTCGCAAGTTATATTGTAAGTGTCGTAACTTATACTTGATGGGTTATTAGACCACCTTGATGGGGTCGGCCCTGTATGAGTTATGTGGGTTAAAGGGTTATTAGACCACCCTATTGGGGGTCGGCCCAGTCAGCATTATGTTATGTGGTTAAGTTGGGGCCAACCTAGTTGAGTAAAGGTCAAGTGATGTAGTGTATAAATAGAGAGTGTGTCTCTCTCATTTTACACATTCTATTATTCACTCACTTCACATTAGTGAGAGAGAGGAGGAGTGCGCACAAGTGGAGGAGGAGTATGCTGCTGCTGATATCTATCTCTTGGGTTTGATCATGGTGATCATTGTATTGATAATTATTCTATCTCTAAGGAAGTTGCAAGGTTTTTCACCTTCTTGGTTTTCCCCGGTGAAATGTTTCGTGTCTCTTGTCTCTTGTCTCTTGTTTCTTGTGCTTGATATGATGTACATGTTGTTGCTTCAGTTAAGATCCTAGATCAGATTGAATTAAATTCTAAAAAAATAACATGGTATCATAGCTAGCCTGAAGGAAGGCATGGTATGGCATTTATAAGACTTGTTTCACTTGCGACAAATTGGAAGCTAGGGCTTGATATAGCAAAAACCATTCATTGTGGAACTTTCGCTATAAATCCATTTTCGCGAAGGTTCAGGTTTTGAAACTTCTACAGTTCGTAGCTAACGTCCCCATGTACCTTGTTTCTGAAGCACAACATCTAATTCGCTATACTTTCTGATTTATGATCCGTACAAGTTACGGTTTTTTCCTCTTCCAGATCTTAGTCATAAACAGGTGACCTAGGAATAAAGGTCATAACTTGGGCTAGGAAGCTCCAAATGAAATTTCGTAAAATGTGACAGGTAGGGCACGGACTTTACTTTCACAGGCCAAAGGTTCAGAGGCCGAAGTTGAACCAGTGACACGTGGCATGTTGTACAAGTTCACTCTCCTGTTTTATCCCATAAACAAGTCATGTTGCGACACTTGGCATAACTCTCTCTCAGAGAATCCAATTGAGGTTAGAACTATGGGGTTGGAAATATGACAGGTCAGGCTACCACAAGCTAACGTTTTAGACCCTGTGGATTCATAATTTCAGAGTTACACTAGAAACAATCAAGTGCATATTTCTATCAAAACAGAATTGGATTCTGAGCACCTTCATCCTTGGCTTATCACCGTTGCGGGAATTTAGGGTTTTGGAGAAAGTTGGAATTTCTGGAGACCACAGATGAATGCTCCTCATCAAAATCGAAATTTAGAGACCAAGATTGAATTTTTTGGTTGGGCAGAAGGCCGTGCTTGATCAAACCCTAGTTCGGGATTTTGATCGGAAAGGTGGAAAATTAGGGCTTTTGCAAAAGTTGGAATTTTTGAAATCTGTGACCACGGCTGGAAGCTCCTCAGAAAAATCAAAGTTTAGAGTACAAGATCGAACCTTTTGGTTGGGAAGAAGACCGGGCTTTATCAAACCCTAGTTCGGGATCATGTCCAGAAGATCTGGAAGTTTCAAAGGCAATTTTGAGGGGTCAAATTTTGTAGTTTTCAAAATTGAAGTATACCAGCTTGATCAGCTCAGCAAGGCACATCTTTCCGTCCATTCAAAAGTTTGAAATTCAAAATTTGAATTTTTAGGGTTTCTTTGACAAACCATAAACCATCTCCAGAAGTAGTCTCAGCAAAACAAAGTGGATTGGGTTAATCCTAGAAGAGAATGAATTGGACACCTGCATAAGTGAAGAAGTTCCAGTTCCAGAGGGAGATGAGGCTAAGGCCTTACATAAGAAGTCTACAAGCAATCTCAACAGGTATGACTTGAGGACATACAGGTATGTTTTGAAATCTGTTCATGATTAAGTTTATGATATGTTTGTCTTCATATTATTGAGGTTAGTACAATATTGATTAATTTTAGACTTGTCTTATTACCCTAGTAAAAGTATGAATGCATGTAAATGATAGAAGACATTCATTGATTAGGGTTATGACACTTATGATTGTACTAATGCACTGTGGTGTTGTATGAGGTTGATGTTGTCCGCTAACATGAAAGGTACATCAAGAAAGACAACTCACGTTCTATATCAAGAACATATGACCATGGTGACATGAAGACAAAGACTCATCCATAACCATTATAGAAGCTCTACTTACGAGGTATGTATAATTTGGTTCTAGAATGGTTAACTTATAAGATATGCAGGTTACTAGCACAAGTCATTGAAGAAGACATTATGTGGGTATGTTAGACATAACTAGCAAACATGACAACCAGGTATGTTTTTCCTATATCAAGTTAGAATCCTACCTTGTGTTAGGATATTATACTATTGTGTGAATGATAATGATTATTCTTGAACTTAGAATTTTAAGTAATCAAGGGTTTATGCATATTATGTTTCTTACTTTGATGGATGATATGACTAACCAGAAGAGTCCTATGGTCAAATAAGAATATGCATGAGTAAAAGAAGTCTTCCCTGAAACCTTGAATACTAACGCATATTACTTATGTATGAAATGATCATGACCATACATATTTAGGATTATAATGTTTTGATAGTATTGAGATTATACTAATGGATGTACGATTATGTATGAGATCTTGAGGATGACACAATGATGACACTAGTGCACACTCAAGCATTCATAATGGTCCAGGATGGATATAAGGTCAAGAACAGGTAATCTAGGAAGCAAAGATCAAGAGGGAGCACACTCTAGTAGTTCCTGCAAGGAAGCAAAGATTGAGAGGGATTCCACACTACAACCAAAACAAAGATAAGTATTTGAATTGTCATTTCTTATGATTACTTAAATGATGTTGTCATGTACATGCTTATGTTCCTAGATTTAGGATGTATATTACGCATATTAGAAAAGTTGCATTAATGAACAAGATACTACTAATATGCAAGTAATGGGTGAGTGGCCTATGGTACTGTACAACATTCCATTGCTACTTATCTAGAATGAAACCTCTTTGCTGACATGTTGGGTGTTGTGCACACTCTTAACAATGTTTTCGTAGAGATGGAAGGCATCTAGAAAGTTGTGGGATATGGATAAATCTTGTATTGAAGCATTGTCTAAGATAATTGCATGACTTTATTACATATGTATTTATGAGTAAGAATTTGTTTTGAAATATATAAGATGTTTCTAATCATGCAATTGAACTTGTCTTGTAGGAAATACCGTGTACCATCACCTACAAAAGAAGGACTACAACATTTGTTCCCGCAACGAAGTTCACTATCTATTGAAGATATTGAAGAATTTGAAGTTCCCAGGATCCGGGATGAAGTAATGGAAGGATTCCATGACCAAAAAGTACCAGTCGATCATGAATAATGATGCTTGGGATGTGGTCCAAAGACCAGAAGGGAAGTCTGTTGTGACTTCCAAGTGGATCTACAAGATCAAGCATGCTGCAGATGGCAGCATAGAGAAATACAGAGTTTGTGGCTCGTGGCTTCTCCCAGAAAGAGGAAATAAACTATGAAGAGAATTTTGCTCCTGTAGCCAAATACACTTCCATCAGAACAGTACTTGCTCTGGTTGTAGTGATGAAATGGAAGATACACCAGATGGATGTCAAGACAACTTTCTTGAATGGTGTAGTCGAAGAGGAAGTGTATGTGAAACAACCACTCGGTTTTGACACACATGACAAGGAGTCATATGTGTGCAGATTGAAGAAAGCCTTGTATGGCTTGAAGCAAGATCCTAGGACTTGGTATGGTAGGATAGACAACTTTCTATCTAGTTTGGACTTTACCAAGAGTAAAGCGGATTCCAACTTCAAGGGTTATGTTAATTCGGATTGGGCAGGCAGTGCCATTGATCGGAAGAGAACTTCGAGGTGTTGCTTCAGTATGGGATCCAGTATGATCTCATGGTTTAGCAGGAAGCAGTCCTGTGTGGCATTGAGTAAAGCCGAAGTAGAGTATGTCGCAGCTTGTTCGGCTAGTTGTGAGGCAGTATGGCTTAGGAAGCTACTGTCTGATTTATTTGATCTCCAGTTGGATGCTACTTCTATATATTGCGACAACCAAAATTGTGTGAAGTTGTCGGAGAACCCGGTGTTCCATGACAAGTCGAAGCACATTGAGATCAAGTTCCACTATATCAGGGATATGGTGCAAAGAGGAGCAGTGAATCTCCTGTATGTTGCGACGGATGAGCAGGTTGCAGATGTGTTGAAGAAACCACTAGCCAGAGTCAAGTTTGAGTACTTCAGAGAGAGGCTTGGTGTTCTTCAGATTGAAGATACTTCGAGGAAGAAGTGATGGGACACATTTGCAGGAGCCATTCCAATCATGGTGATAGGAGGATCCTTGCATGGCTGTGGATGTAAGCGTTGTGTGATGAGCATCAAGATGATGCTCCAGTTACTGCTTTGGATATGCATCAAGTGGATGCTTTGTATCATCAGTTGGATCATGTATGATGACATGCATCAGGACGATGCAGTGACAATGATCAGGATGATCATGTGTGATGAGTATCAGGACGATGCTCTAGATGACATGCATCAGGACGATGCAATGATGATGATCAGGATGATCATGTGTGATGAGTATCAGGATGATACTCTAGATGATATGCATCAGAACGATGCTATGATGATGAGTATCAGGATGATGCTCCAGATGATGTACG
Source organism: Larix kaempferi (assembly GCA_027924585.1). Lineage (NCBI taxonomy): Eukaryota > Viridiplantae > Streptophyta > Pinopsida > Pinales > Pinaceae > Larix > Larix kaempferi. The sequence continues at coordinate 5,040,500 of BSBM01000666.1, read as the reverse complement.
GTATGATGATCAGGTTGATCATTAGCATCAGGATGATGCTCCGTGCGAGGATGATCAGGTGGATCATGAGTTTCAGGATGATTCTAAAAGGTTGAGGATATGTGGCAGGTTGTGCAAGTAGCATAGAAAAGATCCTGGGAGATCCTATAGTCTGTGCTAGAATGCTCTTTCGAGGTTTTGCTACAAGTAGCATGTAAAAGATCCTGGGAGATCCGATAGGTTGAGCTGTGTGCTCGTAATCAGCACTGGGATGCTCTTTCAAAGTTTTGCTAGGGAGGCATGTAATTAGTCCTGGAGATTCGATAGGTTGAGCTGTGTGCTTGTAATAAGTCCTGGGATGCTCTTTAGAGATATTGTTGGTCGTGCTTAGGCACGTAAAATGTTCCTGGGGTAACTCTTTAAAGGTTTTTTCTATTCACATGTAATCAGTCCTATATATCAGATAGGTTGAGCTATGTGCTCATAATAAGTCCTAGGATGCTCTTTAGAGATCTTGCTGGTCATGCTTAGGCATGTAAAATGTTCTTGGTGTAACTCTTTAAAGGTTTTGTGAAAGGGATGCATATAAGTCCTGGGAGATCTTGCTGGTCATGCTGAGGCACATAAAATGTTCCTGGGATGCTCTTGTCAGGATTTGCATATGCACATAATGAGTCCTGAGATACCACCTCTATCAGACCACTTGTAGAGATGATGAAGACCTATAGGAGGCTAGGCCTACATCCAGCATGAAAAAGGGCTGGCTCTGTAGAACTTCCTATGACGAGAAGAATTCAGAGATATCCCAGTGATTGAGATGTCGAGTACAGCAGTAGTGATGATGATGATGCTCCATAATCCAGTGATGATGATCCAGCTCTAGAATTGAAGACTTGTGCCTATATGTTTTGATGACTTGTGTCAAGAGAATACCTTCCTAGTTAAGAGGGAGTGTTGATATATTTGTAACTTCGGATGATATTCACTTGTATATTGTATTTGTACCTTATTGTATCCCCAACGGAGATGTATTATTCCTCTGATTGGAAGTGTCGTCAATTGTACTTGCAAGTGTCGCACGTTATATTGTAAGTGTCGTAACTTATACTTGATGGGTTATTAGACCACCTTGATGGGGTCAACCCTGTATGAGTTATGTGGGTTAAAGGGTTATTAGACCACCCTATTGGGGGTTGGCCCAGTCAGCATTATGTTATGTGGTTAAGTTGGGGCCGACCTAGTTGAGTAAAGGTCAAGTGATGTAGTGTATAAATAGAGAGTGTGTCTCTCTCATTTTACACATTCTATTATTCACTCACTTCACATTAGTGAGAGAGAGGAGGAGTGCGCACAAGTGGAGGAGGAGTATGCTGCTGCTGATATCTATCTCTTGAGTTTGATCATGGTGATCCTTGTATTGATGCTTATTCTATCTGTGAGGAAGTTGCGGGGTTTTTCACCTTCTTGGTTTTCCCTGGTGAAATGTTTCGTGTCTCTTGTCTCTTGTCTCTTGTGCTTGATATGTTGTACATGTTGTTGCTTCAGTTAAGATCCTAGATCACCTAAATGCATTAGATGTTAAACTTGGCATGACTTATCGTGACAATGGCTTATGATGTAATGTAATGCAATATGAACTCGTGGCCATACATTCTTGTTAGCACATGATTCAATTTTGATCCATGATATATTATTATATTGATAAATGGTCACTAATGAGTATTCATTATGGTAAGTGAAATTTGTTCTAGGTGATCCACTCAAATAGCTTGGTGAGGCTAATCATTCTATGATTTCATGGGATCCCATAACCACGAATGAGAATGGCTACTATAAATATATTATGGGCTGGGGGACAAGCCCAACAATTAATTATATGCCAGCAGCTCTTGACTTTAGTACTAGAAATTGGGAGGGTGGCAATGCCATGGTTACTTCTCGGAGAACTTTTGATGTGACTAGAGTCCACGGTTGGAGACATAGTCACTAGGAGGGAGGTTTATGTAGAAGGACTTATGATGCCTCGGGCTATTGCCTTGAGGGTGCAGGTGGAGGATGTTTAGGCTAGCCTTTCGAGATGCCTAGGGTATAATGATCTTGATATCAGGATCAGGGTACCGAGAACCAGATGCCGGTTAGTACTGATGAGGCCCATATTCCTGTTAAATTACGATGAGGCCGCACTATTACCATAAGTTGGGAGGGTGGAAACGCCACGGTAACCTCCCATGGAACTTCTGATGCCTACTGTATGATCCACGGACAGGTTACAGTAGAGGGCTTGTGTCATGGTGAGCAGGACAATCTGAAGCTGGAGGGGAGCTTTATGGAGGTGGCAGATGGTATGATTCTCAGGGAGAGGGTCAGTAAGGAAAGAGGAAGTAAACAATTACACAGTTATTAATTATTAATTAATTGTCTAATGCTTATGTATGTATGTTGCATATTTATTTCTATGGTTGCATACTAGACTCATAGGGAATTACTTAAGAGCATGTTGTAACTTAGGGCGTTTGATTGTATTAGTGTGGTTCAGAGACTTTTATGTGGTGGCCACACATATAAATCTCTTAACTTCACTATAGTACTAGCTATCTATATATTCTAGTATTTACTTGATTGATTGATTGAATAAGTATTGTATTTATTGCTTGAAGATTATAACTTTGGGATGAATTTTCCTGAAGGGGGGAAGTATGTAACAACCCTCATGTATGCATATTTGTGGAATGTGTATAATGAAATGTAAAATTTTTAAAAAAGGTAAATAATAAAAAAGAATATGAAAGAAAAATGAAGGAAAACAAATTGCATTAAAAGAAATTAAGAAAAAGGGGAGATAGAAGGAGGAGGAGAAGAAGAGAGGGGGATCTTTTTGGTCTTCTTGGCATTTTGGAAGATGCACTTTAGGAGGATCCATGGAAGAAGAAAGAGGCTAGCATAAAGAAAAAATCAAGTAAGCTTTGGTATATGGTTAATTGTTTGGGGCTCGGGGGCCTCAGCCATTGGCTAGGGGTTGGTTGGGTGGAGAGTCACCCCCCCCCCCCCCCCCCCCCGCCTTCAGTTGCGGCATTGGAGCTGTCAAGGTAACTACCTGATCATCTAATCAGGTAAGGCTGTTTGAATTTTCATAAAATATTTTTAATTGTTGATGGATCCATTGTTTGTATTTAGATCTCCTTTGCATGATGGTTCTTTGTTGTTTACTGGTTTTTATGAGTTTTGAGGACATTACAAGTTATGCTTTGAATTTCCCTATGACTATAGAATACTAAGGCCAATTTTAAGTATGTTTTGGAGAAATATGTAGTTGTATGTTTGAGGAGAGATTTATTAACATGGTATCAGAGACAGGGCTGAGAGTGATTTAGTGGAATTTTTTGTGGCAACTGTGTGTGCAAGAGTATTATTGGTAGTACAACTGAATGTGATTTTTTTGGCACATGTTTGCAGAATTTCTTGATTTGGGTTTAAAACTAGAAACTTTGTAGTTTGTATGGTTATGCATCTAGCCATATGATGGGAATACGAGAAGTTTTCCTTAGAGTTTCTGAGACAGGATCATGCATGCAATGGAGGTGACTTAGATGGGTTGGATTCTAACTCGATTCAAGAGGTTCTTTGAAGGTGGAAGGAGGGATGCTTGTAACAGAGATGAAACTTTTTCCCTCACTATCAGATTTGGAGGATGAGGAATATAGCATGGTGTTATGGAATGGACATAGGCTTATATATTAAGAAGGAGCATCCTTGGATGCAGTGGTGAGGCATGGCATTAGAAAAGGAAAGTTGTAGAGGTTGTTGGGAAATCCTGTAGTTGGGTCTAGGGAGATTTTGGTTGCAGTATTAGTGTCATAGACAGAGGGAGAGCAAGATGCTCCAGATATTGAGGTGGTATCGAGTACTCAGTCTCAATTTAGGGAAGATGGGTGAGAGGATTCTTCTAGTACTATTAGAGGAGATGACACCGCAGGATGCTCGGGAGTGAGAGATTCCTCAAAGCATGTGTGATTGGCACATATTTCAAGCATGTGATCCAGGAAAAGTAGTGAGATGGGATCCAAAGTCAGAGGGAGTTTCTACAACAGATAGTGTGATGGGATTGGAGAGAGATCCAGGTGGAGGATGTGCCAAAAGTAACTCCCTCACTAAGAGAGAGTGTTGAAATTTATAGCGAGGAATGTCTTTTACATTGCTTTGTATCCAGGCATGTAGAAAGAACCTTGGTGACCTTCCTAGTCACCAAATTTAGAGTTGTAAAGTTAATGTGAATTTTTATTAAAGTTGTGAGTGAAAAATCATTTTTATTTCATAAAGTGTAATTTGTCTCACCCATGGAAAGTTGTAGCGACCCCATTTCTGGGTCCTACTTAAAACTATTCTTTAAGGCTTAAGCAGATAATATAAACCATTTACAATGCATAATCAATAATAAAATTTCATAGATTTGAGATTTTAACTAACAAATAAACACAAAACACAGAACTTGTTACCGTAGGTCGAATCCGGTGGTGAAGGAGAGGTCATCGTGTTCAATCCAATCCGGTTTGTCCAAGTGCCGACTAGGCCTTCAGTTGGCATCCACAAGTAAAGTCTCAGTTAACTATAAGAGAAACAATCACTAACTTCGCCACCCAACCATAGGATTATGCGATCAAATGCATAGACACTCCTGAGCCTTCAGGGTCGTAGAGGATACACATTAGCAAGGATTCAAGAGTGAGATCCCCCTCACCAAAATCCTTAGCCAAACTCACAATAGAAAGCACAATCAGAACTCATTCACGATTACGACAGTCATCTAGTGTTAGGGAGCCATCCCCTTTCCCTTCCTTACCTCTTGCTTAAATAGCAAAATCCTTTGCCACACATGTTGCCTCATGCAAAAATACTATTTTATGCAAAATTATTTAATACAAATATTCACCCAACCATGTGTCACTCTCTCATGAGAGTGCTCATACTTCCCACATTTTACTCGTAGATGTCCCCTGATGCTAGGATTCCAATCTCTATTTTAGTGGGTGCAGGTGGAGTTGACTAGTTAATGACTCCTAGTCTATCATTTGCTCCATATTTAATTATTCCCAATTATTTAATTACAAATAATCATTTCGTGCACAAATAATCTAATGCAATACTATTCGTCAAATATTTAATTATATTTCATGCACATATAATCTAATGCAATACTATATGCCAAATACATAATTATAAATAGTCATTTCATGCACAAATACTCTAATGCAATACTATATGCCAAATACATAGTTGTTCATTTATCACTTTCCTTTATTCATCTAGGTACCACATCATCGGGTCCTTCTGACAACACTTTATTTCTTTAATTGTCTAGGTACCACATCGTTGGGTCCTTTTGACAATACTTTCTCATTTTACTGTCTAGGTACCACATCGTCGGGTCCTTCCGACAATAATTTCTCATTTTACTGTTGTGTTGGGATTCCATGTAGTGATTTTAGGAACCGTTACCATAAATCATCTGTCTACACTCTATGTGAGACTAATGGCGCTGAGGAGTAAGTTTGTTCTTACTGCGCGCCCCTCAACCTCGTATGTGACCAAACCATTATGGTCTCACCCATATGACTTCACGTCCACCCAAGTAAAGCTGAACGAGATTTCAACTCGTGCGTAGATGCTATCGGGAGCCGGCACTGTCGTGATACCCCCATGTGTGTTTTTACCATACTCTACATCTCCCTTTTTGTTCTATCCTGAGTTAGATGGTAAACCATCTTATCTGTCACTATACATATACTCAGAGCACACATCAATAGTACTGCTAAAAACAAAATTCGTCATATCATAATTCATTTCATTCATTTGCTAATCGCTAAGAAAAATATAGATAATTGTCAATTGGATTCACATCATAATCACCCGCATAATTCCATTTCCATATTTCAGCATAAATACAACATTCATCATAATATTTCACATGTGCTAATCAATCAACAATATTTCATATTAAAATCACAAGTATCCATAATCGTCATTAAATGAATCATTCATTTAGAAACATATTAATTTATCACATATTTCGTTAATCAGTCAACAGTTTATTCTAAATCAACATATAAGCAGTTATTTATCTTGGTTTCTTTAATTGGGTCACTTACAAATAAGTGTTGTCAATATCGATGCTAATGCGTATCCTCTACGACCCCAAAGGATCGAGGGTGGCTATGTGACTGATCGCATAAGCCTATGGTTGGGTGGCGAAGCTAATGATTGCTTCACCTATGGTTAAACGAGCCTTTACTTGTGGATGTCAACCGAAGGCCTAGTCGGCAATTGGACACACTAGATTGGATTGAAGATGATGACCTCTCCTTCAACAACAAATTTGACCTATGGTAACAGGTTCTGTGTTTATTTGTTATTTCAAATCTCGAATTTATGAAATTTTATGATTGATTATGCATTGTAAATGGTTTATATTATCTACTTAAGCCTTAAAAATAGTTTTAAGTAGGACCTCAGAAATGGGGTCGCTACAAAAGTGAAGAGTCACTTGAGGAGAGAAGAGACAAAGTAACTTAGGAAAGTGAAGAGACATAGTCATTCTCACAATTAATAAAAAGAGAAGTAGGAGATTTTAGACACATATTCCAAATAGATCATTTTTGGAGTAGCTCGCATTCCAAGGAGGACCTTAGTGAGGAGTGTGAGAAGCATGCCCACAAGATAGAGAGAGAGAGAGAGAGAGAGAGAGAGAGAGAGAGAGCTTGAAGGAGAAAGGAGAAATATACAACTTGAAGGGGTGCACTTCCTAAGGAGAGGGTGGCATGCAAATCGAGGAGCATCTTCAGTAGTGTTAACTAGGCCATACAGTGAGCATTTATTAAGGCTGTGCAACAGATATTTGTTGGGATGTATAGCAGGAGTTAGTGCACGCATACCAAGGAAGATTGGGTGAATTAAATGTCAAATTAAATTATGTACTAGACCATACTGTACTTGTAGCATACCCAACACACACATCGAGGCAGTACAGATCCGTGTTTACTGTTGGACTGGGCCGTACAACTGTTGAGATAGTGACATCCTGTTGGCACAAAATTTGAGGTGTTTGGAAGGAATGTGGGAGATCAATAGAGTGATATTTTACTACTAAAAATGACTATAGTAAACTCTGAGAAATTTTTCTTCATGAGCTAATAAAATATCTTTTGTAGACTCGTTTTCCCCTATGGGTTTTTTTCCAGTGTCTTATGGTTTGGTGTTAGGGTTTCTGTGCAGGGTTTGGTGTCTGGTGACAAGCCTAAATGCTTGAGTTTGATGTGACCACGGTTTTGGGAATCCTTTGGAACTGACACATCGAAGGACCACAAATACTTATGGTTTATGTGGATGTTTATCGTTTCAATATGTATCATGAGAGGTACCTTTCAGAGTTAACAAGGTATTTTTGGAACCGCTCTTGTCAGGATATTCCAAAACATTCATCGTGGTCCGTGATTGCATGTTATTTATCTCTGGATTAGTGTATTCATGGCTGATAGTTTCTTTTGGCGGGGTTTTCTTATTCCTTGCTGCTTTGTCTGGGTTTATCACTTTACGGCGACCGACTTTGTGAATTTGGTGGTGCCTTTTTGTCTCTTCATTTCCATGGTGACGGCCGTTTGTGCTTGTTTTCCTTGGCATTTTTGGGTTATGTTTCTTTTTCTGGTGGCCGGTTTTGGTATCCTTGGTGGAACCCCCTATCTTGTGAATCTCTCTGTCTTTATCTCGGCCAGAGGATATGGGGGACAAACCGACACCTGGCGGTTCGGGTTCACCACCTCCGGTGGAGGTTGACCTGTGGATAGAGTGGAATGGGTTTATGTTGCGGCTTGATTCCTTTTACAAGGATATGTTGACAATAAAGAAGGAGGCTAAGGCTGGTATTAGTTGTTCAAAGAAGGCATTCCCATGCTCTTTGTCTGCTTCCGGTAAGGGTCTTCTGGAAACTAATTCCTCGGGGGTCATTCGTAGGGTTTCTATAACTGATACTCCGGCCATGGAGGTGAATGCCCCATTGGGTGTTGACGGTGGTTTGGCCCGTGAGCCGGGGGTTTCTGAAAAACCTGTTATCATTATTCGCTCCAACAATCGGCAAAAGAAATTGAACAGATGGCCGAGGGAGCATTGGCTCAACGTTGGTCGTGATATGGGCCTCAAGCAACTGGTGGAGTTGAACATGACATGTTTGATTGGGAAGTTCAGTTATAATGATATGCACCGTAAGGATATTGTTAAATGGGTTGCTCGCACATGGTCCCCGATTCTGAATTATTCGCCAATGGTTTCCATTTTATTGAAAGGGTGGCTTGGTTTCAAATTTAGAGAGGAGGCTCATGCCAATGTGATTCTGGGGCGTCTTTGGCTCAAGGGCACGGGTAGCCTCATTCTGCAGAGATGGTACACGGATTTTGACCCCAACCATGCGTCCATCAGGATGCAGCATGTTTGGGTACTATTATCCGGGTTTCCTCTCGCTATGTGGAATCAAGATCTCTTTGTTAGGAACCCGTGTCAACCCTTCTCTTTACTATGTTAGTATATTGTTGTTGGATGCATATGCTTTGTAAGTCGTCCCATAGTATTTGTTGATCCATAGTTTATATTAGCTCATAGTATTGACCCATAGTATTGAACGCATATGCTTTGTAAGTCATCCTATAGTATTATATGTCCCATGGTTTTGACTCATAGTATTGGGAATAGACTTAGTATATAAGTGTGTGTTGAGGTCATTGAAGGCACCGTGAAGTTATTTGTATTGAGCTTGCTCAAAGGAGGTTGCCCCCTCGAAGTGGCCTGTGATCAATATAAAAGTGATTCTGAGTTCTGTCATTTCTGCTATTTTGCATATTCTTATTAATTAATTGTTGCAGGTGCTTCACATCTGGTATCAGAGCACTTTCTTGGGCTCGTTGGGTGGAATTTCTGCCATTTTTTTTTCTCGCATATGTTGAAAGTTTGGATCTGGGAATAACTCCTATCCGTTTAACTATGGGAAGTACTTGGGCATAAGCCCTAAAACTCATTGTGAGGAGTACCATAGGAACCCCAAAGTAGCTGGCCCATTCAGAGGACCTGCCAGTGAAAAGGGCAACGACCCCTACCTAATTGACTAGTTCCCACCCGTGAGGTAAACTAAGAGCTGCCGTTTGTGGCAAAGCGATTATCAGTTTTACCTGAGCCATGGAGTGAGGGGTACTGCCCCAATACGCAAGCCGTCAGACAACATTGGTTGCTGAGTGAATCCCCTGAACCGATAGGAAGCCACACATACCTGGTGTCCATATCTATTTTCAATTGAACTATTGTCGATCACTTCCGCTCCAGATCCATCCGTTTCAGATCTATTCTGAAAGTTGTTCCAGATCCAATTGCCATTTCAAATCCAGCTGTTTTCGATCCCTTCCGCGCCATTGCAGATCCATCTGTTGCGGATCCCTTCCGCATAGCTGTTGCAGATCCCTTTCTGAAAATAAATAAATAAATTATAAGATTCTGTTTTTCGGCCATATCTCCCTTGTTTCAACTCTATTTTCCCTAAAAATTCACTAACATCCCTGCAATCCCATTCTGCATATTTCAATCCAGAAGACTCTATACCAGAAATCCCACATTTGTCTATTTTTAGGGTTTTCCATAACTCCAATTTTCATCCAAACGCCTTCAAATTTTGCCACCATGTTCCTTTCCTAATTCTGCTTCTTTGTCCCTCTCTACCAAATTTTCTCATTTTTTCACCCCGCTTCTGAAATCCCCATTTTTTGCTTCCCTATCCATTAGAAAGTGTCCAAAACCTAGTCAAACCCCAATTATCCATCCGAGTTTTTCCCAAATCCAAATCTTCATTTACTAAATAAGCTTTTGTTTGTGTTTTTCTATCCATTTCCCCTAAAAAAATAAAAAAATAAAAAAAAAAACTCTTGGTTGAGGTTGTCACCTGCGCCGGAGCAAAAACCATGGAGGAAGCACTTGCAGCAATCCAAACCAAACTCCAAGATCTGGATGAAAAATTTCTCAGCCTCCATCTTCAGCATTCAGCCATGAACAATAACCGACAGCAAGAATCTTCTGCAGCCACTGGGTTCTCTTCTTCCAGCCATTTCTGTGGTTCGAAGCTTGAATTTTCTCGCTTCAATGGTATTGATCCGACTGGATGGGTCTATCGTCCTGAACAGTATTTCAGTGTGCATAATACTTTTGATGTCCAAAAATTTCCACTTGCATCCTTTCATTTGGAACAGGAAGCCCTTCAATGGTACTGTTGGTACATCAAGGCTCATGACGAGCCAAAATGGACAGATTTTTGCCAAATCCTTTTGCAACGATTTGGTCCCAGTGCTTTTGATGACTTCACCAGAGCACTCACTAAACTCCGTCAAAGTGGCACTGTGAGAGAGTATCAGACCGAATTTGAGAAACTAGCCAATCACACAGAAGGCTTGTCTGATGAATTCTACAGGAGTTGTTTTATCAGTGGTCTTAAGGATGAAATCTGGTCAGAGGTTAAAATGTTCTGTCCCAACACAATGATGGAAGTCCTAGGGTTAGCTAAGTTGGCAGAAGACAAGATTACAGCCCAACAATGCTCCAAAACCACTTTTGATCCCTTCCAAAATATGGGTTCTCAACGACCTCCCATTCCGCAAGCAACTGGACCAACTCCTATCAAGCATTTGTCTGAAACCGAGATGCAGGCACGCAGAGAAAAAGGGCTTTGTTATAATTGTGATGAGAAATTCACTCGGGGACATAGATGTGTTCAACAAAAGCTCTATTTCTTGGATATGGGTTCTCCGCCTGCCTCTAAAATTGGTGAAGAAGCTCCATATCCAATGGATGCTCAGGTCGACACTCATGAGCCTCCTATTGACCCCCCATCTCAGGATGAACAACCAGAGATATCTCTCCATGCTTTATTTGGTGTCACCAACCCCTAAACAATGCGGGTCAGGGGTTATTTCAAGAAGCTTCCTCTTACGATACTCATTGATTATGGTAGCACTCATAACTTCATTGACCCCCAGATCGCCAAATAGGCTGATTGTTTTGTCCATCCTTGCTCCAGCTTTGAAGTCATGGTTGCTAATGGAGGCACCTTACCTTGCAAGGGAAAGTGTCACAATGTGCGTATCTCTCTGGAAGATTATAACCTGCGCTCTGTTTACCTTGTCCTTAGGCGGTTGTGATGTGTTTTTGGGCGTTCAATGGTTACACACACTTGGCCCCATCTTATGGGATTTTGCCGAACTTTGGATGCAGTTTTCAATCAATGGGACACAACACAAATTTACAGGCTTACAACCAGGGTCTCTCTGCATCATCAGTTCACATCGCCTGGAAAAAATCCTTAAGAAGAATTCACATGGTATCATTGCTCAGCTACATTCCATTCAGATGCAACCATCAATGGTCTCCACTACTTCCTTGGATAGATATGCAGGTGTCTTTGTTGCACCAGTGGGATATCCGCCTTCAAGAGACCTTTCCGGTAAGCATTTAGCCATGTCTACATCTCAGCAGGAAATGACGGCTATTTTGCATGCAGTACCGACGTGGAAGCCATCCCTATTAGGGAATTATTTATGCATCAACATTGATCTCCAGAGTCTGAAAATTTTCTTGGAACAATGGATCTCCTCCCCATCACATTTGAAATGGGTTATCCACCTCATGGGTTATGACTATGTGATCACTTACAAGAAGGGTAAGGAAAATATGGTGGCAGATGCTCCTTCTTGCACATTTGATGACCCAGTTTCTCTTACAGCTACTTCTATGCTTGTTCCAAACTAGTTGCAATATGTTCAATAGGGCTATCTCTTCTATGAACTCCATGCTTCTTCATTAGCAGGGCAATCTGGGTTCTTCAAAATGTATGACCGGGAACAATGTAACTTCTTTTGGCATGGACTGAAAATGACAATTCAACATATGGTGGTTAACTGTGATACTTTCCAGGTCAACAAGGGTGAAACGACACTCCTTTCGAGATTTCTCAAACCCTTGCCCATCCCTACATAGCTTTGGCCAACTATTTCTATGGATTTCCTAGAAGTGCTCTGGTGGTACAATACCACATCTCAAAGGAAACCATATGAAGCAGTCTATGGACATACACTGCCAGTTCTTCTTCCATACACCCTTAGCAGCTCCCCAGTTCAGGAAATTGACTCAGTTCTTCGAAACCATGATCAGGTTCTTCTCATTCTGCAGGACAATCTTCACATGGCCAGAATTCGACTGAAACAACAAGCCGATCAGCACCGTTCTGAGCGCACTTTCCACATAGCTTATAGGGTTCTTCTTCGTCTACAGCCTTCCAAGCAATCCTCCCTGACACTCCAAATGCATCAGTGGCCCGAAATGCAACCCGAGGATGCTACCAAGGAACCACTCCTTCAAATTCTGCAGCAATTTCCCCAACCAAAGCTTTGAGGACAAAGCTTTTTCTAAGGGAGAGGGGATGTTAGGAACCTATGTCAACCCTTCTCTTTACTATGTTAGTATATTGTTGTTGGACGCATATGATTTGTAAGTCGTCCCATATTATTTGTTGATCCATAGTTTATATTAGCCCATAGTATTGACCCATAGTATTGGACGCATATGCTTTGTAAGTCGTCCCGTAGTATTATATGTCCCATGGTTTTGACTCATAGTTTTGGGCATAGACTTAGTATATAAGTGTGTGTTGAGGTCATTGAAGGCACTATGAAGTTATTTGTATTGAGCTTGCTCAAAGGAGGTTGACCCCTTGAAGGGGCTTGTGATCAATATAAAATTGATTCTGAGTTCTGTCATTTCTGCTATTTCGCATATTCTTATTAATTAATTGTTGCAGGTGCTTCACACTCTTTGAGGCGGTCGGCAATCGTTTGGGTTGTTTCCTTCATTTGGGCAAGGATGTTCTCTTGGGTGTGGATAAGCGTATTGGATGCATTCTAGTTGAAATTGATATGTCGCTTGGTCTTATCGATGTTCTACATATTGATTGGAGGGGGCACCAATTTACCCAAATTATTGACTATTGGGGCATCCCCTTCAGATGCTCCAATTGTAAGGAGGTTGGGCATCTCTGGAGGAACTGCTCGGCGCCTACGGTTTCCTTGGATTCTCCTTAGATGGAGGTTGTTGTTTCATATTGGTCGTTAGATGACCTTAGTGACTAGGACGTGGACGCGGCTGGTTCACTGGATGGGTTCTCTAACTGTATCTCTCCCCCTTCATCCTTGGCTTCAGACATCTTGGGTAAGCTTCAATCCTACGACCCTACTTTTTTCCTATCTTTAAATGATTCTGAAAAGGCTTATATTTCATCTTTAGGCCTTGAAAAGTTAGTCGATGCTGGTCCGGTAAATGATGTTGCCCATCCTTGTAACGGGCCACCTTATCCCTCTATGAGATCTACTCTGAACACTTTATCTATTTCTGATGGTTCCTCCCCTCGATCGGTGGTTGACCCAAATTTTTCATCTTCACCTTCCAACCATATTTGTTCAAGCGATGGGGTTTCCCTCGGGAACTTATCTCCAATTGACACCATTCTCATTTCTTCCGATGTTAATGTCTCCCCCTCGGCTGGTTCGGTTCCCACTATGGATATGACTTCCTTGGCCCCTCTAGAGTTAGTGCAGTCTTTCGATGCTAACCCTACCCTCGATGAGATGCTTACACCCCTGGAACAGTTAACTTGTATCCATGTGCCCTCTTTCTCAGAGGTGGTTAAAAAAACCCCATTCCCTGTTATAAAAAAAACCGGGTTATTTCTGTGGGCATGGGGTTGGAGACAAATATGTCTATTATTTCTCCTTCTATCAATAATTTGGTGCTTGGTGCACGGGAGGGGGGTTTGGCCATGGATATATCACCACTTAAAACTTGTAGTGCTAGAAGGGGTGATGCCAAAAGAAATCCAACTAACAATTTGGCGGGTCCATCGGGTGTTATTAAAGATTTTCCTTCTTCTGATTCTGGGGCGCTTAGAGATATAAAAGCCCTTTCTAGGGTGAGTAAATGATTTGTCTCTCTCTCAATGTGCAGGGAGTGGGGGAGCTCCCTAAACAGCTATCCATCCAGCATTTGTTTCTTTTACATAATCATAATATTGTTCTTCTACAAGAAACTATGGTATATGAGCTGAAGACTCGAGTTTTCGTTACCAAACTCAGGCTCAGGTGGTGTATTTGTGCAATCAGTGCAGATGGTCTCTCTTGGGGTTTGTTAGCGGCCTAGAATCTGCTGGTACCTCAGCCCTTTTTTGTTGGTCGCAACACTGTTCTAGAGGTTTTCCAATGTAGACCCAGGTACTTCACGGTACAGAATACCAACAAAACCCCTATTCACCGGCCCTTTCGGCAACAGACTACAAGCAGCCTGAGGTATCACCCAAGGCGAAGTTGAGGGGGTGGTTGCAATAGCAGGTTTCCACAACCTTGTGATGAAAGTGATTTAGCTTATTAATGCGCAGCGTGGTGACGGACTACACAACTGCGTAGGTGACTGCGCGAAGTCTTCTACTTCGCGTCAAGACTCTTCAAGACACTGGATATTGGGACCCTCAGTGCGATCCCAAGCCACGTAGTGGGTTTATGAGATCTGAGCACTTCTTACTCAATTCTTAGTCGATAAACCTTAATCATTCATCCTTACTTAGCTTTGATAAGCATCTTAACTTATGCAAATATGTGAGATGCGCAGTGTTGTGTGCTTTGATATTGGGATTTAATCCTTAACACTTAACTATGTGGTTATCATAATGATCTATTCATTTGAGAATTATAGGTGCTTTACTGTTTAATATTCCTGATACATGAACTACTTAGCATCTTATTCCATCCTTTCCTTGGCGAATACAGATCACAGTAAACATATAACAAGCAACAATAACTTCATGCATGCACTGTAAGTAAATTATATCACAAATTAATGGAAATCATACATAGCAATCACATAACACAATGGTTTAATGTGGTTCACCCCCCCGGATGGGAAGCTACGTCCACAAGAAATGTTGTTAATTTATCATGGAAAGGGTACAACAATTCTTCGCCTGCGCACTCAGCTGCAGACGCTCTTCTCTTTCTCTCTCAAAATTAGGTGTCTACGCACTTAGCTGCAGAGCCTTTATAATTTTTTTTTCTAACAAATCTCACAATATTCAATAGTATTAACCAAAATGAGAGTTAACCCTTTTCCTTTACAAAATTTCCTTATATATAGATCAAGACCCGTAGGTCATGTCTTTACATTTTACGAAGGTAGAACCCTTAGGTTTAGAAAACTGTCGTGGTTTTCCCAAAACAGGACTACTGATATCTGGCAGCGGATCTTCTGTTATATGCGTGCCAATAGGTTGCTTCCCCCGATCTATTCCTTCTTTTCCGGCCTTAGATGACTGGTTTCGAGTATTAGTAGTCATCTTCCCATTGTGATCAGTCACCTACCTCCGATCTGCACCCACCCACTGCTTGGTAGTTATCGACAATCTTTTCCAAAAAGAGGTCTTCTGTGACCTAACCAAAATAACTTCCTTCATCCATCGATGCTGTGCTTAGCTGGATCTTCGTTGACGTGGCACATCACGGCGCTGTACTCCTCGCATCTCCTCTGTCACTATGCTACGCGCAACTTCGCAGTATACCAAAACTTATCCCAAAATTGTTCAAGCTTAATTGCGCTTAGCTCCGCAGTTCTCACAATACTTCCTGTTCAAAATTGCCCCATCTGGGCTAGGCCCAACAGGTCCCTAACACTTACTTGTGGCTCACCCTCGAGCCACCTAGAATTCCTTGAAGGTGTTCTGTTGATTGTGAGCTGATCTTCGCAGTGAACTCCTTGAATGTTTGAGTCAGCTTTTCTACTGTGGCCTTCGTATCTTGTTCAATTTTCCCAAATGTTCCCACCATCTCTAATGTTATCTCCTGGCCGATCTGCCCTTCCACCTGCTCTTGGTTCTGGTTCAGCTCCTTCAACTTTTCTTCGATCTCCTGTGAGATCATGCCGGTGTCTTCTAATAATGGTTGTGACTTATTGCCCATTTATGTCTCCTTCTCCCGCAATGCTTTCACTTCCTTCTTGAGGTTGTTGATTTCCCTGTATTTGAGGAGTTTCTCCCTTGCTGGCAGCGCCTTAACCTCCTCACCCATCTTTTCTAGTACTTATTGTTTTTCCTTGACTTCCTTCTTTACTTCCTGTAATTGTTGATCTTCTTCAAGGGTACTAAATGCCTTCAGTGCTACTTCTAGTAGACTCTAGCACTTAGTGACTTCGATAGCAATATTCTATGTCGCGGTCTTCACTACTCCTTGTCTCAACTGCTGTTCATCTGGTGGAGTTTGTGGATTGATCTGTGCTTTCAGGTCAGCAATTTCAAATTCATGGAGAATCTCCATGTCTTCCTTCTCAATCCTTAGGCTATTAACCAAATCGCCAATCTTGATGATTGTATCTGCTGATTCTGTTTGAATTTCAAACTCATCTATATTACCTGCAATGGCAGTGATCGTGTTCTCCAATCTCAGTCGACGATCTATTTCATCGTGTAACTGCATAGTATTTCGTGAGCTCTCTTCCTCAAGCTTCCTTTGTAACTTTGCTTGCACTTTCAGTGCCTCTATGGTTCTGTCATGCATTTCTTCACCTAGTTGCATTTGTAAGTAATGGAGTCCTGGCAATGGTATGGTTGCAAGATGAAGCTCCACGCGCTCTACATTCTTTGTATCTAGCATTGCTTGATCTTGTAACGGAAATCTGATAGATAGTGGCTGCAAATGGACAATACGGTACCTCGCGGGAACCATTATTTGCTGCTGTGAAGTCCCCGCAGACCTTTTTCCAGCTGGTGACTCATGGTGTAATGGTAATCTTTTGGTGACTTCATCAAATTTTTGAGCTATCCCTTGCAGTGTAGTCAGGTTCTGCTTTAAGCTGTCTTGAATTTCCTTTTCCTTATTTTCTTTGTCTGTTGAGATTTCCTCCATTTGTTCAGTTACCCTCACGGCAATCATTAAATAGTCATCTTCACGAAGCACTGTGTCTAATTGGTCTTTGTTTGCTTTCTGCTTTTTCCTTGGTTCCTTGCGTCCTGAAGGACTTCCAACGTCCTTCCTTTTTCTTGACTCTTTATCTTCTACAATCGGACATGGGATAGGGTTATCCTCGCCAGAATCACTTTCGATGTCCATGACCTCAACTCAAAATTCAGCTGGCCATTCCTTCATTAAGTTCTCAATATATTCCTCATACATATTGTAGTTTCCTGGGTACCAATCAACATTCTTTGTCTGCGCTTTGGGTGAAATGGAGATGCATTTCACCGCACCATAAAAATTTATAATGCAGATATATTTGCTTGTTATCTGCTTTGGTATGCGAGGTGTGATCATGATGGCTCCACATAGCTAGTCATAATATGTGTAAAAGACCAATGTTGTCTCGTGTTGTCGCTCTAGATTCATGTTTGCCCATAGATTCTAAAATCTAGCGCCTCTGCAGTCCGAAGTGTTTGTGACCACTCCGACATATTGCTTCGGTTCCCTCCACCCTAGGAAGCCAATCAATATGATTAGCCAAGTGAAATGAAAATATCCACCATTGATTTGTATATAATTTAGTTCTTCAAGGAATTCATTTAATAGAAATTGGGACCAATTGAATTCTTCTCCCTCGGTGGCTACAACGCTAAGTAGTACTGCGCCTGCGTTTACTTCTAATGGTCTGCACTTCCTTAAGATTTTCCCTGCTAACAGTTTTGTGACAAACCTTATTGCATCATCCTTTATGTCATCCGTCTGGAAGCCTCACTTCCCTTTGACCATAGATTGTGTTTGCTTCATTAATGTTGCTACCTCTTTATCCTTTGTCTTTCCCTGGAAGAACTTCCTTGGGTCTTGTCCCCTTTTGCTTAATCCAGTTATACGGTGGATCAAGTCAATTGACAGGTCGATATTCTGGTCTAGCCATAAATATCCCTGGTGGATGTGAGCCATAAGACTTTGCACCACCACGTTGAGCTCCGGTGATCTGTCGAAATGTGGAAGCCTTAGCAGGTTGAGCAGCCCAGACTTGGCTATTCCTGACAACCAGCTCTCGGCGACCAAGGTGAAGTCACCCTTTGCATTCTTCTTCCAACACATGTCTTTGTCGGGTTGGAACTATGGGAACTTTGGTTTAGTTGGTTTCTCCTTCTGCATTGCTAGCAGATCATAATCTTTCCATTTGCAATATGGAATCTTTCCTAACAGATTTTTGTCCACCTCAACATGCTTCGATATAGGTGAGAATGGTATCTCATACTTTGGGCTCTTCAGCAGTATGATGGCCGGCGCATCCACTGTACGCAGCGAGATGTAGTCTGGAGTCATAGTTAACGGTATCTCTTTATTAGCAAGGGGATTTTTTGGCCCTACCGAACTTGTCTGCGGTAGTTTTGATCTGGGAACTGCTAGATTTTCCCCTTTGTCTTGCATTGAGGGTCCGTGTCTTGGTGATCTCCTTGGATTTTGTTCTGATTCCTTAACGATTTTCTTGTTTTGGGTTCTCATTAATTCGTCAATTCCTCCGTGTTGGAACAACCTCACAGTCTCTTCAACCGTGAACTCTTTCTTCAAATAAAAATTTCTTAGGCATGCAAACAGTTTCAATGGTTGTAGACAGCTTATGAAAATTAGCTCAGATAGAAGTATTTACAGAAAATTCTAAGTGTTTGATATGCCCGCGAGATGACAAGCAGTGTTATTTATAGGCGTGGTGGATCCTCCTCAGTTCCCTTGAACGACTAGATATGCATTTAATGGTGGTATCCGTTGGCCAAATCTGGTTGCTTTTGCTGTCTTGTCTTCCAAAATTGTGATCAGAACGGCTATCTATGCTTTAAATGCCCGAGCAGTCGGCATGGAATTACTGTATAACGGCTATATTCCCAACCGAAACTTGTAACGGCTATTTTCCAGATTCTTGCATTGAACTGCGCGGCAGGTCATTGTTGGTTCTATGCAGTGATTTCGCGGCATGTAATTTCTTTTCTTTTTCTCTCTCTTTTTTTATTTTTCTATGTACAGAATTTTTCACAGTTTCGAGTGCCCAATTCCGACCATACTTGGCACCTAGAAAATTTTCCTTCTTTTGATCATTATGGATGTTGCAAAGTAGGACTATCGTGGTAAAGCTTTAGTCTGCTCCCATTTATCAGATTGGGTAATGAATCGCCAGCTAAAGTGGCTAGATGGACTGCGCCACCGTTAGTAACATCTATTACAGTATATGGTCCAAGCCAATGCATTTTAAATTTTCAGGAAACTTCATGAATTTACTATCATACAGTAGGACTAGGTCACCTACCTGAAAAGACTTATTCTTGATGTGGCAATCGTGCCATGCTTTTTCTCGTTCTTTCTGCACTTGCTGGTGGAATCCCGCGATGAAGCGCTCTTCTTTCAACCCAACCAAGTGTGATAGCCTTTCTTCTAGTGCTACATGATCTGCCATCCCTGTAAATGCAGCTATTCTCAAGCTGGGTATAATGTACTCCATTGGCATTATTTCTTCTTGTCCGTAAGCCAATATAAAAGGTGTATGTCCAGTTAATTTCTTGCATGTCATTCTGTATGCCCATAATACTGAAGGAATGCGCAGGTCCTAGTCATCGTGGTTTACATTGTGTACCTTAGTTAGCGCATTCTCAAGTACTTTATTAAATGCTTCAACAGTACCATTTGATTGTGGATGATATGGCGTACTGCGCTGATGATGGATGTGGAATTATTCAGTCAAAGCTTCAATAGTTCTATTCAGAAAAAGAGTACCCTGATCACTCATCAAAATTTTTGGGCATCCAAATCGTGTAAGGATATTCTCAAAAATAAATTATGCGGCTGTAGCTACGCTACAGTCCTTGACTGGTTTTGCTTCTACCCATCTGGTGAGGTAATCAGTTGCTGTAATAATGTACCTCGCACCAGTGCTTTTTCCTGGTGGGTTAATAGGTCCCACGAAATCAATTTCCCATTTCTCGAATTCCTTTAAGGTTAGTTGAGGGTCCAATGGCATTTCATCTCTTCTTGACAGTTTCCCTGTCCTTTAACAGACATCGCAGTTCTGGCAATGTTCTTTGGAGTCCTTATGAATCGTAGGCCACCATAGCCCTGCGCGCAATATCTTTTGCGCTGTAGCCCTTCCTGCATAATGACCTCCTGCGACTCCTGAATGTGCATCAGCTAATATAAATGGCTTCTCATGTTCTAATACACATCTTCGCAGTACTTCATCAAGTCCTAACTTGTAGAGCTGTCCTGCAATAATGGTGAAGTCTACGGCTCATACTACCAGCTGCTTCTTTTGCTGCATTGTAAATTCAGTAGGTGTGAACCCGGTAGTTAGAAAGTCAATGATATCCTGATAATAATCATCGGCGATCTGTATAGCGAACAATTGCGCATCATGCAGATTGTCTTCTAGATTCATTGGTTTCTCTCCTTACTCGATCCTTGATAGATGATCAGGGCCTAAATTTAATCTGCCTGGTTTAACTATTATTTCAAAATCATACTCTTGGAAGAGTAAGAGCCATATACATAATCACCCCCCTAACACTGGCTTATTTACCAGGTATTTTAATGTAGAATGGTTAGTAAACATTGAAAAGTGCACACCAAGCAAATAGTGTCTGAATTTCTATAGTGCATATACCATTGCAAGTCCTTCCCTTTCAGTAGTGGTATAGTTCTTCTCAGCAGATGACAACTTTCTGCTCGAAAATCCAATGGGATGATCAATTCCTCCTTCTCCTGGTTGCGCAAGAATGATACCCAATGTTATACATGAAGCATCAACATGTACATGAAATGGCTTTTCCCAGTCTGGAAAAACTAGGATCGGTGCGGTGAACATTTATTCTTTCAATGTGTCGAATCCTTTCTCGCATTCCTCATTCCTAATGAATGGTGCATCCTTTTTCAAAAGCTTCTCCATTGCTTCGGTTATCTGTGCATACCCCTTTATGAATTTCCTGTAGTATCCAATATGCCCTAGTGTAGTGCGCAATTGTTTAACTGAATTTGGTGTAGGTAAATTTACAATAACTACGATCTTCGTTGGATCAACCATTAACCCTTGCTTACACACGATGTGTCCCAATAGAATCCCATAAGGAACACAGAAAATACATTTCTTTAAATTCAATGAAATCTAATGTTGTCTACATTTTTCTAGCATCATTCTGAGGTTCGCGGCATGGTTCTTCAATAAGCCAAAAATGGTCCAATCATCAAAGTAAACTTCTAAAAACTTGTGGATGAATTCTTTGAATGCTACGATCACCACTCTGGAAAATATGGCTGGAGAATTCTTCAAACCAAAAGGCATTAATATATACTGGAAGGACCCCCATTCTGTTGCAAAAGTGGTTTTGTGCCTATCAGCTGGATCAATTTTTATCTGATGGTATCCAAAAAATCCATCAGTAAAAGAGTACGCTTCATTCCCTCCAACGTTATCAAGAACTTCATCGAAAGGTGTAGGAAATGGATCATGCATAGAGGCATCATTCAACTTTCTGAGGTCAACACAGATCCTAATCTCACCCTTTGTTTTCTTGTCTTGGATTACCATTGGGATTATCCATTCAGATTCTTCAACCGGCTCAATAATTCCTGCATCGAACATCTTATCGAGTTCTACCTTAACTCATTCTTTGTAGCGTGGATTCAGTCTATATGGCCTTTGTTTAATAGGTTTCGCTCCTGGCTTAAGAGGAATTCTCATCACTCCTAAGTCTCCTAGGATACCTTTCATTTATGTGAACTTTGTTGGGAATACTTCCTGATATTCCTGTAATATAGCTGCAATCTCTGCAACTATGTCATCATCCCAGTAGTCTCCTATTGCTGCGAACTTCGGCTCTTCAGGGGTGCTGATGTTCACTTTCTTTGTTTTAACCGGTCCACTCATATCTGGAATTTCTAGTGGAGGTCCCTCTACCTCACGTATTCCTTCTAATTCTTGAATTTTTATGTTGCGCAGGTTCTCCACATCGTTATCTTCAACTTCTTCAACTATGTTGTAGCAGTCTAAATCCTGCTCTATTTGTTCTGACCAATCTGGTTGTAGACTCGCAAGTACATTGGTTGTGTCAAACAAATCTTCTAGTATTATATTTTCCTCCTTGCGATGTGGACTAAATATCTTTTGCTTGATCAGTTGCAGTGCGTCATGTATAGTCGGATGGTCATCTTGAAAACTAAAATCCTTCTGGAAGGTCGCAGTAAAGACGGACCAATCCGCGGTTCCTGTGTGCATCTCCTCCTCTAGATACCACTTTTTTGGAATAGGCTACTCCAACGTATGTACAAAGAGATGTACCCATTCTGTCTGCGGTCTTTCCTTCCAAGCTTGTACACAAGCTGCGATATGATCTCCTGTATCCCTTTGGCCATTATATTTTTCTAATGGTGGTGTGACCTTATCAGCAAATCTAATCTGTAGTTTTATTCTACACTGGTCCCATGTTGTCATTGTCTTTTGTGTGTAGCCCACCATTTGGCAGGTGTTTCTCTGAGTGCCATGTCTAATGATGAGATGCGATGTTCATCTTCCACTACTACAGTGTATTCTTTGATAAATGAATAGACGTTAGTTGTACCATCATAAGTGGGGATTGGACTTACCTGCTTTCCAATCCAGTGGAGTGACTTTGTAACTGTCGCGCATCTCCTGGCAGATACTTCATGCATTCTGTGTTGCCAGTTTTCTAATCCCGCCTCAGAGTCTGAGATGCAAGAACTATCGTAGCGCCAGCTGAGCGTTCCATCCGTAGTAGGATCAATATAATCCGCAGCATTTGTTGTCATTTGATAGATACGTTCAAGGTCTTGGGCTCTGTACTCTTCTTGAATAGGTTCAACATATTGCTCCCCCTGTGAAGGATCCAATGGTTCAATGACCCTTATGTCGTTGCCTTCAAATATCATTTTCATTGTCTTGAGTTTGATGATGGTGGAGTTCGTCATTGCCCAATCGATACCCAGTAGTGCTGGATAAGGATTGCTATCATCCACAATTTCAATTACTTCGAAGTCTGCATAAATTCGCACTCCATCAATGTCGGCAATGGTGTTGGTTAACCTTCCCAGCGGTATAACTATGCCCTAGTTATCCATTCTTAACTGTATAGGTGACCACTGTAACTTTGGTTTTCCCATCGCCTGCCATGTCTGCTTGGTTAAGACATTCACTTCAGATCCGAGATCAAGAATGATCTCGTCCATCTCATAGTCTCCTATCTGTGTAGTGAACCGCATTTCCCTGCCGGTTCTTTTGGGACTTCTAATATTATGTAGTGCGCTATGTGCTATTCCTTTCTTACTGCATGATTCATACTGATTTATCAGTTTTTCAAATTCCATAAGAGTGTCCTTGTTTTTAAATAACTTGATGTAGCTTTGTAGAAACTGTGCAACAAAATTAGAGGTTTCTGGTGCAGTGCGCGTCTGATCATATGTCAGTGGCATGTCTTGTATTTGTGGCTCTTGACTTCATAGCGGAATCCTTGGTGAAGTAGGTGGTGGTTGTTTAAACATGTCCCGCGTTTCTTTAAATATTTCCTTATTTTTCTGCAAGTTCAATGGAGGTGCTTTCCCAGGAGCTTTTCGAATTCCTACTGTCTCTCCAGGGTTCTTCTTAGGATCAGTTGTTCCAGAAGTCGAAGCTTCTGCGGTGTTGTCTTTTCCTATATCCGTGCCACTTCGCGTTACTACATTCACGCTCTGACCTGTAGGTCATTTCTTTGATGCAATTAACTGGATGTTGGGGTTCGGTGTTTTCGTTCTTCTTCTCTTCTACATTTCTACCTCAAGCACAAGGCAGTCTTCAATCACATGTTCAAATGATTTACAGTAGTTGCATGTGGTGCATGGATTAGTACATTCTCTTGATACATGACCTAGCTGACCACAGTTATAGCATATGACTTGGCCTCGTCCTCTTCCTTGATTTTGACCAGTATTTCTTCCTCTCCCACGATATCCACCACCGCGACCTCTATATCCTCCTTGATCATAGTGGGTGTTCTATTGCTTTGGCTGATTTTCCTCTTGAATGCAGTACATTCCAGCACCTTGCATTGCTTCCATATATCGCTTTATTTCATTCATCAGTTCATATGCATGATAGTTGGACTCATCGTGTCCAACTAACTTACAGAAATTGCAGTATAAGTTTTTAGGTGTCTTGACATATTTTTGTATCAGGTAGCAGTCTTCAGGTCTATGTCCTCTGCTTCTACAAATTTCACACCATGGTGCCTGGTTCTGATTCATATTTATTGGGTTTGGTGCGCCACTATTAAGTTATTCTTGAAATAAGGGGCAATGTTCTCTGGTGTGGCCCTCTCCTTTGCATCCTATGCACCAAACTTCATGTCTTTGTTCATGTCTCTTCTCTTTTCCATTCTTCATACCTTGTAATTCTAAAGTCAAGGTAGCCAATTGGTTTTGAATCTGTATCATTCTAGAACTACTTTGGTGAAGCTTCCAACTTCATGGCGATATCCAAGGCTTCAACTTGAGAGACAACCTTCTGTTGCGTTAGTGGTTGTATGATGTGGGGCAACAACGCAGCAATGAACCATTCTTGATGCTGTTGTGGAGCTATAACAAAGCTCACTTGGTCCAACAATGTTTTGAATTTTGGTCGAATTCCCAGACCGATTAAGTAGGTTTCTGCTTGATTTCTTTCAAATCTGTTATGCACTGTGATTCTGATTTGGATTTCTTAAACTCTACTGCAATCACGGTTTTGATCTCTGCTAGGGTTCTCGTCTGTGCTTGAGAATACTTCATAAACCAGTGCAGCGCTCTGTCTCTAAAAGTAGTTATGAGCTGCGCTCTCTTTATAGCATCAACTGTCACTTGCTTAACACTCCACATGGCTTCGCATAGAAACCAATGTTGATCGGGGTCTTCCTGACCCATTCCTTTGAATATCAGCAGTTATATATCATTATCTGTCATTTTGCTTCTGGATTTTGTACTATTTTGAGATTGATTCCCTGTGACAAAACTAGACACAGGTTGTTGGATCATGCTAGGGATAGTATTCTGGGGAATGGGTTGCGATGTAGTGCTATGAGCACTCGGTCTTGTGGTGTTAGTAGTATTACTGAGCTGTGGGATGGGCTGCGCGATGCTTGCAGCGGATGGGTTCTAGACTAATCGATTCTGAGGTATAATGCGCTGGATTGTGGCTGATAACTGAGTGTTCTTACTATTGAGGTCACATGGAATGTCGGTATCTATACGATTTCTAGAGGATGTGGGTTTCTTCTCATTAGTAAGCTTGTATCTCTTTCCACTTCTCAAAGTATGGTTTTCTTCATCAGAATCAATGCATGTGTTCTCTATCATGAAAGATTTTGAACTATTGTTGTATTCTTAAAACACCTTTCTCAGCTAAAAGCATTTTAATGTATAGGGCTAGGTTTTTCAAGAACTTACCTCTGAATCCTTTGAAAAAGTATGCTTCAGCTTGGCTGTATGATTTCAGCGTATCTACAGCAAACTCGATCACAAAACCTTCTAGTATTCTATCAACCCAGAAGTCGACTGCTCGCAACAGTGGGCTGTCGATTGCTTTGAGTTGTTTAGTAAGCTACGGACTCTAGTCTATAGGTACTCCTCCTTGGGAACAATTCTTTATTTCTGCTAGGCGCGATATCCACTCGTGTATCTCGTTTGGGAACGAAGCCCAAAACATTTTTTGGATTTCCCTCCACAAGTATCTGTTCAACCACTGTACGTCAGATAGTCATGGATGTCTATTCTCTTTCTTTGCGAAGTCTCTTTCGATCTTATCACACCAAGCCCAAATCTCTTTCTGTTATGGATTCCAACTATCGGACATTACGTTTATGAAAACACTGTCACATCACTGGTCTTAGCGCGGCAACGGAACCATTTGTAGGTCGCCCCTAACACTGTTCTAGAGGTTTTCCAATGTATACCCAGGTACTTCATAGTACAGAATACCAACAAAACCCCTATTCACTGGCCCTTTCGGCAACATACTGCAAGCAGCCTTAGGTCTCACCCGATGCAAAGTTACGGGGGTGGTTGCAGAAGCAGGTTTCCACAACCTTGTGATGCGAGTGATTCAGCTGATTAATGCGCAGCGCAGTGACGGACTGCGCAACTGCGTAGGTGACTACACGAAGTCTTCTACTTCGCGTCAAGACTCTTCAAGACACTGGATATTGGCACCCTCAGTGCGATCCCAAGCCACATAGTGGGTTTATGAGATCTAAGCACTTCTCACTCAATTCTTAGTCTATAAACCTTAATCATTCATCCTTACTTAGCTTTGATAAACACCTTAACTTATGCAAATATGTGAGATGCGCAGTGCTATGTGCTTTGATACTGCGATTTAATCATTAACACTTAACTGTGTGGTTATCATATCGATCTATTCATTCGATACTTATAGGTTCTTTACTATTTAATATTCTTGATACATGAACTACTTAGCATCTTATTCCATCCTTTCCTCGACAAATATAGATCACAGTAAACATATAACAAGCAATAATAACTTCATGCATGCACCGTAAGTAAATTAGATCACAAATTAATGGCAATCATACACAAGAATCACATAACACAATGGTTTAACGTGGTTCACCCCCTCGGATGGGAAGCTACGTCCACAAGAACTTTTTTTTATTTATCATGGAAAGGGTACAATATTTCTTCGCCTTCGCACTCAGCTGCAGACGCTCTTCTCTTTCTCTCTCAAAATCAGGTCTCTGCGCACTCAGCTGCAGAGCCTTTACAATGCTTTTTTCTAACAGATCTCACAATATTCAATAATATTAACCAAATTGAGAGTTAACTCTTTTCCTTTACAAAATTTCCTTATATATAGATCAAGACCCGTAGGTCATGTCTTTACATTTTACGAAGGCAGAACCCTTAGGTTTACAAAACTGTCGCGGTTTTCCCAAAACCGGACTACTGATATCTGGCAGTAGCTCTTTTGTTATATGCGCACCAATAGGTTGCTTCCGCCAATCTATTCCTTCTTTTCCGGCCTTAGATGACTGGTTTCAAGTAGTAGTAGTCTTCTACCCATTATGATCAGTCACCTACCTTCGATCTGCACCTACCCACTGCTTGGTAGTTATCAACGATCTTTGCCAAAAAGAGGTCTTCTGTGACCTAACCAAAATAATTGCCTTCATCCGTCAATGATATGCTTAGCTGGATCTTCGTTGACATGGCACATCACGGCATTGTACTCCTCGCAGCTCCTCTGTCACTATGCTACACCCAACTTCCCAGTATACCAAAACGTATCCCAAAATTATTCAAGCTTAACTACGCTTAGCTCCGCAGTTCTCACAATACTTCATGTTCAAAATTGCCCCATATGAGCCAAGCCCAACATTTTGTAACGTGTGCTAGGATCCTCCTCTCTGGTCATATGGTTGGTTTTGATGCAGATCTAAATTTTATAAACTGCTATGGGCCTTATGTGGAAAGGCGCTCCTTCTAGGAGGGTGTTTGTGCAGACAATATATTGTCTTTGGAAAATCTCATTCTTGTGGGGGATTTAAACTTTACATGGTCTGTGGGTGAAGTATGGGGTAAACATGCTAATGTGGACCCTTTGGGCACCTTCTTTCATACTTTGCTCTCAGACCAGGATTTAGTGGACATTGCTTCTGCTCCCTTACCCCTACATGGATGAATGGACGTTAGGGTGACCAATTTGTAGCCAAAAGGCTGGATCGCTTCTTGATTTCAAATGGTTTATTATCGTGCTGCTCCAAATATAGAACATGGTCACAAGACCTACGCATCAGTGATCATACTCCGATTTTCTTTCAATTTGAAGAGGAGGATATTAAAGGTACATACCCTTACAAGTTTAATTCCTCTTGGCTCTCGGAGGTGGATTTTTGTAAGGAGGTATCTACTTTCTGGATACGTATGGTGTTGACAATTGGTGTCTCTGCTATGGATAGTCTATCAACCAAGTTGAAACGGATTACATCTCATATCATCACATGGGAACAGTTGCGAAAGGCTCAGATGGCTATGGAGCTTTCAGAGGTGGAGGCTAAGATTGAGGTTATTTTATCTGCTCATTGGACTTGTCCTATCCAGGGATTAACTTGTTTTAAGCTGTCGGAACTGGAGGGGAAAAATTGAAACTTATCCATTTTCAGGAGGAGACTTGGCATCTTAAGAGCCATGCCTTCTGGATCAAAGCTGGGGATAATAATACTAAATTTTTTCACAAATTTGCTGATTCCCGGAAAAACCAGAACTCTATCTGGGAACTTAATGATCATACTAGGCAGAAAATCTCATCTCAAAAGGATTTGCATTTGGCTGATGTTAAACATTTCTGGGATATTTTTGGTGATATTGGGTCATGTCCGATGTTGGATAAATTCAAGGTCAGAAAGGAATATCCGCGAATGTTCTCTAATGCAGAAGGTGACTGCATTTTTGATAATATGACTCTTTCGGAAGTTGAGTCGGTTCTTAAAGGTTTTGCCAAAGATAAAAGTCCTGGCCCGGATGGGTGGTCGGTGGAATTATTCCTTCATTTTTTAGATATTATGGGACTGGATATTCTTAATGCAGTGGAAGAATCGAGAACTTTGGGTTTGGTCATAGGTTCGATTAACTCTACCTTTCTGACTCTTATTCCTAAGATTGTACATCCTGATAGTTTCAATGATTTTCACCCGATATCACTATGTAATTTAATCTACAAGGTCATTGCTAAGATCATTGTTGTTAGACTAAAGCCAAGTCTGTCTAAATTCATTTCGAGGGAACAATTTGGTTTCCTCCATGGCCGTCAAATCTTGGACGTAGTGGGTGTGGCTCAGGAGGCTTTTCACATTATCAAAACTAAACACCTAAATGCTATTCTGCTTAAGTTGGATTTGGTGAAGGCCTACGATTGGGTGGACTAGTTGTTTCTAAAATTAATTCTGATCCAGATTGGGATTCCATGGGGGGTGATGAAATGGATCATGGCATGTGTATCCTCTCTAAACTTTGCGGTTATCATTAATGGCACTATATCTGATTTCTTCAAAGGCTATCGGGGGCTTCGGCAGGGATGCCCCCTTTCTCCGCTATTGTTTATTTTGGTTATTAAAGGACTAAGTAAGCTCATTATTAAGGGTTGCTCCAAGCTTAAACTTCCTGGTTTATTAGTTGCACCAAATACTGTGGTAACACATACGTTGTTTGTGGATGATGTGATGTTGTATGGGGGTGGATCTCTGGAGGAATGGTTGGAGACTAAGGCAATCCTAGATACTTTCTGTAAGGTTTCAGGTATGATCATCAGTAATGATAAATCGGTACTTCTTCATTTTGAGGTGAGCCAGGATCACTTAGAACAACTGAAAAATTTTCTGCCTTATAATTGTATATCGTTGGAGGAGGGTACCACTTACCTTGGGTTTTATATAAAACCTAACTGTTACCTGATTCGGGATTGGAGATGGCTACTTCTTTGTTTTGATAAAATGATTGGTCATTGGTGCTGGAAGTGGTTATCCTTAGGAGGCTGTATCACTCTTGCTAAATTGGTGCTTCAGAACTTGGTGGTATACTAGATTTCATTGTGAAAAGTACCTAAAGCAATACTTGATGGGATCCGACAGAAAATCTTCAAGTTCATTTGGGAAGGTAGTGGAGTTAAGCACCGATTCCACTTGGTTGGGTGGCAGGAAATGGCACAACCTTTCTCTTGTGGGGGTTGGGGTATCAAGAATGTGGAGACCTTTGGTATTGCGCTTAAGACAAAGAGTCTTTGGCATGCCCTGACTTTGGACTCTCTTTGGGGGTTGATCATTAAAAATAAATACATAAAGAAGAGAACGATCCAACAATGGTTTTGTTCTGGAAAAACTAAGGCCCAGGGTTTCTCTAATACATGGAATGGGCTTTTGGAGGCCTTTCAGACGATTTCGAATTGGCTGACATGGGTACCGGGTAATGGTTGCCTAATCAGATTGGGGTATGACCCTATCCTGGGTGGATCAACTGAATATAAATGATCATCTGATCTCATTTTGATAATAAGATCAAAGGGATATTTTTCTCTTAATCATATTGTTCCATTTCTATCGGGTGGGATTCGGTCTTCATGGATTAATGCTGAGCTGAGGAATGGACCAAGTACACCTCGTACCTTAAGCGGTCCAGAATTCAATTGGGGTACTGTTCGGATCGGTTGGTTTGGTTGTGGGACTCTGTGGATGGAATGGTTTCGGCTCGATCGGCATACTCCTCTCTATTTTCTCGGCCACGGTGTGCTCCTCAATGGTGGTCTTCTATGATCTGGAAGTTACATACTCCTCTTAAATTAAGATGTTTTTTGTGGTTGGTCCTGAATAATAGCATTCTTACTTGGGACAACTTGCATCGACGGGGATTTTCTAGTCCTTGCCGCTGTGTGCTCTGTGGTGCGGCTGAGGAAACGATTGACCATCTATTTTTCATATGTCCATTCTCACAGTCAGTTTGGTTGGGTGTTCGAGTGGAGGTTGGGTACACGGGCCCTTGGAACTGGGCTACTTTTCTGGATAATTTTCGATATTGGGCTTCGATGGGATCAGCTTCTATGGCCCTACCGATTTTCACTGCCTGGGAAGCTTGGCATGCCAGGAATATTCTTATCTTTGAAGGGTCCATCCCTCTTGTTCATTGGATGTGTTGTCGGGTGGTGGCCTATTTTAGGGAGTCACTTGGTCATCTTTCCATGGGTGGGGTGACTGCAATACGTGCCCCTCGACCTGCTCCACGTGCTGCTGTCACCTTCCGATGGGGTGCTTTTGATGGTGCTTCTCAATCTGCTTCTTGTTGTAGTAGTGTCGGGACGGTAATTTTTCTCTCTGCCTCTCATTCATTCCACTTGTGGATGAACTGTGGCATGGGCACTAATACAAGGAGTGAACTTGTTGCTCTGTGGCTACTTTTGCATTTCTCATCAGTACAAAGTTTTCCTCTACTTTTGGATCAGGGGGATTCAAAGGTTATTATTTCTTGGGCCCGCTTGGAATGTGCTTTCAAGATCATCCAGTTGGACTACTGGCTGCGGGATACGCGACGATTGATTGATTGCTTCGGCCATATTTCTTTCAAACATGTCTTTCGAGAGCACAATACATTGTCCAATCTTTTTGTTGATGTATATCTATCTTCGGAATGTATTTCACCCATGTATATTGTACTCCTATAGAGATGTTATTATTCCTCTATACAGAAGTGTTGTCATTTGTATTGACAAATGTCGCAAGTATTACAACTTGCATGTGATGGGTTATTAGACCACCAAGTGTGGGGTCGGCCCTGATTAGTTTAACCATGGGTTATTAGACTGAGTTAGACAAGTCGGCCAAGTTAGTTTATTAGGCAAGTCAGGTCATGTATAAATAGAGTGCGGGAGGCACTCTATTTTATCATCTCATTATTCACTTCTACATCACTCGAAAAGTGGCGCACAAGTGAGGAGGAGGTTCAGCTGCTAGGAGGACTATCTCTGAGGAAGTTGTGGGGTTTTTCACCTTTATGGTTTTCCCCACGAAAACTCTGTGTGTCTATTGTCTCATGTGATTGCTTATGCTTGCTTGTGGTGATTGATATGAATTGTTATACTTGATATGCTATACATGTTATTCTCTCAGTAAAGATCCTAGAGTATATTGAATTAATGCTCAAAAATTAACATGGTATCAGAGCTAACCTGAGAAGAAGACACTGTGTAGTTGCAGAAGCTAGGGCTTCTTGTTTTTGGGTTTCTCTCCACATATTTCGGAAAAGAAATATGATAGATTGACTCTCCTCATCAAGGTGAATCTTTCCATCCAATCAGAATTCAATTCTGGGCACTTTCATTTTTGGCCCTAAAAATTAGGGTTTCCACAAAAATAGGAATTTATGAATTCTGATCCCATATCTGGAAGCTCCTTGGAAAAATTGAAGTTTATATATTTGGAACGAACTTTTTGGTTGGGTGAAGCTCCTGGAAACTCAAAACCTAATTCAGGATCCTCCCTAGTAAATCTAGGAGATTGAAAAGCATTTATGAAGGGTGAAACTTTGTAGTTTTCAAATTCTGAGTATACCAGGCTAATCAGCTTATCAAGGCGCATCTTTCTATCCTTTCACAAAGTTGAAATTCACATTTTGAATTTTTGGGGTTTCTCTGACAAACCCTAGCTCAACTCGAGATTCGGATTTCTGCAAATCAAGTGGTAAGACCTAAATCTTTTCTATTTCCATTTGAAGTAATCTTTAAGATGTCTCACCACACCAAGCTTCAGGATAAGCTTGAAGGGCTTGATAACTTCCAAGTCTAGAAGTATAGGATTGGGTTAATCCTAGAAGAAAATGAGTTGGACACTTACATAAGTGAAGAGATTCCTGTCCTAGAGGGAGAAGAGGCTAAGGCCTTACATAAGAAGAACTTGGTCAAGGCTAAGAGAATCATTGTTGATTCTATTAAAGACCATCTCATACCACATGTGTCATCTTTGAAGACACCCAAGGAGATGTTTGATTCCCTGACCAAGCTATTTGAAGGAAAGAACATAAATTGGAAGATGACTCTATGGAATCAATTGAAAGGGGTAAAGCTTCAGAATGGAGAGACCATTCAATCTTACTTCTCCAAGGTCTCTCAGATCAAAGAATAACTTGAAGCTGTGGATGAAGTGGTGGAGAATGGTGAAATTGCCATGACCACTTTGAATGGCCTGCCTAGGTCATTGGATTCCTTTATCCAAGGAATTTGTGCAAGAAGGAAGTTGATCTCCTTCAGTAGACTATGGGAGGAGTGTTCACAAGAAGAGGCTAGGCTTGTAGCCCAAGAAGAACATATGGGAAGTGAAGACCAAGCTCTCACAGCTCACACCAAAAGAAGCAAGCCTAAGAGAGAGCCATCTCATAACAAGAGATCTTCACACCACCATTACCATAAAGATAAGAAATATCTCAGGTGCTTTACATGCAATGAGAAGGGACACTTTGCTGCAGATTGTCCCAAGAAGAAGAAAGACAACAACTACAACTTCAACAAATGGGCCTCCTAAGGAAAATAATAAAATAATAGTAGAGAGAGAGTACAAAAACTACTTTTTTGGATCGTATTTGTTGGTAGGCGGTTTGATGAGGATGTGTCATTGTACCGCCGACGTTGCGACACGTTGGATGAAGGAACAAAAGGAGTATTTGGTGTCAAAGTATACCGCAGTTGGCGGGTTTTGGGTCACTTGGACCATGTATTTTGTAATATTGAGTCAAGTATACCACAGTTGGCAGGTTTTGGGTCATGTATTTTGTAATATCAAGTTAGGTGTACTGCGGTATGCAGGTTTTTGGGTAATTAGACCAAGTCAGTTAGACGATTGTCCATAGTGTCGGTTAGGAAAGTGGACAAGTATTGTGATTGGTGGAAGCCTATAAATAGATGAGAATTGTAAGTGTTAGAGGGGAGTCAATGGATAGAAGAGAGAGGATAGAACTATATGCGAAGATAATGCAGGAGTTGCGTAGAGATTCATGTACTGCTTTTGGTTTGCCACAGTAATATAAGGATGATGATTTGGTGCAATCTGTGTGTAATATTGCTCGATACTTATGTTATTGTCTTGTCTTAATGCCATTATCTATTTCTGTCACTATGATGTGAATGCTGCAATGGTATGTTATAGATACCTGTCTACTGTAATGTTGCAATTAAAGTGATGTGTGATATATGTTGAACTGTAATGTTAAATGCTACGATTAAGGTGATGTGCTATAACTTCATGGTGAATATTTAGAATTGTTGTTAGTATCATATTGCTGCAACTCGCCTCCTCCCTCGGAGGAAACATGGTTCCATCTTCTCTTCCTGGACGCCTCGAGTGAGACCTCATCCGCTCTGCGGGTGTTGCTGGGCGGGCTCAAACCTGCCCGAGCCGGTGCCCAGGGAGACTGCGGTATGTGTCGACAGTTGGTGGACCCCTGTCGACTGTGAAGTCGCGACTTGGTCAACAAATGGTTCCGTTGCCGGGACCATGTGTAGAATAAGAGGAGGCCACGTTGTGGCACCCGACGAAGCCGGAGATACAGAGTTGGTTTGACCAAAGACTGCAGGAATTTCCTGAAAAGGAAAGTCGGAACACGCGACTACCGGTAGATCACTGGTTGGGAAGATATATTCACGACGGTCTGCATGAGTGGTTCTTCTCTGAATTCCCAGTTGTTCTGTATGAGTGGTTGTCAAAGCTGACCTTCTAGAAGAGAAATTTCCAAGGTGGTGAACCGATGGCTTGGACCTCGGAGTTGATCCAGGAACTGCAGGAAGTCGATAATAAGGCATCGCGGGCTGTCGAAGTTTGGCTTGATAGCATATTGGAAGGATATATCATTGAATTTGCGGTCGACACGAAGAAATCCTATAGTGAAGCTGAAAGATACTTCTTTGACGGACCGAGGGGAAAGTTTTTGCTGTCACTCCAACTGTCGATTAAGATGCTAATCTGCGAGAAAGGTATATTAAAGTTGCACCTCGATCAGTAAGCAACCTGGTGGGTGGAGGCCGTGGGTATCACGACTGTCGGGGGGCGGTCGAAGGAATGGTAAAGGGGTAGATGGGTGCAAACCATGAGGAGACTGTGAGTGAAGCCGAGGAAGAAAGTGGTCTTACGAGGGGAGGAGCAAGGTTTCGACAAGAAAAGAGGCAGAGGATAGGAGAAGGTCCTGCTGTGATCGGATTGCAAGACCGTGAAGGAAGGCCACATGGGACAAAGTGACCCAATAGTCCTGACAGGGACAACCAGGCTACGCCCAGGATAGAGGCAGGACCAAACCTTGGCACAAACGTACCCACACCTCCACTCACTAGTTCTCAACCAACAAGAAACACTACTTCGACGCCACCGAGTACGTCGACACTACAGAAGTTAATTAGTAGTAGTAGTGCAGCGACAGGAGGAAGGAAGCCCAAGATGGTGGGTGATGATGCTAAGTTATCGTTGTTCCATGGAAATGCGACAGACAACCCAGAACAATATTGGGGTTTGTGTGAAGCGGTCTGGACCGTGAAACAGATCACTGATGACGATACTAAGAAAGGACAGTTAGCCATGACTTTGTGAGTTCGTGCCTTAGATTGGTTCATGAAGTTTGTTTTAGTCCCTACGGGGGCCTCAGAGAAGTCGCTAGATGAGATTCAAGATGGGCTGATTGCTGAATTTAGATGGCCTAAGTCGGAGGCTCAATATATTACTGAATTGAAGGAAATTAAGCAGTATCCCAATGAGACAGTGTGCGATTTCGACCAACAATTCAAGACACTGATGGCAAAGGTTAGTTTTGATATGAGTGCTGTCCAACATAAAGAATGGTTCATTGCGGCACTGTTACCCCACATTCGGCTACCTCTGATGCAGCAAAACATATCGACTCCTAGCGAAGCTCTAGAGATTGCAATGCGATTGGAGGCATCACCAATTGGAGATAATGCAGCTGGGATGTCGCAGATTCAGATGCAGCTTGCCAACCTGACTATACAGTAGCAAGATTTAAAGAAGAACAAGGAATAGCGCAATGAAGTATGGTGTACGTGATGTCGACGAGAAGGACATACGAAAGATGATTGCCAAGATTTTCGAAATTATTTGGTCTTCGGTGCGCCCAACCCGTTGAATGGAGGCAGTATGTCGTGGTGTCACGTTTGTTCGGTATTTGGGTACAGTCATGATAGTTGCCCGTACATGCAGAAAATGGTGACAACCCCGTGAAATCTGTATTGCACCTTCTGTAAGTCGGTAGGACATGATGACAAGGATTGTCGTGCATATGGGTTGCTACAGGAGAGAATGTGTGATGCATTCTATGTCAAAGATGATCAATGCGCTGCACCTCTACAGCCACAGGTAGCTCAGCCGCAACCATAGATGTAGTTTGTACTACAGCAACAACAACCACAACAGTTCGTACCGCAATATACACCGGTGAACCCCCCGCAGCCTCAGTACATGCAACAACCACAGTATGTACCACAAGGGCAAGGGATGCCACCAGCACCCATGCAGCAGCAGTTTAACCAACCTCAGTATCAGCAATATGGCGACTATCAGGGAGGCTATAGGGGCAGACGTGGTGGTGTATTTGGTTGTGGAGGAGGAGGCCGAGGTGGTCGAGGACTTGTTCAATGTTACCACTGTGCAGTATGGGGGCATTATCAGTGCGACTGCCCACTACTATAGAATCAGTGTACATTTTGTTCTAGTAATGATCATACAGTCGAGAATTGTCCACAGTTGATTGCAAGATGGCAGGCTGGGAACACTCCACAGCTACAGAACCCAGTACAGTACAGAACCCGGTGCAGCAACCAGTGCAGAACCAGCCCCCACGACCATCGTCGAACACTAATCCAAACGTAAATCAACCAGGGAACCTACAGCAGAACCTAACACAGGGTGCCAATATTGAGACTATTTCTACAGAATCGTGACCACAAGATGCTTCAGTGGCTGTTGTCACTCGTGGAGGCAAGACGACTGGGGAAGATGGTTCACGATGACTCATTCACTTGGCTGGTCAGAAGACGATAAATTTTGACATTGATGCGGAGTGGGAGACGTTCCTGGAAGCATGTCGTACCTTGGAGAAAGATCGCGGTAAGGCTGTTGTTTGTGATATGCCACCTATCTTTGATGCCACATCAGACGCCGATCGACCACCACCAGGAATGTTGCAGAAGTTCCTTGAAAGCTGTATGTCATTGGCACAAGACACGGCTACCCTGGTCGAGATTGAGGGATGGTTTCAACGATTTCTGAAAGGACGGCAGGAGTCGGTAGTAAACTCCTTACAACAACAGAAGACTGCCAAGGAAATGCGAATGAACATTCAAATCGGTGACTACGATGTTGATTCGGTTATTCTTGATCTTGGTTCAGATGTTAACATCTTAACCAAGCAGGTGTGGCAAAAGATGGGGAGTCCCCCATTGAGCTGATCTCCTGTGCAGCTCTGGTTGGCTAACCATGCGAAGGTTACACCTATTGGATGAGTTTCGCGGCTCACGATTGATATTGAGGGCATGAATACTTATGTTGATTTTGACGTCATTGAAGTAGTTGATGGAGGAAGCTCTTATCCTGCACTATTGGGGATAGGATGGGCTAACGATAGTGGAGCTGTAATCAACTTCAAGAAGCGCCTGATGACTTTTGAGAATCCCGATTTCCGAGTCATCGCTCTGTTGGATCTGGCTGAAGAATGTTGCTATGTTGAGCCTATCAAAGTTGCCAATCACACTGGCTGGGATCATGCATTCAATATTTCTGAGGACTACATTCATCCCATGATCCACGGTGAGCTAGAGTGGCATAGCGAGAGTTCTGCGTCTTCCGACTTTGATGATGCATTAGAGCACTAACAGAACCGGATGCATGAAGTACCATTCCGGAAATGTGGCTTAGTTACGCAATTCTTATGACGGGTTGCGATAGAAACAGTCACACTTCCTATCTATGACGGGTTGCCTGACCTCACTAACGTTTTGGTGGAATTTGAAGAACGGGTCTTAGAACCCCAGTGATTGCTGACCTTGGAGGAAGCACTAAAGGCAGCTCCAGCACGCTGGTGGGAGACACATAAGAAATTAATTAAAGATTGGTCACAGTGTCGTAGGTTGATGCTGGTTCGATTTGGCAATACTGAGGTTTATCACACCGACAAGTATGATAGTCGAACTGATTCTGGTGATCATGTGATGGCGTGTCAATGATTGTGGGTAACACGACCTAGAGATGAGTGGGTTCATGCTTTTGTCCATACTTTGGAGGAGATACCACGCTCATGGTATAATACAGCCGAGTTGCGTCGTGACATTACGACATGGGGGGAGTTGACGATCTATTTCACTCATACCTTCACATTTACGGATGCCAACCCTGATGTCCATAATGCCCTGCAGCTCATCCGCGATGTGATATTTCAGGTTGTTCTGGTGGCCTGCCCTGTTGACCTACACACCCACAGTTAGATGCAGTCTCTCATGGAGTGCTTTAACGTCAGTGGCGAGCCAGAGGATGATGATGATCCCCAGAATATCAACATTACCGAATCCGAAGGAAGTCACGATGTGGTACCACCTGTTGCGCCAAGTAATCCGTTCAATCAGCCGTTGCAGCTTCGCAAAATGAATATCGGCACTGAGGCTACTCCCAAGTTTTCTAATGTTGGGGATTATTGGGATGATGAGATGATGAGTAAGGTTACCGAGTTATTGCATGAGTTTCAGGACGTGTTTCCCACGAAGTTTTCCGAAATGAAGGGAATCTTGGGTGATTTAGGAGAGATGAGGATTCCATTGAAACCAGACGCTAAGCAAGTCTGACAACGACCTTATCAGTTAAATCCGTGACATAAAGAAAAGGTCAAGGTAGAACTTGATTGAATGTTGGATGCTGGTATTATCGAACCTATGGAAGAGTCAGAATGGATCAGTCCTATGGTGGTGCAGGACAAGAAAACAGGCGAAGTGCACATTTGTGTCGATTTGCAGAAATTGAACGATGCTTGCTTGCATGACCCCTTTCTGACCCCATTTATTGATGAATTACTTGAAGGAGTGGGTGGCCAGGAGATGTACTCTTTCACTGATGGATTCTATA
Organism: Larix kaempferi; assembly: GCA_027924585.1. NCBI lineage: Eukaryota > Viridiplantae > Streptophyta > Pinopsida > Pinales > Pinaceae > Larix > Larix kaempferi. The sequence continues at coordinate 5,001,790 of BSBM01000666.1, read as the reverse complement.
GCTACCATTAGATTCGCATTGCCAAGGAAGATCGCCATAAGACAACTTTTGTTACTGAATGGGGTTGCTTTCAGTACACGGTCATGCCCTTTGGTCTGAAGAACGCACCTGTGATATTTTCCCGGGTCGTTGTTGCCACATTCAAAGATTTTATTCAGAAGTTTCTGCAGGTATATATGGATGATTGGACTGTTTATGGATTGATTTGCGATCATTTGGCCAATCTACGGTTGATGCTTGAGCGATGCCAACAGCACCAGATATCGCTGAACTTGAAGAAATGTATATTTTGTGCACCCTTTGGAATATTGTTGGGTCATATAGTGTGTAAGTAGGGACTGTTGGTTGATCCAGCCAAGATTGCGCTTATTTTGGGGTTGCAACCGCCGACCACTGTTGAGCCGTTGCACGCCACCTTGTGGCATACGGAATATTATCACAAGTTCATTAGGGGGTATGTTGCGATTACTGCCCCTATGGAGAAGTTGTTGAAAAAGGATGCGGCATTCCAGTGGAACCCAGAATGCCAGGCTAGCTTTGAAACGCTCAAGGAAAAAATGGCGTCAGCACCGATCTTAGTCTTTCCAGACTGGAGTAAGGAATTCCATGTCCACGTTAATGCCTCATCGGTCGCATTAGGTGTTGTATTGGCTCAACCTGGAGAAGGCGACATTGATCATCCCATTGCTTTTGCTAGTCGGAAGCTGTCCTCTGCAGAATGCGAAGGTCTGGCCATGGTTTACCCACTGCAGAAATTCAGGCATTATTTGTTGGGTGGCCACTTTAAAATGTTCACTGATCATTCTGCATTGAAATACTTGGTCAATAAGACTGTGTTGGGGGGGAAGATCTATCGGTGGCTACTGTTGTCTTAGGAGTTTAATTTTGAGGTTGTTGTGAAGTCGGGGCGGTTGAATGTTGGACCAGATCATTTGTCACGAATTGATACAGGGGAGAAACCAACTAATATCGACGATGGGTTATCGGATGCCCAACTATTCCACATTGCCGCTGCTGATCAATATTTTGATGACATCCTTCAGTTTTTGGTGACCGGCACTGCGCCCGATGACTTTACCACTGCTCAGAAGAAGCAATTGGTCGTCAAGGTTGCTGACTTTCAACTGATTGCGGGAGAGTTGTATAAATTGGGTGTTGATGAGATATTGCACAGATGTGTCTTGCCACATGAGCAAGTGCAGATATTGGCTGAGGCACATGGTGGAGTTGCAGGAGGACATTATGGCGGCTGGGCGACTGCCAGGAAAATATTGCATGCAGGTCTTTGGTGTCCTACATTACATAACGATGCGACAGACTATGTGCGATCTTGTGATGTTTGTCAACGAACTGGCAAGTCCTCCAGGCGAGACGAGATGCCATTGCTACCTCAGGTAACATTACAACCGTTTGAGAAATGGGCTGTGGATTTTGTGGGGGCCGATCAATCCACCAGGGAAACGTACGGGTGCGCGATACATCATTAGAGCGATAGAGTATTTGACCCGATGGGCTGAGGCAGCGCCCGTAGTTGATTGTTCCGCAGCAACAGCCGCTCGATTTTTGTTTGATCACATTATCACTTGTTTCGACTGCCCCAAGATATTGCTGAGTGATCAAGGCAGCCACTTTCTTAATCGCACTATCAATGCATTGATGGAGGAATTGCAGATATAGCATAAGAAAAGTACACCCTATCACCCATAGGTGAATGGAACGGTGGAGGATTTTAACAAGGTATTGGAGCATGCATTGACAAAGGTGTGCAATGAAAACCGTGATGACTGGGATTTGAAAGTTCCAGCGGTATTATGGGCCTATCGCACTACATGTAAACAACTGACTAGTCAGATGCCTTTCAAGCTAGTATATGGGAAGGAATCAATTATGTCGATGGAGTATATTGTCCCAAGTCTACGCATTGCAGATATTACATGTATGGATGATGTTGCAGCATTAAACGAGCATCTAACACAATTGGTAGAGCTAGAAGAGGATCAATTTATCGCTAGCTTTCATCAAGGGGTGGAGAAGGATAGACAGAAGGCATGGCATGATCGCCACATCAAAAATAAACAATTTCAGCAAGGTGACTTAGTGTTATTATATGACAGTAAGTTTATGAAACATCCAGGCAAGTTGCAAATGCATTGGCTAGGTCCCTACCGCATCAATAGTATTACTTCAGGAGGAGCAGTTCAGTTGCAACGATTGGATGGGGGGATGCTCCTCAAGCTGGTCAATGGTCACAGGTTGAAGCCCTATCACGCGGGCTCGGAGCAGTGCGATGTCTAAGTCACATTGGTGAAAAAATAATAATAATGATTGTTGCAGGTTGATTGATCGCAGTTGGTGCACCGACAGCAGAGGGTATGCGCAAGCGAGAGAGGCTTGTGCCGCCAGTCAGAGACTCATGATGGTGTTTGCACTCAGGCTCGCTGATGGATTTTGTACGATGAATTTGGGAGGGTATGGTGAAATGGTGTGATTACTGGCCACCCTCTCTCCATATGATTTCCCTTGACTGATCTGGCTGGGTTCACGCATGACGACAGTATGTTTTGCACATGGCATGCTAGGCCGAGATGATCAGCGGGGTAGTTCACATGATGGCACATGGGAGCTTTGGTGGCAGCATGGTCACCCCTCCACTATGACAGTTGGCCAGCTCATACACACAGATGAGAGGTACTGGAGCATCATTCCCCCCATCTTGACATGGGAGAGCCAGGCTATAAGTAACCGAGGAAGTTGGTAGTTCACCCGACCGAAGTTGTTCCAACATAGAGTGGTAATGTTGGTTAATCAATTTGGGAGTTGAAGTTGTGAGGATTTCGAAGGAGGCTGTGGAAATGCTTCACTTTGTTTCCCGTTGCAACACCCCAGGGACCCTATGAGCCCGCACTACGAGTGTCCCTGAGTGCCTTGATATGGTCGATGCACTTCCCCTACGTATGCCCAGGCCGGTGCCAAGGCAACTGCGGTACGCATCGACAGTGAGATGGACCCCTGGCCGGTCCCGCATGATTCAGTATGCAATAGTTGTTCGAAGAGTTGTGCTACTTTTGATCAGAATGCTGGCTGGGGCAATCGCTCCCTGACTTTAGTCGAAGACGAGCGCTGGCGCGAAACAGATGTGCCAGAGTCGTTCGCCATTCTCAGCCCTTGGTACTGTTCGTCCTCTTTTCTTTTCAGTCTACACTATTCCACATGACTGGAGGATGAGTTCGCGACATACCTGACAGCGAGTTGGGGGTTTCCTACTCTCGTGGAGGGCTTACAGAATTGGTAGCCAAGGATCTGTACATCCGAAAGAAGGAGACAACATTGCGTGATCCAAACAGCAAGAACATATGCAGTTGACATGGCTTGAGGGCAAGCCACAAGATTGTGTTGGGGGCCTGTTGGCAAGCAGTTTGATGAGGATGTGTCGCGGTACTGTCGACGTTGCGACACGTTGGATGAAGGCGCAAAAGGAGTATTTGGTGTCAAATTATACCGCAGTTGGCGGGTTTTGGGTCACTTGGACCATGTATTTTGTAATATTGAGTCAAGTATACCTCAGTTGGCGGGTTTTGGGTCATGTATTTTGTAATATCGAGTCAGGTGTACCGTGGTATGCGGGTTTTTGGGTAATTAGACCAAGTCAGTTAGACGATTGTCCATAGTGTCGGTTAGGAAAGTGGACAAGTATTGTAATTGGTGGAAGCCTATAAATAGATGAGAATTGTAAGTGTTAGAGGGGAGTCGATGGATAGAAGAGAGAGGATAGAAATGTATGCGAAGATAATGCGGGAGTTGCGCAAAGATTCATGTACTACTTTTGGTTTGCCACAGTAATATAAGGATGATGATTTGGTGCAATATGTGTGTAATATTGCTCAATACTTATATTATTGTCTTGTCTTAATGCCATTATCTGTTTCTGTCACTATGATGTGAATGCTACAATGGTATGTTATAGATACCTGTCTATTGTAATGTTGCGATTAAAGTGATGTGTGATATATGTTGAACTGTAATGTTAAATGTTGCAATTAAGGTGATGTGCTATAACTTCATGGTGAATATTTAGAATTGTTGTTAGTATCATACTGTTGCAACTCACCTTCTCCCTCGGCGAAAACATGGTTCCGTCTACTCTTCCTGGATACCTCGGGTGAGACCTCATCCACTCTGCGGGTGTTTCTAGGCGGGCTCAAACCTTCCCGGGCCGGTGCCCAGGGAGACTGCGGTATGTGTCGACAATTGGTGGACCCCTGTCGACTGTGAGGTCGCGACTTGGTCAACAGTATTTTCAACTTATCTCCTTGTAGGTTTACTCAAATTTCAAGTGGGAGGACTCGTTGGATGCATAATTAAATTATGCATCCAATGAGTACCCATTTTGCATACTTTTAACAAGATCCACATGATGAAAAAATGAAAATACATTAAAACAAACGTGTTTTTAGTGAGAGAAAACACATTTTTTTAATGTATTTTGGATTTTTCATGGTGTGGATGTTGTTAAAAGTATTCAACATGGGTACTCTTTGGATGCATAATTTAATTATGCATCCAATGAGTCCTCCCGCTTGAAATTTGAGTAAACCTACAAGGAGATAAGTTGAAAATACAATCCAAAAAAGTAGTTTTTATTTTTTTCCCTCCAATTTTTTTAGGTGCTCCCTTTTTTAATTTTAAATAATTTTGATTGGCTAATACATGATGACATGAAATTTGTATTATTTTTGGAAGGCCCATTTTAAATTGAAATTTCCTCTAATGAGAAGAACAACAAAAGAAGATATCATGCTCATGCTGCTGAGGATGATGAACCTCCCAAGAAGAAGGCTAGAGAATAAAGTGATGAGGATGACTCATCAAGTGAAGATGAATATGTTCTAATCTCTGCTCTCACAGGTACTATCTCTCATGGATGTAATGGTTGGCTTATTGATAGTGGGGCTTACGAACACATGACTGGGTTTAAAGAATCTTTTATAAATCTATTTGAACATGAGTCACCCCATAAGGTGAAACTCAGGGATGACTACCAATATCCTATCAAAGGAAGTGGTGAAGCCTCCTACAAACTAGACTCTGGGAAGTCTATAAAGATGAAAGATGCTTTATTTGTACCTGGGCTCAAGAAGAACCTACTCTCCATATCTACATTGGATGCAAAAGGAATGAGGGTTGCATTTGTAGATGGCCAAGTCCTAATGTGGCCAAAGGGTAAAACCATAGATGATGCAGTAGTGATTGGAGAGCAAAAGGGAGGATTGTACAAATTGAAGGGACAACTTGAACATGCCATGATACATGAATCCACGGAGCCAAGTGAACTTTGGCATAGAAGACTTGCACATGTGCACTACAGAGCACTACCAATTGAAAGTAAAGTTGTAGAAGGTCTTCCTGAAATCAAGACCATTGTTGCATGAAGACAAAGACTCATCCATAGTCATGGATCACATAGAGGTATGTATATTTTGGTTCTACAATGGTTAACTGATGAGTTATGCAGGTCATTGAAGAGAACAAGAAAACATTGCTAGACATAACTAGCAAATATGATGACCAGGTATGTTTTCCTTATATCAAGCTAAAATCCTACCCTATGATTGTATATGATTATTCATGAAGTTAGAAATTTAAGTAATCAAGGGTTTATGCATATTACGTATTTTACCTTGATTGATGATATGACTAACCAGAAGAATCCTATGTTCAAAATAAAAATAAAAATATGCGTAAGTAAAGGAAGTACTCCCTAAAACCTTGAATACTAATGCTTGTGATAAATTATCTGTGTTTGAAATGATCATGACCATACATGTTTAAGATTATTTAGAATCTTAATGTTTTGATAATATTGAGATTATACTAATGGATGTATGGTTATGTATGAGATCTTGAGGATGACACATTCATAACACTAGTGCACACTTAAGCATGCATAGTGGTCCAGGATGGATATAAGTTCAAGGACAGGTAATCCATGAAGCAAATATCAAGAGGGAGCACACTCCAGTAGTTCCTGCAAGGAAGCAAAGATTGAGAGGGAGTCCACCCTACAAGCAAACGAAGATAAGTATGTGAATTGTTATTTCTTATTACTTAAATGATATTGTTCATTCATGTACATATTTATGTTCCTAGATTTAGGATGTATATTATGCATTAATGAACAAGATACTACTGATATAGTAATGGGTAAGTGGCGTATGGTATTGTACAACATTCCATTGCTACTTATCTAGAATGAAACCTCTTTGCTGACATGTTGGGAGTTGTGCACACTCTTAACAATGTTCTGGTAGAGATTGGAAGGCATCTAGAAAGTTACGGGATATGGATAAATGTTGTATTGAAGCATTGGCTAAGATAATTGCATGACTGTATGACATATGTCTTTATGAGTAAGAATTTGTTCTGAAATATATAAGAAGTTTATAATCATTCAATTGAATTTGACTTGTAGGAAAGATCGTGTACGATCACCTACAAAAGAAGGACTACAACATTTGTTCCAGTGACAAAGTTCAATAAAACTATCTATTGAAGATATTGAAGAATCTAAAGTTCCCAGGATTCGGGATGCAGTAATGGAAGAATGCCATTATCAAGGATCATGAAGAATGATGTTTGGGATGTGGTCCCAAGACCAGATGGGAAGTCTGTTGTGACTTCCAAGTGGATCTATAAGATCAAACATGCTGCAGATGGCAACATAGAGAAATACAAGGCGAGGTTTGTAGCTCATGGCTTCTCCCAGAAGGAAGGAATATACAATGAAGAGACTAATGCACCTATAGCCAGACACACTTCCATCAGAACAGTACTTGCTCTGGCTGCAGTGATGAAGTGGAAGATACACCAGATGGATGTCAAGACAGCTTTCTTGAATGGTGTAGTCAAAGAGGAAGTGTATGTGGAGCAGCCACTCAGTTTTGAGACACATGACAGGAAGTCATATGTGTGCAAGTTGAAGAAATCCTTGTATGCCTTGAAGCAAGCTCCTAGGACTTGGTATGGTAGGATAGATAGCTTTCTATCTAGTTTGGGATTTACCAAGAGTAAAGTGGATTCCAACCTTTATTACAAGGTTGAGGAAGGCAATCCTGTGATACTACTGATGTATGTGGATGACCTGTTTGTTACGGGTGATGATAGTTTGATTGCTGATAGCAAGAGGAAGCTTGCTGCCGAGTTCGAGATGAAGGACTTGGGGATGATGCACTATTTTCTAGGCATGGAGGTGTGGTAGAGTGTAGATGGAATCTTCCTTAGACAAGGGAAGTATGCAGTAGATATCCTGAAGAGGTTCGGGATGATGGACTACAAGGCCATGGCCACACCTATGGCATCAAACCTGAAGCTTCTGTGTGATGCTTCATCTGAGTCGGTTGATGTAACTGTGTATCGTCAGATGATTGGGTCCTTGATGTACCTGACGAACACGAGACCAGATATTTGCTTTGCGATGAACACATTGAGCCAGTTCCTGACGGTTCCCAGAGGTGTTCACCTAGTTGCTGTAAAGAATATTCTGAGGTACCTGAAGGGTACAATTGACTATGGGATCAAGTATGATGCGAATCAAAATTTTAACCTGCAGGGTTATGTTGATTCGGACTAGGAAGGAAGTGCTGCAGATAGGAAGAGCACTTCTAGGTGCTGCTTCAGTATGGGATCAGGTGTGATCTCTTGGTTTAGCAGGAAGCAATCCTATGTAGCACTGAGTACAGCCGAAGCAGAGTATGTTGCAGCTTGTTCGGCTAGTTGTGAGGCAGTATGGCTCCAAAAGCTATTGTCTGAGTTATTTGACCTCCCACTGGAGGCTTCTGGTATCTTTTGTGATAACCAAAGTTGTGTGAAGCTGTCTGAGAATCCAGTGTTCCACGACAGGTCGAAGCACATTGAGATCAAATATCACTATATCAGGGATATGGTGCAGAAAGGATTAGTGAAGCTTCTGTATGTTGCAATGGATGAGCAGGTTGTGGATGTGTTGACGAAACCACTAGCCAGAGTGAAGTTCGAGTACTTCAAAGAGAGGCTTGGTGTTTTTCAGATTGATGACACTTCGAGGAAGAAGTGATGGACACATTTGCAGGAGCCATTCTGAGCATGGTGAGAGGAGGATCCTTCCATGGATGTGGATGTAAGCGATGGATGATGAGCATCAGAACGATGCTCTAGTTACTGCTCTGTATATGCATCATGTTGGATGTTGGATATGATCAATTCGATCATGTATATGTATATGCATCATGTTGGATGCTGGATATGATCAGTTGGATCATGTATATGCATATGCATCATGTTGGATGTTGGACAGGATCAGTTGGATCATGTATATGTATATGCATCATGTTGGATGCTGGACATGATCAGTTAGATCATGCATATGTATATGCATCATGTTGGATGTTGGATATGATCAGTTGGATCATGTATTTGTATATGTATCAGTTGGATGGATTGTATGATCAGTTGGATCATGTATTTGATATGTATCAGGTGGATACATTGTATGATCAGGATGATCATGTGTGCTGAGTATCAAGATGATGCTCTGGATGACTTGCATCAGGACGATGGAGAGATGATGTACATCAGGATGATGTATGGTGAGTATCAGGTTGATACTCTGTGGTCGTAGACAGGTTGTGCAGGTCAGCATGTAAGTTGAACTGGGAGATCTGATAGGTTGGGATGTGTTCCCGTAATAAGTCCTGGGATACTCTTTCAAGGCATTGCTCTGGGAGGACATATAATAGTGCTCTGGGAGATCCGATAGGTTGGGATGTGTTCCTGTAATAAGTCCTGGGATGCTCTTTCGAGGTTTTTTCCTATGGCATATAATAGCACCTCGGAGATCCGGTAGGTTGGGATGTGTTCCCGTAATAAGTCTTGGGATTCTCTTTCAAGGTTTTTCCATGACCACATGTAATATCACCCTGGCAGATCCAATAGGTTGGGATGTGTTCCCGTAATAAGTCCTGGGATGCTCTTGCAAGGTTTTGTGGTGGTCACATATAATAGCTCCCTGGGAGATCTGATAGGTTGGGCTGTGTGCCCGTAATCAGTCCTAGGATGCTCTTGCGAGGTTTTGTGACGCACGTAATAAGTCCTGAGGATTCCACAGTATGGCTAGTGATAATGAAGACCTGCAGGTGGTGGGCCTACATCCAGTATGAAAAAGGACTATCTCTGTAGAACTTCCTATGATGAGAAGATTCAGAGATTGATTGAGATAGCAGCAGCCATGACAATGACGATGATTCTATGACGATTATCCAGTGACAATGATCTAGAGAAGAAGAATTGTGCTAGCAGATCTTTGTAGAGAAATACTTTCCTAGTTAAGAGGGAGTGGTGATGTATATGTAACTTCGGAATGTATTTCACCCATGTATATTGTACTCCTATAGAGATGTTATTATTCCTCTATATGGAAGTGTCGTCATTTGTATTGACAAGTGTCGCAAGTATTACAACTTGCATGTGATGGGTTATTAGACCACCAAGTGTGGGGTCGGCCCTAATTAGTTTAACCATGGGTTATTAGACTGAGTTAGACAAGTCGTCCCAGTTAGTTTATTAGGCAAGTCAGGTCATGTATAAATAGAGTGCGGGAGGCACTCTATTTGATCATCTCATTATTCACTTCTACATCGCTCGGAAAGTGGCGCACAAGTGAGGAGGAGGTTCAGCTGCTAAGAGGACTATCTCTTTGTACTTGGGTTGTATCATTATTCTTCCTATCTTTGAGGAAGTTGTGGGGTTTTTCACCTTTATGGTTTTCCCCACGGAAACTCTGTGTGTCTATTGTCTCATGCGATTGCTTATGCTTGCTTGTGGTGATTGATAGGGCACCATCTTCTGCGAGGAGTGGCAAGACAATTTGTTACTAGACCGGTTCACTTTACCTTTTTTCTGAGTCTTCTATTGGTTTGTTGGTCATGGTTATGGAACTACTTTTCTCACTGTGCAAGTTCTTAATCTTTGCGGAGGTGTTTTTTATTTATGCTTTCTGGTTATGGTGGCATATGAGTTTCATTACTGGCAGTAGTGATGTTCTTTTTGTTGTTTTTTCTTGGACACGGTTCCTATGGTTTTCGTGTCTGCTTCATGGTTGGGTGATGAACACTGTTTTCATTGGGTGGGTTGGCCCGGTGTAATTTGGTCAACCCTTTTGTATCGGAAATGTTATTCCTATGTTGGTGTTTTCTCTTTGTTATGGAATGTGGCCTCCTTTGGGGGGATTGGCCCTATCTAATTTGGCCAATCGTGTGTTTTATCATTTGCTACCTCTGCTTGCGTCTCTTCCTTATGTATTTGGGTCAGCTGGCCGGATGGGGGACTATGTTCTGAGTTGTGCTTGTTATCCTATGTTACTATTACCAGCATTAATAGTAAGTGCTTTTTCATGGTGAAAAAAAAATACTTTAATTGAGACTTGGTGTATAGGATGGCAAATTGGCAATGACGGAGAAGTTCAACTTTTGCTTCAAATGGGTGAGAATATATTCGAATTTACATACTTTACTTCAGAATTGGTGTATAGAATGGCAATTACGAAGATGTTTCGACTTTTGCTTTAGGGGTGAGAGTATAGTTTAGATTTTTCCCTTTCAAACTTATTAAAATTGCTCAAATCTTTTTCTTTTTCCTAATAATTTTTTGGTCCAACAAGAAAAAAAGCTGCAAAGCAGCTAGTCTCTGCTCTAAAATAAGCTATATAATTTGTTTAATTGTTTACAATTTTTTTTTTAAATTATTAGAAAAATTTAGTTTAGTGTTCAGAATTGCTTCAAATGTAAAATAGAACATTTGAATTGTTCCATTATTCGTTTTACTGCATTAATGCAAAGTATAGACAAATAGTTTATAAAAAGTGTGCTCTAGCGATGTCCTTGCCGATTAGCAAATAATATGTCTATGCCTATATTGATATAAGAAGATAAAGTTGCTTTGTCAATTTTGTTCAGGATGGGCTGCTGTGAAATATTTTGGGATTGTGCATTAATTGATTCTACTTAATGTTTGAATATATTATTTTGTTTTTTTATTTTTAAATGAATCACATAATAAGTTAAGAAACTATTTGGTAAAAGTAGTAGTTGTTTGAATTTAATCGTATAAGAATTAGCAATATACCAAACGTAGGACCGTTTTAGCATTATATAATAAATTATTGTTTACATATACCAATATAGCTTTGGCATACATAGCTTTTCCATGCATGTTCTTCTAATTAATTCCCTACCGCACTTGATGAATTGTATGACAATGGATATCTGCATAGTTGATGTTGGTTGTTGTTATAGTTTAACATTTGCTACCCTAAAAGGAAAGTTTAGCAACATCAAACAGTAAAAGTCAATACACTGGATCAATGTCCCTCAACCAAGACGACGATATGGCATTTGAATACACTGTAGAAGTGTCCCTCAACCAAGACGATATGGCATTTTACCCTCAATTAGATGAAGATAAACATTCAAACTATTGGTGTAAGCAGGATCAAGATTACAAATGACTTTATTGTCCAAAAAAGTTTGCACAACCGCATTTGAAAAGGAAGCCAATCAGAATTCTTTGAATCGACGATTAAAAGGTTATATATATATGCAAAACAAACCTTATACACCCGTCAAACACACAGGAACACAACTCATTCTTCTTCGTTCCATTCAAGAAATGTAGAGTTTTATGGCAATAGGATGGCCATATAATTGGTTTGTAAGCAAAGATCATTAAGAATAAGTTAAATTATATAAAAAATACTTAAACCTAATTCATACTCAGCATGAAAAATTAGTTATATAGTTACAATAAACATAAGAGTATAATTGTTTTATTAAAATGTTTTGAAAATTATAATCATTAACTATCTTAAGATGTTACAATCAATATTTAAAATTAATTAATATTTAAATTTTAAATATAATGTCATAAGTTCTAAGTACCGTACCCCTTAAGTATTCATTCTGCAACTAGTTTTTTAAGGGCAGGCAGCACTCCGTTGGGTTTTCAATATCATGTAAAATTATTAATATAATTTAACTTTCTATTATAAACTCATTGACGTTCTTGAAGAAGTACCCATTAAATGTCAAAGATAAAGTAAAGGTATGAAACGCGTTTTGATGGCACAAGTCTCCAAAGACAAAAAGGGAATGGCGATATATTCTTGGGTGAATGACAGCTTTTCCTTGTGTCAATTCAATGTGATATCGATATGCACCTCAACAATTGTCAAGAACATGATATGCACCTGTCAAGAATAACACTTGTGGCCATGTGCGTTACTATCGCCATGCACGTAGGGTTGTGGCCATCCTCCTCCCTTCCCAAAACCAAACATCAACCGACGTACTACACAACCAGCTCATGAACTTGCCATTGGATTTTCTTCATCCATGAACATGCTAGTTGTTCATAGTTTCAATAATGGGGTATGGTATTTAGATTCCATGCTCATCCCAACCACATTGCCAACATGTTAGATGTTCAGAGTTACCTCATAAGTTGCATAATAATTTTGAAACAAAGTTAGTTAATAGACATCACGAACAACCCATATGGTATCACCATTTTGGGTTTAATATCTCCAATCATATATGATTAGTACTCATAAAACATATACTATATCAATTAGCGTTGTGCATTGTGATATAGAAAATTCTACTATCTAAACATCAAAAGTTGAGGCTACTATTAAAATTTGTGATGATTAATGATTTGATCCATTCCTTATGACATGTGACAATCCATCACATTATAACACGTGATGAATCCGATATGACTAAGTCCATAACATTATGACATGTGAAAAATTCTATTAGTTATGATCCATAGCATTGTGACATGTTGTGAATCTAATACAATTGCGATGTGGTCCATAGCATTAAGAAACATACAACTGTCTCTTCCTTCCGCCGCCTGATGGATGAAGCATGCATGAACCACAGGCCATGTGTATGCTCTACCATACATGCGTTCTCTATTGGACTTGGCATTGCCCTTTTGAACAAAGGGTGTTAATCAGAGAAAAACGCGAGGCTGCAGGATTACAGTGACTATCTGTACTACTAGTTTGTGCACAACATAATAAGATGGCAGAAATCGTGCTCTCTTACATAAGGGTGAGATCAGTAGGTTGGAGGTTAAGGGGTGGTGAACTTGATTTTCTTTATCCATTCTGTTGCTTTCCACTTTGGACTTGCGAATGAGGGTATGTTATCATATGCTTTTTCCTGGTGATTTCCATTTTATTCATTTAATACAGAAAGAGCTAGAAAATATCAGCACGGTGAAAAAAATCTTGTATTAAATGAATAGCTCTGAAATTTATTAGAAATCAACGACTGCATTTCATTCTGTATAACAAATCGTTGTGTGCTAAAAAACGGTCATATCAATTTTGACCAAGAACCGCTTGCATTCCGTTCAATTGTTAGAATCTGGTTTTGAAATCCAAATTCTGGGAATCCTATTCTGGTCTTACACATTTGTCAATGGATAAGCACACTCACCCCAATCGTAGTGGTAGTAAAACGATTTTTGTATGGCAATGACCACGGTTTATAACAGGGAGTGATTTGCTATAAATTACAGGAACCAGTACCATTTGAATTAGACTGACGTACTACACAACCAGCTCATGAATTTGCCATTGGATTTTTGTCATCCATGAACATGCTCATCCCAACCACGTTACCAACATGTTAGTTGTTCAAAGTTTCAATAATGGGGTCTGGTATTCAGATTCCATGCTCATCCCAACCACGTTGCCAACATGTTAGTTGTTCAGAGTTTCAATAATGGGGTCTGGTATTCAGATTCCAGCCCTTTATACTGGATTTGGATTTCTCTGATGCCTCAACAGCTCAGTCTTTAGTGTCCTCTGCAATATCTTGTGGATTCAGCAAATTGGTACGTACTCTATCATTTCTCCGTAGGAACATGGTTCTTTATGAAAGGTATTCTCTATAAACAACATCTAGGCTTCATTGCAGAGAATGGTTGTATTTCAATATTTTTTCCTGCTCCTATTTCTTGAATCTGAGTCTCCCTTCTACTAGAAAAATAAATCAAGGATTTTTATAATCTTGAGAACCTGTAACCCAAATAATATCATGGAAGACATTACTGACTTTAAAGCTATTGTCATCTTTTGTATGTCGAGTCTCCACCTGCATTTGAGCATCTTTAGTATTGGAAGGCAACCTACAAAAGGATAAGTTAATATATTCTCTCAACATCAACTCTTGGATTTTGTTTTGAATTGTGCAATGCTTTCTTTCAATTAAAAAATGCTACTTTCTTCCATAAATCCACGATTCATAGAGAAAAATATTGTCATTTTGGCAAGCTTTCCAGAATCTGCACATAATGGCCCTGCTCTCGGCTAGCAATGTTGATATGGGTAGACAATTGTATGCATTCCTTGCTTGTTTTTTTTAATCATTTGATCTGTGAAAGAGACTCACAAAGGTGTATGTTGTGGACTATCTGTGTAAACTTTTGATGACATACGGTTTTAAGCACTAGAAAATGACCAAAACTATCTGGAATTTGGCCTATCTGAGCGAAGTCTTTGAGTTTTCTTAGAGTTTAAGGAACTAGAACGAATCAAACTATGCCTAATTTGGTCAATTTAGGAAACTTCGTAGCTTTAAATTTTGAATACTTCTAAGGTAGTGAAAAGTGGAGCAAACCTAAACAATTTAATTTTTAGGTGAACTGACAAGAACATCAACATTCTATGGTGTATAAGTTCAAACTCTGTTTATGTTTCTTTGTGATTACTTTTTTTGAATAAGAAGTATATATTGCAACTTAAAACTTTGTAGAACAAGATGCTTTTATTTTTTGTTTTTATTCTAAACAATGCTTTTATTCTCATTTACACATACATTTGTCGAATTCCGTACTAATAAGAATTCTGTACTAATAAGAAAAATAGCCTATGGAGTTGTTGAAGACTTGGGAGTCTCTGTCAAAAAATATCACCCATTACTTACCGGGTTTTCCACCCTTTTGATCCTAAGCCAAATCTATTAACCACAGGGTCTTATCGTGTATTATATTATATATGCCTTTTGTGAGCCCTTTTACGAGGACGCCCTTCCTTTGACATCTCCCCATGCAATCTACTCTCGTCTCGTTCTTTGCCTCACGAGGTTTGGACTTCTATTTATCTTCCCTAAAATGGGTAGTCATCTTGCAGCGGATAATGCACATTTATTAAGCTTTTGACCTTCCTTTGTAAGCTCTGGTATCTTTGGACCCCAAAGCACCTTCCCATGGAATTTAGAGTAAAGTCGATGATATTATTCATGAGGAGATACGATAATTCTGTAGCTGGAACTCAATATAATGCTTCCATAATTCATAAGTATTTGTAAGCAGGAAAAAAGGAAATTTAGCAGATAAACTAGTTACCTGTAAGGTTAGTAATCCTTGGACAGATCTCTTTCACCATTCGAATGACTAAGGAACAAAAACCTACAGATCCAAATTGACGAATGACTAAGGAACAAAAACCTACAAATCCAAATTGACGAAAAGGGGCATGGCTCAGGTCATTCTAGAAACGTTGATGCGTTAACTCACAAGGAAGAGTATGGAAGATTGCAGATTCATCTAACCTAAGTGGCATGAATGTGCACAAATATCCTGCTGCCGTGCTAAATTTGAAAAAAATCTTACGAGTGGATCCTATCTGGATAGCTGCAGTATGCCATTTATTTTCATTTATGAAAATTAATGGTAAATGACTTGTCTTCAGCGACGTGGCATTACTAGAATAATATGTATTTTTAAAATTTAAATATATTTTAAAATTTTGACAAATGACCTCACACCAGATCAAATCAAATCAAATTAGTCTTGTCATAATTTTTGTCCAATCAGAAATTAGTAATATGATATTTTAAAATTATAATTTTTTTTTTCAAATATTTAATTTAATATACATATTTCTAGAAACCATGGGAAAACTATAAAAACTATTTTTTGATTTTCAAATATTTAATTTAATATACATATTTCTAGAAACCATATTTAATTTAATATACATATTTCTGGAAGCCATGGGAAAACTATATAAAAAAAATTTGATAAAAGAAAAAAAATCGAAAGTCAATCAAGTTTGACTTCGAAACCATTTCTATATACTCTGTAGGAAGGTATAATAATTTTGCTTAATGTTGACAGTGATTCATTAATGATATACCACTTCATTACTTAATAATATGTTATTTTATTACTAAATGACAATAATTCATTAATGAATGACAGTCTACATGTCATGTGTATGTTTTTTCTTTTAATTTTTATTAGTTTTATAATTTTATAAATTTATAATTCTTTTGCACACCAAGGAAAAATAGTCAATTCTTTGTACGGCACCAATCAGAAAATTAGATTATCTAATTTGCAAAAAGTTTAATTTTTTATTTTATTTTTAGAATAATCAATTTAATACAAATTTTTTAAAAACCTTCATTAACATGCTTTTAAAAATTAAAGCAAAACACGTCAAACCAAAAAAGCTGACCAAACGATTTCTATATTCCATGTGGAGCGAGGACTAATAAAAGGCCTTTCTTTTTCGAAAGTGGATTTGTGGGCACGGTTATCGAATCGTTGTCACTTCATCCACTCTGCATTTGCCACATGTTGTCATCCTCTACCTACTTCGCATTCGCCACGTCACGTGTTTTATTCGTTCCTCATCCTATTGTAGCCCTCGGTGGTTTCGTGAGAAGAGGAGAACCACAACATGGCAAAGTCAAAACTAATGAGTCTGTGCACTTTACTGGA
Organism: Larix kaempferi; assembly: GCA_027924585.1. Classification (NCBI taxonomy): domain Eukaryota; kingdom Viridiplantae; phylum Streptophyta; class Pinopsida; order Pinales; family Pinaceae; genus Larix; species Larix kaempferi. The sequence continues at coordinate 4,984,960 of BSBM01000666.1, read as the reverse complement.
CCATTCTTTTCGAGTTATTTTGTTCTTACATTTTCATGGATATGGATGTGGATGTAGTCACAGTACAATTTCATATTTAAAATATTGGAATTCTTGGAAAATAAAAATAGTTGTCTAAAACTTCTACAATTTCGCCTAGAGAAAATCATTTTTTCAGACACGAATTTGTTGGAATCCATGATAGAAATTTTAGAATCTCAAATAACAGTATTAATCCTGCATAATTTGGATGCCCCGGGGGTTTTCCAAGATGCTTAATTCATCTAGATGTTCAAAAAAACGATGCAATCAACACAAAGCACCGGATTCCAACCAAGTTTTGGCCAAACAGACGAAATCGTCAAACTTTTAGATAGCTTCAAAATAAAATACATAACTCTTACCTCGCCATAGAGTTATGCGGGGAAGCAAATTACATTGAATCTCTAAATTACTTTTATGTTTATGAATCCAAATCATGGATGGGTTATTGATTTAAGGATCTTAGGTTGCCAATGATTATTTGATACAGTTTAAAATTTCTATGCGACATCTTTTATTAAAATTTCTATTTGATAGGTAGCTTGTGATAAGTATAATTGATAGCATGTTTTGAGACTTAGCTCATAAACCTCAACGTATGATTTCTTCATTGAGAATACACGGAACAACTAAAAAGTGCTCGATAATGATTAAATTCATTATAATTGTTAAACAAATTGGTTTCAAATTAATATTTGAATATACTCCCACATACTTGATTTGTTTAATATTTTAATATATTGTTGTTTAAATTTTTTATAATTTTATAATATATAAAAAATGCATTTAAATGTTCATTCTTATAGTGTTTTAATATATGATGAGGTAAATTGGAACTTTTACTTTTTGTGTAAGGTTCAATTATTTAAAGTTTTATATTTATGAAATGAGTTTGTAAAAAGGTAAATGGTGAAAGTTTTAATATATTTTGAATATATTTATGTATATTTATAATTATTAATTATATATTAATATAGGAATTATTAAACTTATTATTTTATTTATTTTAAAATAAAATTAATTATAATATAAAAGCAAAGTAATAACATTAAGAGTTAAGACATAAAAGGAAAGGAATAGACAATTTTAGCAATTAATATTACTTTTATTTATGAAATGTTAAATAATTTTTTTTTTTAACTAAATAATTATTGTCTTTGACAAATTTTAAATGGTCAAAACTTGAAATAAAGATATTGCTCTTTTTGCACCAATATAAGAAAAATATAATAAGACTAATTTTCCATAGACATAACTTGTATATACAATAACACCAAATAATTACTACAAATGATGTATTAATGTCGATTTTACAGAGCTTGAGGAGAATGACATTGCAACATCTCTATATTTGTGATCCAAAATCAAACTTTGATATTTTATAGAGTTGAATGAGTTGTGTAAGAACAATGTTCCTCATGCACATCTTTTCTAACTACCAGGGTCAACCATGTCCAACCATGGCCAAACATGGTCAACCACAATCAACTATTGTCAAACATAATCAACCATGGGTAACAATGCTAACCATAACCACAATGAAACATAGTCAACCATAGTTAATCATGGTCAAATACATTCAACCATCATTAACTATAGTAAACTATGGTCAACCATAATCAACAATGGCTAAGCAAAATCAACCATAATTTACCATGGGTAACCAAACTCAACCATAGTCAAAACATGGTTAATGATAGTCAACCATGGTCAACCATACTCAATGTGACATAACCCTTAATGAACATTACAATGCTATATGACCATTTAAGAATCTATCAATTCGACATAAGTAAGCCAAGATGAATGTCATGTCATATGCAACATAACCATTGATAAAAGTTGCAATGCAACATAACCATTTAAAAATGTATCACTTCAACAAAAGTCAACAAAGATGAATGTCGCAATGAGACATAAGCATTGATGAATGTCACATTCCAACATAAACCTTCAAGACCATGGCCAACCAAAGTCAACCTTGGTTAAAACCTTAGTCAACCGTGGTTGAGTATTTGACTTTATGCAAGTGACAGAGGTTTGAATATGTTTTCCTATAGTCATCCATGGACAACCATAGTTATATATGGCCAACCATCATGAATCATGGTCAAATATGGTCAGACGTAGTCAAGCATCCTCAAACATAAGCCAGTTATACGTTCAAGCCATCAAACATGCAAGAAACAAACCCAACCATTGACTTTGTTTCTTATCCATTGTTGACCCAAAAAATTGCACTCGGTGCAACATTAATGTTCATGAGGCTATCTCCCTAAGTCAAAAGGAGAGTTGCTCCAAGCAGCCCTCTTAATCTCCAGATCAAAGAAGGGTATAAGAATCATGGATGTTGGGCCTCTCACTCTATCAAAGAGTATCAATAGCTCACATGCATTGATTGTTTCAAGCACATGTACTGAATTATCAGGCATTAAAGAGTATAAATTGTTAATTTCAAGTTAATTTGTTTCTGTCGAAGTCAAGATCAAGGTCAATTTCAATTTGGCCACGGCCTCGATTTTCTAGTCAAGAGTATTAGGGCTAAATAGGTTCCAAAATTATAGTATTTCTAACTTGTTGTCACCCATGAGATGCTAACTTGATAGCCATCCCGGCCTCAACACTGAACAATGTCTCATTGCCATTCAATTAGACTCAAACTGGCCTCACCCGACTTGATTAGGGGCTTCAATATTGTTCCCTTAGGGGAGGCATTCCTAGGGTTATTTTCAGGTTCCAAAACCCTCCTACATCATCATTTCCTATGTTAATGCTAATAGATTCAGATTTCATGAGAAGTGAGTCTCGTTTGCAAAAATTTCTTTGGCGGCCCCTTTTGTTGGTCTCTAGGTGGGTCTTACATGAGAAGTTTCTTTCATAGAGAAATAAAACAATTTATTTTATATTTTCGAAAATTGAGTGGTTGTACCATTTAGGGATCTAGATAACCTTTCTAAAGCCATCATCTCCCAGCTTTGAACTTGTATGTGCATTCTATGAAGGGCAGAAGTTGCACACCCCTCAGATGGCCAAATTTCACTATCATGACTTCCCGGTCATATTCTATTTTCAATACAATCCCAGGGAAGGAATCACACCTAAGGTTGATGTAATGCAGTTAGAGACCTTTCCAATGGTATATCATATGCTAGGTTTTGACCCACGATTGTTGAAAACAAGACTTTGCATTTTCAAGTAGTAGTTTAGTGTCAGAGGTTCATGGATTAAAAGCTATTGTGATAGTCCTATAAATAAAAAATTGTGACTTTTTTTTTAAATTTATCTTTTGTATGTCTCTTTGTTATTTCAATATGTTCTGTTCTATTGTAGAGGAGTGCCATAAGGAGGTACTACTAATGTTTTGATATAAAATTCATCCATTCATTGATTTCATTTCATGGTATTGAAATCATGATACATTACTTTCAATTAAGAAATTCTTAAATATATAACACAGTGATTTTGGCACCATAAAGTGACAATAATGAGTTGTTTTTCTGGTTTCATTCCATTTGTGGTTTTTGTGATTGTATAAACAATTCTAAGATTCAAATTTTAGCTACACAATGCATTTCACTTGGTAGGCTTGTTCCTCTAGACTCCATATAAATAATTTAGGACTAGGTACGTTAACCAAACGATTAACTATAATTGCATTCATCTAGACTCCAAACAAATACTTTAGGACTAGGTATACTAACAAAATGGTTAAAAAATTAAATATATTTAGGATTTGAAATTTTTAAAATCAATGTGTCTTCATCGATCTTCTCTAGAATGTCGGAACCTTCTTTCGATTATGTTTATTTCAAATTCAATTTATTGTGTTCATTTCCCCTTCGTTGCTTTGCTGCTTTGCTTTGCTGCAAAGTTCTTTCATTTAACCTTCTTCTATGAATATTTCATTTGTATAGACATATATTTACAAATCTCTAAGGTTGGAATGATATCTCCTTTTAAGCATATTGTAGATGACTCTCAACTCCTTAAATAACCAATTTACCATACTTTTGAATAATGTTAATCTAAAAAACTATTAAATCATATCGATTATTATTCAATTTATTTCACTCAATAAACTTGAGATAATATATATCAAGTATATATTGTATATATGATTTCAATGTTCCATACTACATCATCATCCTTTTAAATACGAATTGACCTCGATAATATGCTTTTTCATTTTTCATTTTCAAATAAAACTACTCAACATACAATTGTTTTCTTTTTTCCTTCATTAATTTTCAAGATTTTTTTTAGAGTGATTGAAAATGATAAATCAACTTTCTAATGGCTTTGAAAACGAGAATATCGTTAAACTTTTTAATGAATACAAGTTTCCATAGTGATTTTAGGAGAATAAAAGAAAAGGTTAAAAGAAATTGTTTATTTTAAAGATTTGAAATTTAAAAATGAAAGAAAAAATAAATGATTAATTTTTAAGGTTTTTTTTTTAATAGTAGTTTTGGATGTTTGAAAATAATAATATTGAAATAAAAGAGTAAAAGATGATAATAAAAGTGTTCTATTTTATCAATTAAATTAAATTATATGAAAATATAAGTTGGTATAATGATTTTGAATTTTGAAAATATAAGATAATAAAAAATGTACTTTTATCAATATAATTTGAATTATTTCTTTTTATTGTTGTTGTCAAAATTCCTTCCACAAATCACAATACATTTTCTTGACTTGTATTGTGTTAATGTCAACTCAAGAAGGCATAGTTGTGTTTGTGTAGATGTCGCTTTAGGACGTACTTGAATATGGTATGAAGATTTATGCTCATACTGTACCGTGTAAAACACTACCCATACATAATTGAGAGTCCATGATACAACAAACAAGGTTTCCTTAGTCCCAAGCATGAACAAAGAATCAAAGATCATTATGAGGTTGGATACCTAACCTATACCATTAATGATTTACCAAAAGAATATTATTCTCTTTTTCATTTCATCACATCTACTTTTCTTCCCATTTATTAATTTCCTTTGAACATTTTATTACACTTTATCAGACAATTACTTTGAACATTTTATTACACTTTATCAGACAATTACTATTTAATAATAAATTCTTTGAATAAATTTACGCCTCGGAAAAAGTGGACGAGATAATAGTTTATCTTTTGTCATTTCAAACCTATTCATGATGCTAATGTCAAACACTTTTTCTTTCACTGTGTACGAATATTTCAACTTTTTCACTTATTTGATTCGGTCATATGGTGGAAATGACATAAAATAAAATTGTCGGCAGCATTTTCTTTGTTAAATGAGGGCAAGCAATATGCACCCTGCAGCAGACTAATTAAGTCTACTGTGGGGCTCTGACATGCAATTGTCTGTGCGCATCATCCTATTTCTCGACAAAAAAATTTCGGTTAATTGTTTGACCGTTGAGTGAACGATATCATGCCTACCATATATCATAGCATGTCCATGCATATCATACATAGCATATGGCCTGTTGCTTAAATGTCCTGACACCAAACAAATTTGAATATTGAATTTCAAATTTCAAATGCCCGCGCTCCACAAACTAACATTTACGGGATCAGCGATGGCTCCTCATCTATGCATTGGCTTTGGGATCAGTAATGGCTCCTCATCTATGCATTGGCTCTGGGATCAACGATGGATCCTCACACTAAATCCTCCCCTTCTTGGCCACCATGGCAGAATAAGTTGTTGCTTCCATTCTCATTTGCAAACACAGACGTAGAGGGAATAGACGAAACAGAACAATTGATGTGTGGTCATTCTATTGCCCAAACCAACGATTGATGTGTGGCTGCTTTATTGTCGTTATATCACGTTGCTACATTTCCAATCCCAAAACAGGGGGTGGTTGCTTCTTTCCCAGCTGTTGGGTTTTCAGGTTCCCGTTTTATTGCAACAGACATGGCGTGTGATCAATATCACTACTCGGGCGATGGTCACGACCCTCAAAAATAATGTTCTGATCAGAAGCAGCAGGCCATGCGCGGACTAATAATTCCCCTGAGGTATTCATCTTCCACAATAACAACGGATTTGTTTGATAATATTAGCTAACGACGAATGTCTGTGTCTATATATTTGATTTACAGGGTTACTCATGTTAGATATTTGCATTGCAATGTATGCGTTTTTTGTTTAACATGCTCTCAACCCCAGCGAGAGAGCAAGTGGAATTTCAGTATAGAAGATGGAGTTCCCATCAACAAGAACACATCAGCATCATCTCAAAGAGGAGATTCGATGAAAGGCAAAGAAGGCAAATGCCCAAAGTTGTGGAAGAAGATGGGAAGGGTAATTACACAAGCTTCATAAAATACTAATGTTATATACTGGTATATACACTAGTGTATATACTAGTATATACACTGGTGTATACACCGGTATATACACCAGTGTATATACTAGTATATACACAAGTGTATATACACCAATATATATACATTGGTGTATATATTGGTATATTCACCGATGTATATACATCGGTGTATACACTGGTGTATATACTAGTGTATATACACTGGTGTATACTAAGTATATACACTGGTGTATATACTGGCATATACACTGGTGTATATACAATACCAGTATATACACCAGTGTATATACTAGTTAGTTGGTATGTATATAGTATACCAGTACATACACCAATGTATATACTAGTATACACTGGTATATATACTAGTGCATATACTAGGTGTATACACTGGCATACACACTGGTATATACACTAGTGTATATATTGGTATACACACTAGTGTATATACTAGTACACACTGGTGTATATATTGGTATACACATTGGTGTATATACTGGTAAACACTAGTGTATATACTGCTGGTATACACTAGTAAGGGGCGGTGGTGTGTTAGGGGGTTGGGTGAGAGAGAGAGGGGTGGGGGTTAGGTGTAGGTGGAGGAGTAGGGAAATAAGAGAGAAAGGGGGGTATAGGTGAGGAGTGTGGGTGTTGGGGTTTTAGAGAGAGAGAGAGAGAGAGAGAGAGAGAGATTGGGGGGTGGTAAGGGGTTAGAGGGAGAGAGAGAGGGGGGGGTGTTAAGGGGTTAGAGGTAGAGACAAAGGGGGTGTTAAGGGGTTAGAGGTAGAGACAGAGGGGGGTGTTAGGATATTGGGGGTAAGTGGAATAGGGGAGAAAGAGAGTGAGAGAAGGGGTTAGTAAGGGGGATGCATAGGGATGTGTGTGTGTAATGGATATATCTGGTAAGGTAGGAAGTACCTTATCTTTGATGAGTTCTTCCTTGGCATTATTTGTAGTTGGAGGTTTTTACCAACAACTAAGTTTGTATAGTGGTATACAAAATGACCTAGTCTATGATAGGGTAGGGGTATTATAGTATATACACCAGTGTATATAACTAGTATAGACACTGGTGTATATACTAGTATATGTAGTATATACACTGGTGTATATACTAGTTATATACACCAGTGTATATACTATATATACTAGTATATACACTAGTATATACACCAGTGTATATACTATATATACTAGTATATTATGGTATGAGGATGGCGATGGTGACAATGAGACAACAAAACAATGGGGATGGTGATGGTGACAACAAGCAATACAATGAAGCATGATGGTGATGGTGACAATGGGAATGTTGATGATGAAGCATAATGGTGATGGTGACAATGAGCATGGGGATGGTGATGGTGACAATGAGCATGATGGTGCTGATGGTGAAAATGGTCACGATGATATGGATGGTGGTGGTGAAAAATGATGATGATGAACCAAATGTCGATGACAATTCCAATAACAATGAGGATGAGGATATTATGGTGACAATAATAATGATCATTCAAGTAGACAATCAGGATCACTTCTAATACTAACGGTCTCCATTAATTTCTCATGTTTATCTGGTAAGGTAGGAAGTACCTTATCTTTGATGAGTTTCTCCTTGGCATTATTGTAGTTGGAGTTTTTTACCAACAACTAAGTTTGTATAGTGGTATACAAAATGACCCAGTCTATGACAGGGTAGGGGTATTATAGTATATACACTGATGTATATACTAGTATATATAGTATATGCACTAATATATACACTAGTGTATATACTAGTATATATACTATATCCACTGGTGTATACACTAGTATATACACTGGTGTATACACTAGTATATACACTGGTGTATATACTCGTATATATACTATATCCACTGGTGTATACACTAGTATATACTAAGTATATACGCTAGTGTATATACTAGGTATATACACTAGTGTATATACTCATACGTACGCATACACACTAGGCATATAGGCATACACTAGAGTATATATATTCTAGTGCATATATGTATACACACTAGTGCATATTCTAGTATATATACAAATATTTGTTACACTATATACATTAGGCTTGGCATGTATATACACTAGGATTGACATATGCAAATTTTGAGTTTCTAACTAAATTAGGAGTTGAGATGTGGTGCTTTCACATGACCATGACATTGCTCCTAATGGGAAAACACTCATGGAAAGTCAGAAGAATCATTTATAGGTCTAACATATTGTTTTTTTATCATTAGACCACAGGCATGGCTGGGAGACCCATGCAACTAAAGAGCTAATACATTTTTGTAAAACTTGAATTTCTCCTTAATTTTAATTTAATAGCCTTGAAAAATGTACGTAATATACTAGTCTATACACTAGTGTATATACCACTCTATACACTAGTGTACATACCAGTGTATATACTAGTGTATATACCAGTGTATATGATTCATTCTAACCTCCCTTTCGATATTGGTTACTATATTGTGACACATGTATTACCTACACCTAACCGCCAACCCTCTCTCTCTCCACCAACTCCCTAATCCCCCCCCCAAACCTCTCTCACACTCTCACTATAGATAGAAACTCATTTTCTGTCTGTTTTTTTCCCATCTGTGATTGTTGTTGGAATTTCTGGACTAAAAATCCCTTAGGTTTCTTGATCCAACCTCTTTTTTGTTCATTTTTTTGTTTTTTGAGTTCACTGGTGCGGGTCACACTTGTTTCAACATTTTAAGCGATTTGAGTCGCATGATTTCCTTCAAACAATGCGACTTAAGTCAAAAAACTCAGTTTTTGAGTCAAGTCATGGTTGTTTTTCAGTTTTGAGAGACCTTGGTTGCTTAGTCTTGAGAGACCCTGGTTAGGAGGGGACCTATTGGTGGAGACCACACAACTACGAACATGCCCAACACAGTTTTTGGTCCTTCCATGTCTTCCACTACTGTGAGCTTGCCATTCATGGCTAGCCTCAGCCTCCTTGAATTTCATCCAAATTGAGATCATTTCGTGGATACTTTTATGTGGTTGAAGGTGTTAGAAATTGATGTGACTAATATAAATAGATGTTCGCATGTTCGTTCAATAATGTTGGTCTTGCAACTATGGAAAAAAATTCTTCAAATACAACCCGTTGATAGGGTTGTCGAGAAGGTCTCCTTTAGGTAAACTAAGCACATAGGTCTCCATATATGCATGATTCTGTGTATGTACATATATGGAAGTGATTTTGTATATACGAGTGTAACCATGTACAATGCATACAAAACCAAGTGCAATTAAGGAACCTTGAACAATGTTGTACTTTGTTCTCATTCTATAGATGTGTACAAAATATAGAGTAGCTGAAAAAAATGTTCAAGACTTATAGAGGATGAAGTATTGGGTGGGGCAAGCTAGGTCTTTATACCATTTCCCAATCTTCCATTATATCGAAAATGATATCAAAAACCTCCAACCCTATTTAAATAAAATTATGCCTAGTTAGAATAGAAGGAAATCAAAGAGTTGGTACTGTAGAATTGGAAAAAAAGTATAATCCTTGGGAGAAACAATAATGTTGGACACTTTGCTAAGAATTTAAGGAAAACAAAAAGTAGTAGTTGAATGGGCTAAATCTTGAGCAATTGAAAGGGAAAAGGAGAGCTAGAGTAAAAAATCAGTACGTTATTTGAGCTCAATCAAATTGGGGTCTTTTCTGAGGAGTATTAAAGATTCAAAATTTTAGAAGGCACCAAAAATATTTTATTGAAAAAAGAAGAGATAGAATGGAGATTAAAAGTAGGGCTATTTTGCTAGTCAAGGGTGATTAAAACACAAATTTTTTTTTAGTACATTAATACAATTTGGGAATTTAAGAAACAATATGTCTCAACTACAAGCTCATTCAATGAAATTGCTAAAGAAGTTAGAATTTATTTGCACACAGTTAAATCCAGAAATTTGAAATATCTACATGATGAACTGTGAAAATATACATGCTATTATTATAAATTAATCCCTAATTATCCCTTGAGGGGGGAGAAAGATAAGGAGGAAGGGGGATTGAGGGAAAGAGATTGATGGAGAGATGATATAGAGGGTTGGAGGGAGGAGGGATAGGGAAGGAGAGAGTCAGGGATGGATTTGTAGGGACGGTGGGGTGTGGAGGGGAAGGGAGGGAGAGAGAGAGTTAGGGAGGGAGGGGTAGAAATAGAGAGTTAGGAATGGAGGGATATAAAGAGAGAGTTATGGAGAGAGATGGTGGGGGAGAGAGGGGGAGGAGGAGAGAGGGAAATAGATGTATGTAATGATGAGAGAGAAGGGTGTATGGGGGATGACACAGAGAGAGATATATATAGAGGGAGGGAGGAAGAGAGGGTAGGGAAATAGAGATAAACTGGGGGGATATATGGAAAGGGAGAAAGAGTTATGGAGGGAGCGAGTGGTAGGGACATAGAGAGAAAGGGGTGAGATATGGAGGGGCAGAGAGAGATAGGGAGGGAAGGATAGAGAGAAGGTTAAGGAAATAATATGTAGTCACAAATCATGTGATCATTTTGTAGTTACAAAACACGCTAGGTTTTTGTAATTACAAAACGTGCAAGTGTTTTGTAGTTAAAAAACATGCGAGCATTTTTGTAGTTAAAAAATGGGCTAGCATTTTTGGTTCCTATCCTGCGTGTAAACTGACATGGCAGGATTGGGCCCACCCATGCCTAGTTCAAAGAAACACTCGAGCATTTTTGTTTTACTAAAATCTTACGGGTTTCTCGAAACTAGGATTGCATCTAAAAGGTCCCTCAAATTCGTGCAAGGATCCTTGGGATTTGAAATAACATTATATTCCACAATAAAATAAGCATATCCTCTTTATTTTTTCCACAAGGCTAGATTTGATACCATTTTATAATGGACCTATATGCCTTCCCCTAGTTTTAGCATGAGTCTTGCTATTTTATTGAAACTAATTTGGAGTAGACTCCTCATGTAATATACAAGAAGATCTTGAATGTTCAAGGGAGACTATAACTCAATAAATGTACAACCACTTTCTTTTGATTCAATAATCATTCCCCCCCCCCACGCACACATATAAGGTTGATTTTTGAGTAATCTTAGAAGGAAATCACACTCATGCATTGGCATATCATAATAACATATGCAATATTAACATTTTCCCCATTGTTTTACTAGCTCATGCCTTCATTATTTAGTGATCAACAATTTATACTTAGGGCTGAATAAAAAATAAGAAAAGGAAATAGCATATCATAATCAACCATAACAAAACATGTAGTGAGAACACTTATTCAATTCCATCCATGCTAACAAGTTCTATTACAACTATTTACCACCAAACCTGCATAGATATCTAGCATAGACACCACCCCTACATTAAGGTATGAGGTGACAAGGGTGAAGTGAAGTTTTTCTCAATTTAATCGATCTCTCAAGGCACATACAGTGCTTCATGAATCAACCAACTATCTCACTATAGGTTATTCCAGTCACTTCCTCCAGCCTCCATTAATCAATTATGGACCTCTTCCTTCTAGACCTCCACAACACAAGCACAAACCATCCCTTCTCTACTACACAATTCCTAATGAAATCCATCTCAATAAGTTTTCTCATGTAGACAAGAAAATCCCAATCACTAATTGTACTTTGGTAATAGCCTATTAAAACAGTGACTAGGTTCTATACCCACTATTTTCCCTGAGGAATCCCTATAATACAAGCTTCATTTCCCATCCTCGACCTCTCTACAATCATTCCTCTTCGAATCAACATGACCATAGCATAGTGGAGTTATTTTCTCATTAGTAAGTAGAAGGAAAACCAAGAATAAGCTCTTATCTTTACATCTAATCATTTTTAAGAGTAATTTGTTATCTAATAAAGATATCTAATGGAAAATTCAAAAAGTTTTTCCAAAAAGGAAGTTAAAGTTGGATCCCATTATTACATCAACTTAGTTTTCGTGGAAAAGGTACCAACACCTTGTATTAAACAAGTTTACATTATGTGTTTCCATTCCATCTTGATGTTATTTCCTCTATTATGGTTAATTTATTAATAAGATGATTGGTGGTAAAACTCAATTCAAAAATAGTACAAATGTGAGTTAAATGGGTTTGAAAATGGTAACAACATCTTGTAGCAAACACATTTACATTTGTTGTTTTCATTCCACGTTGACTTTAATTCCTCTATTATGGTTAATTTATTAATAAGATGTTTGGATGTAAAATTCAATTGGACAAATGATCCTAATGTGAGATAAATGGGTTTGAAATGTTGACATCATCATGATAAATGAGTGAGTTTTAGTGATAACAAGATATTATGTTATTATATAAAGAAGGAAGAACACTCCCCTTTTTAATAAGTTAATGTTAATGGATTTGGAAAGTTCAAATATTTCAATAATAAGTATATGATACAAGAGTTAAAATATTTTTTCAAGTGAGTCATGGCCATGCTCAACCACCATTTGCTAATGTCAAGTTCTTAACTACAATTATATATATAAGAGAAGTTAAGAGGCCTTCCTAGCATTCAACTATAATTAGAATTCTAGTAAATAGATACAATGTTTGATAAAACCAAAGAACATGAAGACTATTTGAATAGGTAGCCATAAGTCACATTCCCTATCACTATCTCAAATGACATTGGTTCCCCTTAGTGTTTTCCACAACTTGTTTTTGATAATGTATTAACCCATAAAATCCAAAGTGAGATAGAAAATCTTATATGCAAGCATTTTTATCTTATAAGTGATGGAATAAAGCACAATAATTAAGTTTTATTTTTAAGACATGTGATAGATAATTGTTGGAATGTATGATATATTGAAACTATCATTTCGTCCAACTAGACCTCATAATAAAGTATGTGAAACTAAATTTTCTCTTAGAGTGAAGCACTATATACTAAAGTTAGATCTCATTTTCAAAATGTATAATATCATTGATATATATAATGTGAACTGTTTTATTAAAACTAAAATTGATAAATAACATTCTTATTTGCAATCTATTTCTATTTAACCCTAGAAGTAACATTATATAAGAACATAAATAAATAAATAATATTTATTAAAGCAATATTGATATCATATGCACATTACATAGACCATCTATAACATAAAATCATAATAATAAACATAACACATCCTTTATCTAGTGGAGTTACTATGTTTGGATCATTATATGTTAACCCATGAAAACCAACATAAACTTAATTGGCATTCTTATTAGCAACCTATTTGATTTTAGAAGCAATATAATAAAACACAATAATTAACCATGTTGTAATACACAAATATTGATCTTAATAGACACTATTATGGTAACATCATGGTATGCTCATTATATACATCATTTACAAAAACTTGGGCATTTTATTTATAAAGCATTTGAACTTAAAAACAATATAATAAATCTTAATAATTAATAATAATTAATTAAAATATAATAAAGTATTAATTTTAATAAATGATATTGTAATAAACATCATTATCATTATCATTATCATACTGATGTTACATAAACTCTACTTTCATAAAATTACAACAAAAAACATAACACATCCCTTATGGAATAAAATTCCTACCTTTTAACTATCTAAAATTTGTCTCATATATAACCATTGTATATAACTATGAATAAAATTTACTTTACTTATTCAAATATTCAATTCTATACCTATAACACATAAACACCCAAAATATATATATATATATATAATCCACCTCATATAATATCTAATTAAACCTAATATAAAGAATGCAAACATACATACTTCATTTATAATTCATTTTTAATAATATAAATAACAACAAATGAATATGAAAAACACACGGTAAACAATCCATATTAAATAAAAAGCTACCCCAGTGCCATAACCATCGTGTTTTCACTAGTAAGTAAAATTCTAAAACACACGCTACTAAGCAAAATGATAAGACACACAAATTATGACCACGGCCCCAAAGCTCCGCACATTAATAGACTTCAAAGTCCATTCCTGGCAGATACCTCCCAATGCAGCCTACCCGCAGCAACATCATAGCTCATGTAAACTACATATTAATCAACAACAAAAGCCAGCATATTAATCAACAACAAAAGCCAACTTGTTTCAGAATTTATAAGATAAAAAATAACTCGAGCATATCTTTTGGCCAAGTATTTGTCTAATCAAATTGTAGTCCACAATTCCATGTTTAATCATTTAATGCAGAAATTCCTAACTTACCATTCTTTCTCGGAGCCGCCATCTCTTTGCATTGTCTAAGCACCCTTTGGAGGATATCGGGATACCCCTGTTCACGATAACAAACAAACAAATACAAATATTGCTAAATACTTCTCCAAATTAAATTTTCCACTCATTGTTAATCTGCTATGACCGAAAATCCATGTATTATGATGAAATAAATAGATTGCCTCTATGATATCAAATACATGGAGCTGAAGAAACTGTTAAAATGGTACATAAAGAGAGAGTGAAGAGGAACCTCAGGAGGAGGAAGACTCATGTGGTTCTTAGGCCTAATCAAATATATGGAGCCCATGAAAGTGTTGAAATGACAAAGGGATAATATGGTGCAAGAGAGAGAAAAGAAACCTGAAGGAGTTCTGATTGTTATTGTACCTCATCTTTTCAGAATGCACTCTCACTCTACAATCTACCTCTTCTTATAAATGTGAGATAATTGGAAATACCTGCTCTGTTCTTTTGGGATTCATCGGCTTCATAATGCGGCATTGATTTTTAAGGTCTTATAGAAAAGCCTCGTGCTAGTTACGCCGTAGGCGTTCACCAAGGAGAAGCATTACTTCCACATCAGCAAGATTCTTCGCTCATGGAGCGAATGGAATTTTTCCGCATGGATGGCAATGCTTCTCGGCGACTTTCCTTCTGCGATGTGATGCTGTCTCGTTGAATGAACAATTTCGCCCTTTATTTTCAACTTTATCGTGTCGCAGCTCGCCGGCGACTAGTGCAAGCGGTTCGCAATTTCTCTTTTACTTTTTTTTTCCTTGCACGCCGACCGCCGACCCGAGACACAGTCAGGTGCAAATCGTTTTGTTCTTCCATCTCGTCAGCGACCGCCAACCAACGTGATTACTCGATTGGTCCTTTGTTTTCAACTTTTTCATGTCGCAGGTCACCAACGACCATTTCAAGCGGTTCACATATTCTATTTTAGTTTTTTTAGGCCTTGCATGGCGACCGCCGACCAGCGAGACAGCTAGGTACAAATAGTTTTTCCTTCCAACTTGTCAGCAATTCATATTTTCATCAATCTCATACCTTAATCTGAGAAACAGTAAAGCGTATTCCTGGTCTCTCAGCTAAACCAGTCAGATCATGATCCATGTATTCAAATACCATGTATCTCTGAATTTATTCTATCAGTATCTCCTATGTTGCTCCGATGGCATTAATATCGACTATGGCATTAATATCGACTATGGATTCATTTATTTTAACAATTTATTCATTTATAGATTTTTTTTTCTACAGTTGAGCGTTCAATTACGGATTGGACATGGAACAACTTTCCTTCGGGTTTGCCACGGAAAAATTTATTTCTTTGGGTCTACTCGATTATGAATTTATGAATCTTGATTCAATAGTACTCATTTTTGCCTATGGACGTATTTGTGAATTTAACGGATTGGACCTTCTGCACATTCTATCTTCTGCAGATACGAGAACAGATTTCAATGCAACAATGGTTAAATGTGCTTAGACACCAATGCACCGCCTTTAGCTGCAATCGTTAATAAATTTGGATGGATGAAGCTTATGTGATTGTATTCTTGTTTGTTGTTGTTATTGTGTCATTTTTTTCTTCAGCTCAACGACCCTCTTCAAGAGATCAAGTTTCCTGTTTTCTATTGAAAATCAAGGTTCTTTACTAAAACCAAAGTTATATTTGTTGTTATAATAACTCATATTTCTTGTTTAGTGTATCAACTGCGATTTATTTACTCGTTTTACTTGTATGTTCAACCTTTAAAGTTATAATTTAATCATACATCTTATTTATTTACTGCTTTAAGATGAAACGATGCTTCACTGACATTTGTGCTGCAACAGATATCTTCTCCTAGATAAAATGCCCATTCCAGGAAAAGAAAAAAAAAAAAAATCTTTTTTACTCACAATTGTGTTTTTCCCTCCTCTGAACTAATTTTCTCTGGTCTAAGATGTTTTTCCCTTCTCACAATTGTGTTTTAATTTGTCTATGTTCCTATTTTGCTTTTTTGCTTCAACAGGTTTTGTCTCCTATTCTTAATGTATCTTTTATTGTCTAATGTATATTTTTGTCTATATATGCTTTATTGTATGCTTTCTAAGACCATGCAATTTATTCCTTTTGATTAACCAGGTCATCAACAACTTTGTAAAGCAATTGGTTTTATCCCAGATGCAGTAGCTCATACTGGTAATAGCCTTGCGTTCTCAGAATTGTCTTTGAAGTAATTTGCCCCTTTAAAGTAATTTTCCCTGCTCTGAGGGTTTTTCCCTTTTCACAATTGTGTTTTTCTTTGTCTATGTTCCTATTCTACTTTTTGCTACAACATGTTTTGTCTCCTAAAGAAGTTATCCATTCCAGAAATTATTTCTTTAATTTTGTTAGAAATGTGTTCTGGTTTGCTATTGTTATTGTGTCTCAGTTTTTTCTTCATCTCAATCAAGCTCTTCAGGAAATAAAGCTTCTTGTTTTCTACTGAAAATCAATTGTGTTTTAATTTGTCTATGTTCCTATTCTACTTTTTTGCTGCAATAGGTTTTGTCTCTTATTCTTAATGTATCTTTTATTGTCTAATGTATATTTTTGTCTATATATGCTTTATTGTATGCTTTCTAAGACCATGCAATTTATTCCTTTTGATTAACCAGGTCGTCAACAACTTTGTAAAGCAATTGGTTTTAGCTCAGATGCAATAGCTTGTACTGGGAATAGCCTTGCGTTGTCAGAATTGTCTTTGAAGTAACTTGCACCTCTAAAGTAATTTTCCCTGCTCTGAGGTGTTTTTCCCTTTTCACAATTGTGTTTTTCTTTGACTATGTTCCTATTCTACTTTTTGCTACAACAAGTTTTGTCTCCTAAAGAAGTTATCCATTCCAGAAATTATTTCTTTAATTTTGTCAGAATTGTGTTCTTGTTTGTTATTGTTATTATGTCTCAGTTTTTTCTTCATCTCAACCAAGCTGTTCAGGAGATAAAGCTTCTTGTTTTCTACTAAAAATCAAGGTTCTTTTCTGAACCAAAGTTATATTTGTTATTATAATAACTCATATTTTTTGTTTGGTATCTGGACTGTGGTTTATTTACTTGTTTTACTTGTATGTTCAACATTTAAGGTCATAATTTAATCATGCATGTCATTTATTTACTGGTTTCAAATGTTTTCTGTTGCAATAGATATTGTCTCCTAGATAAATTGTCCGCTCCAGGAAATAACTCTTTTCTTTACTAACAATTGTATTTTTCCCTGCTCTAAAGTAACCCTATACTTCCTGTTCACTCCCTCTTCAAATTCCTTGTTCATCCCTGTTCTCAAATAACCTATACCTACTGTTCACCCTTACTCACAATTGTGTTTTTCCCTGCTCTGAAGTAACCTATACTTCTTGTTCACTCCCTGTTAAAATTAGTTGCTCTGTCTATTCCTATTCTACTTTCTGCTGCAACATGTTTTGTCTCCCACACAACTTGTCCATTTCACAAAATAATTCTTTTATTTTCTCACAAGTGTGTTCATCCTTGTTCTGGAATAAGCTATATCTGCTACTGCCTCTGCTCCTTTACCGATTTTTGCTTCAATTTTCCCTTTTTCTATCATCATCTTAAAAATAGGGCTCAAAGGACTGAAAATCACCCCATAGAGTTTTAGAAATAAATAGACATGCGTAGAAAAAAATGCCCCATAAAAAACAATAGACTGAAAACCAAAATGATATTATTAACATATATGCAATCATATATTTCAGACACTATTTCTTGTTATAAATTACTAGCTTGAACACTTCAAATCAGTATCCACTTCATAGTCACTTAACAAAACATCCTTATAGGCACTTAAACAATAAAACAAATTCTTGTTCCTATTATCTTTTGGCACTTGAAGGTCGCAAGACAGCTCACAAAACAAGACCTGCAAACATTTCTAGATACAAGAGAACCATATAGTTTTTCAACAGTTATGCACTAACCCATGCTGTTTCTATTTTCTATATACTCATCAATCCTATTGACTTCTTATCTTTCTACCAGAGTACCCTTTGTTTCATGGTAGATATGTTTAGCCGGTTTCTTTTTTCAAAATACTTGTTCCAAGTTCAGTTAAACTATGGTACTATTATAACCAACCATGATATCAATTTTTAAATGAGTACTCCCCATAGGGAATATTCCCAACCTTAATCAGAATTAACAAAAAATTATTGTTCACATTCCACAAAGTTCATTGCTCTTAACTTGCTACCTAGAATCTAACAATGTAAGTTTCAAAAACAAATAAACAATCTCTGATGTTGTTTGTACATGTTTCCTTATTACTTTAATAGGCACGTTCGTTGCTAAAAGCAAACCAATTGAAACCTTTCATTTGTTTATTCTTCTGTGTTCTACATGTTCTCGTACATGTTTTATATTTACACTTAATATTAATTTCATCCATTTTCCAGGTTTCTTTTGCATTGCAACTATTTTCAATACAACATTATGGACACTCTATTGACCGAAAATGTAGTTTCACTTCTAATGAATGGTGTTGTTGACCTATGCCCACTTGTACAAGTTGTTGCTCTCGATCGAGTAAGCTCTCTTAATTGAACAACTAATCGCTACCGAATCACTATCTCAGATGGAATTCATAGCCACGATACATTGCTTCCAAGTAGCTACAATAGCGCTGTGGAAAACCACCAACTCCAAGCAAGTTCAATCATCAAAGTCATCAAGTGTACATGCAACACTATGCATAATGCGACGTATGGTTTGCTTATTGCATTTTATTGTAACTTGATTTCAATTGCACTCCCAACAAATGTACCAATTTTTTTACTTTTACTTACTTACCTTAATTCTTCTTGCCAGGACGATCGCACTGGAAATAATCCAAATTGTCACATTGCAAATAGCGATAGTTGGAGACCCATCACCTTTCAACTTAACTCCCAACTTTACCTGCCCTAGCAGTTCATCTATTACAAGAATCAACACTCTTGATCCCGAAAACCCATCAGGTATCATACCTTGTTTGCAAAATGCAATTGGAAACCCTATTGAATCTCCTCTTGCTTTTACATCACTCAACCCTTCCACCAAAACTTGGACCATTCAAGGTCGAGTTATTGCAAAAACAAATATGACTACCTACACCAATAAAAAAGGGCCTGGTCAACTTTTTGGCTTTGACCTTGTTAGTGCTACCAAAGATGAGCTTCATATCTCTGCTTTCAATGAACTAGCCACCTTATTATATGACAAAATAAATGTTGGCATAGTCTACACTATCTCAAATGGCACAATTAAATTGGCCAACCCAACATACAACCATTTGACAAGCCCCTTCGAGGTTTTTCTTAACCCCTCATCAACCATTCAACCATGTTTGGAAGAATGTCCATTAATCCCTTTTCATTGCTTCCATTTTAAATCTATCCATGACATCAAAACTACACCCCTCAATTCCATGGTTGACATTATTGGAATTGTCATTTCTGTTTCCCCTGCATCAACTATATGCAAAAGGGATGGCTCTGAAAGCATTTGACGAACAGTTGGGTTAAGGGACATGTCTGGGTATAGCATAGACATCACACTTTGGGGCGATCACTGCACAATGGAGGGTTCCCACCTTGCAAGCCTTCGAGGTTTTCCTACTCCCCCTATCCTTGCAATTAAAGGAGGGCGTGTTACTGAGTTCAATGGAAAAACCATTGGAACCATATCCAACACCAACCTACTTATAAACCCAAATATTGAGGAAGCTCAACTTCTCCAAACATGGTTTACTGACAATGGTTTCCGTTCATCCTTTCCATCTTTGAGCAGAAAATCCACCTCGCCTTCTTCTAGCTCTTGCAAACGCATTTCCATTTCTGCTCTTCAAGCTCTCCAACCCTCTTAAAAAGCAATTTGGTATTCAATTATTGCTACAATCACCCATATTAACACCGATGACTTTCATTTCCTTGCATGTCCTTTGTTTGTTGATGGAATTCAATGCATGAAAAAATTTTCCCACAAAGTTGGTAATGTATGGCATTGTGCAAAATGTGATGGGGAATTTACAAAGTGTGCTTATCGATACATACTCAAACTTGACCTAATGGATGCCATTGGACAACTATACAGTGTCATAGATTTTGATGATTCTGCATAGCAACTGATGGGCATCTCTGCAAAAGATTTATGCCTTCTCTCAAATGATTCAACATCTATTTTGGAAATAGTTCAACGTGTCTGTGCTCGAAAATACCTTTTAACCTTATCTATATGAACAAAGACTTTTAATTCAACATCTCGCTTGAAGGTGTTGCTCATCATGTCAGAGGAAGCTTCCTTATCATCATCACCTACCGATTCCCTTGATGGAAATGAACCCATTTTGCGTACTACACATCCAGTAGCTCGCAGGCTTTGAACTCTGCCTTTGATAACACTTTCCCAACAAGTTTCTACTCTTCAATTCTACCTTTTTGTACTTCATACTTGCTACTTATCCACTGCAAGCTTTTGTATTAACACCATTATGTAAATGATACTTTTATGCATCATAGAGCACGCTTTAATATTATATGCTTTACTTTTTCTGTAACATTTTGTTAAATTGCATATTCATTGCAACGTATCTTGTCACTTTCAAATTTATGCTTACATGAAGATTCATTTATCAACTTTATACTTCTTTTCTTTATAAACACTTTTCAAAATGATTCACATTTGTTTCTTGCAACAACTTACCATAAATTATGCACGGTCCATTTATCTTTAACAATCTACCTTTGTTTGCTTATTCAATGGATTAATATATAGTATGTTTCTCCTCAAACAAATGCATTATTAAGTTCTTAACCAAAAAAACATGTTTCTTGTAGCCATGTCAACAAATGAGCACAATGATCATATCAATGGACGCAGAAGAGTTCTATATACTAAGAAGAAACAACAAAACAACAAGCGCCAACGCCTTCTATATAAAGCTACTCGCCAACTTGTTAATATCCCTGCTCCATTTGACATTGTCCAACCTCCCCTCGGACACTCTACATTGTCTGCATCAACACCCAACAATCAAAGAAAACATTCGCCTACAAGGTATACAACAACAATTCTGTACAAGGTTGGACAAATTATCTTCCATGAACGCATGCTCTATATGCATGGAGTCTTATCCTGGCATTAAGACAAGGCCCTTTTCTAATGCATTTTCATGTTCACGATGCATTGGGGGAAAAAAACTTCATCGCTACTCCTTGGCAAACAACATGGATCCTGGGGTGCAACCACTTGTGCTCACTGTCCTTACTCAAGTTGAAGAAATGCTCATTTCTCGTGTTAACCCAATTTTACAAGTCACTCATGCTCGTGGGGGTCAATATACTTATTCTGGCCACACTATAAGCTTCCCCCAAGACATTACAAGCATTGCCACTTTACTCCCCCGCTTACTCTCAGACATTGAGATCCTTATTGTTCATAAATGCAATCCTAACAAGAAGCCTTATGAGTTCTTTGTTAGCCGAACATGTGTTCTTATTGCTCTCCAATTCAAGCTGTCAAATGATCCCTACTACAAGGATGTTCAAGTTAACTCAATTGCATTGTCTTCTTTGCCTATTGAACCAACTGGCATTTCCTCCCTTCTTCGCCATATCAAACCTGATGAAACCCTACTTGCTGAGCATACCTCAAATGCTAATATCCAGTCACCCAACTTCTTTGAACCCCATGAAGAACAATCCTCTTCCTTTATATCTACCCAAACAAATAGTAGAACTGAGGTTGATGAAATCAAACGCTTCTTAGCAACAAGTGATGCACCCACTCCACCTTGCATTGAATGGCCACCAATAGATACTTCCCCTATTAATGAATACAACACAATAGTCCTCCTCTCAATGGCCTTCCCAACCCTGTTTCCCACTAGAGTCGCAATGCTTAAACAACCACACATTGAAGAGGTTGGTATTGACAATTATGCACTGCACCTACTTCGATACCACGACAACCGATTTGGCCAACATCCTCGATTTCATTATTACATATATAATCTCACGATGCGCCACTGCAACCATTCTACTGCTTCTGTGTTTGTAAAACGTAGTATTGAAGATACACTTCCTCCAACGGTTTCAGAGCTTCTACAACAATTACAAGAATTAACAAATGCTAAGATAGCTGAGCAAGTCATGCGGTTTGGCTCCAACCTTCGTGGGACCCGCTCCTACTGGAACAAAAGGAGAGCTGAACTAACTAACATGATCACACAGCAAGGAACACCAACATTCTTCTTTACGCTCAGTGCAGCTGACACCAAATGGCCAGACCTGCATTCTTTCATGCCTGGACACGCTCCATCAGCTTCACATCAACAGTACCAATGGAGAATTTGCAACCTTATATCAAATCCACACGTTGCATCTCAATACATGGAGAAAAGATTCAAAATATTCCTAGAAGAAGTTCTTCAAAAAGGGCTTGCAACAAAAGACTATTGGAGCAGGTTTGTGACAAACCATATTTCCATCAAATTTTAGTGTATTCATCACCTCAACTCTTAATTTCTAATCTTAATATTTTCCATGCAGATATGAATGGCAACATAGAGGATCAGCACATATACATGGCTTCTTGTGGATGGACAATGCACCCGATATGGACACATTAGACTGGGCAGATGATGCTAGGGTTGTAGATGCAAAACAATACTTTGACAAGTTTGTTACAGCATGGAATCCTCGCATCAACCATTCTCAAACCCCATTGTTCCAATCCTCAACTATAAATGATCCATGCACCATTGGATCACATTCTATACTTGCAAGTGATCACTTACATGACTACGAAGAACTTGTTAATTGTGTCCAAAGGCATACAAAATGTTCCGAGTCTTCATGCCTCCGCAAAAAAGGGTCAACTTTTCGATGTCGTTACGGCTTTCCATTTAAACTACAACCTACCTCTTCCTTATTCATTGATGCAAATGGACGAAAAACATACAACCTTGGCAGGAATGATGCCCTCCTAAATATTCACAACCCTACCATGCTCTCCATTTGGCGAGCTAACGTTGATTGCCAACCTGTTCTATCTAGACATGCTGTACTCAAATATATTTCAAAATATTCAGCAAAGGCAGAGCCGAAATCAGAATCCTACCAGGCACTTCTTTATCGCATTGCACATGCAACTCCACATGATGCACCATTCTTGCAACCAATAAGACACTTCCTATTAGAAACTATTGCCGATCTAGACATTGGTGCACAAGAGACATGCCACATGCTCCAAAAGCTCCCTCTTTGTCTTTGTAGTCGTTCCTTTCTTTCCTTAAATGTTAGCCAAAGTGTTTTCCGACGTATTTCCAATGACTATCTTGATACCCCACCAACACCAACCTTCATTTTTTCCTACATGCAACGACGCCCTACACTCGAACATCTTACTCTTCTTGAAGATGCACGCTCTTGGTCATTCTCATCTCGTAGAAAGCACTCCCAATGGAAACCAAACCACCTTCCCAAAATCGTTCATGTCTTTCCTCGCTTCACTAGCATTCCACACATTTCTGAAGATGCCTTTGTTTCCTTCTGTTGGAGTGAGCTCCTACTATACAAACCTTTTCGCACGTTGCACAATGACATTGGAGCAACAGAATTGGACAGAACTTCTAATTGGCTTCGCATTAAAGACACATACATTGCATGGCATGTTGATCATTTACCAGAAACCCTAGAAACCCCCAACACACCTCCTTCTGATGACTCTAATTCTGCTTCTAACCACTTGCCCTTACCACCTGTTATGGATGAATGGGAATTGCTTTCCCAACTCTGCCCCAGAAACAACCTCTATTTTGACGACCTTGACATGCTTGGCCATCGTGATTTTGATAAAGAACACAATTGGACCGAAAATCATATTCCTTCCCACATGCATGCAACAGCCATATCATTCACTGACCTCACGCGTTTATCCTCCCACATACACCACGACACCTATTCTTCTTCAGGTCCTGTTTCCTCATTGTCTCCCACACAACGAATGGCCTTTGAACTTATCCTAAAACATTCAACAAGTTCTACAAACCCTCCCCCACTCAAAATGGTCATTCAAGGCATTGCGGGGACAGGCAAGTCTTTCTTAATATCTTGCATTAGAACTGCACTCCATCCTGTCTCTAGCGATACACCTTCCCCCTTGCTCCTGCTAGCTCCAACTGGTACTGCTGCATTTAACATACTAGCCCTAACAATCCATTCAGCTCTTCGCATACCCATTGTTGAGATGCACCCTCTTGAAGGACAATCCCTTTCGTCCTTCCAAGAACAATTCCGCCATATTCGGTACATCATCATTGATGAAATGAGCTTCGTTGGCCCAAAAATGCTTTCTCGAATAGATGATCGCTTATGTCAAGCCTTCCCTTCCCATTCAACAACTCCCTTTGGTGGTTGTTCCATCATATTCCTTGGTGATTTTGGACAACTTCCCCCTGTAAAGGACATCCCCATGTATGTTGGCGCATCTCGAGGGAATAGTCTATGGTGCACATTTGACACCTTCGTTACACTTTCAACTGTCTTTCAACAACAAGGGAACAACCCCTCTCAAGTTTCCTTCTGCCAACTACTGCTTAATCTCCGAAATGCAACACCGACTCTTGAAGATTGGACCCTCCTCATGTCCAGAACAACCTCAAACCTTTCACATGAAGAGAACCATACATTTGACAACTGCACTCATTTGTACGCAACTAATAGCTTTGTTGAAATGCACAACAAACAGATGCTGAAACACCTTAACATGCCAGTTGCACATTGCTTTGCAGAGCAAAAGAAACAACATCTCCAATCCTCAGTAGATGATGAACAACTTCCATTGAAGGTTCTACTAGCAATTGGTCAACAAGTCATGTTGACAACCAACTTGTGTGTCTCTACAGTTCTTGTAAACGGGTCGCTTGGGAAAGTTATTGCAATTGTCTACAACTCCAACAATCAACCACTGAAATTGCCATCTTATGTTGTAATTGACTTCCTCCACTACAAAGGACCCCCATGGGATTCTTGCAATCCAACTTATGTTCCCATCCCTCCTATCACAAGGGGTACACGAAGGAAAGTACCACTTCGAATGGCATGGGCTTTAACAATTCATAAAGCACAAGGGATGACTCTGCAAAATGCAACAATTGATATTGGCAACATTGACCAACAAGGCCTTACATTCATTGCAATATCAAGAGTCAAATCTTTATCAGGCCTTCGCATGGCTCCACCTTTTTCCTTTTGTAGGTATTCTTGAATTAAAGATAGCCCCTATGTCCAACGTAGAATACAAGAAGAGACCTTGCTTTCTTCAAAGTCTTTGCAGCCACATTCTCCATAGAGTTACATTCCACCTCCTTTACATGCCTACTTTGTATAGCTATCACTTTACTCCCTTCCACTTTTCCAAAATGACTTATCTGCTTTGTTCATATCTTGTATTCCTACTCCTACTATCATTGAATATATTATACTTCTTGAGGTCTATTACTTAACATCAATGTATTTTATTTACATAATATGTTTAAAACAATGCGTAACGAAAACCTAGAATTTTGACATAGGTGTATTGCTGGTGTTTTCTAAAGGACAAAATACTCATACAACCAATACATACAGTTTATTCATCTTAGAATTTGTTAGAGAAAGTGAAGAAAACATATATAAATAAACCATCATCAAACATATATAGGTAAAGTGCAATCATGGCACTAGACATATCTACCTATAAGACAATAGACACATGTTGATAATGCCTCTTGAAGCAAACATAATTATTAATCCAAGGAATAATCCAACAACTTACCATGTACCAACATTATAAAGTATAATATTGTTATCAACTATACAAGTCAATGTATCATTCAATAAGCACGCATCAGAAATAGTAACACTGGAATAAATTTGTTACAGCTCTAAAGATGCAAGCCTTCTACATATTTACTTGTTGCACGCTTTTATCCTCTTTATCATTATGGAGTTCAACAATCCACTCTATATTCTATTGTACATTTGTTGTAATCAACAAAACAATGCACAACACCTATCACTTGCCAAACACATGCTAATAATGACTCTTCAAGCAAACGTAATTCATAATCCAAGGAATAATCCAGCAACTCACCCTTTATCAAACGTTATAAACTATAATATTGCTATAAACTATACAAGTCGTTGTATTGTTGGTTATGGATGCATCAGAAATAGTAACCCTGGAATAAATTTGTTATAGCTCTAGAGATGCAAATCTTGTATAAATTTACTTCTTGCAAGGTTGTAGTAGTAGTGAGCACTTGATAGATATAACAGAAAGTAGTAGTGATGCCTGGTGTGCTTATTTCACACTTGGGACCCAAAATATAGTTTCCAATAGTTTCTAAATATTTGCAAAATAAATTGCATCTCTCTTATTTTCCTGAACACAAAAAAAACACCCAGGCCATAAAAGTAATTACAAAATTGCAATTATTTGCTCCTCAACTAACTACAAAAAAACTTGTCCCAAGCATTAGCTTGTTCATCAATAGTAGTAACTCTGCTTGGTTCCAAAACTTGCAAAGCAACTTCATGATATGACAATTGAGTCTCAACATATTCCCTTCCTTCTTTTGCTGTTGCACAACTTTCTTCTAACAAATATGCATGTATGGATACTTGGCCAACCATATGGTGTACATATTCTTCAATGAGGGTATCCAACTTTCTAATGTATTCTAATTCTCCTTGCAACGCAGTGTTGATCTCTGTCATTTGCAACTCCTCTGCAGGCAACTCATCTATAGGTGCAAGCGGAGAAAGATGACACTTCTCATAGACCTTCTCGATTCTCTTGTAGAAACCCATACATGCCTTAGTAGTCATTGTAATGTCAATATTCAGCTTTAGAGATGCCTTTCTGCAAAATTCTAGAAGTTGCATTTATGACTTTAAATCCAAAACTATTTTAGGCACTAATTCTGCAGGGTATTCAGAGTTTGTCTCTCTCCAAACCATATGCCATTTAACCTTATCTGCTACATCAAACTTCCTTCCTCTAGCTGCTTGCGCCTCTACAGCAATTTCATCCATTTGTACCATCATTTGCTTCAAGTTGTACACTTTCTCCATAACAGTCACTTGGAAATGATACATCTGCTCTATTACTTTGCAAGCTTCATCACAAAACACAGTTATTTCTACCTTTATGTTGTTTCCTATTTCAAGCCGTTTTGTCAAGCCTCTGTTTTCTTTCTCTAACTCTTCAACCTTCAACTTCAACTCTTGGACTTGCTGGTCAGTAGCTAATTGTTTTGATTTTAACTGAGTGGTCCCAGCTTCAAAATCATTATTTTCTCCTTCCAAAATCATCACCTGAACCGCCAATTTATCTTTTTCATCATCCAACCTCCATAGATCTTCAACCATTTTCTCCTTTTCAGATAATAGGTCACTATATTTCCTTTTCAACTCTTTCCCTCGATTCTCTTCTCTATGTAGATTTTCTCGTACCTTGGATAGTGTTTCCTTTGCAATTTCAAGATGGCCTACCAACTCGTCCACATTATGCGGACTTGCCTGGGCCATCACTACATTTTTTGCAACTGCAAACTTTGGATCATTGTTAATTCCCTCCAAGATTGGAGTTTCTATTACTGTGACAACATCTTCATAATTGGCACACTTCATTCTTTTCTCTGAATTCCTAATGATCACTTTTCTATCAGGATAAAAAAAAATTGAATCAAGATTTGCCACCTCATTCTCTTTAGAAGGACTATAAGGGATGATTTCAAGCCCTGGTAGTGGAAAATACCCTCCACTTATACTTTCTAAGGGCCCAACTTCCACATTTTGTACATCAACACTTTTTGGCTCTTCTCGTTGCTTAGATTTCAACTCTTCTTCTCTTATCCTGTCCTTTTCCATTGATCCTAAGGGCCCTACTTCCATATTTTGTACATGAGGACTCTTTGGCTCTTCTTCTTGATTAGCTTTTACCTCTTCTTCTCTTATCCTGCCTTCTTCTGCTGATCCTAATAGCCCTACTTCCATATTTTGTACATCAGCAGTTTTTGCCTCTTCTTCTTGCTTAGATTTTACCTCTGCTTCTCTTATCCTATCCTGTTCCGCTGATTCTAGGGAACCTACTTCCATATTTTGTACATCATCACTATTTGCCTCTTCTTGTTGCTTGGATTTTCCCTCTTCTTCAGTTTCTTCTCTAAGCAGTCTGTCTAATGCTTCTTTTACCACCTTCTCATTCTCCTTCTGCTGCACTTTCTGAACTTCAACTTCCTTCTTCTTCTTCTCAACCTCTGCTATTGACTTATCTAATACTTGTTCATGATGTGTTTCTACCTCAACCTCCTTATCCTTGTCAATGTTAGGACTAGAACTCGTTCCTTTTTTAAGACGATATCGGTTGTTTAGATTAATCATGTTCTTTGCGCTTCGATAAAACTCCTCATCCTTCCAAAATAAGTGGGCATACTCATAGCCGATCCTGCAAAAGCCACAGTGTGCTTGCATCTTTCCATCGGGATCATGCCTTCTAAAACTCTTCGCCCCAAAATGAAAGCCTTCCAAATCTTCAACAAAATCTTCAGCTTCCTTTGCTTTTGCAAGTTTATATGCTCCTATTACAAATGGCATTGGTGGGTAAATCAACTTCTTCTTTTCAGCTAGAAAATGGCCAACTCCATTTACATAGACTTTCCTGACAGCTTCTTTGTGTACCACACAATCAGTAGAATATTGGGGCATCATAGAAGGAGCTTTGCTTCCACCAAACATCCGGATATACAATCCTGCCATGCATAAGTAATAATCTCCATACTGTTCAATGACTTTCATAGCATTCTCAGACATGCAACATGGTTCTTCCTTAAGCATCAAGCGATACAGTGGTATGATGAATGATTCACATATTCTCTTATAGTGACTTTTATACCTATTGCCCCAAAGCATTTGATATGCTGCATGCACAGGGGACCCATTTGTGTTCCAAACACATCCTAAACCTGGAAAAGGATATCTAATCAAG
Source organism: Larix kaempferi (assembly GCA_027924585.1). Classification (NCBI taxonomy): domain Eukaryota; kingdom Viridiplantae; phylum Streptophyta; class Pinopsida; order Pinales; family Pinaceae; genus Larix; species Larix kaempferi. The sequence goes on along the minus strand of BSBM01000666.1, from coordinate 4,955,298 downwards.
ATACAATCCAACAAATACCCAGACATATGAAAATTAACATTATCCTTGGCTACTCCTCGTTGAGTTGCAGCAATGTTTGTAGATAAGCTGTCTGAGATGATTGCAGACCAATTGAATACTGTACCATGTGTCGCAACATGGCACATCACAGGTGCCCAACTGAGTTTGTAAATATTCCCATCTGGCAATCCATAAATTCGGCTCAACATCAAAGCTATTAGGCGAAACGGGGTTCTCAAGTGTTCAGTGTCATACTCCCCGCTCTTTTCTGTCCTTAACTGTTTTCCAGGGATTGTCATCTTCCTAGCAAATTCCAAATAATTAAAATTTGCATCTTTTACCCATTGAGTAGTCAACATAACATCAGCATGAGGAAGGTTGTATGCTGCATCTAAGTGACCTGTCTGGAAGGATCCAAGACCTTCACCAGTAGTGTCTAAAATCATTCTAGACGTTGCATCAGTCCTCTGTATAATCCAGCCTATCACTTCTGAGCATGGAAATAACTCAAGCCATGTTGCTTCTCTATGCAGGTGTGACTTCCTGATATTCTTATAAACCAATAATTCCTCAATACTCACATTTGGGAAATTTGTGTCCCTAATAGCTCTATATAACTCAGTCCATGAAAACTGCGGAGATGCTCCTGTCATAGGATTTGTGTCTCCAAACATCATGTAAAAAGTACAGAGCAACAAAACTTATATGTCAAGGTCAAACTCTACTACGCTGCCTTTGCTTCTTTCAAATCACATGTACATATCCAACCTGTCCAAACATAAAAGCACCAAATCAAAAAATAACATTGAAATCTTATTTGTAGTCAATGGTCATGGTCCAACAACCATAATCTACAATCTTGTGAAGACAGAAAACATTATCATTAATTTGGGTGTCAACTTATACAGTATTTTTTACCTTTAGTCAAACACAATGCATTTGTCCAAGTATGTTAATCTGGGAAGACTATATTTTCACTCTATGGATTGTTCATGGGTTTCACAAATAACATGGAAAACAAAATACTATAATTTATATGTTCTATAGCTTATTGTATTTTCAAAATAGAAATTCAGCCAAATAAACCATACTCCCACAACACAAATTTATTGACTTTCACTCAAATTTTAATAAATTATAATATTTAACTCCATTGCAAAACAAAAATTAGTCAAAATTCACTATAACCATATATTAAAATCACATCTACGCAAATATCACTTGTAAATTCCTGCACAAATCTGCAATTTATACCCCCAGGATCATCGCCATATGAGCCTCAATAACATGGAAAAAATGTAAGTCCTCCTAGAATGAAAACTTTCATGCTACAACTCGATATACTATGCGGAAAAATTTAGTTTGGTGAGTGTACAATGAAATCCGCAAAGTTGCAAAGTTCACCAAATCGACTTTTGTTTAACTTAATTGTTTAAAACCCCAAACTTGTCACAACCCCAACTTCTCGCATTTAATCTCAAACACTGCTGCCATGACCCCCAAGTTTGAATCCTCTTTCTTTAAACCCAAATTCTTTGCTTTTCAGGGCAATGCTGTGAAAGTGGGGTTTCATATAAGGATCAAAGCTCCAAATACTTTTAGTAGAGATGCAGAACACCTGAGAGAATCGTTATGCAGATTACCCTATTGCTATCTAGGTCTTTGACTCAACCAAATGCAAACCCTGCATATCCACAAAAATTATATTCATTCATTGTGAATACCTAGGTTAATAAGGTTATAACCATGAATTTAGAGGTTTATGAGCATACCCAACTAGATCATAACCATTGTTAGCACTTAGATTTTATCCCTAGTTGTAAAAGAATAACACCTAAGGTAACCTATTTCAAACCAATCTTTAGGTAGAAAACTTAGCCATTTTTTTCACTAGAGAGAGCTCTCTCACAAGATATATATATAAAGGCTAAAAATATATAGAACACACTCAAATTTCTCAAAAATGATTTACTTGGTTGAAAAGGAAACAAGAAACATTGGGCATGGAGTCAATTTTCAGATACTTAATGTACCAACAAGTGATTTAATACCAAATAGATTTTCACAAAGGCAAGATAGAAACCATATCACAGTCAATAAGATTTTGGAGGTGGCATAGAAAGAAATAATGACAGTCCATCAATAACAAGCATCAAACTAGGATGAATCCATTGTCAACTTTAGAGAAATAAATGGATACTTAAATGCCATAGATCAAGGCATAACCAGTATGAATCCCAATCTATTTCAAACATTCATTTAAGCATAGAAGAAGGACATAATGGAAGATATAACAAAGAAAATATACATGCACATGAAGAGATAAGGGAAAAGACAGACTGTAAAAAGATCAACACATGAATCTCTAGTCTTCAACAAAATAGGTATTTTCCACCGTACGGCTTTTTTATTCAAAATTTGACTTCAAAACTTATTGTCTCTCAAGGAGTTTCCAACCCCTTCAAAAATGATTCTCATTGTCTTTTATACAAAATTCGAAAGAAGTTTGACATAACCGCTTCTTTTAACTAATAACTGAAAATGTCTTAACTCGAAAGATAACAGTCTTTAAACAATATTACAAAATTTTCTTTTAAAATAAAAACATCATTTTTGCCACTTGGCAAGAGTTTCTGAATGCATCTTCATCTATGAACAGAATATCTCTGTCTTCCATATTTATCCACATAGTTCCATTGGTCAGCCGTGGGCAGATCATAACTAGTCATTTCCTTTATCAAGACTCGCATTTCAATGTGACCTGCATAAGAAACAAGAGGAAGATTCTCACAGATTGAGATCAACATATTTAAAATTTCAAAGTCCTCCGCAATTTTCTCCATTAGAATCTTTCCAGTAAGCATATGATCCAAATGCTGAAAATTTTTGTGATTCATTCTTATACCAAACAATAACCTCTTATATTCATTTGGAGAAATCAATTCATGATTTGCATCCCAAAAAGCAGGGAATCCTTTGATTATCAATTTTTCAAATTGTTTCTTAAACCTGATTACTTCCTCTCGTACATCTCCAGCTTTAACTTCAATATTTTCAATATGTGAACACTTCCCTAAAATTCTTCTAGCCCATGTAATGATTGAAATTCTATTCCTTATATCCATTGTTGTCAAATCCGCTTCAGTCAAACTATTTAGGAAAGTTATTCCTCTTTGTGCTATTTCCTTTGGCTTTTTGTTCAGAGTCTCTCTGGCTGCTCTGCAGCTTTCAAAAGCATCTTTGGCCACTTTTTCTTTAACCTTCATATAATCAAGATAGGGTCTCAATTTTTCAACTTCTTTTATAATCTCATCCCACACCATATGCTTACAACCCTGCAATGCAGCTTGTCCTGTTATATGGGCTACCAATCTTCTATTATTATAAGACAATTCTTGATTCTTTGCTTGCAAGGTTTCAATTTCCTTATCCTTTGTTTCATTCTCTTCTTTTAGCCTCTGTGTTCCATTTTTCAATTCTTTAATCTCAACATCCTTCAGACTTATCTGGGACATGGCTTGTAAGAGACTGTCTGATCCAGCTTTCTCTTCAGCTTTCTCTTCACTTGTACCTGCATATGCCTGTTGCTAACCTAATTCTGTTAACTTTTTCTTTACCTCTTCCAAACAAATCTTCTCTTTTTCCCAATGAACTTTTTCTTCAGCGAGCTTCAACATTTTTGCAATAATATCTTTCACTTCATCTGACAGCTCTTCTTTTTCCTTCTCTAGTACAGTCAGTTCAATTCCCTGGACAAGCTGAGCGTCTGGGATTTTCAGCCTCTGCTTTAACGTTCGAATTGTGTTGTCCTTTTCTTTGAGTAAATTTGCCGCCCCATCTCCCTCTTTGTTTGCCAAATCTGATTGCAATCTTTTTATTTGCTGTTGTCGAGACTTATTTTCTGTCTTTTCTTGTCTCAACTGGTTATTTAATTTGTCTACTAAAATCTTCAAATTGTTAACTTTTATGATCCCTTCCAAATAATCTGAGTATATAACTTCTCCGGTTTGTCTATGCAATAAGATTACATCTGGGGCATTGATTTTTGTCAAGTCAACTTTCATTTCTGAGATCTTGTCTTTGGTAACAACTGAAAATTTAAGAGAGTTTTCTTTAGCATTTCTGCTAGTAAATAAACTGACTTCTGTGCTGGATATACTCCTAACCTTTGGAAATAATTGACTGGTTTGTCAGGAATATTCTTGCTTATTTTGACTGTGCTCATTAAAAACATCCATTATATTACATGGTTTATTTACATCTTTTTCCACCAGGGCTTCTTGAATACTATATTCATTTACCGTGACCTCTGGTATTTTGAATTCGGTTTTTTCTTCCTCTTCTGAAAATGCCATTAGATCTTGTTGCTCATCCATTTTTAACTTTTTCCCTTTTTCTGCTTCTTCACTCTCAATGTTAACTATGTCTTGTGCAGGCCTTTTAGACCCCACCATTGAAATGTTCACCGTGCTTTTTGCCTCTACCATCGTACCTGTCAATATCATTTCTTTTTCTTGAGAATCAGGAACGATTTCTTTGGTCTCCTTATAGTTGAACCAATTTGCTCTATCAGACATTCCCTCAATCACCTGATGATCCAGTGCTTTGAAGCGATGATCTGTTCTCCTTTTTGAAATTATGTTTAACGGATCATATTTGATGGCCACGTCTGTCTCAAATTCCATATCTTTCAATAATTTTTCTATATAAATAACATCATTTTTGTTCTTCACTGTGAATGGGCCAAGTGTAAACGGATACTTAATATTTGTTGCTTGTTTGAAAAACAAGAAATTATTATCTTCAACAATTAGTTTCTGCCTGAGAAACTGCAAGGAGAAAACCCTTAAGGTAAGAAACGCCGGTAAAATGTAGGGTTTATGTTTAAAGCCATATAACCTAATCACTGTACTGTCTTTTGACATGAACCAATCCTCTGTAGCATATTCAGTACTTAATTGCATCCATGTCTGCATCTCCGGTAGTACTCTAGGCAACCTTTCTCCATAAATCATTCTGTAAATTTCTGAGAGCATATAATTTATGTAATTAAACATATTATTCTCCAATAAATTTGTCAAAACTATCTCAGGGAATTGTAGCTCTTTGTGATTGGCCATCGTGATCATTCTCATCAAGAATGACTGAAATATGAAGTGTCTGAGAGCAGGGAAATTAACCATCTGGTAATGGATCTTTTCAACCAAGAATTCTTAAAATTAAAGTCGAGGAATATGAATTTCATCAATCCCCAGCGGAACTATACTCATTCTATACAAAAGGCTTAATTGAAACTCAGTTACGTACATGTCTGTCTCGAAACCTAGGACCAAAGCTAACAAGGTTAAAACTAGCTGGGTATTTTCATCAAATAGAGTGGCCTCTTTAGGGTAAGGGATATCTGAAGTGCTTGCTTCTGGTTTAAGACATGTGGACAGGAACTTTTCTCTACTATCTTGAAGGGCTTGGTGATAAAACTCAATAGCAGAGGTTTCAGAAAAACTTTCAGATTTGAGGGTTTGGGAAAAATTTATTTCTAGGGCTTCAATTATGACAGCGGGCTCTATTTTATAGACGGCTCTGGTTTTCCGACCGTCTAAGACAGGCCTTTCTTCTCTGGAATAATTATCAACACATCATGACACTAATTCTGGAAAAGACGGGATTTGGTCAGGGCAGAAGGTTAGCAAGGATGACTAGTGGACTCTGTGTACGTCTATACCTTCTTCTAACAACCTAGACAATTTAAGCTTGATTTCACCGACCGGTAACCTAATTAGGGTATTGTAAATGTCCCCATCTCTGTCTTCTAGGGCTTCTTTGGCTTTAAAAACACCTATATCATGCACAGTCTCCATTTAAATTGTTTTTTTTTTAAACAAATTCCTTTAAAATATGCGAGATAGGTCACCAGACCCTACCTGTGCAGACACGTCCTTTATCCTTTTGACGTAATTGGCAATCTCCACTGGTCTTCAAAACTCCCGAGAATAGCGACACATAGACAAAATGTCGTTTTTGAAAACCCTTTTGTTTTATATAAGCTCTTTTTCTTATCTTTCTTGCAGCTTTCCGGACGTATTTTCTTTCCAGCCGTTGATTGCACGTATTAATGATTTGAGCCATCAGATCTTGCGCCCTTTATTCTCCACGGCGGTATCTGCGATCCTAGATAGTGGTTTTCCTTCCTGGTTTTGACTGCATGCGGATCAACCATCGCGTGACACCTGTGAAGGTGGTTTGTTTACCGCAGCCACCCTTTCCCTTATTGAGTGTGCATTTCCCTTGATGCGGATGGGTCTCATCCCTTGATCTTTTCTTAATGCATGTCATCCGTCCGATCATCATCCGCCACGTGCCATGGCCCACGCTTCCACATTTTACTCTTTGGCGGTTCCGCATGGCGCTTCAGTGGTTTGTGATACCACTATAGCGTCGATGCGGGACAATATCATTGAGCCATGTATTCCAGTGGTATTATATCCGCAACCACTTACCATGGTTTTCACATGAGCTTTTTGGCGATGCAGGAATCCACGACAACCATCGATCTTTTCTTGAACCATCTCCGCTGTTGGAACTTCGCCAGAATTTAATCTTTCTGCATCTGCCACGTGCCATGGTCCACGCTTCCACATTTTACTCTTTGACGGTTCCGCATGGCGCTTCAGTGGTTTGTGATACCACTATCGCATCGATGCGAGACAATAGAATTACACCACGTATTCCAGTGGTATTGTATCCGCAACCGCTCACCATGGTTTTCACACGAGATTTTTGGCGATGCGAGAATCCACAACAACCATCGATCTTTTCTTGAGCCATCTCTGTCGTTGGAACTTCGCCATAATTTAATCTTTTTGCATCAGCCACGTGCCATGGCCCACGCTTCCACATTTTACTCTTTGGCGGTTCTGCATGGTGCTTCAGTGGTTTGTGATACCACTATCACGTCGATGTGGGACAATAGCACTACGCCACGTATTCCAGTGGTATTGTATCCGCAACCGCTCACTATGGTTTTCACACGAGCTTTTTGGCGATGCAGGAATCCACGACAACCATCGATCTTTTCTTGAGCCATCTCCGCCGTTGGAACTTCGTCGGAATTTAATCTAGTGCTTATGGGTTTTTTCGGACTAGCCCCTCGGTGTTCATTTTGCCCCTCCCGGGGAAAATGCTAGTTATAAACCAATGGACTTTTGTTTGTTTGTGCAGGGAATGAATCCTGCCCTCACCCCTTTACTTAATATTTGTACCAATTATTTTTTCTATTGTAGGATGAATCTGAGGAAACATAGACTCGCAGAGTTGTAGTAAAATAATGCCACGAGAGACATTAAATTTCCGTCCTAGAAGCTTGTTCTATTTGTTATTCGAGAGAAGAGGAGCCGAATGAAAATGGCTTGTCCGTGAGTGAAGAGGGGGGCGATCAAAAGCGGTCATGGACCACGGCATTTTAAAATTCAAATTTGAACCAAATTTGTGGCGGATGTGACCTTTAGGTGGCCATGGCATGCGCATGCATGGATATGTCGATATCTTTGGATTTTGGCTGGATGTTAGAACGAAGGGTTGGCTGGAATGTTCACACGGAGGTCGAGGCAAGATACATGAAAGACCCTACAGCAGACTTAAATAGTCTGTTGTGGGGTGCATATTGGTTGCCGTCGCCGTCTTGGGCTGACATACTGACAGGACGGGTGATCACCCCAACACACTTCTCTGGTAAGACTTTGCCACAGACTTTGACATATATATAAGACCTGCATTATGAAGCCAATGAATCCTAAAAGAACAGAGCAAGAATTTCCAATTATTTCACATTTATAAGAATCCATTGATTGCAGGGTGAGACCACATTTTGGAAAGATGAGTTACAATAACATTAAGAGCCAGATTATTCTGCCTCCTCCTCGCGGTTTCTTTTCTCTCTCTTGCACAATATTCTCCCTCTGTCATTTCAACACTTTCTTGGTCTCCATATATTTGATCCCGCCTCTCAATCACATGATTCTCATGCAAAATTTGAATAATTTCTATATATTTCGTCAAAATACATGGTTGTTTAGTTAATAATAGAGTAACCATGAGTGGAAATGTTGATATGGAGAAGTATTTAACAATATTTGTATTTGTTTGTATGTCATTTTGAACAGGGTATCCTCCATAAGGAGACTATCCTCCTCAGCAGGACCTCGTTTCTACTCAGACAATGCATAGAGATAGCAACTAACAGAAAGGATGGTAAGTAAGCAATTTCCACATTAAATGATTAAATATGGAATTGTAGACTTCAAATTGGATTAGTTTGGATTAGAAAAATATGTGGTCAGCCATTTTTTATATTATAAATTCTGAAACAAGATGGCTTTTGTTGTTGTTTAATATGTAGTTTACATGAGCTATGACGTTGTTGCTGCTAGGCTGCATTGTGAAGTATCTGCCAAGACTTTGCAATCTATCAATTTGTAGAGCTTTGGGATCGTCATCATAATTTGAGTGTTCTTATTAAAGGTCATAATTAATTAGTCAACAAGCTGGGATTTGATGTTATTTTTCTAAATTGCAATAGCTGCTGTAAAATAACTAAATGATTTCGTGGCAGGTACTACTTCATTTCTTCCACATATCTAGGGTGTCTACTTTACTGTGTAGACTTTGTGAAGGTCTACTCCAACAATAACAAACTGTTTCAAGGAAATACCAAGACTAGACTTATGTTTAATTTTATATCTAGGGCAAAGACTAAGATTGAACTTATATTTTTTTTTTACTTAAATGTGTTTACATGTACATCTGGTTGGCCGACCATAAAATAGATATGCTTAGGAATAATATAACAGCCCATTCCCATTTTAAGGTTTCAAACCATCCATTCCTAATGTAACAACGCATTCCATTTAAAAGAGTCGGACCGTCCTGTTAATGTCAGTAACTTTAAAGAGAAACCAATCAAATCATGTAAATAACTTGACATCATATAAATTTTATAATAAAATTCGAGGGAGATCATTTTATTTAAATTACTACGTTGGTGTTATTATAAAATATCAAATCATTTAAATAACTTATATCATATTTTTGTAAAGTGTGAGATAGTGTTATTTGTAACTGTGTTTATGGTAAAATATGACTATTAATTTCTTTTCAATCAAGTTTATGTTTATTATATAATAATTTGGATATTTTAAATTTTTTTATATTTAATAATTAGAAAACAAAATTCATTTTAATATGTAATGTGTTGATTATGAGTTAACTTCACTCATGTTTTAATAATCAAATTTAATTTAATTAATAAATAATAAATAATTATATGTAAATTTAATATAATCTTATCATTTATCATTATTCATTAGTTATAATGATGTTTTAATATATTTTATATTAAATGTAAGATGATATCTATTATAGTTTAAATGATGGATATCTGCTATGTAAGGTGATGATATCTATTATGTAAGATTCAAATGCTATAAAGAAATAGTATTGTTGTTTTTTTTTTTACTTTAGGGTGTTAATATTACGAGGTTCTAAGCATAGCATTGATGTTTATTTTTTACTTCTTATTTGTTTTTTTGTTAGTATCGTACTCGCATGACACAGGGTATCGAACCGAGGCCCGCACCTTAGGAGAACTTACTTCTTATTTGTTTAAATGTATATTAATTTCCTAATTAATTTATAAATTATATATCTCTTTCTTTTTTCATTTTTAAGAAAATTAGATTTTAAAATAACTTCAATTTTTATTACATTTTATTTTCTCATAGTATTTAAAAAAAATAATAATATATAAACACTATGATGTTTTTTTAAGCATGTCATTCTTACTTTTTACTTTGGGTTGTAAATATTATGAGGTTCTAAGTATATCATTTGTGTTTATTTTTAGTCCCTGCTTTGTAGGGATTATAGCAATCTTTTGGTCCACTTTTTTTGTTTGACTTGTTTATTTTTATGTTTTTAACATAAGGTTAATAAAGATATTTTAAATTTTTGGTATTAAAATGATTTTTTTGTAAATTAAAATATTTTTAATTTTTTTGTAAATTAGATAATCTAATTTTGTGATTGGTGCATTACAAAGATTTGACTATTTTTCCCTGGTGTGAAAAAGAATTATAAAATTATAAAAATAATAAAAATTAAAAAATTAAAAGCAAAAATATAAACTTGACACATGTATAGTGTCATCATGTCATTCATTAATGTCATCATGTCATTCATGAATGAAGTACTTCATTATAATAATGAAGTGAGTGATATATCATTAATGCATTGTACATTCCGAGTACATTTGGAAAGTTTTCACACGATAGTTAAACCATACCTGCATATCTTTAGAAGGAACCCAATCTTCATTCTTCGCTTTATGAATCATCGCATCATATCCTCCATTGCATAGACCTATTCTTTGGAGCAAACCCCACCCATTTCTGGCTTTGCTTTTTCTCTATGATATCCCCTTTGGTTACAAAGTTGAACCTTCTAGTGAAGATGGTGTGAGCTGCCACATGTTGCTCTTCTTTCCAATACAATTTACAGCACATTTTACTCTTCTTTCCAATACAATTTGCAGTAGGATCCCGGTTGTAAAGAACATAGAACCAGACACAAGACCATGGTCATTGATAAGGCAATTCATAAAACCACATTAAATATGCAAACAAAAACTAAATCTTGTATCATAATATAGCTACTTAGTATCTGCAAGTATTACTTATAGAGTTTACAATAGAAAAGAAAGAAAAAATTCCAAAGGTTACAGTCGAATCTTCAGCAGGAAAATGCTTGGTTCCGGTTCTTTAGTACCATCAAGCTTCATCATATAAAAGGCATCAGAATCTCTAAAACCCATGACTCTCTCGAACCTTGCTCTCATGTACATGAGCTCCTCGTCCGTTCCCTCCTCCAACGGAAGCACCTTGGCTCCCATGGAAATCGCCTGAACCATGCCCAGAATCCCAGAATCTGAGAATCCCTCTCAGTGCAGATTTTCTTAATGGTATAACTTGTCTTTTGGCCATTGCAATACATGGTATAGATGGGTTCCTGTAACAATTTACCGATGCCCACCGCCCTTTTTCATTCCAGAGCAATTCTCACAAACCCACATGCCATTTCCTTCACGAGAGAGTTCATAAGTGTCGCGAGCTCCATGAGCAAAATGGCTTGAGCCTACGGATCCTCCTACACGATGAAATGCATGAGGACTCCACGATGAAATGAGCATTGCCTCTCTGATGCCTGAATAGGGTCCCCATTACTCTATTTCCCAGAGACGGCTTATTAGACTGCCTGACAAGCATTCCCATCGCTCCGTAAGAAGCAGTGATCGGAGGCAAGATTACCTAGCGAAGAGACTGCAATATGGTTGAAACCCTATGGGTTTTTACTAACAGGACTGATGTTTTCTCTTAATGAAAGGTAAATGGTGTAGTTGTGTATAAAAGGAGAGGCCTGATGGATCGGGCATGAAGCTGGAATCCATCTGTTGATGTAACGTTGATGTAAGCCATACACCGTTGTATGTGAGGTGAAGTCTGGTCGGGGAGATTAGGTATCCTTTTGCTCATGTGGGGAACGAGAGGAACATTCACTGATTTCTCCTTGCCCTTCCAAGAGCCACTAAACATATTATCTATCGTCCAAATACTATTTTACAGTGCATGTGCGACAAGTCAGGGAATGATGAAAGGCATGGTTTCCATGTGGGTTTCTCTCCATGCACGAGGATTCTTGTCTATCACAAGGTTTGTGTACAATGCCAGGTATTCAATTCCTTAAATCCATAAATCCATATCTCGAGATCTTAAACAGAGCACAGAATTGACGGACATGTATCTGAGCGGTGTGTGGAGATCACTGTAGCTATCGAAAGAGATTGCTTATTCCGAGCTTGCTGGCAGATGATAGAACATTATTTCGATAGCCAAGTAAAAACAGCTCGCTATGAGAAGACCAAACATGAAGATCTTTGCAGAGTTAACGATGACAAACGAGGGAGTATCTACATAGGTGCAAGAAGATATTGGCCATTATCATTATCAACCTTATGGAAGAAGATAGGAGACAATCCTCTGAATTTGTCATACATGGTGGGTTATGGCTCTCTCTTTCCCCAACAGATTCATCATAGAGCCTCCTCTCTGCCTTCTATTGTTGATCATCCCGACTTCATTGCATGGAAAGGTGGGTCTTATTATTAGTCCCTGCCGAGCAGGGTAACTCTTGTATTCGATCAGCGTTGACTGTGTATTAGTTAGCGTTGACCGAACCCGCAACATACAATTTAACCAAAGTTTCAAACATTTTTTTATTTTTTAATATAAAACTCAAAGTTGTGTGAAAGTTGATTGGCTTATACTTTGAAGCGTTATTGCCGCACTGGCGGCGTAGGTATTGGGAATGGCTCCCTCTCAGTGTGTTATTCGATGAGCTTTTAGTGCTTTCAATATGGGTGTTTGCCAGCATTTTCTAGCATTTACACGAGCATTGATACCAATGTCTTCGTGGAGTAAGCGCTAAGATCAACCAATTTAATGTGGTGTGCATAACCCAGGTTTTTAATATATAAAATGAAACAATCATTAATGATATCACTTATCAAGGTCTGAACGAGAAGTTATGTCAAGTGGTGGCTGTCTGCACTAGAAGTTCTGTCAAGCGACGGCATGCAATTCACTGCCTCTTCTGGATTCCCTACTTTCTAGGGCCTTCTTTGATTTATGAAAATATAGTTTAGAATTTTCAAATTTATGGAGCAAGTTCTCTTTGAGTAGCATGTTCTTTTGGAGCAGCAACATTTCAGCTTCTGGAGCAGGTGTAATAACATCACATATTGCATCTTCTCAGTGTGATATCCCTCCTTTATGACCTATTATGTTAAAAATGAAAATATTGCTGTACACTTGGTTACTGGTGAGGAGCTCAACGCCAAGGCCCCACCAGTGGACCTTGAAACTCATGTTATGGTCATAAGTGGTATTTTAACTAGAAAACCATAAAATTGATAATCCCCAATCTCATATCAAAACACTACGACATCTATATATATATATATATTATACGAGAAGTATTATACGAGAAGTATTATAGAACTTCAAAATTATTGTAGAACTTCAAAATTATTGTAGTTGATTATGATTTTTATCATAAACATGATAAATAGAGGATCTTGCCTAAAAAGGAGATTATCCTAGTAAACATGAGTTATTGAAGTATATAATCTATATATGTATTTTGGTTTGATAATATATTGGATTAATATATATATGTGTTTTAGTGCTATCTGTGGATTGGTTACGTATATCTATATATTTTAGTAATTATAGGTTGGGACAAAACATATAAGGTGTTATGATAACATATGGGTACCATAACCTATAATGTGTACGCATCCAATGACTTGAATAGCACGGTCACAAAGCTAAATTATCAAGAAGTAAGTATAAGAGCGTATTTTATAAAGAGTAAAATCTTTAGCTATCCCGGTAAGAAGAATTAAAGACAAATGCAAGTGTATTAGGTAGAATTGTTGGATTTTTTCCACAAACGGGTTTTCGACAGCTTAAGAGTAAGACTTATTAAAGCGACCAGCTAACTTAGCAATCTTGCCAAGTGGAGAGTTATCCGTGACAAGAGTGAGGCCGACTCCTCGTAACACCTAGTGCGCCAAGTGGAGAATTTATGGGTAGTTGGGCGATCTCCTCAAAGAACATTCATTGTTATAAGGAGATCGCAGCCTCCAGGTTAGGGGGGGGGAAAAGCTGCGGCTGTGATTAGGAAGCTCGGATGAAGAAGAAATTTAGAGCTCCGGGATAAATGAACCATGCAATGAAATCTCCTTCGGCCCAGGTTATTGTTCCACCCCTTCGTTTGAGATTTTAATACACGCAATCGGCTGCCAAAATCCCTGAATCTCTCTTGGAAGTAGAGACATTTTAATGCTGATGAGAAATCGATCGAGACACTAGTTAAGGATAGAATGTGACTGTATACTCTTATGGTTATCAGTATGTTGTTTATCACTGCATGTGACTGTATACTCTTATGGTTATCAGTATGTTGTTTATCACTGCACCCTACTATGCTATAGGCTACCTGTGTTTGACTTTTGGGTTATATAAATGTTGACTGCATTGATTTCTGATAGACATTTGCTGCTTGCGTTTGAACGTTTGGAATTCTCTGACATGTAATCACTACCTACGTTTGAATGTTGGGAATATTTCTTATATATAACCGCTGCCTGCTTTGAATGTTGAAGAATTTTGATATTTTCTGGATGCGCTATCAGCTCGATGGCATGGTATTAGAATGCTGCATGTTTACATTTATAAGTTTCATAGCGCCACCATAGAAGAGCGTAGCCTCTTACCTTGGATTAGATTGGTTTCCAATGCTGCATGTTTACATATATATTATGAGGGATTAGATCGGTTTTTAGTTGTACATACTTACATATATCTTATGATGGGCATGTTTACATATTCTTATAATGGGATAATATTCCGAATAGATCGATGCCATTATTTTGATCCCCCTCTAAAAACGAATAACCCCCAAATATGGTGAGATAACTATAGAATCGTGAATGTGGATTTCATTCTTACAATGCTTTCATTAGATGCATCCAAGTAGGGCGACCTCCATTGAGGATCGGCCCAAGCGTTTTTAGTTTCTCTTGCTGTGTATTATATTTTTGACAGTAATATAATTTCGTTGGATGCCATCGAAGTTAGGGCGACCTCCATTGAGGATCGGCCCAAGCGTTTTTAGTTTCTCTTGCTGTGTATTATATTTTTGACAGTAATATAATTTCGTTGGATGCCATCGAAGTTAGGGCGACCTCCATTAAGGATCAAACCACACCTCTCATTTACTTTGTTTTTGTGGATCATTGTTGCCTTGTGCAGGGTGATCTCCCAAAGGGAATCGACCCTTGAACCAATGCGTCTTGCTCAATTTGAGAGATGGGAACGAAAACCGTATCTTATGCATGCTATAAACCGAATCTCTGCTCAATTTGTTTTGGATCAAGATCATCTGCATATCTGCATTTATAAAAGTATTATACAGTAGGGCCATTTTCTGCTCTACTGAGATTGTTGTGATCGTGTGACTGCGTGTCTCATAATTGCCCCAGCTCCGCATATGGTTAATAAATGCGTTATGCATTCTTAATATTTCATGTTTAATAGAACGCTTGAGACACAGATGTTGATGAGTGTGTTATGCATTCTCTGTAAATTTCAATTTAAAGAGTTATCAAAGACGCCGATGTTGTGTATCTCTGAAATCGAATAATGGCATAAGAAGATGGAGCACGACATATCGTTAACATATATTATTTATATATTATAAGTTTGCAATAAGAGATCTGTCTAAAGCGATAGAGCTCGACTGACTAAGATTTAGTATATGATTACATATGTGTATATCTCTGTAACGAATTATTAGAGTAAACTTTGGATTATTTAGAATTCAGTTGATCTCTGAGATTGACTGCATTATTTGTTTGGTCTTTAATTTTAGCTACACGAACAGGGAGCTTGGGCGATACCTCTTTAGAGAGGAAAGACCGCACCCCTTTTCTACTTCTGCATGAATGGTTTGATTTATATATATAGGTGTGGGATGCGCCCACAGATAGCTGGGCGGTCTCTCTATCGATGAGGAGCGACCCAAGTTCAATTTAATTTGGCTGTGTTTTTCTTTAAATGGGAAACGATGGCAAGCTGCTGGGCGATCTCTCTCTCTATCGAGAGGATCGACCCAATCTCAAATATATTTGGATAAGTATTCATCTAGTGAATTGATTTTCTGCCTTATGACATTTCTATCATATATAAACTATGCATTATATGTATCTAGGGTTTTATTTTGGCAAACGAACTCACATGAGGATTTGGGGAAAGGATGTGGAAGCCGATCCCATTTCTGTTGATTAATAATTATGCTTAGGGTTGCATGATGGAAAGCAGAGACACTAGATCCCTGTATCCTTGTTATCTTATCTATGTTGTATGTATCCTGATACAGGTCAGAATGAAAAGAATGTATGGGATTGTTCTCTTTGTTTTGATAGAGTGACCTTATTCTGGACAGAGATCCGGGTTGTAAAGGAAAAGAAATATTGTAACATTGTGCGGAGTTGGTTGTCACCAGCTCTTTGGATATTAATACAAGATATGACCCTTGGTGGACGTAGCCCATACACATGGGTGAACCGCGTGTATATGACCTCTCTTGTGTGTTGATTATGTATAGTATATGATCTCTCTTGTATGATCATGTTGGCTGGATGTGTCCAGTAAATGTTGTTTTGTGTTATTTTCCATGTAAATGTACTAATGTTTGATTTCCGTATTAAGAGTTTTATTTGTTATGAATATGTATTCTGGTATAAAATGTCTTATTAGTAGATATAGCGATGCAAATGATATAACATTTTTACTCATGGAAGTATGTTAGGAAATATTTACCATTTACTACTTAATAATTGATGAAATTTTAATGGGGATGTTACACTCAGGTAGTTCGTGTTCTTGTAGAGCACCGGCATTTGAGCTTCTGGAGCAGGAGCAACAACATGACATCTTGCATCTTCTCAGGCTCAATCACGTCTTAATCATATGGTTGGGAGAAAGTTCCATCTGGCTGGCCCTGGGAGAGGTACACTTTTTCCCTTATTCGTAGTTCCCCTATTCTCTATGTCTTTTTCTAGAGAAGCCGGCTTCAAATCTTCTATCCAATAATATAAGAAGCCCTGTTGCTTACAACATTACAGTTCTGATTCTACGATGCCTCAAAAATTGGTATGCTTTGTAAACAACATTCCTTTATACATATCCATGCAACAAAGTAAGGATGACTAGAACGATTGACCCGGAACTAGCATAAGTACCAACAGTAGAAGAGATGAAGACAGCAGAGGCAAAGACAACAAAGCAAACAACAACAAAGATAAAGCTGTATTTCATTAATGAACACCCAAGATAAAGCTGGATTTCATTAATGATGGGTGCGAGATCGAAGCTTGAGAGTTCAACTCTGTTTTGATGCTTATATTGATTGGAAAAATTAAGTATATGTATCAACAAAACCTGTTTATTTTTATTTTCAAGACAACCTATGAATTCAAGTTTCTATCACTTATAGTTGTGCAATGAGATTTGCTAGTCGAACCAGGTAAGAAATGCCTACTACTATGCAATTAACCATTACAATTTCAATGAAAAATAAATTGTGTAATAGATGTACTTACTGTTACCTCGTGGTTATGCTTACCTCCATCTAGTCGTTATGCTTTTTCGGTGCTATAAAATCTGTATTCAGTTTGCAACTTGGCCAGGATAGAATTTCATTTTCAGTCTTCGAAGTCTGGGAACCATGCCATTGCTGCATGGTCTCAAAGCCCTGAACCTTCAGGAGACTTACCTGTTTCATTCTCTACCTAGCGCCTAGTATGCCCTGATCCATTTAGCGATTTCGGGTGTAGTGAAAGCACCTCCATGGCTGTCTTCATTCTGTTGTTACACCCACAACGATTTTGTCATTGATCTGCATGGATGAAATACCTTATATACTACTAAATTCATGTTCGAATTTCGATGTCAATGGAACTTCTATTAGATTAATACAGACAACTGCATTCTGCATTTTTATATTTCAATTCATAAAACTAGCGATGGAAGCTAATACTGTTTTAATCGAATAATGCTACTAAATCACCTGTTTGTAGACTATACAGAGAGACTACTCCACCATGAATAGATGCAGAGCAACAAGGATATGGGCTCATCTCGAGCAGAGGCGGCAGGGTCTGAGGCTAACTCGGGTAATGCCGATACCGGTGGTGCTGCTGCTAGCATCAGGGGGTTCCAGTGATGACGACCCCGCCATTTCCATGGATTCTCCTTCTACAAATTGACATAGCGCCACTCCCGTATTCTGCAATGCCTGTAAATAGAAGCCGTGAGCAGCTGCAAATTCATGCCTCAGACCTAACTGCTTGCTTCATATATCGTCTGCGCGACTTGCATCTCGCTACCAGCTCTTCATTTTCCACTCTGGAAGTAGCATAACCCATCTCGGCTCCGTTATCTTTTGAGAATCGAACAACTTGTGGCAAATTTACAAGTTTAAGCAATGTGCTGAGAATTGCATTTGGACTATGGACTAGTTATGGTAAAGTTACAAACTTATACAGCAATGTAGTGCTCCAACCTCATGGGGGAAGTAGTAATCAAAGCAAGCAAGCTCAAAGGGCAAGAGCTTCACTCCGCCTGAGCGTCCCTCCGCGGCTGCAACGTCCACCTGAGCGTCCCACCACCACTGCTGCTCCCTCTGGCATGAGCCTCCCATCAATGTCTTAACCCTAAGTTGGAGCTTGAGGTTTTAATTATATAACTGAAGGTAAAAACAAGCATGTAGCTGAAGGTAAAACAAGCATGCTAGATACAGTTTTGGCCTCACCAATTTATTGGGTGAATTAGCTCAGAAGGCGAAGGTGAAACAAACAATCTAAAATCAGATGTTCAAGCGAGCTCATCCGAGGAGGAGGTAGAACAGATGGTGAAGGAAAGCAAGCTCAACTACAACTCCATTGATGTTGATTAATGCTATGGATGGCGCTCACTCATCTTTTGTGCATGGCTTCAACGTGGCATGCTGCTTCCCGTTGCATGGTTTGAACGTTTCAACGTGGTCAACCGGATGCATGGCACCAACGTGGAAATCTATGGGCTAAAGTGTTTAGCAGCGCATAGTTCAAATTTCCATTGGTAAGCGAGTCTTCCAATTCAACCCCATATCCTTTAATTCGATAAGCACTTCCATTCTAATGAAATGCCAGCCTTCTACTTTGATTTAAACTAAGTAAGTAACTATCAGAGTATGCGGTCGATAATTCACACTTGAATACAATAAAGCCTTATCTTTAATAATTTACATCTCATCGATTTTGCTGTTCAAAGACAACATAGTGCATGCCTTTAATCAATTTATTTAGGTCTCCATATTGAATGGCAAATAATGATATTTCTGATTTTTAAATTACAGAGATGATGAAAGTTACTTTTGAGCATGGATGTTACCTACTATAATATGTTGTGTTATGTTACGCTATGCCCATAAACATTTCATGTATTTTGTTTGTATTTCTTGACTTTGATTTTGGCTTGTATATATATTTTGTGTAGCAGATATGGATATATCCATATCTGTCAATATTATATTCCTAGCCAATAAATACAAGACTTGAGGTTGTCCAGATGAGGCACTAAATCAATATTATATTCCTATTACCAACAAATACAAGACTTAAGGTTTTGGAGAGCACTAAATCAATTGAAAGGAAGCATATTTTCTATTTGTTACTATGGCTACTTCATCGACTTAATAAACATACTCTACTGAATAACTATTGGATCAAATTTACTGCGGGATTAACATAATAAACTACAACGTGAACGATCTTTAATGACCAGAGACAGAAGTTGTAAAGCCAAATCCACATGTGAATGCAAATTCATATATACAATATACTGATGCATATACTAATTCATATTTAAAGCTATGTTAAGTGCTATGCATTATAAAGCATAAATATTACGGCAGGGACTTCGCCACCCCGTGGCACTTGTTTCTACAACAACGACTCCAATCCCAATCTTCTGATCGGAGCAGTGGTTGGGGGACTAGATAAGTATGATCAGTTTCCGGATGATAGAGCAAATTTTAGAGAGTCGGAACCTACGACGTACATCAATGCTCCTCTAGTTGGCGCACTTGCATTTTTCAGTGCAAATTCATGGTGATTCCAATAAGATTCAAAATCTTGACACATTCCTTTAGATTGCCTTATCAATAAAAGCCAACTTGCTTCATTCAAATTCTGAATGTTGTCTTGAAATAATGTAATGAAGACTAATTTTTTTGTCTTGAAAATAATTCTTGTCGAAAGCAGAAATAATTTGAATGTGACATTTACCTTAAATGTTTTCATTATAGATTTTCATGAAATAAGTCAAGAATGATTCTGGAAATAGGTTGAATTTAAACAGGTGCACCAACTCTTATCTTACTGGCCTCGAGATATTCACATGCAACAATGGCGTCTCAACAAATCTGGAGAATTAAAGCACATTTTTTGTTCTCAATAAATTCGTGTTCTTTTCTCTTATCCGTATTGTCAAATATGTGTATACTATCCCACCGCCGATAAGCTATTTCATTGTTACCAGTAATTCACAGAGTTAAATATTTTTATGTCGCTTTCTCTGATCTGCATTGTCAAATATATGTATACCATCCACCACGAGTAAGCCAATTCATTGCTACTAGTAATTCATGCAGTTAAAGGTTACAGTCGATTTTCTAACTGAAAGCATTTTGCATTTATGTTAGGTGTACAAGGTGAAACCCAGAGAAAAATTGGTAATTGTTGCTTGATAGGATGATTATTTAAGGTCGATATGCCACACAGAATGAGCAGAGTGCTAAGAACTGTAGCAAATGATTGTATTATATGGACTTTTTTATTAACAATTTTCGAAATGATGATACTTGCAATAATGAAATGCATACAAATTTTATATATG
The DNA here is from genome assembly GCA_027924585.1 of Larix kaempferi. NCBI lineage: Eukaryota > Viridiplantae > Streptophyta > Pinopsida > Pinales > Pinaceae > Larix > Larix kaempferi. The sequence goes on along the minus strand of BSBM01000666.1, from coordinate 4,934,686 downwards.
AGAAACAATTCAATTCTTATGTTTTGAATATTTCTGTGGAACATATTATCTAAATTTCTTATGACAATAGATAATTCTTATTATATTTTTAGATAATTCTTATTATATTTTTTATAAAACAACTCACTTCTTATAATAATGAAATGCATGCAAATTTTATATATGAGAAACAATTCAATTCTTATGTTTTGAATATTTCCATTGAACATTTTATCTAAATTTCTTGTGACAATAGATAATTCTTATTATATTTTTTATAAAACAAGTTACCTCTTATAAAACATGTGATCCTCATGTGTATATGTCTTCATTCCCTCCCAAGGTGCTCAAAATAGATTGAACCAAATTAATACCTAATTGTGCACCTGTGTAGATCCTCGAGTCTATACCAAATGATAATGGCCAATATCTTCTTCCATAATCATGATAAGGTTGATAATGATAATGGCCAATATAGTTCAAGTCTTGTAAACTACGGAGTTCAACCTCCGTAATCAACCATCTTTGAATTGATATGATTCTTTATCATTGTTATGACAACAAACAACAAACTCGATGGTCTTCTGAAAACTGATTTTGTAAAGCAATATAGTAGCAATAAAAAACAAAGAACAAAGGTTAACATATTCATGATTAACCTCTATGTATATGTCAATCAAAATATATTCTTGCTTTACATATATGCATTATACAATATGAAAAGTTTAAATATGAAATGTTTTAAGATTCAAATAATTTTTATGTGTTGCTTATTCCATTTGGTATGAGAGCGGAATCATGAAATTTATTTCATTTATTGATATAAAGAAAATTACCATTTAGAAAGTTAACTCTTTTATAATATGCATAGACGTTGCATGATTCCTATGAGTTATAACCAATCATTAATTTCAAATGTATTCTTAAGCTTGTACATTAATTATATGCTAAACATGTGCCTCCCTATGATGAACATCAACAATTGGAAAATGGTGTTTAATTCCAACTATTGTTTTGCCTTTTTGTCACGTAAGCAGAGGCTTAAAACGGGTCCAAATGTTACAGCCATTCGAGAAACATTAGAGGAGGCCTCTGCTAATTTTTTTCCATTGAATTAGAATTAGACTTGAAATAGAGTTTTGAAAATACGATGAATATGATCCATCCAAACATGAATAAGGCTTCAAAGTTCGAGTAGCTTAAAAAGGTGTATATGCTTTCACTTTTCTCTCAATAGATCTTTTAGTTGTCTTTAAACATTATAGGATTTTCTCTTTCCCCATTGTTTTTGTCTTATCCCTTAGTTTCCCTTAGTTTGGTCAAAATTCAACGATTAAAACATTTAAATAAATATTTAGTTTTGGTCAAAATTGAGCGATACAATCATTCAAGCAAATATTTATTATTATATTTTCATGTGATTTATATCAGAGATATATATTGTTATATTTTCATATTATTTTATACTTAAAAATATATATATTATTTCATACTTACTAATAGTACCTTAAACAGCCAGCTCCTAGTCAAGGATACATTCCATCCACCTCGGTTCAATTCCGTAGGTGGTATTTTTCGCTTGGAAAAAAAAAAGCAGCCCGCTCCTATTTAAATGGATTTATCATAGTACTTTATCTTCTATTTGTGAATTTTATACAAATAAAACACACATATTATTATTATATATATATCCACTTGAGGATTGACCAACTAATGGAAACTGCTACTGGTGGCCTTTTGTTTTTGCAACTCGTGTTTTTTTTAAGTCAGGAAAAAAACTATATTTTTGTTATTCAAAGGATTTGAATCAAAAAGTACATCATCAAATCAGTTCATAGAAGCCATGTTACATCTCCACCATATGGAATTCTTATGAAAGCAAAGTATCCCAAAAAATGAGATCAGATCTGAAAAATATAGAAAGAGCCCTCATCTATCAAAGATGACTTTTCAAAATCCTTCCAAGTTTAAAGGCCCTCTCGCTCCATTAGTGCTTCTTTAGACAACATGTCAGCCTCATAATTTACCTCTATGAAAAGATGCTTCAGCTCCGAAGTTGAAAAAACAGAGAGAATCCTAATCTATCTTAATAAACAACTTTAGGAGCTTATTACTATTTTTTCAAACTTTTTTTTTATTTTCAATAAACATATATCATATCTCAATTATAACCATAAGTTTAAAGCAGGGACTAGCTGTTTTGCAGCTATTTCCCTTGTTTACTTTATGTTTTGTCAAATGTATATTAATTTTTTAATTAATTTATAAATTGTACATCTCTTTCTTTTCATTTTTATTGAAATTAAACTTTAAAATAACTTTAATTCTTACCACATTTTATTTTCTCATAGTATTTTAAAAAGTGTTGCCTCAATATAATTTCTTTGGGCTATCTCAAGTGCAAATTTAAGATAATTTCATGGCTACAAAGCATATTGCATATAGGAGAACACATTAGAACTAGTACAAGGGAAAGTTCTATATGTATTTCAATATTACGAATAAGTAGGGAATTACTCTAAGATACATGATTATAAAACTAAAAATAAAAATAAGGAGATAAAGAAATATAGAAAACTGACTAAATGTTTAAGACACATGATTATAAAAGTAAAAATAAAATAAGAAGATAATGAAATATAGAAAATTGACTAAATGTTTAGTTTTTGGGTCTCACACAATGTTGAGACCAAAGTGTCTCAACCACACCATTTAATTGATCTATTTAATTGGTCCCGAGTAATGTGCCCTAGTTGAATTACATTCTAATGGTTAAGTTAGTGCTAAGGTAGGTAGCCTATCGTGTCGACCTTAGCACCGACCTATCTTAGTGTCGACTTAGGTTTAAAATGAAAAGAAAAGAAAATGTGGGCTTTTTCTATTAGTATCGGTTAACGAATTGAGCTTTCCATTTTGGTACTTTTTGAGCCTTTGCGTATCTACTAGGATATAGCTTCAGAACTATATGCTAAATATTTTGACTAAATTTTTTGATCATGGGAAAACGAGTCTATATCTATATGCTCATGGTATTGTGTATTTTTGCCTTTAAAAGAGAGTTGCCTTGCACATCCTACAATGTACAACCTCTCCAAGGAGGTAGTCAATGACTACTAAGACAATAAACCATGTATCATTGCATCTTTCTTACAACCACCCATGCTCCATAGTGTACCCTATGGAGAAAAGGTGTTGGACTAGAAAGCCTTATATCAAGCTAGCTAATACATATCCCAACTTGCTAATTTCTTGTCGATCGAGGTTCCAACCTACCTTGCTTGTCACTTCATGGTTGGATTTGAAATGTTTTGAGGATATTATCCTAACCTATACAATGTTTAGCACTACTGTTAGGTGCATAATTTCTGCAAGGATTTCCATAGAGTGGATACTCTTTTTTATTGAGCTATGTGATGTCCATAATAATTGCATGTCTTGCAAGTTTTACTACTACTGTGGTAAAAAAGGATAAGCATTCTACATTTTTCAACTTTTTCGTTTTTCTATTACTGGAATCTATATGTGTAGCTTCTAATGTGCTTTGGTAGCATTGGTATATTGTGCATGTCTAGGTCCCCTAATCACCTCAAGTGCATGTCGTGAATTGATTACTTAAAATGATTTAAATAAATTAACACTTCATGAGAAATAATATATGCACGAGGTTGATGGTAAACCGTAGCTTGGCAGGGTCTAAAAGGCTCTGTTGCAGGTTGGTTATTATTGACTTTGGCCTTGTAGTATGCAGATTGTATGAGTGATAAACAAATAATAGCAAGATGATGGAGAAGGGGCAATCTAATTGGAAAGTGCAAGTAAGCACGCATGAGATAAGTGATAAGTGTTTTTTAAGTGACCCAATCCACCTCCAAACCTAATCCCATACCAACAAAAATGTATATGTGATGTGTTTTTTAAATGTTTTTTATAATAGCACTTTGCTACCACTTAGTTAATGTTGTTATTTCTATATCTAGCCATCCTATTCATAAATACTTTCTTAGGCAGTTGTTAATGGTTATTAGCAAAGGTATGTAGACTCCAAACACTATAAAACATCAAACCTTTCTTGAAGATCAACTAGTGTTTAGGTACACAATAAGTTTGAATCCCTAACTCAACTTTTTCTATTCTTGAAGATCAACTAGTGTTTAGGTACACAATAAGTTTGAATCCCTAACTCAACTTTTTCTAATGAAGCTTTGTAGTATGCAAGAAAAGTTACATGATTAGAAGTTTGATTTCCCATTTCTACACATAAATATAAAAAAGCATAATTGTAGTTATGATGAATACTCAACACAATACATAATTATAGTAATGACGAATCTTCAACACATACATTTAGCATTTTCCTATATCATGAAAAATCTTATATGTCTACATGACCGCTCCAAGCCATCACAATAATTTCTATTTTGAGGATGATTGTATCAATGGTACATCTTCAACAAGTAGGAAAAATAGTATGTCCACAAGATCTTTGTAGACTTTTTATGTGAGATCCGCTAGTGCGTTGGCTTCAAATTCATATAAAGGAAACCTTGGATCGGATAGCAAATGAGGACTCAACATCAGTTTGGCGACAAGGTTGGTATTCTACTAAACAATTATATATACCTCTTTAATGGAAATAGGTTTGCGATCATTTCATCTCAACATTGTACAGAGCCCATGTTTGGATCTTAGAAAAAAAGGGATGAACTAGTTTGGATGTTTGGTGTTTATGATGGATCCTATACTGCAAAAGATCGATATCTTGCTTAGATGGAAGACAGGGTCCACAACGAGGTTTGGTGGTGGAAATATGTATGGAAGTTCCATGATCCTCCAAAATGCATTATTCTAATATGGTTGATTCTCATTGGTAATATCTAACTTGGGATAACCTCCATAAATGGAGCTAGAAAGGACCAAGCTTTTGTATCTTATGCAATAATTGTGGCAAAGATATTGGCCATTTGTTTATCCATTGTAAATATACAAATGGAATTTGGAAGGAGGTTCTGAAAGCCTTAAATATCCAGGCATATTGGTCTATTCCCGGTGTGGAAGTCAACTTAAAGGAATGGTTCACCCAGAATAGATTAAAGAGGTATCATGCATTGCCCTTTATAATATCATGGAGTATCTAGACGGATAAGAATGTGGAGGCCTTTGAATCAAAGAAGCTTCCCACGGAGGTAGTGGCTATTAAAGTAGTCAACACTTTCTCTCTTTATTTGAAGGAATCCAAAACCATAGAGGGTAGCTATTTATCTTTTAAATCTAAAGTAGGTGAGCAAACTAACAATCGTGCGGAACTCCTATATCTGCTAGCTCTATTCAAATTTGCATAAAACCAAAATATCGATTTGTCAACTGTTCTGAGCGACTCTTCAATAGTTATCCAATGGATGAAAAGTGAGGCTCTAATCCAGAATATCAATTTAGTTGCGGTAGCTCTACAAACTTTAGCAATTTCTAAGATGTTTTTCTAGATACAATATCAACACATTTACCAGGAGAAAAATTATGAAGCTGACCTTTTGTTGAAACATGGATTGTCCCTCCCGATTGGTTCCTTTCAACTAATTTCACATTTCGAAGAGGAGGAAAGGTGTGGGCCTTCTAAAATACATGATGATATAATTATGAAATTATGCTTGTTAATTCTAAAGGAGCGTGATGATATTTTTCTAGTCTTAGGGAGGTATATGACTAATGATATTTTTGCAAGTTAACTATATAGGTTGTTCTAAGAACAATATGAATTGGTTTCTCTTTGCATGTATGGGTTGAGGGTGCCTTTAAATTGAAAATTTTCTTTCTACTTGAAAATAAAAGTGTGTTTTTATAGGAAAAGAAATCTTGTTACAATGAGGTTGTTTGAAGTTGAATCCATTTATTTATTCAAAACAATAATTTGTCATTCCAAAATCACAATTTTGACAAACATTGTATAACCAGATTCCACTTAAATATTCAAATTCTTAAAATCTTTAATTTTTTTAATAAAATTATTTGTATTTTTTTTAATAAAAATATTTAAAACATGGTAATTGGCACTTCAATTTATTAAAGTTAATAGTCACAATATTTGATTTCACTGAAATAACATGAGTACAACTTTTCTTTACTAAACTCTAATTTTGAATTACATTGTTGTTTTTCATATATAAAACACTATGTCATTGAATATTTAAACTACAATTTTTTTTAACAACATTCCTTATTTTAATGGTTAAATGGATTTTAATTAACTTATTTAAATTACACATTATGATGATGATAGATATCATCATCATCTTACATAGTAAATATCCATCATTTAAAATATAATAAATACCATCTTATATTTAATATAAAATATATTAAAACATCATTATAACTAATGAATAATGGTAAATGACAATATTATATCAAATCTACATATAATTATTTTTTTTTTTTTTTTTTTGTAAAGCTGCAAATTATATTAAGCTAATAGAAATACAGTAGAGGTTACAGTTAGCGGTGGTCTTATCTAGAGGTGCCAGCCGTAGATATCAGTAGAGTTGTGGCGATTCAAAATCAGATCATATAAAAAGACCCTGCCCATTGTAGGGAAACCAGGGTGAGAATGAGGAGTAGTCATGGCCATAAAAGCATACAAAAAATTTGAAGTCATAAGCAAAACCAAAACAGACAAAAAGTAAGACAAAGACAACAGAAAAACCTCCTCAACCAATTGCAGAGGGGCCTTCTGCATCAAAGGGTGTCTCCTCTAGAATTGGACAGCTGTAGCATTTCGTGTCCTTCCAATCTCTTGCAGGTGTTGGAGCAGCATTCCCAGGTGTCGAAGCAGTAGTCCCAGGTGTCGGCGTAGCATTCACGGGAGGCAGAGTAGTCTTCACAGGCTGACGAGTGTCATGAGTAGGGAGCTTGACCGGCAAGGGTGTGGTCTTGTAGGGCATGACGGGAACGAAACCAATCGGCTCATTGTGTGTGCGCTTGGCTAGGATCGGGCCTAAGGTGGAACGGATGGGGAAGGAGGTGTGTAGGTACTCCTTTCCCTTCAGAATCTCCATGTTGGGTGTCAAAACTGACGAGATGCCCCCTAGGTTGAAAGTATCCCTACCAAGAGGAGTGGCCAGAGTGCGAAGTGTGGCTTCAGCTCTGACAACAGACGAGGTGGCGCCAGGTGTAGTGCTCCCAGAATGAATGTCACGGCAGAAGGGTCGAGTGGGGGCATAGGAGTCCCAACAGAGTGTGTTTTCTAGGGTGCCGAGGGTGGTCTCCATGTTCGACAGAGTAGCCCGCAGAGTTTGGGTGGCTTGTCGAGCAGAGGACCAATTAGTCTACATGTCCTCCATAAGCTGGTCCAACATGTTCTTTACAAGCCAATAGGGGTCCTAGGTCTACTCCTGATTCCTGCTAGCCAAATTGTCTGCAATTATCCTAGCCTCCCAGTTATCAACCAGTAAACGAACTGGAATGGAGACTTCCGCACCATAGCCCTTCCTGGTGGAACTCGTCTCTAGAGCAACATCATTCTTCTTACTCTTGGTCTTGGATCCCTTCGACCTGCCCATGGGAGCCGATGAGAGGATGTTACAGGTGCAGGTAAGCGAGAGCTTGAGGAGAATAGGAACACGAGGAGCCTGGAGCAGAAAAAGGTGAGTGCAAATGCGCGGTGCAGAGGGCAGGACGGAACATTGTAGCGTGAGCCTGGCAGCCTGATCTTTGTACATCGGAGATCCATGTGAATGGCTTCCAGGTAGGATGAGGCGACATCCTGGGTAGGGGAATTAAAGAACCCAATGACTTGACATCGCTTGGTTGACCTCATCATTGCTGCGTGGTGTGGGCCTATGACCAGGTGTCTCATGTCTGGGCTCAGGTGTCACATGGCTGGAGCTGTCACCCACATCCAAGAATAATTATTTATTACTTATTAATTAAATTATATTTGATTATTAAAACAGGAATGAAGTTAACTTATAATCAATACATTATATATTAAAATGAATTTTGTTTTATAATATATTAAATATAAAAAAATTAAAAATATCCAAGTTATTATATAATAAACACAAACCTAATTGAAAAGAAATTAATAATATCATATTTTACAATAAACACAATTACAAATAACACTATCTCAAACTTTATAAACATACGATTAATATGATATAAGTTATTTAAATGATTTGATATTTTATAATAAACACCAACACAGTAATTAAATAAAATGATCTCCCTCAAATTTTATAATAAAATTTATATAATATCAAGTTATTTAAATGATTTGATTGGTCTCTCCTTAAAGTGACTCAACATTAACTTGCCGGTTTGACTCCTTTAAATGGGAATGAGCTGTTATATTAGGAATGGATGGTTTGACTCTGGCAATGGGCTGTTATGTTATTCTTAAGCATATCTATTTTGTGACTCAACATTAACTTGCCGGTTTGACTCCTTTAAATGGGAATGAGCTGTTATATTAGGAATGGATGGTAGGTATTTTAATCTAGATAATCTCCTTTACAGAAAAAAGATAAGAAACGTAATGTAAACACATTTAAGGCAAGATTGTGTTAGAAATATAAGTTAGCCTTTGCCTTAAAAATAAAATTAAACATAAGTAAAGTCTTGGTCTTTCCCTCAAACGGTTTGTTATTGTTGGAGTAGACCTTACCAAAGCCTACACAGTGAATTAGACGTCCTAGATCTGTGGAGGAAACGTAGTACTGCCACGAAATCATTTAGTCAATATGTTCTATTTTAGAGCAATTGTTGCAATTTAGAAAAATATCAAATCCCAGCCTGTTGATTAATGAATTACGACCTTCAATAAAATTCTAAAACACTTAAATTATGATGATGACCCCAAAGCTCTGCACATTAATAGAGTGCAAAGTCCATGGCATATTTCCTGGCAGATGGTGCAGCCTGGCAACAACAACAGCATAGCTCATGCAAACTACATGTTAAACAACAACAAAAGCCATCTTGTTTCAGAATTTATAAAATAAAAAATGACTGGCAACATATTTCTTTAATCCAAATTGAAGTTTACAATTCCATATTTAATCATTTAATGCAGAAATTGCTAACTTACCATCATTTTTTGGTAGCTACTATCTCTATGCATTATCTAAGTAGAAACGTGGTCATTTAATCATTTAATGCAGAAATTGCTAACTTACCATCATTTTTTGGTAGCTGCTATCTCTATGCATTGTCTAAGTAGAAACGTGGTCTTGCTGAGGAGGATAGTCTCCTTATGGCTGATACCTTGTTCACAATAAAATACAAACAAATACAAATATGGTTAAATACTTTTCCATATCAACTTTTCGTCATTGTTACTCTACTGTTGACTGAACAACCATGTATTATGACGAAATAGCCCAAGAAAGTGTTGAAATGACAGAGGGAGAAAAAAGAAACCTCGAGGAGGAGGCAGAATAATCTGGCTCTTATTCTTATTGTAGCTCATCTTTCCAGAATGTGCTCTCACCCTACAATCTGCGGCTTCTTATAAACATGAAATAATTGAAAATTCCCTGCTTTGTTCTTTTGGGATTCATCGACTTCATAATGCAGGTCTTATAGAAAATCCTCGTGCTGTTTGGAACTGGCGAGCACGCCACCACACATTGACTCGCATAGACTTGCATATGCTTCGAAATGTAATGCCACCTGAACAAATAAATTTCCTGCGTAAATACATGCTCTCTCTCTGCGTTAGTCGAGTGAAGAGGGGGTGAATGAAAAGGGGCATCAGTTGAGTTCGGGCATTTTGAAATTCAAATTTGAGTCAGATGAGATCCTTTGGAGGCGATGGCATCAACATGCATGGTTATCAGGTGGATCGTAGATGCCATGAGCATGCACAATAAAAGCATGGTTATTAGGTGGATTGCAAATGTGATAAGCAAGGTTTTCAGGTCGATCGTAGACTGCCAGAATATTATGGTTGTGCACAGGATCAAGGCCCGAGGGTACGTCAAATTCCGTGGCAGATTCGCCCCTGGGGCAAGCAATATGCACCCGGCAATAGAGGCTTTAATGCCGCTGCGGGGTGCCTTACCGTATAACAGTATCTGTCAGGAGGTCATTTCAGGAGGAGGATCTAGGAACCCGCACAAGGCCGGGTAGGGCAGCTCCGTGATGGTTTGCATGGAGAATGATGGCAGGGGAGAATGATCACTGATGGTCCGCAACCCATACCCATGCGGCATCCCATATCGCTTGTCATGGATCATATCACAACAGTCAACTCCAAACTCCATGCATGGCTTTACATTCATGCCATGCATATTGTCGACGAGAATCGGTGACTGTATTTTCCGGCCAAGCTGCTATCCGCCGGCGCCTTGCTGCTCCAGGCAAGATCACCAAGATCACTCCCGCGTCAGGTGCATTGATGTGCAGCGTACATTGGAACTCGTCCACGATCCAATCCGGACAATCAACCGATATGGGTGCAAGATTTGGGTGGATCTTGCATGGTGGATTCGCTGTAGGATTTGAATTGCAAGACCAACGAGTTAATCCGAACTCACCAACTCATGATTAATGCCAGATTTGAACCTGTTTATGCTGGATTTGAACCTGCAAGAACCTGTTTGCCTGCACTTGCACCGGTTTCTCCAGCCATTGCACCGCAGATCGGACTTGTTTCTCTACAGAGCGCAGCCCAGAAGATTCCAGGTTCATTCTCACCCACGGATTCAGTGCTTCCTTGATTCTCTGCTCAGTTTCTTCCATGCAATCTTCTATGTTAAAACAGTTGGATTATTTTTTATCTGCTACGTCTGAATCTTCCTTTTTTCGCTATCTAAAACCTTTTTCTGTTGGTATATGGGGGTCTCTGATCTTTAGTTGTGGAGATCTTGTGTCTGATTTTTCTTTTTAAATGGGAAGTGCTTCAAAAACATGCCCCAAGCACTTGCAACATAGAGCGGACTTCGTTCATCTTGGGTGTAAGGTTTGAGGGGTAGTTATCTTGCCAAATTCGTCCAGGACTGGCACATGGTGGTGCAAACCACAGTGATATTGGAGCCCTGGTGGATCACTTAACCCGCCATTGACCTTGCCAGTGAACTAATGCCTATGAAAATCACCTAGTTTTAATTTCAATACAGGTTTATCTGTTTCAAATTTTGGAAAACTATGAGGATTTTTTATATGCAGTGTGGTCGTTGTTTCCAGCCTCTAAAAAGTAGCTTAGTTTAAGTTCATTTTGGCTTATAAAGATATATATTTAGTCTTTTTTCTTTTAATGTTTCTGAATCTTTTTTTCCTTTGAATGTTTTTGAATGTTTTATTTTAGGTATCTAGTGGAGGATCGGGTTGTTAATTTAGGCCATATGTTGATTTCTTCTGAGCATTTGTGAGTGACCTTATAGCACAGTAGAATCCCCTTCATCGGAGTTGAAATGGGGAGGGACGGAGTCGTGACTCGCCGGAGGCAAACTTATATTATCCAGTAAGCGCAGGAATAGATCCTATATTGGTGTCTTTCACTATTTCAATTACCATATCTCTCAACCCGATACAACTGCTCTGTTGGAGGGAGGGAGCGAGAGGGTTTGATCGTTAGTTGGACAACGAGTGTTTGAGGGTTCGATCACTACTGGTTATTGGTTTATTTTTTCCCTAAGCCCTAAACAATCAACTAATCTATGGTCAGTGTAGATCATCTTGCTTTGTTGTTCTTTCGAGCCCAAGCGCTGAAGGTTAGTTTAGGTCGTGTGTTTTGTTTATTACTTTGTGCAAACGAAAAGATAAAAAAATTGTAGGCTGGTGTTAAAGTCCTGAATATGCTAATTATGGTCAAATTAAATCATTTTTAAATCTTCTAGGAAAAGAAAATTGCTTTGTGGCCCTTTTCTTTTGAACTCATAAATTCACGTATCCTCAAGTAAAATTAGGCCAATTTATGTTTTAGGAATTCTAGATATCTTTTGTTTTTAGCCTTCTATGCATTATTTTACATGACAATGTCCATGATGCTTTGCCTCCTTTTTCAGAGTTTGGGCTAGGAAACACGGATTGGGACTTTGCTATAATTTATTGATTGAATTCATGCCATAATCCTTTGATGGAAATTTTGTATTGAATTAACTTTCAACTATAATTATAATTATAATTATAATTAATATGTAAACTTTTAAAATTATGACTGTAAAAACAGAAAGCATCCCCACTTATATCTTCTTCCGAGCTTGTTGTAGCCAAAAAGGAGCTCTAACAGATTGAAATACAATTTCATGATTGGTTATTCGTTAAGGCCAATTGGAATCCTCTTCAATGAATGATTTCCCGAAACTGAATGTTCGAATTTGCCATAATGAATTTGTTCCATTTCAACCATCTTCTTTTCAAATGGATTATTAATGTAATGGATCACCATATCTGCAAGATGGATTCTTAAAAACCATTCTTGTGTGTGATTTCTTAGGTTTGCAATCGTGATATTTACAAGTTTCTATGAATTTGCAATATATCAATTGACTTATTTCTTTTTCTCAGCATTACATACAATGTGTGGCATAATGAATTGTTTAACTACTGAAAGATTCTTTTCATGTAAAGCTTTGTTTATTTACTAAGATAATTTCAATTGAGTTCTAACATTTTTGTTGTTTACATATTCATTTACAGGAAATTGAGAAAAATGGAGGAAAGTGGACATGAATGGGATGTTGTAGTTAACGGTACAAAACATATTTTTTATTGCTTAGTTGGTGATTGCAGCGGTACCTTAACAAGATCCAAATTATGTGGCCTAAATCATCATCGTGCTAAAATACATAATCTCCCACCAATTCCCCAACGTCCAAGAGGGAGAGAAAGGAATATCAATGCAAAACTTAATGTAAAATCACCAAATAAGATTTTAAGACAGAACCAAAAGATCAAATATGATGTGGATGTAAGGTTGTGTCGTGCATGTAGGCAAGTATATAAAAGATTTGTTAATGAAGAAATTATTTCTGCAGTGAGTATTTGTTAGCATTTTGTTTATGTGTGTTTTAATATTTTGAATATATTACCACATATTAAATTAATTGCAATTTTTTTTGCAGTCACTTGCTACAGAAGATGATCTCAACAATGCCTCAAAACAGAGAATTCATGAGAAAATGCAACGATGGGATCAAAGTCTACCTCGTAGACGGATGGACACAACTAACCAAATACAAATTGCTTTGCAGCGCAAAGGAGGAGGGATTGGGGAAACTACTAGTACCAATGAGTACACAGTTGAGTCCTTTTTTATGTGCATTTATTTTGAATACATTTTAACATAAGATTATATTTTTTATTATCAATTGCATATTGATTTCTAATTTTTATTTGTGTTCCTAGCCTAATCAACAAGATTTCGTAGAGAGATCTCCACAAAGTTTGGTTGCTAGTTCTAGTGGCTCGCAAATCCAACCAACATCAAGTTTTGAACCATTGCGACGCTCACCTAGGTTTCAAGGGGTTTTGGGTGAAGTATGTTTTGTTTCCTTACTACCTCCTTCACAACATTAACATATATATATTATTATACTCTAATAGGATGACAGGAAGAAAAAATGATATTAAATTGTTCAAATTTTCTTTATTATTTTTCATTATATAAATTTTATTTTAACTTATTCCTTTTAATTATTTGTATTGCAGGTTTTGCTTTTGAAACCATTAGAATCATGTCGAACCCCTGAACATGGTCAAAATCTTGAGACAAATGTAAATGAAATGGATCAAGTATGTATTTTTTTTTTAATTAGTAATTAAAATTTACAATTAATTTAGTTTGAGTTGTACACTTATACCAATTTATAATCATATGTCTAGGATAAAGAATGTAAGTCACCCCAAAGCCTTCTACATACAAATGATGGTGAGCATGTGACCCCTCTTTTAGAAATCCACCAAAAATTACCTTCTCTTCAGCCATTATGGCGTTCTCCTCGGTTTCAAAGAAATTTGGGATCGGTAAGTTTATATCATATACTACAGCTCATAATAGCATTGACATATAACTTATTAAACTTTATAATCACATAGCTCTTGAATGCATTGTGTTCTCCCCATATTTTCATAATATGATGAAAATATTCATATTTGTTGTTTATGATGTAACAGAAAACAAAAAAGGTGAATGATGTGAAAAGAACAAAAATCACGCCCAAAGACTTGAAAGCACGTGGGTTCAAGTCACAAAAAAAATACATAGAACATATATGTTCTACTAGTACTGCTGTCACCAAACCCACTAGGTTTGTCACCTTGAATTCGAAAACAATGCGTCATGGTTAAGTAACTTGTGCCACAAGTTTACGAATTTTGTTAGTGTTTTGATTAAATAGGGGTTCCCTTTTGTAATGAATATTATATTTTTGAATGAATATTATGTCTCTTGAAAAATATATTTTAAAAGAGTTGCTTTAGTAGTCCTTCTTGGATGTAATCAATATTATATTTTGAGTGAATATTATATCTCTTGAAAAATATATTTTAAAAGAGTTGCTTCTAGTAGTGCTTCTTGGATAATTCAAGTATTCAATGGTGGTTGTAAACTAGATGAATGACCAACTTACAAAGAAAAACCAATTTTTACCCAATGGTGGTTGTAAACTGTATGAATGGCCAACTTACAATGAAAAACCAATTTTTACCTACATTGTTTGAAAATGTTAAAAATATGCCGTTGCACCATTTAAATATGCACATGAATGCACATGTTTTGAGTATCAAGTATGCACAATATGGTGAAAACTTTCATTATATGACAATGAAAGATATAATAATGTGGTTGTGGGTTTGCATTTGGGGTCATGTGTGTTTCCATGTGGTTGTTATTTGTGCCTGGGTTAGAAGGCTTATAAGATAGTTTATTAACAGAATTCTAAGATTTCTAAAACGTTCTCTTTAATTAAAAATAATTTTACAACATAAAGATATATCTAACTTATATTGAATATATTATATGATATTTCACTCGTGACATTAATTATCTTGTTCAATTTCTGGGTGGACATAAAAGGATTGCAATACACTTTACATTGAAAAGTAAATTATATATTTTCTTTGACACTTTCCTTATCATCTTAATAACCTATCTTCCAAACTTTTCATAAAATTTCAATGTTTTTTTCTCAAATTATTGTAAAAAAATTTAAAAATAATATTTCTTATTAATTTAATAATTAAGTGGATTAATTTACTTTAAAGTTTAAATTATTTTGTTAGCTCGGTCTAAATACATTATTACATAAAAAAATATGATAAGAATCAAATTGTTACTCTCTAAACAAAGTTTTTACAAACTCGCATTCAAGTGATTCCTCCCTTTTAAATGAATCATTATTCCTCCCTTTTAAATGAATAATTTCATATTTCATATTTCATATTTATGATTATTTTATATGATCCTCTCCCTTTATATGAATACATTATAAACTTACTCTCTAAATATTATGATTTTAAAAAATTGCTTTTGTCAATTTTAGATCATTATACTATTACAAATAAGAAAAAGGAAATGATGGGAATCAAATTATTACTCTCTAAACAAAACAAAAGATTTAAAAAAAAGATTTTTAAATAGAAGGTGTTATGGTGTTTTCATCTCAACCATTTCACTATGATTCATTCAATCCACGATTACATTTTCAATGATATATGATAATATCCATACATTTAAATTGGATGTTAGAGGTTATGCAACACACATGCTTATGACTATATACAAATACATTTTCAATTAAATATGTCGATATCTATGCATTTAAATTGGTGTCAAAGGTTATGCAACTCACATGCCTATGACTTTATTATTGATTTTTTATTTGCATACCATTTATATTTGCTTGACACTTCAATTTAAAGGAAAATAGTCATGCTTACTTATCACTTTCCATCTATTAATCCTCTCACTTTTCATCTATTGGTTCGTGTTCCTTTATAGGGCAATCGCTAGTATAGAATATCTTAAGAAACCATTATAGTCCCTATCTATGTATAATAACTATAAAAAGATGTACAAAGTCAAAACCAGGATTTCATAATAACCATAATAAAATAAAATATAAGTTAACATTTATTAAAATAATTAATAAATTTTAATTTTAATTAATATAATAAAATTTTAATGATTTTTTAATTCATATTTTTATCTTGATTGATATATTATATAAGTCTAATTAAAAAGAAATACATATATTATATAAGTCTAATTAAAAATAAATACATATATTATATAAGTCTAATTTAAAATAGCCAATTAAAATCAGTACAATGGATTTATTATATTAAGTTAATTTTTGTCCAAATAAAAATAAATGCAATGAGTTTAGAAAAGCTTTATACAATGCAAAATCAACTATACTAAAACTCAAAAACAATTCATTCAAACTTGAATGGACTCTTTGTTGTTAGAACAAATAGGGACCATCTTTAAAATGCCAAACACTCACTTATTACTCTTGGTTAGGGCTTATAAAACAAGATCAAGTTAAATGATCTTTCACAAAGTGCTAAACACTCAGTTATTACTCTTGGTTAAGGCTTCTAAAACAAGATCAAGTTAAATTATCTTTTTCTAGACTTTGAAGTTTATTAAACTCTTTAGAATAAAGGTTGACTTTTGGATGCGTATACCTTTAACCTCCACCCATAATGTCACATGACTCTTCAATTGTTGTGCTTCAATATATGACAACCCACTATTGAATGGGGTATTTGAGGCCTTTCTTCTCTCTTTTCAAACTCCCCAATCTAAATCCACTAGATGGTGGGAATTTCCTTGTTTAGTTCCTAGTTGTTATAATCCATTTCTCATTTTATGTTATTATTAACTGCTCTAATCACCAAACTTCTATTTGCTCTTTTAACCTTCAATCTATATAGACATTGTCACTATACCAGCATAGATCCATCTTAACTCTGGCTTTGAAGGATCAAACCTTGTGAGGTGCAATCCGTAATAGTTCATAAATACCCCTGAGTGTAAGCAATGTATATATGTTTCCTTTACTTAATTGTACCTTGTAATTACCCAATTATTTATTAATTTATAATTATTACACAACTAATATCTAACTCATTAAATAATAACAGTAGCTTTAGGTCACGTTGAATGCTGAAACAACTTCGGTCGGCCGTTGCATGACTGCGGCTGCTCCCTGAGTGTTCAGGCATCACGCTGATCGTTGAAACGGAGGCTTCTCGATGTTATGGTTTCGTCCGGCTGCTGCAAGCCTGCGGTTGCTTCCCGCATCAAGCAGAATGATGACCAGCTTTGCCTCAACAGTCCATTCGTCCACAGCCAGAGGTTCGATCCTGGTCTCGCTCTCCAGTGGGGGAAATGCAACCCATGACCATCCTCCCATGTTTGTTCAGGAAATACCTACGCCATCCATTGCGGTGGTAGAAGAATCTTTGATTGAAGCAAGGAATTTTGCAGAGTCAGCTTTGGTTTGTCGCTTCAATGGGTTCTGGCCTCGCCTGGTTTCTCTCCATAAGTGGATCTCGGAGGTATGGAAGCCCCTTGTTTCTGAGGAAATTTCTATTTACCCCTTTGCTCGGGGGTTTTTTGTTGTGGATTTTGATTCTCCTAAAGATAAACAGATCATTCTTGACTCTGTTCCATGGTTTTGGGAAAGTCCGGGGCTATTCATGAAACCCTGGAGCCCTCTTTTCAACCCAACTACTGACCAGATATCATCTACTCCAGTTTGGGTTCAACTCCCAAATTTTCCCTTGCATCTTTGGAACTTGGCCTCGCTTAAAGCTATTGGCAATGCGCTGGGCTCCTTATACAATCGCATTCCAAAAACGAAGGATTACATCAAAAAAACCTATGCTCGCATCTGTGTGGAAATGGACTTTAACATTGGATTTCCTGTTGAGATACATTTGACCAGCAAGGATTATGTGTGGGTGCAAAAGCTTGACTATGAAAATGTGATGTTCAGATGCAGATCTTGCTTCGCAACCGGACATCTTGTAAAAGATTTCCCAAAAGCCTCTCAGATCCCCAAATCCAAAAAGCTTTATCGAAAATCCACTTGGTGGGAAGGAGCAAGCTCCAAGCATTATACAGTAAGCAGAAATGAAGATCTATCCGAAGAGGCTCCATCACAAGATAAGGATTCTTCTCAGGCTAAAACAGAGGACACTCTTGAAGAACAAAGGATCCCCGCCAACGACAAAGACCCACATGTAGCTCCACGAGTTAGTGCTATCCAAGCCCCTTAGGATGCACCCGAAAATGTAGCACCCATTCTCGAAGCCTTTGTCGAGCCATTAGATTGGATCAAAGTCGACAAAAAGAAAAGAGGAGCTTCACCCTCTTTGAAGCCAAAAGAAAGTTTAACTTCTCTAAGAAAAACAAGAAGCCAACAAACTTCATATCGTTAATTCCTGGATTGTATCGAGTTGTATGAAAGAAGTAGGACAGCAGCAATTTTGGTCTTGCTAGTAGCGAATGTAGCCCAGCTCCTTCTTGGGCAGTAGGTGAGAAGATTCAGTCTCGATAGAATAGGAACGTATCAGGATAAGCCAAGACTGGTTGTAGATGATCAAGGAGTCATGGACGTAGTCCTCTCATGGGATCAGTCTGTCTTCAGAACAATGTAATCTTTGAATTTTCTTTTATATATAAAAGCTCTTAACCGTTTTTGTTAACAAAAAAATAAAAAAATATCTAACTCATTATTCTATTATTAACTTAAAAATACATAATCGATTATAATTGTCCATACACCAACTATTCCAATTTGGAATCATGTTGTAAATGCTAATACATAAATCCTGCAAATAGGTAAAAAATGCATTAATTAATTAATTGATTATGAAGTAAAACACTTATTTACCCAAATTTAATTTTGAAGTGCCAACTATTTCACGTTGTAAAGTATAACACATATATCGTGCAAATAAGCAAAAATTGCATCCGTTAATTAATTATGAAGTAAAATACTTGCAATTTATCCAATTATTATTAATTTGCAATTATAGCTATTATCCCAAAAATTGCATCCATTCATTGATTATGAAATAAAATCTTGGACAGAAAACCAAATCCTGGATGCAATCATGAATTATAATTATAATTAAGATGTAAACTTGAAAAATTATGACTGTAAAAACAGAAAGCATCCCCACTGATTTCTTCTTCCCAGCTTGTTGTAGACAAAAAGGAGCTCTAACAGATTGAAAACGAGCTATATAATTATTAATATTCTATTATCTTCATTATATTTTATTTATCATAATCTTCCATTAAATTCAAATAGATAATTACTTTTAAATTCAAAATATCAAAAAATATATATCAATTAAAATTACAATATATATTTTGCAGATAAACATAAAACTATATACACTATATCATAGTATAATTTAACATATCTTTATATTATATAGTCTTAAATTTATAATACTGAGTATATTATAATATTTGGCATATCTTGGAACTCGATGCCATGCTAATTCCAAAGGAACTAAAACTGGCCTGCTTCCTAGCCACCACTTCTCTAAAAACATATTCTTTGACATATTTAGATCCTTGCTTTTAAAAAATACTTGCAAATCAGTGTCCTAATAACTTAGGTCTCATCCAAGATAGATCAGTCGAAGATAGGGGCTTCTTTTGTATATGCGCATCGCATATAGGGGCTTCTTCCGTATATGCAAGCTTTCGTATATGTAGTATGTGCATATATGGAAGCTTCCGTATATGCGTAGCTTCTGTATATGCGCAGCCGCTTCCGTATATGCAGTCGGAAGCTTCCGTATATGCACAGCGCATATACGGAAGCTTGTGTATATGTGCAGTCGCTTTTGTATATGCACAGCGCATATATGGAAGCTTCCGTATATGCGCCGCTTCCGTATATGCGCAGCCGCTTCCCTATATGCACAGCGCATATATGGAAGCTTCCGTATATGTGCAGCTTCCGTATATGCGCAGGCGCTTCCGTATATGCAGCTGGAAGCTTCCGTATATGCGCATATACGGAAGTGGCTACGCATATACGGAAGCTTCCGTATATGCACTACTTCTGTATATGCACAACTTCCGTATATGCGCATATACAAAAGCGACTGCGCATATACGGAAGCTTCCGTATATTCACAGCTTCCGAATATGCGCTACACATATATGGAAGCGACGCATATACGAAAGCTTCCGTATATGCGTTGCGCATATACGGAAGCTTCCGTATATGCGCGGCTTCCGTATATGCGCAGCAGATATATGGAAGCTACGCATATACGGAAGCTTCCGTATATGCGCAGCCGCTTCTGTATATGCAGCCGGAAGCTTCCATATATGCACATATACAGAAGCTTCCGGATGCATATACAGAAGCGGCTGCGCATATACAGAAGCGACGCATATACGGAAGCTTCCGTATATGCGCAGCTTCCGTATATGCTCCGTATATGTGCAGTGCATATACGGAAGCGGCGCATATACGGAAGCTGCGCATATACAGAAGCTTCCGTATATGCGCAGCCGCTTCCGTATATGTAGAGCGCATATACGGAAGCTTTCGTATATACGCCGCTTCCGTATATGCACAGCCGCTTCCGTACATGCACATATACGGAAGCTTTTAGCTGCATATACGAAAGCGGTTGTGCATATACGGAAAGCTTCCGTATATGCACAACGCATATACGGAAGCGACGTATATACAGAAACTTCTGTATATGCGCAACTTCCGTATATGCACAGCCGCTTCTGTATATGCAGCCGGAAGCTTCCGTATATGCTCATATACGAGTGGTTGTGCATATACGAAAGCTTCCGTATATGCGCAACTTCTTTATATGCGCAACTTCCGTATATGCGCAGCTTCTGTATATGCGCTGCGCATATACGAAAACTGCGCATATACGGAAGCTTCCGTATATGCGCATATATGGAAGTGACTGCACATATACGGAAGCTTCCGTATATGCACAGCCTCCGAATATGTGCTGCGCATATACGGAAGCTTCCGTATATGCACAGCCTCCAAATATGCGTTGCGCATATACGGAAGCTTCCGTATATGCACATATATGGAAGCGACTGCGCATATACGGAAGCTTCTATATATGCACAGCCTCCGAATATGCACAGCGCATATACGGAAGCTTCCGTATATGCACAGCCTCCAAATATGCGTTGTGCATATACGGAAGCTTCCGTATATGCACAGCTTCTGTATATGGAAGCGATGCATATACGGAAGTTTCCGTATATGCGCTGCACATATACGGAAGCTGCGCATATACGAAAGCTTCCGTATATGCGCTGCTTCCATATATGCACTGCGCATATACGGAAACTGCGCATCTACGGAAGCTTCCGTAGATGCGCAGCTTCCGTATATGCGCAGCGCATATACGGAAGCGACGAATATACGGAAGCTTCCGTATATGCGTAGTGTATATATGGAAGCAGCGCATAGCTTTCGTATATGCGTCGCTTCCGTATATGCACAGCCGCTTTTGTATATGCAGCCGAAAGCTTCCGTATATGCGCATATACGGAAGCTCGGAAGCTTCCGTATATGCACAGTGCATATACGGAAGCGGCGCATATATGGAAGCTTCCGTATATGTGCTTCCGTATATGCAGTGCCGCTTCTGTATATGCAACTGGAAGCTTCTGTATATGCGCATATACGGAAGCTTCCGTATATGTACATATACGGAAGCTTCCGTATATACGCATATACGAAAGCTTCCGTATATACGAGCGGTTGTGCATATATGAAAGCTTCCGTATATGCGCAGCTTCTGTATATGCGCAACTTCCGTATAGTGCAGCTTCTGTATATGCGCTGTGCATATACGAAAGCTTCTGTATATGTGCATATACGGAAGCTTCCGTATATGCACAACTTCCGAATATGCGCTGTTTATATACGGAAGCTCTGCATATACGGAAGCGGCCGTATATGCACAGCTTCTGTATATGCGCTACGCATATCAGAAGTTGTGCATATACGGTCGCTTCCGTATGCACACCTTCCATATATGCACAGCTTCCGTATATGCACAGCACATATACGGAAGCTACGCATATACGTCCAAGCTTCCGTATATGCGCAGCTTCCATATATGAACAACGTATATACGGAAGCTGCGCATATACAGAAGCGACGCATATACGGAAGCTTCAGTATATGCACAGCTTCCATATATGCGCAACGCATATATGGAAGCGGTGCATATACGGAAGCTGCACATATACGGAAGCTTCCGTATATGCGCAGCCACTTCCGTATATGCACAGCGCATATACGGAAGCTTCCTTCTGTATATGCGCCGCTTCCGTATATGTGCAGCTGCTTCCGTATATGCACAGTGCATATACGGAAGCTTCTGTATATGCGCATATACGGAAGCGGCTGCGCATATACGAAAGCTTCCGTATATCCAC
The DNA here is from genome assembly GCA_027924585.1 of Larix kaempferi. Lineage (NCBI taxonomy): Eukaryota > Viridiplantae > Streptophyta > Pinopsida > Pinales > Pinaceae > Larix > Larix kaempferi. The sequence goes on along the minus strand of BSBM01000666.1, from coordinate 4,912,293 downwards.
AGCGCATATACGGAAGCTTCTGTATATGCACAGAGCATATACGGAAGCTTCCGTATATGCGTAGCTTCCGTATATGCACAACTACTTCTGTATATGCAGCCGGAAGCTTCCGTATATGCTCATATACGGAAGCTTCCGTATATTCACAGCTTCCGAATATGCACTGCACATATATGGAAGCGACGCATATACGGAAGCTTCCGTATATGTGCAGCTTCCGTATATGCGACGCTTCCGTATATGCGCTGCGCATATACGGAAGTTGCGCATATACGAAGCTTCCGTATATGCGTCGCTTCCATATATGCTTCGTATATGCGTCGCTTCCGTATATGCGCTGCGCATATACGGAAGTTGCGCATATACGAAGCTTCCGTATATGCGTCGCTTCCATATATGCACATCGCATATATGGAAGCGGCGCATATACGGAAGCTTCCGTATATGAGCAACTTCTGTATATGCGCAGCCGCTTCTGTATATGCAGCCAGAAGCTTCCGTATATGCGCAGCCGCTTCTGTATATGCAGTCGAAAGCTTCTGTATATGCGCATATACAGAAGCTTCCGACTGCATATACAGAAGCGGCTGCGCATATACGGAAGCTTCCGTATATGCGCAGCCGCTTCCGTATATGCACAGTGCATATACGGAAGCTTCCATATATGCGCTGCTTCCGTATATGCGCAGCCGCTTCCGTATATGCACGGTGCATATACGGAAGCGGCTGCGCATATATGGAAGGCTTCCGTATATGCGCAGTTTCTGTATATGCGTAGTGCATATACGGAAGCGCCGTATATACAGAAGCTTTTGTATATGCACAGCTTCCGTATATGCGCAGCCGCTTCTGTATATGCATCCGGAAGCTTCCCTATATGCGCATATACGAGTGGTTGCACATATACAAAAGCTTTTGTATATGCGCAGCTTCTGTATATGTGCAACTTCCATATATGTGCAGTTTCTGTATATGCGCTGCGCATATACGGAAGTTGTGCATATACGAAAGCTTCTGTATATGCGCATATATGGAAGTGGCTGCGCATATACGGAAGCTTCCATATATGCACAGCTTCCGAATATGCACTACGCATATATGGAAGTTGTGCATATACGGAAGCTTCCATATATGCAGAAGCTTCTTTATATGGGCAGCTTCCGTATATGCGCAGCCGCTTCTGTATATGCAGCTGGAAGCTTCCCTATATGCGCATATATGAGCGGCTGCGCATATACGAAAGCTTCCGTATATGTGCAGCTTCTGTATATGCACAACTTCTGTATATGCGCAGTTTCTGTATATTCGCTGCACATATACGGAATTTGTGCATATACGGAAGCTTCCGTATATGCGAATGAAATTTTGACCAAACACTCGAGAATAAACATTTTAATTATCAAATTCTAACAATTTGACAACACCACTAATAGAAATGTAATTTACAAAATTATACTTTTCATATTAGTGGCTAATACCAAGGAGAAAAATAGTCAACAAGCATTGTAAATTACAAGATGAAAATTTACAAGATTAGACTTTTCATATTAGTGGCTAATACCAAGGAGAAAAATAGTCAACAAGCACATGGCTTTGAACTTCATGAGATGAGGATATGTAAGTTCACACTTTTGATTGTTTAATTCATAGATTGGCTTGTCTAAATGCATGATCAAAAGTAATCAATAATAGTGGTTCTTAGAGATAGGTTAGATTTTAAATAAAACCATATAATTTAGTGTTTATTTTTTATTTGTTATTTTACAATTTTTGCATAAAAGAATTATATGAAATTTATAATTAAGTATTATATTAATCGCTAATAGTAAAAGGAAAATTAGTAAACAAGTACATGGCTTTAAACTTTTTATGAGAGGATGATCTCTAAGTTCACACTTTTCATTGTTTCTTATATTAATACCATCCAGACAAAATAGTAAACAAGCACATGGCTTTGGACATTTCATAAGATGATTATATACAAGTTCACACTTTTCATTGTTTAATTCATAGATTGGGTTGTTTATGTATGAATAAAAGTAATAAGTAATCATTGACCTTTATAGATAGTTGAAGTTCTAATTAAAATATTATAATTTGTTTATGTTTATTTTTTTGTTTTTTCTAATTTGTTATTTTATAATTTTTGCATGGATGTGGTTTACTTTTTATTTTTTAAATGTTTGTTTTGTTTTATTTGAAAATTTTAAAAAAAAATTAAAGTCTCAGGTGGAAGTGCATAATATGGGAGTATTTCAGATGGTGAATCCATTTATGTATTCAAAAACACAATTTAAATACTTTTAAATTTGGATTTTGCAAAATAAAAATTATTGGATATCATCGGAAAATCTAGAACATAGAATAAATAAATTACTCATTTTTGCATTATAAAAAATAAAATAAATTTTATAATTAACTATCGAAAAGATTGTAACATATTATACAAAATATCTTAATAATCAATTTAATGTGAACTAAATAATACTCATTTTTATTCACTAATCTCTATATACATTCACCATTATAACTCCATATTTTTAACAAAAAAATTACATCTCAATTAAATTATTATATATAAACTTTGAAAAATAAAGATTTAATTAAAAACAATTTTATTAACTTAAAAAAAAATTATACACTACCTTGTTATTCCCCTTAAAATCAAGGATAGCCCAAATTCCTCACATAAATTAAACATATACAAAAGTGCATATACAAAAACATGTTTGTAAACATATGTAAATAATGCATAAATTAAATAAATTAAACATATGGCAATGATATAAAACATGTTTTCAAATATATGTAAATAATACATACATATTTAACAAAAAAGATAGGCACATGTTTTTATTTCAGAAATTTTTTTTAATTATAAATTTGATAAGAATTCTATTTAAATTTAATACAATTTGAAATTTAATAAATATAACATCATTACTCAAATCTAACATCCTTACTTCTAATTACACCAAAAATGATATACACCAACCATCTGAGAAACAATTATATGTCAGATCTATGACATATACAATACCAGTTTACATTGACATGGTGGCTTCCACAGATATGTTCAATTTGTAGGAGTGATGCCCTCATCCTAGAAAGAAAACTAAGTGTATAGTCAAAAAGGTGACATTCAGATGCAGTAGAGCTAGAGATATTGCGATGTATATCAAGAACAAATTGTTCATGTTTACTAATCTCATAGGATGCCCAACTAAATTTAGAATCTCTGCATCAACAAAAACATTGTAGTATTAAATATATTTATTGTAATCATTCAATATGATTAAAGAAATTACTAAACAAAATATTAAAAAGTAATACACATACCTGTTGTTAGGTCTATTCCTTCCCATGCTCTCTCCATAGTCAAATCTACACCCAAATTCATGACACATGCAACACCAGTTCACATCAACAAAAACGTTACGTGCAATTTGCCTTTGTAACCAATCTCTTCTCATCTTTCTATTGGCTTCTCTTCGACACACATGCTCAAATTGGTCCACTATCTCCTTGATCTTTGATAGAAATAAAAGGATATCATAAAAAAGGTGGCATTGATAACCATTTCTATTTGTAATCTTATTCTGAAATTAAGAAAAGAAATGTTCTTGTTGCCTTATGTCTTGGAGAGCAAAGATAAATTTTGATACATCCGCATTATCCATTCCTGTAAGGAAAAAACAATTATTTTTTCTTTGAGTTTGTATTAGAAATTTTGTCATTACCATAGATAAGTAGTAAAATTTTTTAATACAAGTAATGTTTCAATAAATCATGCTAGCTTCCTAACCTATAAAAAAATAGACACATATTTGTAATTCTTACTACTTTCATGGATACATAAATAGACATAACCACATATAATCAAAGAGTTGGATTTGAATAATTTGGAACAAATGTTAAAAAAATTATAAATTACAACATCCACCACTTTAAACTTGATAATGTTCAAGATGTGAATCTAACACATTTGGTTTAACCTATTCACTGAAATAAGAAAAAATGACAAACAAATGGCTCCACAAAATATCCCACACATATATGATAAACATGAATCACCAACCCATTTTACTGAACATATTGTGTTTCATTATTATAGATGTTTCTCTCATGAGATCCACACATGTATTATATATTTGGCCCCACTTCATATAGGGGAGACAATACAAAAACACCAAATTTAAAATTCCAATGTCGTAAATTATTAGTTAATCAAAATAATAGTTGATATCACTATATGGAAGAACATGCACTAGTACACTACGTGATACATTTAGGAACCATCAATATATTTCTAAAATAAATTATGTTTAGAACTTAATGAAGCCTTGCCAAATTTCAAGATGTCAATCAAGAGGTGTAGGATTTTCGATGACATAGTCTTCTAACACTTCAACATAATTGATTGGAAAATTGTGTCGAGCCTATAAAATATTTTAAAAGTATTCATAATTTGTCAAAGATTTTCACCTTTGAACAAATCATGTCATATGTTCAGGTCTGGAATCAATGGCGATGTTGGACCTATCTTTGATACATTTGGTACCAAAAAACTATCTGCAATAGCTATATTTGACGATGGTCTATGTTGCCATAGATTGAATGTTTCATTCACTTCTACATTTACTATTTCTTTATCAACCAACGTTGAGCTTCCCGAGATAATGTTATCGTGGAATAATTGAAGTCGGTAACTTTGAGTTGATTGAGATGTGGATCCCTCAACTGCAACAACAATTACCAATAATTAGACTATGGCATTAGGGCCATCGAGCAATCAAATCTACATCAATTCATGTAAATAAACAAATATTATCAAATTGATATACCTCTATTGTGTGGAGTACAAAGTTGCACTATATCTGACCTATGTTCCAAATTTCTTTGTTTTCTAGATGAAATCTCCATTTGCTCGTTTATGGTTTTCCTTTTTGTATGAATCGGTCTGGCACCTTCGAAGTGTGTTTCATGATAATTTGATTGTCCACAATGTTGTGAAATTTCTTGAAAAATAGATTCCTTTGCTGTAAAAACAACTAAGAAAGTATTCTCACTATAACCATAAGTCCAGTTTAGAAATAGATGGTGCTTGAAATTAACTACAATACCTATATAAGTCTCGTTACTCTGTGGGAGTGGGTTGAATGTATCGTTCACTACTAATTCTATTGTTGAATTGTCAACGAACAATGGGCTAGCCTCGACAGCACTATCGTGAAATAATCGGAGCCGACAACTTTGAATAGGTTGAGATGTAGATCCCTCAACTATATCAATGATCACAAAAATTATTAGATTTTGACATTGGGTTCAATAATATACCTTATATCAAATGAATTAAAATTTAATATCATATTGAAATACCTCTATTGTATGGAACAGAACGTTGCACTATATTTGATCTATGCTCGACATTTCTTTGTTTTCGAGAAGAAATCTCCATTTGCTCATCCAAGCTTTTCTTTTTTGCGTGAATTCGTCCGACCCTTTGAAATTCTATTGCATCTTTTTTTGGATGCAATGCTTGACCATTCTGTCTTTTTTTATTGAGCAGGCTCAAAAAACTGTGATGTCTTTGTTTACCAATCTTAGATGGAGTTATAGTACAATTAAACATTTTATTGCACTCTTCACCTACACTTGAGACGATCTTGTTAAGTGTACGTGCCTGGTCCACACTTGCAGGTGTTATGTTTAATAAACCCCTAAGTGTTTGATGAGTTGATGACATAAGAAATTTCATTTCTTCGGCCTCGGACATGGAATTATCTAGTCTTGTAGTTGTGAAATCAACAGGATTTGAGAAATTACCATTGGGAGATTCAATTCTTGGATGAAGCTCTGCTTGGATTTTTGGGCTTAAAACAACTGGTTCATTTAAATCAACTAGAAATCTAGGCCTCTCGATAATATCACTAGAAACAATTGGTGATACATGCTCACCAAAGACACTTTTTCCTACCACTGTTTCAACCTTTATTACATGTTTACAAACATTTCCATTTAGTGCCCAATCACAACTACAGAAGAAAAAATCAATCCCTCTATATATGACCTTGTACCAGGTACCCCGAGTGTTCTTATTTTGGCTACGTACAAAATATTCGTTGTTATTTTTTTCATCACATACGCATTCTTCATCTGGGATTTCTTTTGCTTTGCTCTGGCATCTAGCTAATTGTTCATTGCATTTTCTAGGTTGTATAATACCAGCATCCTTTAAACATTGAATATGAATGTAATAAGGCTCAACCTTTACCAACACCACATGAATTAACCAGTCAATCCTCCTGTGGCATGCGTTTTTCTTCTGATTAAGGTAACTTTGCTTTAAGTACCTATGGTAGGACTCAATTGCATTATTAGTATCTTGATTTGAATGGGGAAACTTTCTATAAGCTCGTGCCCACATATCTGGAAAATGAAGGAGGTTAGAGACAAAGTAGTAACTACAATATCGCAGTAGAGAAATAGAATATAATCATGACACAAAGTTACAAAAAAACTCTTACAAATTTTGTTGTTGTCTAGCCAGGTGGCTTTGAAATACTCCAAGAATGTTTTTTGATCATTGAATTCATCAAAGATCCTTGTAACTACTTTTTGTACTGAGTTATCATCCATACATGAATGCATGATTTCTCCTAAAGCACGAAAAATTGAGATTCTATTTTCCTTTCCATGGACTTTGCTTAAAACATTCTTCATCCATGCACGGCGAACATGCCATACGCATAATAATATTTATGAATTGGTTAAACACCTGAAATAAAATTATACCAAAGGAGATAAATATATGTACATATGTAATGGAACATTATTCTTCTCTAAAAATAAATAAGCAATTCACCTTAACGCCTCAATCTCAGCTGCAGCATCATCTGTCATGAAAGCACGAACATGCCAATCTGGTCGTTCTTTCATTCCGATGTTAAATAATGCTGATAACCATTTTTTAATATACTCGGTAGTATTGCGTGATGAAATGACCCAAGCTATTGGGACACCATTGTGGTGTTTGTCGAAAACCATCAATGTATAAAGTTGATACTACATTACAATAACACATAGATATATTTAAAGTCCACACATAGGAAATCATTTTAATGATTATAATTAAATGAGATCCATGAGAAATGTGTACTCACCCCATACTTGTTTGTGCTGAATGTAGAGTCCATGGATATAACATTATTGTGTGAGTATTCCACCATCATCGATTGCATCCAACTTGTTTGTATACCAATGATAAATGGAATGTTTTGCACAACATCTTGTTTTTGGTAGAAAAAAAACTTATCTGAAAATTGATTGTACCAACAATCCACACTAGTTGGATCACTTTGGTCCTTCACATATTCTTGTCTTTTTATATCATTATACATGTTTAAAATATCTTGTCTTGTCACCAAAGCATCTCGAGCTATTCTTGTGTACAGTTTCCGAGATTCATGCTCCACATCATATATTAATTTATCCCATATCATTGTGACATTAAAGCCATATTCAACCATCTGCTTTACTCTACCTCGCATATTATATGTTGGATGTGGTGCATAATTCAAAGTCTGAGGCCTACCAACTGTATCCCTCCCATGACACACAACACCGGATTTATCAATATGCCTACATGCCGTATATGTAATAACAACATCATTTGGTCTAAGGCAAAGTCGACGCACAATGAAGTGGCATTGACAACCAACTTTAATACTTTGACGCAAACTATGTTTCTTCTTTGTAGTTGCAAGTGTAGTCGTTGTAAGCCTATCAACTCGGACTTTACGAGTGGACTCCGAACCATATGCACAACAATACCTACCATATATATTTACAATGAATTATAAATATACATGCATGTTTTTATCAATTAACTCTAATGATAAATTAAAAAATATCTAATCATGTTTCACATGATCAATGATGAGTAATTGTAAAGACTTACATAGCATACTCAAAATATGTGTCAAAATGAATATTTTTTATCTCCTCAACTTTTCGAGTCCGTCGAGTATGCACAACAAATTGGGTAGGGTCAATTTCTCTGGCTTGCTCTCCTATGATAAAATCCTGAAGTCTACAATATGGAATAATTGCAACTTGGTCCCCCTAAATTTCTGTCCATGTCAAATCCTCAGCGGAAAACTCTACCATGTCTTCTGGATCTTCAACTTCCAATTGATTAATCTCCTCCCACTTGCCCATTATAAGACCTTTACACAATCACATACAAAGATAAAATCTTTATAACGTATTATAATAGAACTTAGAAAGTATCATGTCTTAAACCCAACACCTTCAATAGATCATGGTCATCTTATTTACCCACAACATCTTCTAACAAGTTATGCACAAAAACATTCCATAACACCAAATGACTACAAATTCTAAACCAACAACAATTTGAAACATAGTTAACCCCACTGTTAACCTAATTTATGTGTCTGCCTCATCCACTGGAATTGAGTCAGACTATCAAATCCCAAGTCGAAGCAGTTTACAGTGGAATTGTATTGTGCGATGACAGTTTGGATTTTGTGGCTAGTTGAAGAGCCTTAATGGTTGAGAAGATATGCAACCCTACAAGCGAAAAGATTAATTTGAAATAAAATACTAGATGCCAAGCTTATTGTATTCAAATATAAGGTTAAAGGCAAGTTCCATTGGAAGCATAAGAAACAAGGAGAAGGATCTCAAGCTATTGGTGTGTTGCCTTCCTGTAAAATATTACTTCAATTCCATGATGGATAGTAGTTAAATACGAATCAAAATTCTATCCCCAATTAACTTTAATTCCAATATAGATAAAGTTCAAAAGTGTACAAGGGAGAAGTGTAAATGATTCGTCAACTTGGACCTGGTATGGTAAACTTTGATAAGGATTTGTTCCAAGAATATCAAACTTAGTTTGACCATTAATCTAACTATTGGGAGGGGAACCTAAGAAACATGTATACACTTAAAGAAACAGGGAAATACCAATAATTTGACAAAATATCTTCAAGATATATACCATACTTATCGTGATACTAGATAAATTCAAAGGTAAGATGTATCTTTATTAATAAAACACAAATCTAAATGATATAATGTAACGATTAACTATAAGCCTTATAATGTGAAGAAGTTGTTGAAATAAAAGCAATAAAACATCAAAGTTTAAATTGAATACTATATAAACATGACAATTGTAAACTTGACATAAACATGACATCTATCCATTAAACCTTAAGTTTAAATGTTTGTATAGCAGTGTGCATTTTAACGTAACGTTTAAACCTTTAACAAGTTATTGAAAATTAAGCAAAACTTTTACATGTACATATTTATTAAACATTTCATTTATGTTCCATTAAAAAAACAATAGATGTTATATTTCTACTTCATTAATTTTTTCACAATGACTGAGTGTTTGCATTGCGATTGGTTACAAATATTTATTCTTTATATTAAACCAAATCTACATGGTATTAGTATACACCATGTATACAGAAAATGAAGGATAATTGAGATGAAAAAAAAAAAAACTAGATAAATGGAAGGGTTACAAGCATTTAACCGAATCTATTAGCTTAGTCGATTACTGCCTATGTTGTTGGGTATTTGGTTAGCTTCATGTATCCATATTATTGGGCACACTAGTTTACAACAACATGTTTATTAGAAGGATGCCATTTAGAAATGTGGGAAGCATATGTTAGGTTTATTTGTGAGGTTTTCCTTGGAAAAAACAATGGAATGAAACATTTCATTGAAAACTATAAATCAAAATCAAAATCAATATTGAGCTCATATATGTTGTGAATAGTTTTAAATGAATAAAAATTGCAATAGAAGATAGTTAGTGCAGCACTAAAATTCACTATCAAAAAATTTAACCAATTTTATTTTGGTTCAAATGCTTCTCGATTGACACGAAATTGCACATGGCTTGATTTATGAGGGCACTCTTGTGTAACTAGTTCTCACAAAGGGATTTACTCCGTGAAATTGAACCAGGAACCAAACTTGGCCTCCATCAAGAAATGACTAGAGAGGGAATCAATGTTAGCCTGTTTTTTATGATGGGTTCATGTTAAGTTATTAGTTGTCCACATGGCAATTCCATGCTTTGTATTGTGGGGGATTTGGCTTGCAAGAAACAACATGACATCCCTAAGATAAAGGTTATCCTTCTAGGTATGCCATCAAATGAGATATTTTTATGGAGAGCATATATATTTGAAGATAGTAGCATTTGTATTTAAGAGATAAACATTATATTTATTTCAAGTATGTAGGAGGAAAAGGGACAAATAATAAGGTTTTAAGCTTGATGGCTACTTTTGAAATGTGAAACCAAAAGAGGCAGCCTCCATGTTATCCTCCATGTTATCTTTTAGTTATTGGATGCACTTAGATCCGTCTCGCCCTTAGGGTTTTAATTTGAAGCCTGTTATATCTAGAAGACAGATATTGGTAATGGTGATTACGAAGACGACCGCAACAAATAAATGTAAATACAATTAAAAATAGATAAATATCAGATTAAATAAATGTAAATATCAATAAAAATAATTACAAAAACATCCATCAATTTAAGTTTATTTTTTAAGTTTAAGTTGATTGTGTCAAACCTCGATGTTTAATAGAGTTTATTTTTTTAATTTTAATAATGTATTAAACTTAATATAATATATTAAAATTGATATTATAATTTTTATAATATGTTAAAATGAATAATCTAACTAAAAATAATTATGTTATAATTAACATTTTTTTTATATGTTAAAATTATTAATATCAATTTTATGTTTTAATAATTATATATATGTGATTTTAAAAAAATATTTTTTCTTTTTTATGTTTTAATATATATATATGTTTTGTTGAATTATTTTTTTTAATATTTAAATAAATACTTAATTTTAGATAATTTATAATTAAATTTCATTTATGTTTATAGTATAATCAAATTTACAAATTTATTATTTTGGATAGTTTCATGTTTTTGAATTATGATATATATTGTATTTAAGTTATTAATTTATTTAAAGGTAATATTATTATTTTAATTAATTTAGATTTCTTGCTTCTCTCTACACAACTCTTGCACATTTAATTGAATTACATTTTTTAATATAAGCTAAATAGAAAATTAGAATCATTATTATTTAATTACGAAGTTTTTATTAATAAATGTAAATTCATTTTAATTCTAAATTAATTAAACATTTCAAAGAACTAAAAAACAATTAATAAAATGAAAAATCCAAAAACAACTAAAATACAAAATTAATTAATTTTATTATTTAAATTAATAAAATGAAAGATCCAAAAACAACTAAAGTACAAAATTATATTAATGTGTTTATATATACTCTATTTTATTAATTTTATATAAAATTTAAAATACAAATTTATATTAATGTGTTTGTATGTACTTTATTTTATTAATTTTATATAAAATTTAAAATACAAATTTATATTAATGTGTTTATATATATTCTATTTTATTAATTTTATATCAAATTAAAAATTAAAAAATTACAATATTTTCTCTTATTCTAAAAAACAATAAAACATCCTTCTTAATGTGTTTATATATACTTTATTTTATTAATTTTATATAAAATTTAAAATACAAATTTATATTCATGTGTTTATATATACTCTATTTTATTAATTTTATATCAAATTTAAAATTAAAAAATTACAATATTTTCTCTTATTCTAAAAAACAATAAAACATCCTTCTTAATTATGATTGAAGATAAAATGTTAAAAAATTACAATTACAATATTTTCATTAAAAACGAAAAAGCTTTGAAATAATCACTAAAATTGATTGAAGATAAAATGGTTAAAATACAATTAAATTAAGGAAAAAAAATAACTTTCTTTTCAGCCACTACTTATTTTTAATATATAGTACATCTTAAACCTAAGTTGATAAGAAATAATTAATAAATTAATCAATACTGGAAAATGTCCATTGATTTATTTTTAGTATATAGTACACCTTAATCATAAGTTGATAAGAAATAATCAATAGTTTAGTCAATCTTGGAGAATGTTCATTTGAGAAAAAATTAAGGTGTCATTCTACAAGAGAAAAGTGAAAAAAAAAAAAAAAAAAGTTTCCAAAACCAAAAACATTCAAAGAGATGGGAGAAAACATGATTTAGATTGTGAAAGAGGAGAAAAATGGAAAGGGCTGGGATAAAGAATCTTGCGATAGCTATATTGATTGATTGACCGACCAGCTAATGCTTCACTGCTCTAAATAGTAAAATTGAGGGGAAATTAGGAGCGCTGGTGAATGATGAGACGAGCCCTGTCGAAAGAGGAGCCTCGGTTAAAGAGCTTGGTTACACAAATAAGGAGAAAACTCAATGATTTTACTCGATGAGGGAAGGGATGCATAAGTGTCCTAAATGCATCCATCTTAATTTAAAAATGTAATCCAAAACTGTTGGATTCAGTATGACGAGTTGTGCCCTAAATGCATCAATTTTAATTTAAAAACTTAATCCAAAACTGTTGGATTCAGGACGACGAATTGTGCCCCAAATGCATCAATCTTAATTTAAAAGCTTAATCCAAAATTGTGGATTCAGGAAGACGACAGAAACATTCAAAGAGAGGAGAGAAATCATGATTTTGATAGAGATGAGAGAATTTCTAACCGAATTGATCAATGCAGTTGCCATTTCAAGGTGTGGCACGAAGACCTGTCTCATAGGGGAAAAGCGAACTGATCCATCAGAGGATGAAATCTTAGTGAAGCTGTCATAGGAGGTGCCCGAAAGAGTCTCTTGTCCATAGCTTTAGTAAAACCAGGGAGGCCTGAATAACTTCGTAAGCCATGACTAGGTTGGTTAAATAAGCAACTGTAGATAGGACGTTGGTTTACTTCCCATTTTATTTTGTTTTTTCCATGACTTCTACCCATGCTACTGTAGACTATGACGCTGGTGCATGATATTGAGTGAATTTTACTATGACTATAGAAATAAGGTGCATACTCTTTATCTTGATCGCCAAGGGCTAAGTGAAAGGAAGGAAATAAAGCCTGGTGCTGGTACAAAGTAATCAGGTGCCCGTGAAAGGAGGAAGGAAAGAGATTAATGGTACTGGTTATGTTTCTTAGTTTGAAAATGATTTTAACCCAGGCGAGAACCCGTTTCAACCCTTTCTTAGGCGACCAGGACCAAGCCCAATGGAACATTACGAATCCTTTGGATCCCTAGCAAACACGGGTTGTATAGAGGAAAAAACGCATCTAGGGCATAAGGAAGGCTATCGCGCAGAAGGGATTCGCCTATTAGAAAATGCGATTTAGAAATTAACGAAAGGGTCTAATGAGAAGACAGCATCAGTCATTTGTATAATCACAGTCTGTCATTTGTATAATCACAGTCAAAGTTGTTCTCATTTGTATAATCAGTCACACCCAGGGTTGGAATTTCATTTCATCCTTTTCCCTTCAAATTAATTTTTTTGACATTTTGAACTTTTATCTTCCTCGTCACATAACGTTTAGTTAAAAAAGTTACCCTTCAACCATGAAGTTGGAAATTTTTTCATTAATTAAAAAATATTAAAAAATTTAACTACTAATAAAAAAATATCATGAAAACATTTATTGTATTTTTTATCATATAATTTGAAAAATGAAAATCTAAGAGTGACACAAACTATAATACAAAGTACTAAAAGTGACATCCACAAACATTATGCAATATATCACATTCTAAAGGGTGCATATGCCAAACACCAAATTTTACACTATGCAACATACCAAACACCAAATTTTACATAGAATATACCAAATTTTACAATGTGCCATAGGTGAAGGCGGTTTATAAAAAAACACATTTCAATTATATCTAGAGGAGCAGTGGGAGTATTTTAGTATTTTTTATGTTTGCTAAATATTACCAAGCCATCTCGAAAGAAATTTAAGAAGTTGTTTTTTCGTAGATATGTACTATTTTGAATTTATCAATTATTATTGAGTATGAATTTGTGTATATGGAAACTGAGTTGTAAGAAATCATTTAAAGAAGTAGAATTGTTTATAAATTTTGATATATAGTTTTTTTAGTTTAAAATAAATTTTTATTTAGATTTCTAATATATATAATTTATTTTAAAAAAATGGAATGTTGTAAATTTATATAATTTAGCATGGTAATTTAAATATATAAAAATTCTTCATTTTATAGTAAAACTATTTTTTAAATAAAGGTTTAGGTTAGGTAGATCCAATTTTTCAAAGTGTAATTTTTTTTATCTTAAATTTTTATACGTTAAGAAAAAAATTACACCTTCAAAATATAAGACACATGTCAATATTAGAATTGAGAGAAATAAATTAATTAATGAAACAAACTCCATATATGTATATTAAATATTTCAATATATATATATATATATATATATATATATATATATATATATATATATATATATAATTTTTAAATCATAAAAATTAATATAACATTTGAGAAGTCACCTAATCTAATTACTACAAATCATAGTGGTTTATATTTATTCATATATTTATACATAAGTCATATCCAAAACAATATTCTAATTTAGTGATTCAAAAGTTCCAAGTAAACATTCAAATAGGAAGACAAGTAAATATTGAATATTTGCTTGATTTAAGAAAAATCCATTAAACAAGTAGACTCATAAATCAAATGAAATTGCCATTCAAAAGTACTTCAATTCAATTGAAGTTAACTTAATTTTTTAAAAAATGACAAATAAATAAAACTAAACTACCATTCATAAAATACTTGAGCTTAGTTGATTAAATATCCAAAGAGGCATACGGAATACCTAGCCCATAAAGAGTAAGAGAGTCGAAATGTCTCTTCAATTCAAAGCCCATAAAAAGTAAAAGAGTAATGACTATTCAATTCAAAGCCGGGAAGAAAAAATAATTTCCAACTAAAAAAGGGTAGGAGAAACGAACTTAACCATTAATTTCCAACTAAAAAAGGGAAGGAGAAACAAACTTAACCATTAATGAAACGGAGGGAGAAGGGAGAAACCACCCGCATGCAACATTTAACGAGAAACAGTTTCCAAAACTGGGAAACGAAAACGGTTGTATAAAAAGCTGTTTCCTGTAATGTCATATTTTTCGAAACAGAAAGAGATGTTTCTGTGGTAACAGAGTATCTTGTGAGGCCAATTCCTGTATTACAACTAAATATAAACAAAAAATTACGACGGTTTTAAAAAATGATCGAACGTAAAAAATACGTGTAGGCTATCTGTTTGCCCATTTGATGAGATGGTTTATAAAATATTTTACCAGTATTTAACGAGCAAAATGGCTTGGTCACACCTCCCTTTCTCTGTATAGTCAAAGTTTTATACAGATTGATAATGTATAACAGTGTAAAACACTAGGAAAGGAGGTATATATATATATATATACACACACACACACACAGGTGAGGTTCAGGGATTCGGTATTTTCGTTTTCACTCAGAGGTCTCTGTGTTATCAAATTTTAGGTCAGTCAGTATAGTTTTTGTAAGTATATTGTTTTGCATTATGTTGGGCGCCGACCATGATCATGAGAGTCATGGATGGCCAAATAAGAGACCCAGAGGCAGCATGGCTGTGGGTCATGAGAATATGGAGGTTATGAACTCCATTCTGAATGAAGAAGAGACCCAGATTTTTCAAGAAAAAATGACGCTTGAACATAACTAAAAAAAATATATTTGCCATCCACAAATTAATTACCAGACAATGAACCAAATTATCACAAAACTGCGATAGCCAGAACACAAATGCAGAGCCATAAATAAATAAAACCCCTACGTCGATATCCATTTTAAACAAGCCAGCAGAAATACCAGAAATTGGCAACACGTCGATTGGAATTGGTAGATTACAAAAATGGAGAGATATACGGTACCTGGTAGGAGTGATATCTACTTGCTGTGTTGATTACAAACTGGTCCTATTGCTTGCCTGTGAGCCCTGAGAATGAAACGGTAAGGCACCCCGCAGCTGCATTAAACCGAAAGCGGACGCTTGAACATAACTAAAAGAATATATATTTGCCATCCACAAATTAATTACCAGAAAATGAACCAAATCATCACAAAACTGCGATAGCCAGAACACAAATGCAGAGCCGTCAATAAATAAAACCCCTACATCAATATCCATTTTAAACTAGTCAGCAGAAATACCAGAAATTGGCAACACGTCCATTGGAATTGGTAGATTACAAAAATGGAGAGATATACGGTACGTGGTAGGAGTGATATCTACTTGCTATGCTGATTGCAAACTGGTCCTATTGCTTTCCTGTGAGCCATGAGAATGAGAATGACATCGCTGTGAGCCGTGAGAATGACATAGCATGGAATGGACGGGAGATGAGAAGAAGGCAGAAAAGGTGGATGGTGCATTAACTTGAGCTAGTGAAGGATTAAGTGATTGAATACGCCCAAATCCAAGGCAAATCCATTTGAGTTGCTGGCGGATCTTAGTCCGAACAGATCCCGTCAATTCACTATGTGATGGCCAGGTTGACGGCGAAAAATCAAATCCTGGACGCGTTGGGCATTAAAGTGCTTGTGATGGCCAGCTTGCTGATGGAAAACAACTGTTTGCTGGAAAATGGATGCATCAGCATATGGATGACAGGCGATATGATCCATGACAAGCGATATGGGATGCCACATGGGTATGGGTTGCAGACCATCAGTGATCATTCTCCCCTGCCATCGTTCTCCATGCAAACCATCACGAAGCTGCCCTGCCCGGCCTTGTGCGGGTTCCTAGATCCTCCTCTTGAAATGACCTCCTAACAGATACTGCTATACGGTAAGGCACCCCACAGCGGCATTAAAGCCTCTGCTGCGGGGTGCATATTGCTTGCCCCTGGGGCAGAGAAGTGTGTTGGGGTGATCGCTCGTCCTGTCAGTATGTCAGCCCAACACGGCAAAGGGCCCGTTGAAAGCGGAGATATGGGATGGGACTATCATGGGAGGGAGTAGTCTATACTCTTGACGCGTTAAATGGCGTGAGAACCTGGAGGACCCCGTCTGTGAAAATCTAGGAGAGATATTGAATAATAGGCATATAGCCATTTTTGAGCCATTTACATAGGGGAGATATTGAATAAGAGGCATAGAGCCATTTTCGATCCATTTACAAAGCGCACCTGAACCATTTCGAGAGCACCATGAGTCATTTCGAGGAGCCATTTCTAGAGCACCGTGAACCATTTTGAGGAGACCACTGTGAGTCGTGAGCCATTTTGAGCCATTTCCAGAGAACTGTGACCCATTTCGAGAAGACCACCATGAGGCATGAGCCATTTCCAGAGAACTGTGAGCCATTTCGAGAAGACCACCGTGAGGCATGAGCCATTTCGTGAGTCCACCATCAGCCATTTCAAGGAGGCGATTTCGTGATTCCATTGTGAGTCATTTTCATGCCACCGTGAGGGTTTTTCAGACCATCGTAAGGCATTTCCAGACAACCGTGAGGCATTTCCAGACCACCGTGATCCATTTCATGAGTCCACCATGAGCCATTTCGAGGAGGCCATTTCATGAGTCCACTGTTAGTCATTTCCAAACCACCGTGAGGGTTTTTCAGACCATTGTAAGGGATTTCCAGACAACCGTGAGGGATTTCATCACCACCCTGAGGCATTTTGAGACCACCCTGATTCAATTCAAGGAGCAGAGGAGATCGACGGAGTAGAGGAGGACAATGGAGACAAAAAAGCAACACAATGTCTTCGGTAAGATATCATAGCTTGGCACCCATGTATTATTGTGTGTTCCAAAAACTATAATTGTCTATGATATTACAAGTTTGGGTTCTGTAATGCCTGTGCACCCCTCTAAAAGGGGCAAGGTCCTACTCCAAGTCTACATTTCTACTCCACCTTTGGTGCCTTCACTTTCCACATTAACCCTTGTGACCAGAGTATGAGCTATTATCATGGCTCTATGGTTGTGCATTCTGGCTAAGTATTTCATTGAAGCAACCCCTACGATGCAACACTCTTGTCCCTGCTTGAATTGCAACTGCAACCCTCCTTGTTTGCACATGGTGTGGCATATCAAGGTCATTGTGGTTTTGCTTATCCATCGAGTGGCGTCCTCTTCAAGGTTGGGTTGAATATAAAGGAGACAGTATGGTTGCATAGTTTCCTAGACTAGACCATAGATCAAGGTGAATCCAATAGTCTAGTACCTTCTAGTCAATCAAATTTGAGCACAATTTTAGGCCTTTCTAGGAATTATTATGTTGGAGGTTATGCCCATTGTATAGGCTTCAAGTTGCTTATTGTTTTTAAGTATCAATCACAATTTTGGCTTAGATTCTACAAATTGTTTATGCTTTTGGTACTCAACACGTTTGTTGGCATATACTAAAAGATGCACATTGTTGTCTAATATTGTATTTTACTTCTATTTGCAATTATTGCACAAGTATTCCAAATTGTTTATGCTTTCGGTACTCAACATGTTTGTTGGCATATACTAAAAGATGCACATTGTTGTCTAATATTGTATTTTACTTCTATTTGCAATTATTGCACAAGTATTCCAAAATCGTGGCACCTGGAAATTGTTGGCCTATACAGTTTTGCAATAAATTTACTTTTTACGAGATAAAACTTATATCATAAGATATAAATACTCCATCAATCATACTATTAAAAGGGCCAACCAGAACTCTAGAGTCCACCCCCAATCTCTCCAAAATGGAATTAAATCATCCCACCATCAAGCACTAAAGTGAGAGTGAAAATTTTGATACTTTGCTAGCTCTAATTGATCCATAAGAAGCAAACATGTCACATTTGGGATTTGAACCTAATTAGGGAGGATAAAATATTCTCCACTTAACAACCCAAGCTAAAGCTAATAGACAAATGTTATTTGTTGTGTAGTGTAGTGGTGCAATAGTTGTGAAATATTGATGGATTATTTATTATCTTACTAATGTGTTTGCACTTTTACTTTTTATTGAACTTGACTTGTGAACCACATTGACGTTCATAATATGATGAGAGCACCTTAATGTTTAGAATCTTGTGAAAATATGAAATAGACATAAAAAGTTCTAATATGGTTAGGGAGCATTGGATAGGGAAGTGATTCCCTATTGTTTTTATCGCCCTTTGTTGTATTAGTTTCATGCATATGCACATATTTTCATGTGTATGTGCATGTATATACACATATGAATATTGGTTACATAAGTTATAACCATATTATTCCATGAAAAATATTATGTTGGACCAAGGAACCTAAAGCCTTAAGCCCAAAATGGGAAAAACGTGAAATATTTCAGTGTTTTGTAATTCTATTTACTAGCAAACTATGATCATATTTGTGCATACTTAAAATGGCCACAATTAACATAGGGTACAAATTTTTAGAGACATCCCTCATTCTTATAAAAGCACATCTCATCTAATTTATGGAGGCCAATGAAAAGATGATGTTAGATCATAGATTTAAAGGTATAGTTAATGGTAATTGTATGTTGTCATGTGATTTTTCCTTAAGTGAGGGAGCTTAGGTTGATGATCATAGAAAGAGTTATTTTCTTCCATATTGGATGGGAGGAGTTAGGGAAATAATAAGCATTAAATTGGATTTCTATATGTGGATCCATGAAGAAGTCAAAGAGAAAAACACTTTTCAAAACCTGTTTATTTCTTCCCTTTGTATTTGAAATTATATTTTATTCAATCTACTTGTCATAAGTAGTTTTGTGAAGGAAGCAAGAGTAGTAGTTTTTTGAAGGAAAGATAAATGACAAATTTTGTCATGGATGTAGTGTCCATCTAATACAAAAAACTGGTAGCATCCCAAGTAGTGAGCATTGACCTTGATTACACCTCCGATGGAACAACCCAATACAACCATGTAGTCATTGTCAACGCCTTCAATTGTGGTGGAAATTTAGGTTAATTTGATACGGGAAATGGAGATGAAGGGGGGAAGATAGTTTTGTTGAGATGCATTCAATTAGGGTATATGAAATGTCAATACTTCAGATCAGTGACACAGAAATGAATGGGTTTGGCAATTTCATAATGGAGGGATATAGATTGAGATCGGTAACACAAACCATGAATGGGTTAGATGGTGGATGTAGGAGGTTACCAGGGGCCAATGGTTTACCGTATAGCTTGAAAATGCTGATGTTGAATGTGAATGTGTTAGACAATTTTGTAATTGAGGGTTATTCACTATCCAAGGGTATGTCCATCCTTAGGTTCATTTCCAACAATATTTTCAAAGTAGGCAGTTATTAGTGGCCATTTTCAATGTAGGAGATTATTAAAGGTTAGCGAGGGCCATTTTTTAAATCATGAAATGCTTAACTAGATCTCTTCATTACTTGTACATGCAGACAAATTTATCCTATCTTTTTTTAACTTAATATGGATGTGGGGAAAATATAGTTTTCATTTTAATGATGCCCTCGTCTTGCACAAATGCTCCATGGAACTTTTTTTCAAATTACCCAGCAAATTTCTGCACAAAATAGAACACAACCACCAAAAATAGAAAATAGAGGGAAGCTCGGTATAAATGAATGATATTTTTACTGTAGAAATGCCCCTAGAGAAAACCAATAAAAGAAACTATAGAATTGGACTTAAGTCAATATAACAATGATGGAAATCAATTTAGAAATGATGATAATGTTGCACAACTAAATAACTAGGAAATCCAGAGGAATCCACAAGAATAAGAATATAGTAGAGAGAAGATGAAGAGCAACCCATATTGGAGTAGCATGGTAGTATCTTCTCTATTTCTATTGATTTATATGTTTAAGTTAGATATATTTATAAGGATCTCAAGGTTGATACAAATATGCGTAGTGCACATACACATCTAGGCTTGTTTTTGCTATGAGAAACCTTTTTCCTCTAGCTCGTGTCTAAAAGAACTAGAGACTAACTCTAAGATTTATTACAACAAAAAACCATAATTGTTGATAAAATTTGTAACTCTAGCAAAGATTTCTTGGACCACTCTTTGCAAAGATGTTGAAGATGCACTACCCAAATATTTTTAGTATAGTGAAGATTAGTTAGTTATTCTGATCTTGAGAAAGAGGCAATCGTTGGTAAGGTTCTTCTTCAATTTGTTTTTTTCTTCTTCTGTAAGTATACTATTAACATTATATGTTGAACTTATGGATCTATCATGATGCAATAGGACTGGTATACCTTGGACCATGAGATAGGCAGGCATGGGGATACCACGTTTGGCTCCCTAGTACACTAAGATTAACAATATCCCAATAATGATCTAAGTATTATCAAAAGTAAGGACCGATACAATGATATTAGACAGATGAGCCAAGGTCACTGGCCTCGACACCAACATGTTCAATCACCACTTATTTATGGTATTTGTGGTTGTTTCAATCACACTAGAATATTCTAGACACCATTTAAGTCAAGTAAGCTCATTCTTATTCCAAATTGTATTCCCACAAATTGGTTATATCAACAAAAAAATGACGGATGTCCAAAACCATTTATAGATATCATGTGTTTGTGTGCAATAGATTGAAAATGACTAAATTTCACTAGCATTGCTGAAATTTAGTTCAACATAGTGTGGAAAAGAACCCATGTGGAGATTTTATCTTTGTTAACAGTCTGGCATATTTCATAATGTGAACATTATTATTGTTTTAGTGATTTTTGGAGCATTTCCATTCACATCTTACATGAGACTTCCACTATTGGTTTGTGATAATTTACGTTGTTTTTTGTTGACCAATAAATTTCCAATGCATAATACTATTTGTTTGTGATATGTATGTAGTTCATGCTAACCAACATTAGAAGATATCTCACTCTAACTTGATCTCTTTGCTCAACACCCACTCTAAGATATCTCACTCTAAGTTATTCTAAGATGATCTTGACTAGTCTATGTGATAAACATTTGAGTGAGGGGTGGTCATTGCATTATCCTATAGGTTCTTCTAGTTCACTTTGGAAGGTGAATAACAATCAAATCAACATAATTCAATGCAAGACACAAAACCAATATACATAAATTAGTTTATTCACATATGATCCATAGAGGTGTGATGGGGAGGAAAATAATTTAAGGAAGGTTTGACACTCTTGAGGCCTATACCTATGGGATACGATGCGATGCAAAGGATGTCAAGGAGAATGATGTAGAGGAAAGGGGGGCAGATATGAAACCCCCAACTTTGCATTACCTTGGCGGTACTCAAACCTAAAGGTGGAGGATGCAGATAGATAAAAGGACATGTGGCATTTTCTAGTGCATTTAACAACATAGTTTGAGGAAAAGATCATCTTGTGTATTTCAAGACATAAATTGAGATGGAAGGAAGCACACCTTTGAGCCATAAAATTTGGGAAGGTCATCAATTCATGAAGCATGGGCTATCATCTCATGCATTTTAGATGGTTATTAAGATTTGGGTCTCGAAATACCTCAACTCATCCATTTCCAATCAATGAAATATCTACTTCTCTATTTTGATGGCATCCTATTGCCAACCTAGTTCATGTAGCCCCTATCACTAATCCATGCAAACCTTGTCATTACCATGAAAATAGGAAATTGATGCCATGTTAGCAATGTGGCCCAATCAACATTCTTTAATTTCAACTAGTTATTCCTTATCCACATATAGTCCTTTTTTTATGCATTTTTTTAAAAATCTCCGTAAAGGTTTTGAGCTCCAATCTATTTTCGGAAATTTTATGATTTGATACTAGAACTTTTTTGTTTCTCAAAACTATTTGCTTCATCCCTATCTAATTTTAAAACTTGTAAGGGCATATATTCCATAAATGTGCACGCTTTTTAGTGTCAATTTTAGAGAGTTAAACTTTCACATACTTTTTAGTGTTGTATTAATTTCTATGTTATCAACTGTTTGATTTCTCTTTTTTCATAATAGCTACGCTCTTACCTCCTAAGGTATAACCAAAAATGATTTTATTTTGGATTGCATTGTGTACTTTTTTTGTAAGTAAGTGTAGGGTTTCCTAGAAAAGCAATAATTATGTACTTGAAAAAGGGTTCTAGTGAGGTGCTTAAACCTGAAGCCCATACATTGGTTCTAGTGAGATTGGTTCTTGTGAGATTGCATATGTGTATTCCCATAATGGTTTGACAAAGTTGCATGCACAAGATTATTAAGTTGTTCGAATATATATATGAATTTGTAATTTGGTTAACGTGCTTTCTATCTGTAAGTGAATGTTATACTTACATAGGTGAAATATTAGCTAACTATATATCTGGTTCGATCAACTGAAGGTACAACCAAATAGGTACCTTTCAGATCTTTCTTCGTTGAGCGAGGGAAGCTCAATACAAAAAGAGGGAAATGCGAGTGCGAATGCATCTAGTAGATTTGATAGGCGAAGAACGACCAGAGGTGAAAAGGTCAGAAGAAAATTCCATAGATGTATGTAATTTTTTCTTGCCGAAGGAGGATCATGCTCCTATGATGATGAGAGCATATGAGACATTAAGGTGCCACCCAGGTATCAACATATGGTGAAACAATGGGTACCTAAGGAACTGCCTCTGTTGGACACTAACTTCAGTGTCAACAATAGGATGTATCGCATTGCACCATCCTCCCTGCATGGCCTTGGCCTAATTTCCATGGATGTAATAACTTTAAAATACAATACAGTAACTGAATTGATGGACTATGTTGGACCGTGTTATGATTACAACACTTGGATTTTGTTGGTTCGGTACATGCGAAGTATGTGGAGATATGCACTCGCCGCAAATTATATACAACTAATAAACAACGATAAGAATAAGGGAACGACTATTTATATTGATTGAATGCCTAAAGCTTCTCGCAATATCGCAAGATTTTTTAAACAACACGCGACTTGGGACAACAAACAAGCAACCAAATTGCCTATATGAGGTAGGCGAAGGAAATCGCGTAGTCATGTGCATGATAAAAAATATAGCTCTCGAGGAAGAGTTATTAGTGGATTACCATTTGAATCGAGTAGATACGTCGACTAATAGTGTGCAGGTAGTTATGCAACACCTATTTAAGCAATCACTACTAATTGAATTATATTTTGTTTTATCTTTAATAATGTATGAAATATTTCACGGTTCTAATTTTATTGTAATGTGGCAGGTTGATCGTGGAAAAGGAATAACCTCCAAACAGGTAAACAATTAACAAGTTTGATTTACATTTAACATGAATTTTATTATTTGTTTATATAATTTTATTTATGTGGCAATCATTTTTTTTTTATCTTTATCAATTTTTAAATATTTTGTGGTTCTAATTATGAAATAATGTGTCAGGATGATCGTGGAAAATGAATAGCCTCACAACAGGTATATAATTAAAAATTTTGATTTACATTTTATATGAATTTTATTATTTGTTTATATAGTTTGATTTGTGTGGCGATCTGTTTTTTATATCTTTAACAATTTTTTAAATATTTCGTGGTTCTAATTATATTATAATGTGTCAAGATGATCGTGGAAAAGGGCCAGCCATAGAACATGTAAATGAGTAACAATTTTGACTTACATTTAACGTGAATTTTATTATTTGTTTATATAATTTTTTTTTTCAATGGAACACATCATGGGAAACCCTCACGTACTTCCCCTCATTTTGAGGATGGTACCTGTTATCACACAACTTGTAGTTGTCCCTAAAGATATCCCATCCAGGATGGTAGAGGAGATGGACAACTAAAGAGGTGACCCAAGAGATGCCACGGTTCCCAATGCAAGTTGGGTGTCACGATAACCAAGGCACTCTTCACTTTAGATCAAGACTAATCAAGATTAAGGGGGAGACCCTAGCCAATCAAATGAAGATTAGCTAACCCAAAGGTTCCTAGGGAAATGTGTAAGTTGAGTTACAGAACCCAATGAGTGAGTTAGATTAAGTGGACCCAAGAGTTTAAGTGTGGTTGAAGAGGGTTAAGAGGTGACAAGTGTTTCAACCAATGAATGACTAAGGCCACTTATGGAGCTCAAATAGATAGATCTAGTACCATAAAAATACATAAGTGGGGCCCACTCCTTAAAAAGTGGAAAATGGTCCAAATGGGGTCCACAAGGTCAAATTAGGGGTGAGATGGAACTAAGGGGTATGCAATGGTGTAGATCTATGGATCTAAGATGAATGAGGCAACACCCACATATGGGATCTAGCCAAAAAACAACTAGCCCAAGGAGTGCGATTTACCCAAGGGAGACTAGTGCCTTAAATTAAGGGGGCAAATGGAGTCCAAATTTCACCAAAATGTAGATCGAGATAGTTTAGGCAATTATCAAGGTGGGTTTGAAATGGCATGCCACAATATGAGCTAGATCTCCATAGATCTAAGGTTGAAAATGCATCACCCAATGACCCAAGTGCGACTCAACCCTCAAAATGAGGAATGGGGTCCACAAGGAAAAAATCAAAGAGGTCAAGCACTAGGGGTAGGTTATCAAGGTGGATCTATGCAAATCAAGTGGGATCTCACCTACCCATGTCAAGGAACTAGCCCAACTAGCCTCCCTCAAAGAATAAGAATTGCCTCAAGGAGGGCTAGGTGCCTTGGGAAGTGGGTCAAATGGAGGCTAATCACCACGAAACTATAGATCCGAATTATTGTGGATGCTATAGAGGTGGGTTTTGAATACTATACCCAAATCCAATCTAGATCCAAGTAGATTTAGGAAAAATTAAAAATGAGGGTTTTGATTTTAATGGTTTTTTGTGACCAATAGGATGGAGAACAAGCGAAATCAATACGTACCTTCTAGATCTTACCTCAAAAGCTTGCGGCCTCTTAGCATATGGATGATTCTTTTCCTTAGTTACAATTCCAAGCTTGATCCAAGTGTCTTCAACCCAAATTGTCCAAGCCTTAGGAGGAGAGATGTCCCATGCAACCTGTAAATCAAAATACAAAATGTTAGATTTGATCCACAAATCAATGAGATCTAAGCATGTCATGTCAAAGAAGCAATCAATGGACAAAGCACAATTGAAAAACTCCCTCAACATGAAAACATCATGCCCATGGGAGATGTAAGCAACCCCTACAATCTTCCCATCATGCAATTCGCATGGCTAGCTTCAATCAATTCGGCCTCCCTCTGTAGAAGTCGATTTCACTTGTTACAAGCAAGGATGTCTAAAAGAAGAGATGCAAAATCATATACAAGAGTAACCCAATCAAAGCCAAGAAGTAGATCTCCAAAATAATATTTTCATTCCAAGTTTTCCAGAGCCCAAAGGTGCTTTTACAATAGGGGGGTCTCCTTTTTATAGGATAATAAAGACCAAAACCCTAAACCACAAAACCACTTTTTGAAACTAGTGGTTGAGATTAAAAGATCTAACAATCTAATCAACGACTAAGATGAGCCAATACAAAATATCACATGGATCACTCAAAAGAGGGATGATGTCATAGCTAAAAGTGACTAAGTGAGGGTGACATCATACATGGAGGGTGGCTAGAAACACATGTGCCACAATGTAAGATCAAGACAAGTCACTAGGATCTCATGGTGGGGCTAGGAGGTATTAATTCCCTTTACTAGCTCGTCCCCATGGCACACTAATATAAAATAGCGAGTCTATGACATGTCAAATATACAAATGATCAAATCTTGTCTCCAAATCTGTGAGAGACATGCAGTAAAAGACCTCCTGTAACCATTGTGGACCCCACTGACTTATGCCAACTGATCTGGGAGAAGGGGGGTTCACCATGGATGACCTCTGAGAAGACCAAGTGCTAAAACCTTGCCTCAATTTCCCAAATCGAATTCCTCAGTGACCCTTTTATTGCATTTTTTAATCCTCCTGAAAACCCTGAAAATGCACCAAACTGCGACCTAGGGTGCTTGCGCTTTCAAACTGAGTGCACCAGGCTGTCTGGAAGGGTAGTATAATGGTAAAATCAAGTGGTTGAACCACCCCCTTCCTACACATCACCCTAGGGAACGACTAGCCTCCAAGGCCTCTGTTGGACAAGCTGGATCAACATGCCCAAACTGGTCAACAGGTGGATAACTGCTACTATCATCATCAGAAGTGCCTGAAACTGAAAGATAAGTCTCTCAATGGATCTCGAAGACCCAAATCTACTACACCATGGGTAGATGGATAAATGAGTACTCATACACCATGGGTTGACCTGTGGGGTCAACAGTAGGCTCCACCATACTCAGACAGTGTAAAATATGATGATATGGAAATAATAATAAAGCTGACCAACTGCATCAATCATCATCTGAGGCATATGTCCATCATATGGAATCATTAGTAAGTGCATGTGGGACCACAAATCATCATTCATAAGGACAAGTGGTCCATCTCATCACAGATCCCAAAAATGACCTTGGTCAAACTATGTTTGACTAGGTCAATATACAACCAAAGACTAGATTATAGCAACAGACTGAGACATGTTCCTTTAATCATATTCACAACTTAACTTAAAGTATAAACATCATTCAGTGGCAGTTAATACAAATATATTCTAGTGTTATTTATAATTTACTTGCACAAAGCTTTAAAGACAAACTCATTCAATGGACATGGCCTAACTGCTAGCAAAGGGTGAAGGTTAAGAAGAAAAGGCTAGGCAAAGGGGATGACTTGACCAACTTTTCTAATGACACTTTGGACGGGGAAAAGGGGAGCTACACTCTGTGTTGGACAAAATAACAAAGGGAAGGGCAGTGGCTCACAAATGGATAAGTTGTCTAGAGAGTGTTTATTCAACTTAGGTATCATGTCTACATCAAGCTGATCCATGTTCATTAGGATCATTCATTTCATTTCAATGGCTTTTTTGGCCTATATGACCCCTCTGGGATTTCACATGTGCTAAGAAGCACAACTAATCGCAGCTTGCATCCGGGGCATATTTACATTCACAAGGTCAACAATTAATAGATATAACTTTTGATTAACCATTGCTTTTTGGACCTTTTTATACCCTTGCGGGGTATTTTAGTAGTTCATTGTTATAGCCTTTATTCACGTGTGTTAAGAAACACATTCTAGAATTTTAAGTTCATAGGCTTTCATAATACATTTCCAATACAAGTAGTACATGTGCTTTCCGTTTTAGCCAACAACAACTCAAGTGACTAGGGGGAGTTCTGGATAGTGCCAAACATTGGGACAACCGACAAGAATGATTTAGGCATACAATCCAACTCACTAAAGGAAAGTTCTGTCACCAACTCAGAGCCGAGACACAACACAAACATGGATGCGGTCCAACACAGAGGTATAAATGGGGAATTCCTCCATATCAAAAAGTCAAGAAAGCAAGTCAAGGTGAAATCAAAATAGGAAGGCCATGGATGAGCGGAGTCAACTGAAAGTGGTGCCTAAACTAGCAGACAAAGATGTCAAAAAAGACCATGTTTATTCTCCTAGGAGGGTAATGAAACCAATGTGTGTTGTCAGAAAACCTTAATGTGCAAGAAATACATCCAATTTTATATTTATAACATCATCCAAGATATTTCATTTCATTATTTAAATAGTACTGCCACATCATGAATCATGTACCAAGTCAATACTATGAAGATGACTAAAACAACAAGATAATAATCCAGTACTAATAATCACAAGTCCATAGGTCACATCATATCATAATAATCATCCACAAATAACTGAAACATTGCTGCAATAATACAACTGGGCAATGAACTATAACTGTATGGAACAAAAGGTCACATCAGTCATCAAATCTAAGCTCTCAAGGCTCATCCTTGGCACAAGGTCTAATCAATATATGATACATATACTGCTCTGATCCATAAATGAATATGCTCATCATAGTTGATCTCTAGAAAAGCAAAGCTCTAAAAAGTGCAGATATTTGCTCAACAAGAATAGTAGCCTAGCTACTATGGTGTGATAACAATATCCAAGGTAAACCATCGGCCCTGATTACAGGGCCTAACCCAGTGTGGTCATCAAGTGAGGCCTTGCATAGCCACCCTGGGATTTGACCCCGAGACCTTCTGCTTGCGATTACATCACTCAACCACTTGAGCTAACCCACCGGGCTAGTTTAAATAATTTTATTTGTGTGGCAATCAGTTAATTTTTTTTTATGTAACTAAAAGAACATTTATTTTGTTGAAATATGTGGTTGATGGGCCATGATGCTCATGATTCGCTTGACCAAGTAGATTTGTACTCATCCTCCGAACCGATGGTATTGATACATAAAAAGATCAATAAAGCGAACAAGGAACTTGAATGCTTGTTAGACATTGTAGAACAAACTCCTGAAATCGAAGAAAGGAGCTTTCAAGTTATGGCACAACTTAACACATATAAAGTAATAACGATAATTTAAAGTGATTTTTTTTATTTTTATGTCATACTATCAATTATGAAAGTTTCTTTTTAAGTTTTACATTATCTAAACGAAGAAACATTTTCTTTCTTATACAGAGATTTTTGCAACCTATTGACATCGACATGCATGGT
Organism: Larix kaempferi; assembly: GCA_027924585.1. Taxonomy (NCBI): domain Eukaryota; kingdom Viridiplantae; phylum Streptophyta; class Pinopsida; order Pinales; family Pinaceae; genus Larix; species Larix kaempferi. The sequence goes on along the minus strand of BSBM01000666.1, from coordinate 4,882,731 downwards.
CTCGGTAGAAGTGGGACTACACAAACGCCACAGATTCCCAAGACAAGCCCTCGTTTACCTACCAAGATATCCAATAGTCCACCTTCCACTCCTGTAGTTGGGATCCATGACACGCTCCCCTAAGGATCCACACAGCGAAGTAGTGGAGGTGCTGACACTAGAGATGAGGTTGATGATTTGGCCGATTATATGGTTTCATTTCCTGGATCGAGACATGCTACCTCCATGGGGACTCTTTCAGGAACATTTATGGTCAACGATGATGGACTTCCATTAAAGCAAGTAAAACTGCTAGGTAATTTTTAATATTTTAACTCTTTCATGTTGTCCATCTCAAACATAAATCATATAGATTATTATTTTTAAAATAATGATCATATTTTTTTGTATGTAAGAAACAAGGATTTTTATAGGCACTTAGAGACCAAGGAATTCATGATTTTTGGGCCCACCATATGCACGAGGTGGAATTCATAGAATTGCAAACTTAAAAAAAGCTTTTGGATTATCTTGAAGGCCTCTTTGAGGTAGACACATTTAATAAAACTGTGGTTTCCTCTGCAGTTGGCCGACATTAAAATATACGTGCGACAGTTATAGGGTTCACTTGGAAAAGAACCCTAGGTACGAGTGTCCGCTCATGATTCCAGAGAGGGAGTGGAAGGCACTCATTGAGGACGCAAAAGAGAAGAAATTTAGAAAAGAAGGAAAAACACCACTTGGTTCGGCAAGGTAAATTACATCGGGTTTGGGCATTAAACTACATGCAGATAAGTTGCAAAACTTGAAACCGGGTTGGGGTTCTAAAACTTTCAGCTAAAAGAACTTCATGCTCCTCAAGGTCATCTCTATATGTTGGATTAGTCATGACACTGTTAGTAAATCTCCAAACTCTCAATTCTTTTAACACAACAATGATTCTTACTTTCCATGGGATATAGTTGGATACTCCATCCAACCTATTCTCATACCTAATACTCATCATTGAAAATACTTGCAACCAAAAAACAACTTGAAAGACAAACTCGACACTCTTTTGCACTTCAAGGAACACTTGCTTACTTTCTTCTTTAGTATACCTCTGATACCATGAATAAAATTGACTTTAAATATGAAATTTGCTCATTCACATATTTTGTCAAACACTTTGAAAACTAGGGTTTTAACTTGAAATTCTGAAAGTAAAACCACAACTTCAAAATGTACTCCAAATACTGAAAATAACTTCAAGCAAGATGAACACAAGTAATTTTGGTCAAAGACCGGACAAAACCCCACTAACTTGGGGAAGACCCTATAAGAAGAATTTCATTAAAAAGAATTTTGAAACTTCTTTACACAGAAATTTCCTTCACTCATAAATTGAAAAATTAACCCTACTTATCTTTTTTAGACTGTTGCCTCGAAATGCGTGCCCACATAATAGTGTACAACCTGTTGCACAATGTTCCTCACACGTGCCAGAATCTGCTGTATGGATTGTTCCTTTACTGCATTAAATGTTTCCTCGAAATTTGTGCTAAAAAATTTGTTGTATTGTCTAGATTGTCAATAATTAATTATGTACTTTCTACATTGATTTCAGTGCCCACATGTGCTATATGGACTGCGAAAATGTTGTTCGGATTGTCTTGGAATCTGTGCCTTCTTGTTGACTTTCTTGGTAAATGCGTTGCTGAAAATGTCTTCGGAAATATGCTAAGTTTTTCTTGGAAGCTTTCTTCTTCTTCTTCTTCTTTTTCTCTTATTCCTTTTCTGATGCTAAGTGTTTGTCATTTGTCCCTCTTACTTTGTTTTATACTTTGCTTTTTGTAACTAACTCATTAACTACCTAATCTAGGGTTGAGATTTAATTACAACATCAAGGGTCTACATTTAATTTACTTTTAATAATTAAACTCATTAATTATTAAACACATCACTTTAAATGTGACCCACTTTTATAAAATACAAAACATAACTTTATTTACATAAAAGTAATTTTAATACATAAATTTACAAGGAACAAAAAATTTTGGTCCTCCTCATCACACCCACACCAAAAACATGAGGGAGAACCTCCAGAGTTATCTTTTTCAACATGTCCAACCAGGCGAGGATGAACCTTCTGACAACAGCTTGTTGACTCTGTAGTAAACCTCACGCGACCTCTCGAATCCTTAGAACTAAGACTTAGTAGGATTTCCATATTAAATTAGTCACTCTACACCTTTTTTTGATTGAGCCAACTGTTCAAAATAAGCTGCATATTCAATAAATTCCCACTACATAAATTTGAAGTGTAGAGTGTTCATCGATTGAATAAGGCCTTCGAATGGTTGAATATTACAATTCCAAAGTTCACCCTAATTAGATATCTTTTCTTGTTCTCGCACGACTATTCTGCCTATATTTTCATTTTCCTTTGAGTCGTTTTTTATACATGTAATTTACTTGCTTTCAGTCAGCAACCTAAGGTTTTTACTTTGTGTAGGTGTTACGATGAAGAATGCTGCCAAGATAATCGAGTAGAAAAAAAACATGCCTTGAAGAGGGTGTGGAGGGGATAAAGCTCAGAAGATTCGAAGTTTATGTGGATGGTCTTTGTAATAGCATTGAAGAAGAAGATCTAAAGAAGGTTTTCAATGAAATCAGTGAAGATGTTAATGTTCAATTACCAAAGTATTCTAACAGTTCAAGAAAAAAAAGAGTTCGGGTTTGTTACTTTTGGGAAGGTTGAGGAAGCAAAAAAAACTCTCACAGACCTTAGGAATCTAAATGTGAGAGGAAAGCCATTCATAGTTTCACGAGTTTATGATGATAACACACTTAATATGAGCACTATTTGTACGTCATGGATTGAAGAGTCTTTCAAAAAGAAAATGACAGAAAATAGAATAAAAAAGATAAATGATATAGTCCTGATGGAAGACGAATACCTTGTATTTATGGAGTTCCCATAAATTCAATGCCCTTGTCTTTCATCAATATTATATTATTTATCTTGTTATTCCATTTTCTGTCATTTTCTTGTTGAAAGATTCTTCAATCCATGATGTACAAATATTGCTCATAATAAGAGTGCTATCATCATAAACGCTTGAAACTATGAATGACATAACTCTCACATTTGGATTCCTAAGGCCTATGAGAATTTTTTTAGCTTCCTCAACTGTCTCAAAAGTAACAAATCCGAACCCTTTTTTTCTTGAACTCTTATAATACTTTGTTAATCGAACTTTAACATCTTCACAGATTTTATTGAAAACCTTCTTTAGATCTTCTTCTTCAACGTTCTTACAAAGACCATCCACATAAACATTCAATCTTCTGAGCTTTATCCACTCCACACCCTCTTCAGGGCATGTTGCTTTTTTATGTTCGGTTATCTCGGCAACATTCTTTATCATAATGCTTACACAAAGTTAAAACCCTAGGTTGCTGATCGAAAGCAAGGAAATCACTTGTATAAAAAGTGATTCAAGGATAGCCACGGAAGCCTCCAAATCCAAATTTTTTATTGCTTTAATGTCAAAACCTGCTAAACATGCAAAAAACACTAGCGAACAACATTAGTTTCAAAAAAGCCAAAAAACACTTTAAAAGTGTGTTTGGCCTAATTACAAATATTGCACAAATTTTCTATCTAAAAAGATACAAAAAAGAAAGTAAAATAACTAAGGAAAGTGAGCTAAAAAGCTACTTTCCTCAGGATCTTTGCTTGCTTTTGGACAAGTCAATCCAACCGAGGCACCTAATTGCCAAATATTAAATAAGCTATAAAGAGTAAGGCTAAACCAAACAAATTGTTGAATAAACAAAATTTATAACTTGTATTTGGAAAAGCCTAAACAACTTAGATCTAGAACTTTGAAATATAATCTTGCAAACTTGATCTAGATTGCTAATGTGATTTAAAATACACAAACTACTTATGATAAATGCTTTTCATAAATTGTAGATCTTTGAATACTTCAAATCAGAAAGTAACCGTAATCGAAATAAATTTTAAATACGAGGAAAAGGGGAGGGAGAAGCTCTTTCAAGCAAGACTATAAGACTTGGAGATGAATTCTTGGATTACCGTGGGACTAGATCTAAAAAGAAAGCAATTAGAAACAAGAAAAGAGTGACAAACAAGTTCTGTTTTTCGTCAACAAAAAAGGTACTTGCAGCTCACATCAACTCATACACAAATCATTAGATTGCGAAGCCAAATATGTATGAAATTGATACCAGAATACTCATAAACAAATGAAATATTTCAAGAAAATAGATCTCTTAACATATGAAACAATACGAATAGAAAAGTAAACAAACTTGAGCAATCTAACTTACCAAACAAATGTTTGTTCTTACAGTAAACCGAGATCGAAAGCATATGAGTAGCTCACCACAAGTCACCTTCGTTCAACACAATGATCATGCACCCACACACAAAGCAACACAAGGATTCGACCTCCAAAGTCTCTTTATTCTCAAATAATCTCAATGAAGTACAACAATAATGGCAGAGCTCAGCCTTTCAACACCAACTAGTGAAAGAGAAGGCAAGCACTCGCCTAAATAATGAAATACATTCAAGAGGGTGTCATTCCAAAGAGAGAGGGCGCATTAATAAAGTGGGAGTTCAACGTTGAGTTGGTTGCATTGATTTAGGAATCAATTGATGGCCAAACCAAGGGGAATGCGCCACCTTGAATGAGGTAGGAGCTCCCTACCTCGTATATATTACTCCAACCAAGGTTTTCCAAGTCATGGTGATGCCCACGTGAGAGATGCGTGCATCCCTTTGCTTTAATTATTACACTTTTGACTTTTAAATCAACCAAACTCTAATCGATTTAATAAAGGGATGTATTCGCCCTTCATAAAAGATCATATGCCAACTCATTTGGCATGTGTTTATTGCCTTTTTAAATATATATTTATTTTTTGATATTAGTGCAATTTGTCGAACCATTAGCATTTAATTGCCATTTTGTATGCCCGATAAGGAAAAATGCTCCACGTGATAATTTAATCACTCGAAACATGGGAAGACAGGGTCCTAGAGTAAAGATGACACTCTGAGCGTGAAAAAGAGCATCCTTGCACCAAATTTTTCCTCCGAGTCATACTTTTATCACAGTTTGAAAATTTCCAATTAAACCATTAAAAAATGGCCTAATTTTGCAGAAAATTTTATTTTTCTCGGAATTGATTCAAACTCCTAGGGGACCTAGTACATGTCCATATGACTCATTATCGATAGCTAGCATGAAAAAATACATAGACACTTAGGGTTTAATAACCTCCCAATTTTTGACCACCAAGGTGAATACTCTAGCTTTGGAGGTGTGAGTGAAAAACTAAGGAATTATACCTCGCTGGAGTGCAATGCATAATTTCTAAGGAAAAGACACTCTAGAGTATTCCCTTGATAGATAAACCTAAGGTAAGCCAAGCCTGTTACAAAAAAGACAATGATTAGACCAACTTATTACAATTCCCCATGGGGGTATGGACATGCAAAAAGTTTAAAAAAAGGGCCCAATTTTGGCCTGTTGGACCTCAGTATCGCTAAAAAAAACATGTAACATGTTCACCCTTGATATGCTTGCTTGAAATTCCAACTGAGTGCAACTCAGGTGGTAACACTACGTATTGAGCAGTAGTTAGGGAGAAGATTGAAGACAAAGAGCTAGTGAATCATGCACTAAATGGGTTCTCATCTCAATGGAAAACATTTTTCTATGGTGTTTGTTCTCGAGAGAATATTCCCTCATTTGAAATACTATGCGATGACTGTATCCATAAGGAGACTCGAATGGAGTCAAAGGCCAACAAAAAATGAGGTGAATGGAGTCATTTGACTCCTGCATCTTCTGCTCATGTGACATTGAGCAATTTTAGCAAGTCGTCTTTATTTCCCTACTGTATTCACGCCATACCTTCCTAATCTAAGAAACCCATAGCTTTTTCTCTTGCACGCAGTTATAAGCAACGCACTCTACTTGGTTAGCATATGTTGATGACATTTTACGTCATCGACGGTATTAGTTGGAAACGTTTTTGCAAGCTCCCCTTCCTATTTGAAATGATATTATTTTGACTTACATTTCTGCCTATCATTTGCACACAAACTTGCGTCCCTACCCTAATTCTCTATTTGACTCGACATCATCCATAGTTTCCACTGTTAAATATTTTTTGAGCATTCTAATGAAATGATTGATTTTATTATTGAAAATTGATGGTTTGTTGTTCAAAGTTTCACCCGATGATATGTTGGTTGCAGATTATAGGTTGTTTAAGATATTATGTGGATAATATGCTTCAAAGAAGCATTCGATGGAGTTGATGTGGATTCTGCAAGTTTATTTAATGGTTAATAAGTTGCCATACTTTGCCTCTCCTTTCCCATTTATCTTCCATATTAACCATTTTCGTTTACCCCTATCCATTTTTTCACAACATTATAAAATATTCGTACTTTCATCGCCATGTTTCCATCTTCATTACCTTTGTGTATATTGATAATAATATTAAATGTATCATTAAAAAAGCTTCAATCCCATTTTTTTAAAATTCAAAACTTAAATATACCACCTACATTTTCGAATGAAGCATTCATAAACCATAAAACTATATTATATGGCCCTTGTTTCGTATCCTCTAATGGCGAGATTTAAATATTTAACAAAAAGTTGAAAATGGATTTCACTTAAACTTTGATTTATTCTAATGTATTTTGGAAAAGTGGACCATCACGTCACTTACCAAAGTCCCATATCCTTATTCCACAAGCCCACAATCGATTCATTTAGTAACCCATTTAGCAGGTTTGATGAATACTTCACATCAAGAGATGGAGAAAAGTAAAGCGTATATAAACAATAGAGATTACATACTAGTCGTCGATGTAGGATATATGCTTGTGCAAAACAAAACAAAAAAACAAAGAGTAACTAGAGCACATAATATATATGAATATTCAATAAATGCTCACTATATAAATTCAAAGTCTAGAGTGTTCATCGATTGAATAAGGCCTCCGAAAGGTTGAATATTACAATTCCAAAGTTCACCCTTATTCGACGTCTTTTCTTGTTCTCGCATAACTATTTTGCCAACATTTTCATTTTCCTTTGAGTCATTTTTTATACAAGTGGTTTCTTTGCTTTCGGTCAGCAACGTAGGGTTTTTACTTTGTGTAGACGTTACGAAGAAGAATGCTGTCAAGATAATAGAGTAGAAAAAAACATGCCTTGAAGAGGGTGCGGAGGGTATAAAGCTCAGAAGATTTGAAGTTTATGTGGATGGTCTTTGTAATAGTGTTAAAGAAAAAGATCTAAAGAAGGTTTTCAATGAAATCCGTGAAGATGTTAATGTTCGATTAGCAAAGTATTCTAAGAGTTCAAGAAAAAAATGGTTCGAGTTTGTTACCTTTGGGACGGTTGAGGAAGTAAAAAAAACTCTCACAGACCTTAGGAATCCAAATGTGAGAGGCAAGCCATTCATAGTTTCAAGAGTTTATGATTATAGCACTCTTATTATGAGCAATATTTGTACGACATGGATTGAAGAGTCTTTAAAAAAGAAAATGACAGAAAATTGAATAAGCAAGATAGATGATATAGTCTTGATGGAAGACAAGTGCCTTGTATTTATGGAGTTCCCATAAATGCAATGCCATTGTCTTTCATCAAGATTATATCATTTATCTTGTTATTCTATTTTCTCTCATTTTCTTTTTGAAAGATTCTTCAGTCCATGATGTACAAATATTGTTCATAATAAGAGTGTTATCATTATAAACACTTGAAACTATGAATGATTTGCCTCTCACATTTGGATTCCTAAGACCCGCGAGAGATTTTTTGGCTTCATCAACCGTCTCAAAAGTAACAAACCCGAATCCTTTTTTTCTTGAACTCTTATAATACTTTGGTAATCAAACTTTAACATCTTCACAGATTTCATTGAAAACCTTCTTTAGATATTCTTCTTCAACGCTCTTACAAAGACCATCCACATAAACATCAAATCTTCCTAGCTTTATCCCCTCCACACCCTCTTCAGGGCATGTTGCTTTTTTTTGCTCGATTATCTCGGCATCATTCTTCAGCATAACATCTACACAGTAAAAACCCTAGGTTACTGACCGAAAGCAAGGAAACACCTGTATAAAAAGCGACTCAAAGATGGCCATGGAAGCCTCCAAATCCAATTTTTTTATTTCTTTAATATCGAAACCTGCTAATTATGCAAAAAAAAACCAGCGAAGAACATTAATTTCAAAAGAGCCAAAAAACACTTTAAAAGTGTGTTTGGTCTAACTACAAATATTGCACACATTTTCTAGCTAAAAAGATACAAAAATGAAAGTAAAATAACTTAGGAAAGTGAGCTAAAAAGCTACTTTCCTTAGGATCTTTGCTTGTTTTTGGACAAGTCAAGCAAACCGAGGCACCTAATTGCCAAATATTAAATAAGCTTTGAAAAGTAAGGCTAAACCAAACAAAATTTATAACTTGTACTTCAAAAAGCCTAAACTACTTTAATCTAGAACTTTGAAATATAATCTTGCAAACTTGATCTAGATTCCTAATGTGATTTAAAATACATAAACTACTTACGATAAATGATTTTCATAAATTGTAGATCTTTGAATACTTCAAATCAGAAAGTAACTGGAGCCGAAATAGCTTTTAAATATGAGGAGAAGGGGAGAGAGAAGCTCTTTCAAGCGAGACTATAAGACTTGGAGATGAATTCCTGGATTTCTATGGGACTAGATCTGAAAAGAAAGTAGTTAAAAACAAGAAAAGAGCGACAAACAAGTTTTGTTTTCCATCAGCAAAAAGGGTACTTGTAGCTCACATCAATTCATACACAAAGCATTAGATCTCGAAGCCAAATATGTAAGAAATCGATATCAGAATACTCATAAACAAATGAAATATTTCAAGAAAATATATCTCTTAACATATGAAACAACAAGAATAGAAAAGTAAACAAATTTGGGTAATCTATCTTACCAAACAAATATTTTTCCTTACAATAAACCAAGATCAAAAGCAGATGAGTAGCTCACCACAAGTCACCTTCCTTCAACACAATGATTATGCATCCACACACAAAGCAACACAAGGATTCGACCTCCAAAGTCTCTTTATTCTCAAATAATCTCAATGAAGTATAACAATGGAATAGCTCATCCTTTCAACACCAACTAGTTAAAGAGAAGGCAAGCACACGCTTAAATAATGAAATACATTCAAGAGGGCATCATTCCCAAGAGAGAGGGTGCATCCATAAAGTGGGAGTTCAATGTTGAGTTGGTTGCATTGATTTAGGAATCAATTGGTGGCCAAACTAAGGGGAATGCACCACCTTGAATGAGGTAGGCGCTCCCTACCTCGTATATATTACTCCAACCAAGGTTTTCCAAGTCATGGTGATGCCCACGTGAGAGATGGGTGCATCCCTTTGCTTTAATTATTACACTTTTGACTTTTAAATCAACCAAACTCTAATCGATTTAATAAAGGGATGTATTTGCCCTTCATAAAAGATCATATGCCAACTCATTTGGCACATGTTTATTTCCTTTTTAAATATATATATATATTTTTATATTAGTGCAATTTGTAGAACCACTAGCATTTAAATGCCATTTTGTAGGCCTGATAAGAAAAATGGCTCCACGTGATAATTTAATCACTCGAAACATGGGAAGACAGGGTCTCAGAGTAAAGAGGGTGCTCTGAGCGTGAAAATGAGCACCCCTGCGCCAAATTTCGCCTCCAGTCATAGTTTTATCACAATTTGAAAATTTTCAATTAAACCATCAAAAGATGGCCTAATTTTACGGAAAATTTTATTTTTCTCGGAATTGATACAAACTCATAGGTGACCTAGTACGTGTCCATAGGACTCATTATCGATGGCTAGCATGCAAAAATACATAGACACTTAGGCTTGAATAACCTCCCAAGGTTTGACCACCAAGGTGAATACTCCAGCTTTGGAGGTGTGAGTGAAAAACTAAGGAATTATATGTCGCTGAAGTGCAATGCATAATTCGTAAGGAAAAAAAACTCTAGAGTATTCCCTTGATAGATAAACCTAAGGTAAGCCAATCCTATTACAAAAAAGACCATGATTAGACCAACTTATTACAATTCCGCATGGGGGTATGGACATGTAAGAAGTTAAGAAAAGAGCCCAATTATAGCCTGTTGGACCTCAGTATCACTAAAAAAACATGTAACATGTATACCCTTGACATGCTTGCTTGAAAGTCCAACTGAGTGCAACTCAGGTGGTAACACTACGTATTGAGCAGTAGTTAGGGAGAAGATTGAAGACAAAGAGCTAGTGAATCATGCACTAAGTGGATTCTCATCTCAATGGAAAAAATTTGGTTTATGGTGTTTGTTCTCGAGAGAATCTTCCCTCATTTGAAATACTATGGGATGACTGTATCCATAGGGAGACTCGAATGGAGTCAAAGGCCAACAAAAAATGAGGTGAATGGAGTCATTTGAGTTCTGCATCTTCCGTTCATGTGACATTGAGTAATTTTAGCAAGCCGTCTTTATTTCCCTACTGTATTCACGCCATACCTTCCTAATCTATGAAACCCATAGTTTTTTCACTTGCATGCCGCTATAAGCAATGCGCCCCACTTGGTTGGCATATGTTGATGACAATTTATGTTATCGACGGTATTAGCTGGCAAAGTTTTTCCAGGCTCCCCTTCCTATTTGAAACGATATTATTTTGATTTACATTTCTACCCATCATTTGCACACAAACTTGCGTCTCTACCTTTAGTCTCTATTTGACTCGACATCATCCGTAGTTTCCACTGTTAAAGATTTTTTGAGCATTCTAATGAAATGATTGATTTTATTATTGAAGATTGATGGTTTGTTGTTCAAAGTTTCACATGATGATATGTTGGTGGCAGATTATAAGTTGTTTCAGATATTATGTGGATAATATGCTTCAAAGAAACATTCGATGAAGTTGATGTGGATTCTGGAAGTTTCTTTAGTGGTTAATAAGTTTCCATACTTTGCCTCTCATTTCCCATTTATCTTCCATATTAACCATTTTCGTTTACCCCTATCCATTTTTTTCACAACATTATAAAATATTCATACTTTCATCGCCATGTTTCCATCTTCATTACCTTTGTACATATCGATAATAATATTATATGTATCATTAAAAAAGCTTCAATCCCATTTTTTTAAAAATTCAAAACTTAAATATACCACTTACATTTTCGAATGAAGCTTTTCTAAACCATAAAACTATATCATATGGCCCTTGTTTCATATCTTCTCATGGTGATATTTAAATATTTAACAAAAAGGGGAAAGTCAATTTCACTTAAGCTTTGGTTCGTTCTAATGTATTTCGGAGAAGTAGACCATCACATCACTTACTAAAGTCCCATATGCTTATTCCACAAGCCCAAAATCGATCCATTTAGTAACCCATTTAGCAGGTTTGATGAATACTTCACGTCAAGAGATGGAGAAAAGTAAAGCGTATATAAACAATAAAGATTAGATGCTAGCCGTCGATGTAGGATATACGCTTGTGCAAAAAAAAAAAAAAAAAAGGAACTAGAGCACATAATATATATGAATATTCAATAAATGCCCACTACATAAATTTGAAGTCTAGAGTGTTTATCGATTGAATAAGGCCTTTGAGAGGTTGAATATTACAATTGCAAAGTTTACCCTTATTAGACATCTTTTCTTGTTCTCGCATGACTGTTCTGCCTACATTTTCATTTTTCTTTGAGTTGTTTTTTATATAGGTGATTTTCTTGCTTTCGGTTAGCAACGTAGGGTTTTTACTTTGTGTAGGCGTTACGATGAAGAATGCTGTCGAGATAATCGAGTAAAAAAAAATAGAATGCCTTAAAGAGGGTGTGGAGGGGATAAAGCTCAGAAGATTTGAAGTTCATGTGGATGGTCTTTGTAATAGCGTTGAAGAAGAAGATCTAAAGAAGCTTTTCAATGAAATCAATGAAGATGTTAATGTTGGATTACCAAAGTATTCTAAGAGTTCAATAAAAAAAATTTCGAGTTTGTTACTTTTTAGGACGGTTGAGGAAGTAAAAAAAACTCTCACAGACCTTAGGAATTCAAATGTGAGAGGCAAGCCATTCATAGTTTCAAGAGTTTATAATGATAGAATCCTTATTATGAGCAATATTTGTATATCATGGACTGAAGAGTCTTTCAAAAGAAAAATGACAGAAAATGGAATAAGCAAGATAGATGCTATAGTCTTGATGGAATATGAGTGCAATGTATTTATGGAGTTCCCATAAATGCAATGCCCTTATCTTTCATCAAGATTATATCATTTATCTTGTTATTCCATTTTCTCTCATTTTCTTTTTGAAAGATTCTTCTGTCCATGATGTACAAATATTGTTCATAATAAAAGTATTATTATCATAAACACTTGAAACTATGAATGACTTGCCTCTCACATTTGGATTCCTAAGGCCCGTGAGAGCGTTTTTGGCTTCCTCAACCGTCCCAAAAGAACAAACCCGAACCCTTTTTTTCTTGAACTCTTATAATACTTTGGTAATCAAACTTTAATATCTTCACAGATTTCATTGAAAACCTTCTTTATATATTTTTCTTTAACGCTCTTACAAATACCATCCACATAAACATCAAATCTTCTAAGCTTTATCTCCTCCACACTCTTTTCACGGCATGTTGCTTTTTTCTGCCCGATTATCCTCGCAACATTCTTCATTAGAATTCCTACACAAAGTAAAAACCCTAGGTTGCTGACTGAAAGCAACGAAATCACCTGTATAAAAAGCGACTCAAAGAAAATGAAAACATAGGCAAAACAATCATGCGAGAATAAGGAAAAAAGGTCTAATAAGGGTGAACTTTGGAATTGTAATATTCAAACTTTTGGAGGCCTTATTCAATTGATGAACACTCTGTACTTCAAATTTATGTAGTGGACATTTATTGAATATTCATATATATTATGTGCTCTAATTCTTTTTTTTTGTATTTTTTGCACAAGCGTATATCCTACATCGACGGCTAATATGTAATCTCTATTGTTAAATATGCTTTACTTTTCTCCATTTCTTGATGTGAAGTATTCATCAAACCTGCTAAATGGATTAACAAATGGATCGATTGAGAGTTTGTGGAATACGGATATGTGACTTTGGTAAGTTACGTGATAGTCTACTTCTCCAAAATATATTAAAATGAACCAAAGTTTAAATGAAATCCACTTTCCACTTTTTGTTAAATATTGAAATATCACCATGAGAGGATACGAAACAAATAACATATGATATAGTTTTATGGTTTAGGAAAGCTTTATTTGAAAAGGTAAGTGGTATATTTATGTTTTGAATTTAAAAAGAAATGAGATTGAAGCTTTTTTAATGATACACATTAGAGGAATTTTGGATTAAAAAAGGGCCATTTAACCCAAAGTACAATTTCTTGTCGTCACATATTAGCCAATCAAAATGCTTTAAAATTCAAACAAGGTGCATGTAAAAAAATTGGAGGGAAAAAATAAAAAGTACTTTTTTTTATTGTTTTTTCAACTTATGTCCTTATAGGTTTTACTCAAATTTCAAGCAGGAGGACTTGTTGGATGCATAATTAAATTATGCATCCAACGAGTACCCATTTTGCATACTTTTAACAACATCCACATCATGAAAAATTGAAAAATACATTAAAAAACGTGTTTTCTCTCACTAGAAACACGTTTTTTAATGTATTTTCAATTTTTCATGGTGTGGATGTTGTTAAAAGTATGCAACATGAGCACTCGTTGGATGCATAATTTAATTATGCATCCACCGAGTCCTCCCGCTTGAAATTTGAGTAAACTTACAAGGAGATAAGTTGAAAATACGATCCAAAAAAATAGTTTTTTGACTCTCTCTTTACTATTATTTTATTATTTTTCTTAGGAGGCCTATTTTTTATCCAAAATTATTATCAATATGCACAAAGGCCATGAAGATGGAAACATGGAATTGAAAGTATGAATATTTTATAATGTTGTGAAAAAAATGGATAGGGGTAAACGAAAATGGTTAATATGGAAGATAAATGGGAAAGGAGAAGTAGAAACTTATTAACCACTAAATAAACTTGGAGAATCCACATCAACTTCGTCGAATGAATCTCTGAAGCATATTATCCACATAATATCTGAAACAACCTATAATCTGCCACCAACATATCATCAGGTGAAACTTTGAACAACAAACCATCAATTTTCAATAGTAAAATGAATCATTTCATTAGAATGCTCAAAACACTTTAATAATGGAAACCCTGGATGCTGTCGAGTCAGATAGAGACTTAGGATGGGGACGCAAGTTTGTGTGCAAATGATAGGAATAAATGTAAGTCAAAATAATATCGTTTCAAATAGTAAGGGGAACCTGGAAACACTTTGCCAGCTAATACCGTCGATGATGTAAAATGTCATCAACATATGCTTACTAACAAGACTGCATCGCTTATAGCGTTGTGCACGAGAAAAAGCTTTGGGTTTCATAGATTAGGAAGGCATGGCGTGAATACAACAGGAAAATAAAGACGACTTTCTAAACTTGCTCAATGTCATATGAGCGAAAGATGTAGGAGTCAAATGAAACTTTTGAAGCCAAGAAGATATTAGTGTAATGTTGTTTTGATCTATGAAGCATCCGACTGGTCTATATGCCACTGGTGAAGTCATCATGAACAATATCAAGAAATCAATGCGGAAGAAGGCGAGTCTTCGAGGTGTCTGCATGTGGGTAAGCTAGAATGTCTCTGAAAACAGAGGGAAGAAAGGAAAAGAAGAAATCATGAAAGGTATAACAAAGTTTGCTTTAAAGCAGGGTCTCTTCGTTGGCAAGTAGAAGTCAGATCAAGAAAGACCCATGATGATGTATATAAGATAAGGTATTACATCTTCACGTTCCCTTGTATTCATCACAAGATCGACACATCAACAGATGAAAAGCAGCCACAACCTCACTTGTTAGTGTTGACCCATTCAAGCTCAAACTCAGGTTGACAACTAGTGGAGGATGACAACAAGAAATTCAAGGAAAACAGAATGAATACATAACTAAGCAAACTAAAAATAAATATCAAAACATATAACAGAAGAAAAATAATCTAAATTGAGTATAAAGCAAGAGGCTAAAACATAATTGAAAATGAAATTAAAAGCAAAAAAACACATGCTAAAAAAAAGCTCAAAAGCTCAGAATTGATAAATGCAAAAATGAGATATAAAAGATTCAAACATTTTTTTTTAAATGTATTTATGTACAAAGATAGGTGTACATCTTTTAGTTCACGACGTATGAAATTTTACATACAAAAATACATTCCAAGCCTTACAAGCGTGATTGACACAACATTGATAATCAAGTGCGGCATGCCAACCAACAAAGGCATGTGACACACCGCCAAGACCTATTAGAACCTAAAAGAATTGAAAACCGTCACACAAAACTTGCCAAACTTTCTGATCAAGAGTGTTTGTAAATTGAAATTTCTTCATACTCATGCAAATTGTAAAAAGGAAAAGTTTCAAAATAATTGTTTATGTTCTTTTCTAGTTTATGAGATAATATATCTTGATCTAATGCATTATCATTCAATGTGTCACCTATATCTTCTAATGGTAGATAAAAAATGTTCTTAAGAGAATCACCATGTGAAGGATTTAGTTCATCATCTTCCGTTTCATTATTACCCAAAGAATTAGTTTGAGATTGAAATAGAGGATTGAAGAGCATAGGAAGTCCTTTGGCATCAAAAGAAATTGCACAAATATAGGATGAGGAATGAGTGTAATGATTATGCTTTTCATCATCTCTTAAAAAAAATAGAGGGTTAGAAAAGTATCATCAAAGCTACATGCATAAGAGTTATCATACGAAATAAATTCTTTACACACATCAAGAGCATCTTCCTCATCTAAATTTGAAATAAAATTGAAATTTGGATGCAGTTGAAAATTAGAAGACAATTTAAGAGATTGATGAAGAGAATTTAAGAGATTGATTTTTTTGATCGTCTTCAAAGAAACTTACATTAGATGTGGGAAAAGCATGGTTAAGTGCTAAGATGTGATCGTGATTGTTTTGACAACTCTTTTCTTCATTATAAGTAATGAAAACATCATAATTCGGTTTTGAGCATGAAAAGTCCATATCATTATTGACATGAATGTTTTCTAACCTTGATTGTCCAAGTGAAAGCATGTGAGATTGAAGATCTTGAATAACATGCACGATGGAAGAAAGTTAGAAACATCCTTATGCGAATGAGAACCTTCTAGAAGTAACCCGTTTGAAGACTTTGCTCTTCAAATTGTAAACTTGTAAACAAAGTTGTAATGTCCTCATTTTAATTATGATAGGTTCAAGTGGAAAAATAATTGAATCAAGAATTATTTGGCCTATAGTTATTATGTACAATTAAATTAAATAATGTAGGTCCACAAAATTGATTATTTAATTCAAGGATTTGGTCTAATTGGTTCAAATAAGTGTTTAGGAGATTAATTGGAACCCATATGAGGTGTCTCTCTCATAAAAATAGGCAAAAAACAAAGGAGAGCTAGAAAAAGAAAGAAAAACAAAGTAAAGGCAGGAAAAGCAGGAAAAGAAAAATAAAGGTAAGAAAAGCAACAGAATTTAGACTTTGTTAATATAACTCAAGAAAAAGACAAGGAAACATCCAAAGAGACATTAGAGGGTGAATTCAAGGAAATATGGACCACTTGGCATGAGAAAAATCACCAAAAAAGCAAGAGGGCGCACTTGAGGAAAGGAGGGACCACTTGTGCATGTAAAAGAAGGATTGGAAGAGATGAAATCATCCTACTTGCAACTATTCACGGATCGGGATCTTGCACTCAAGTATGCAAAAGACAAGGTCGTGGAGGTAGAGTAGCTATGCATGGAGTTGGGAGGGTCACATCCTTCTTCTTGCACCACTACCAGTCAAGCATACACGGATTGTAGCACACATGTTCTGATGGAGGATCCTCATGTTAGGCTTGGACATGAGGAAAAATCAGAATTGCAAGTGTTCGAGGAGAGGACTATCATAGGGGGATGCTGGCCAAGCATTGGATTTGGTGCAAAAGGATCATGACCTACCCTTAAGGGTTGAGAACTTTTCTCTAAGTGATGTGGTTGATCACATTTCATATGGACCAGCAAGCCAAAGTATTTATTCATCCATGGATTGGGTGGATAGGTTCATGGAAGCAATGGAGACTCAAGGGTGTCTAAGACTTGCTCACATGGGTAAGGATTCTTTTTACTTCTATGATGATTTTTTTTGGTTTAACTGACATTGTCTTACCATGTGAGCAACATAAAGGGTATGTATTGTAGCCCTTAGATACTTTTAGTACACATGCATCCAAGGATTGGGTGTGCATTAATATGGTAGGATGGGAACCACCATCATCTTGCATTCATAGAATGTTGGATGCACGTTGGATGCAACCAAGCAAGCAAGCTGTGAGATGGTACAAGAAGATATCCAAGGATTGTTGGATCTAATGGCAGATATTTTCAAAAGTATGGGAAGTGATGGACTTCTAGTATGGTCATGGGATTTTGGTATCCTATGGAGTGACAAGTTTCTCCACGTGACTGAAGCATTGAGAAGATTGTAGCATGTGTGGTGCACTTTTGTGAGGTGGTGGTATATCCAGTGCCTCCATTTGGTTGTTAGTGACCTGCAGCAGGTCATGGACACATTTCGTAAGTTTTTTTGCAGGTTTGAAGTGGAATTCCCTCCAGTAGGATCGAAAAGTGCAAGCAAAGATCTCATGTATTTAGCCACATTGGCATTCTCCTTGTCTACAAAACTCTTTGCTTTCTAATATTCCATTATTCTGTAGTTTGCCGCTGAAAAAGTATCCATATTGATGTACCTACACTCCATTATACAACAGTAATAAATATCAGTGTGCCTCTCCTAATCATGTGCTCAATTTCCCATGTTAAAATTCCTCATGTTGCCAATTACTAGTGATAATTGAATGGACTTAAGTTTGGATGTAATAACCTGTCATAAGTGCTACAAATAATCAGTCTAAGGGTGTATACAGTCAACATACATGTTTTTATACCCAACCCCCACATCACACCAGAAAATCATGAGCCTCCAGTGCCATTAGGAATTGCTTGGAAATAGGCAATTTCCTCTTCTTGTGAACCGAAATTGTGCATAGTCAATAATTTCCACTCATGTTGTGACCTTGAGTCAAGTCTCCAAATATGAATTTTATATGTCCTTGATGCAGTCAAGTTGCTTCCAGTACTGCACCGGAAGCCATCAAGTTTCCACATAAATCTTGGGGACTAACATTTCCTATAGTCCTTTAGGCCTATCCCATGCGTGATGCACTCAGAAAATGTGCGAAGTATAGAAGCAAGCCCTAGAATAAACCTTGCCAAAAGTATGATATGTGGTTTTGAAGTTCTTTAGTGTTTTTAGGTGTCCATATGAATTTCTATTGACAAATTCGAAAAGGTCCAACAGTGTTGGGAAAGTCATCTTTCCCATCAATGTTCCAACGCTAGTTGAGAAACTCAATGTCTAAAGGGTCTGCTCAAAATTGCTATTCTTAGCACTTCCAAAAGTTAGTATATTGGTCATTCATGTCAATTAGGATGTGTTAGGACGCATACCCTACTTGATATCAGAAAGTTGGAAGGGTTTGATTCCATTTGGAACCCGTTGGAAATAGGTAGTTTTTAGCGTCCAAAAGCTAGAAATTGCACCTAGTTTCAATTCTTTTGATTTGGTTTTGGATTGTGGAGCGAATATCTCCTAATACCAGATTCGGGATATTACAAAAGAAACCTATAAGTTTTGAACATTTTTATCTTCTAATTACCATCGATAGAGAGAAGGAAGAAGATCATAATAATGTATGAGAGCAGCTAAATTAGTTGGATAAATACTTTCAAGAATTTGATTATAAAACTTAGCAAATCCAAAATTGGAAGATTTGAGATATTCACCTTCACTTATGCATAATTGATTAAATATTTTAAGATGTCCCGTAATACCTCGATTTTGAGCCCCTAATCATATGTACTTATTATTTACTTTGTTATTATGGAAATAGGTGTTGAGACTATGGTCTCTAGACATCATTGTAAATAAATAAAATATTTGGCTCAACATGGACAACTAATGAGAATCGAGGGCCTTGGACTCCATAGGTGAGGGGGAATGGGGACTTCCTAGTGCACTGTAGACTTTATGACCAACTAAATACTTGATGATGGACCTAAGTTTACCCTTTTGGAACTTATTGATGTTTTGTAACTCCCTCGTGAAGGTTTGGTAACTCCACTTGCAATAGTGCGCCCTCTTGAGAGATTGGTGGGCCCCACTTGGAGATAGCGCCCTTGCTCCACTACGGATGGGAGTGGATCCCTATTTTGGTGCTGTAGGTAAGTTATGATACCTAATTGATTCCCTCTCTCACCTCCCATGACAAATTTCTCCCTCCTTGAACTCCACTCCTCATTTTTTAGTAACTCCTCTCATTTTGTTATTCCTAGAAAATGGAATCTATCTCAACTTACCCTCTACTTTACCCCAACTCAAGTTAACGTCCTGGAGTTCGAATTCCCTCCATTATTCTTTTTTTCACATCCATTGTAGCTGGGATGCCATGATTACAGATCATTTTCTAGTATATTTTTGAGCCAGGACTTTACACATTTTTGATGAGATCAGCCTATGATGAGCAACATTTTGATGATCACTCACATATATTCAATGGATCCAGAGTTTGTATAGTTATAGTCTCATGCCAAGACTGAGATAGAAATTCCTCTATCATCCGGAGCAGATTGATGACAGTGCCCATGTTACATTCAGATGCAGTGCTTCAGTGTGGATCAGGTAGTTCAGATCAGGGACTCAGATACATGATCTAACAAGTATATTTTGGTACATGTGGGTTGTTGATGTGCTCTTCCTCTTATATAGGTAGTTTATGACTACGTAAATTATGATGGTTGCTGGCTCTATCTTATTTGATGCTTACTTGTTTAAATTATAAGTGGTTTGTTACTATTAACAAGAGGCTCCTGAATATACTCGCTGGTCATACAATTACTCCATGAAGTATTGACTTGTCCATTCCCTTATTTTAGGGACTTTGCTATCCATGGCACCATTAGTCATTTTCTCCGTCCATCTGTTACCATCCAATTTTGGTTTTGTCCCTACTCACACCTTAGTTAGTGTTCTTGAAGACTTCCCCCACCTAGACCTCTGTGTTGGATAGATTCCCAGTTTGCATTGTGTCTCGGCTCTGGAGTGTGTGATTTTAGTCACAGTGATTGTTCTCCTCTAGCCCTCGAAACCAAGTATTCCCACAAACAGTGTTGCTAAACACTAAAGCATCAGATCTTAAATGCTATATCTAAGGGATGCTTAGTCAGCAGAAACAGTGTTGCTAAACACTCACCATGCATATCTATATTAGCTAGTTAGTGTCCAAGGGATGCGCACTCACCCTTTGTATGGTGTAAGGCCATTTTCCCCTTTAGGGCAACAGGGTTGTCATTCCATCGCACCTATGGACGGTGGCGGGCAAAGGAGGTCATACCAAGTCATTATCTGAGGCCCGCTAGGCTATTTAGGGCACCCGCTCGTGGAGGCTGGCTAGTGAAAATATACAAAGTGAAATTAATGTGAAATCTTAAATGTAAAGGCTCACAAATAATAAATTGCTAAAAGGTTGTTTGTCTAGAGTCTATTGGAAGCATTCTCATCACTCTAACCATTTGTGAGACATCGCCATTCCTCTTGTTGTTTTCTATCCAGTATATGTCTCGGTGGTCTCTCTGTTTCCTTCAATCTAGAGATTGCAATGTTGAGGTTGTTGAGTCCTTACCCTAGCCTAGCCTTTGTTTTTTTCACCTTCACCCATGGTTAGCAAATTGTTCAAGTCAGGAAATGAGTATACACTTGAAAATCTTGTTTTTAGTAGCTAGTTACTTTGATCTATGCTTGTCTTATTCATATTATTTGCATGCTTATGCCAATCAAACATCATTCTATGCTTTCGTCTAGCTATTGATATAATTGAAGGAGCATATCATAACCATTTGTACTTTTAGCAGCAATTATTCATGGTGTGGTTCATTATTTTGATCATTCTTAAACTGGTCAACCTGGTCAAATTTCAGAGCTGTATACACACTAAAAACCTTTTATAAATCAGGCCTGCTGTTGTCCTCTTCTCCACCCGAATTCTGCCTCAGTGAATTGCTTACCCAATTTGCAGTTGCAATACCCAAATTTCAGAGCTGAAAAGGAGGCTTGCGACTTACCAGAAGTCAGAGAGAGAGACCCTTTTCTTACTCCGGTTGTCTCAGTATTTCACGCGAAAATTAGAGCTTAAAAAATCAAGTTCAAATTTGTTGCTGCCATAATAAAAGATCAGACTTCTACACTAGTGAAAATTTGCCTCATATGGGGGCTGAAAATCACACTGTGTTCTTCTCCTACTGCGGCTGCTACAGTGATCCGAAAATTTCAGAGCAGATATGAATTTTTACCGCCTAAATGAAGTCGTTTAGTCCTTATTTATACACAATTTTGAATTTTTTTTTTATGGAGCTGACCTTCAAAAAAATTAATTTTTATTTTTATTTTGAATTTTAATTTTAATGAGGCCGACTTCAAAGGTAAGGAAGGTGTATATGATTTTGTATTTTAATTTGAATTTAAAGTTTTATTTATTTTGTATTTGAACTTTGAATTGGAATCATATAACATTCAAATAAAATGTTTTTAATGTCCATAAGACATTGTACCACCATTTGAAAGGGGTTTAGGGTTTATCCACAAGCCATCAAGGTCACCATAAGTCATCTTCAATACCTTAGGGTATGCTCCACTTTTGTCCACAAATAACTTAGGTCACCAAAATGTTTTTGTCATTTTATTTTGTCACACAACCCCTTCCAAGTCAACCTTAGGGTTTGTTGTATTCCAACAAGTTCCCAAAAGCAAGGGTGTCTTCGTTATTAAGCCATTAGGGCTTCCAAGGGCATGCCATCATCAAGGTGCCATCATTCCACATGCAAGAGTATGACCAAGGGCTCCATATCATCAACGCTTCCTCCAAGGTTATCATCATCTTCAAGGTGGGCTTCTTCAACAAGGTTGTCAACATCTTCAAGGGTTTCAATACCCCATCAACACACACATGACCACTTCATCTCCTTCTTCAAGAGTGGAAGGATCATCAACCCACCATTTATGGGGGTGCCAAGCCTTTCTCATGCTCTAGGACCATCTCCAAGGGCTCTAAGACCCCATCAAGTCAACAATGACCACATCATCACCTTTAAGGGGACAAGGACCATTAAGCCATCAAATGTGGGTCCAAGGACTTCTTCATAAAGAAAGAGGCTTCATGGGCTTCTTCAACCACCTCAACCATGCAAGGGGACCTCCAAGGGTCAAGATCCATCATGACATCACTTGTGGGGTCGCAAGACCTTCTCCTAGGGTACCATGACACCATCAATGCATAAATGGCCACAAAATGGGTCATTAATGCTTCTCCAACCCATCTAGGGCTTCTCCATCAATCACACGGGATTTAGCGCAATCTTCAGGGTCTTCAGCATCGTCAACAAGGTGGTGACTCCAAGATCCAACCTTGTGGGTACAGGGACCTTGTCAATTGGGTACAAGGTGCTTCAGTGACAGGAAGGGGCAAGGAGTAGGGGGTCATAGCCTCCTTCGAGTTGGTGGTGGAGAACACAGGAAGTCGGTGCTTCCTTCAGGTCGGTGCCTATAAAACCAGGGGTTTGGTACCTCCTTCGAGTTGGTGCTGGTAAACACAGGAAGTCCGCCCTTCTTTGAATGTAATATTTTCATTACAAAAGAGCATTCTATGGTTTTCTCCCGTTTGGGTTTCTACGCCAAAATTATGTGTGTTTTGTATTGTCTGTTTTGGTGCATATGTGGATGACCCTCTTAGTATTAAATCGATTCCAACAAATCATTCTTGAGTAGATACAAGGGATGAAGATAAAGATTAGATCATGCAAAAATATTGGAACCAACAAAAGTGAATCGTGACTGCCAGCACAGAGATTGAATTCGATTTCAATCTCAATTCATTTGCTTATTTAAGCAGGCTGCAATTTGACTATTGGAGGAGGGGGTGATTTCTGTACACGAAATAATTAAATATTTTTTCTTCTCTACATTCTTTATTTCTATCCATGACTGTGTTTCAGAGGGTTAGAGAAGGAGGCGCTGCCGCTGCTGTATCAAGACGAGAATAGTGTAGATTCTATGTATACAAACAGTGAAGTTGATCATTTTCGTAAAACTTTTATGTGAATGTTTTTTTGGTACAATCTTTATAGTTTGATTAAATATTAATGCTCATTTTTCTGTCTCTGGGTCTTTAGATGAAGTTGTTATCGTGTTTCCATCATTTTTCTAAGGGCTATACAACTATCGTGTCTTTCAAGATATGTAGTTACGTTATCAGGATTATCATTTCTTTTTGCATTTTATAAAGGGAATTGAAATCGACTTTTGATGACCGTGTCTCTAATGGCTTGATATCATTTTCCTTTGATTATAATTTGCAGATTATAGAGACAATTAACTGTTTTTCATAAATCTACATAATCACATTTATTTCTTAAATGCAAATTGAAATCGATATTTTAACTGTTTTGTATTTTGCATGAAGAAGTGGTATCAGATAGTGATGAGACGGCTGTGTTTCCATTTCAATTTGAATGTTCTCTTAACATAAAAAGATTGATTTGTTTCTATGTTTATTAGACGTCTCTAATTTCCAGAAAACAATGGATTTTCATATTAAATGCAAAAGCAGACCAGTTATTACTTAAATTGTTTGGATGTCGGGATAGGATGTAGATTACTTTATTAACTTAATTACTTCTTTTTAACTTTTAGTTATCATTCCACAGTCGTTAGATTTGCATTCTATAGCTAAATACTTTCTCGAATCCAAGTTATGTTTACTAGGGTTTGACTAAGTTAGTCTAGTTGTTTAAACATTCATATCCTCTTTTCAAACATTTTTAATTTATTTATTTTCAAGTCTTTCTTGGGACTCTACAAGAAAACCCTCTTTTGTAGATTTGTACATTTTGTATATATTTAGTTTATGATAGTTATTGTTAAGTTAGTTTAGATTAGATTAGTATTTTGTTTAGTTATATTATTTTACAGTTAGTTAGTTTAGGATAGGTTAGAGTTAGTCAGCCAACAGAGCCGTTAAACCTGTTGAATACAACCATTCCAAACGGCTCAAAGTTGCTAAATACTCTCGAACCAGGTTGTCACTCCCTTTGTTGACCAAAGTGTAAAATTTCCAATCAACAAAATGGGGCTAAAAAGAAGGCCGGTATGAAATGAATGGTTTTCATTTTTTAATTTTTAATTATTCATTTGATCCTCTGGCTTTGAGTACTTAAGTTTAACATATTTTTATTTCTAGATGTCATTAGATGAACTACAGGGCAGGTTGGACGACAAGCTAACCTTCTGAGAATCCAATTTTTAATTTTCATAAACATTTATGGCTCACACACAAAACCCTGTACGAAATGTGTCTTTAATTCTCCATCAATTGTCATTCCCAGCAAGACAAATAAACTCTTGTCCAAACATCAATATGACGGTGAAGGGGCATTTTTGCTAACGACCATCTTATTAAATATTTGGATAAATATGTAAAGTATAATATCACTGACAATAATGTTTTATGTCGATTGTTTTCCCTTACCTTCAGAGGATGAATCAAAGGTTGGCTGGAAACTTTTCCAGAATATTTAATTTACACTTGGTTTCAGTTTGTAGATTTGTTTTTACAAGATTTCGAGAATTATGATATTACTAAATTTTGTAATGAGTTTAGGGTCTTCAAAAGAAGGAGAGGGAGTCTTCAGAAGATTTCTCGGTAAGAATTTCTCATATTTTATAAATTCCATCTTACTAATCTAGTATCTGAATTCAATCTATATGAAAATTCTAATTGATCACAAATTCTTCTAATTATTTCATTAAGGAAAATCAACCCGTAGATATCGCATATCAAGATGTCACCTTACGAGATGAATGTTGCCTACCAATTGCTCAAGAAGAAGTGGTAATAAATGATCTACCCACTCCTAAAAATTCTCTACTTCTATTAATGTTTTACAAATCCCTAATCTTGAAAATTTAGAATCTATAGCTTCTTCGCAATTTCAATCTGAAAATTTGGAAGAGGTATCATCACCTTCTAATGATGGTTCTCGATCAATACTTCTCATAGTTGAGGAAAATACTTCTTCCATACAACTTTTTAATCCTCTGAGGAAACACTTCTTCCATACAACTTTTTAATCCTCTTATTAATAAACATTCCATCAACTAAAGGAGGAAGAACAAATTAGTAACAATTTTATTTGTCGAAATGAGGAAGTTAACTATATTTTTGAACAACAATTTTTCTGATTAGATACGAAGATCGATCAAGATGAGCTAATTTTAGATATAAGTATATTTTTATCTTCTTCTCACGTTTGTTCTAATTCATCTTCCAATCCATATGTTAACGAGCACGAATCTGTTACTAGTAGTTTTAAGTGTTCTCATATAATTTTAGAACAAATTGGAGATTTTGATCACCACATAGAAGAAGAAAACATTGATCTTGATTGACAAATTACATGTTGTTCAAAAGAAAGGTATGATCATTCTCAAGAATTTCATAATCAAAAGCTAGATTTGCACGAGGGATTTCAACTAATCATCCAAAAAGTTCAGATCTTGATCTCAAGCAAAATTATCATAACACATACCAAGTTGAGTCACAAACTTCTATTGCAAATGAACAGGTGATAAAATACAAATCTCTTGAAAATTTAAGTAATAATAATTATTTTAATTCAATGGATTCTTTCAATTTTATCGTCTCTAATTCTTATTTTTCTATATATCTTGACCTCTTTTCAGATTTTGATTTGCCTACGAATTTGTTTGAATTTTCTAATTCTTATTTTTCTATATATCTTGACCTCTTTTCAGATTTTGATTTGCCTACGAATTTGTTTGAATTTTCTAATGACAAGCTTTCAAAGTCTAATTGTAGAGAAAATTTCGGTATATTAGTGATTCTCCCATCTTATATGAGGATAATAAATCACAATTTGAAACATCATTAGATCTTTTCTCCCCTAAATGTTTTAAAATGATCCATTTTGAAGTCAAAGATTTCTATACTCATTGAAACCATTTATATCAAGAATTTAACTATGTAGTGATATTTCAATTCTTTATGATTCAGTTTAGATGATTGATGTTCACCACAAGTTTATGTTTTTTTTTTTACTTGCTTTTGATGGTTGAATCTTTAAGTAATTTTACAGCCATCCCAAACGACTTGGAGTTTCTAAATACTCTCTGACCGGGATGTCACCCCCTTTGTTCCTTTGTTGAACAAAGTGCAAAATTTCAGGTGAATCAACTAAAATTGTGATTATAAGATCTCCTAAAGGTTCAGTCCAAAAGACTACAATCCTAAAAGAATTTGAGTGAAAGAAATGGAAACACAGTCCATGTTCACTCAAACCCCGCAAAGAAGAAAAAAACCAGAAGTAGAGAATGCAGAAAATAAAGACATTTCATTCTCAGATTTACAGAGAATGCCCCCACTCCACCATCGAACTGAGAAACATATTTATAAGACCAGAGAGATAAGATCTTACTAAAATAATATAACAAATTCTCATGCAAGAAATCTGATCCAACTGTTTCAAACAGAATTGATTGTGCATTCTCTTTCACTTGGCTCGACCTTTCAAGTTTTGAATGATCCAATCAACTTTTTGCATTGAATACAATGTCACGCATTGTATTCATGACAGATTTTTAGCATTGTCAAAATCTTTCTGTGGTTTGATTGAAAGATTACAGTTGTGGAACATGATTCTGGCCTTTTTCACGGTGTTCTGCTTTTCTTCCAAAATCTCCTCTTTACACTAATGATTTTATCTTATTTTAGTGGCAACATCTAGTAAATTTTATTCTTTCCATTGTACTTTGTAAATTGATTATGATACAAACGGTTCTATTTAATTTTTACATTTATACTTAGACAAACGATTCTACTTAATTTTTAAGTTTATATGCTATGGAATTGGGCAGATATACATTCTATGAATCTGGTGATGTGGAACAATGTTCTTCACTCAACAATTTCTGACTGGCAAAATGATTACTTCATGAGCTGGCTGTTTCCTTCCCCCAAATGGTGGCGATTTGATATCCTTTAAAGATGTGCAGAGATACTTTATCAATAGTATTTCCTGGGAGTTTTCCAGGCATTCTATTTTGTTGACATGACGCCCTTTTCTAATGATTTTATCGTAAAATAGGATCTCAAATTTTGCTGCAGCTTGATGATAATCACATGGCAGAAGATGGCGTTGACAAATGTTATGCTTCACATTTTTCTCCGTGCACAATTTGTTGTAGATCGTGTCACTTACATGGTGGTAAACCTGAACATATATTTTATGGAGTTTTCAGCGATTCTTTATGATAATAAAAACAACAAATTAGGGTTTCCTTTTAATAATTTTGGATGCACACACTTAACAATCAAAGCCTGTTCTTAAATCTCTTAAATCACGCTTTTGTTTGCTGCAATTTGGCAGCCTTTGGGTAGATCCAAATTCATGGTTGCCGTCATTGTAAAGGAGAAACCAATTACCTCATCGAGTTGTCTTAAAATGTTACGATTTTGTCTTTTTTAGAATCTCAAATAACACTATTAATCTTGCATAATTTGGATGCCTTGGGGTTTTCCAGGGTACTGAATTCATCTAGATGTTTAGAAAAACGATTTAATCAACACAAATAGAATACTTTTCTACTTCCACATAAAAAGATTATGCAAAAACAAACAAACAAAAAAAACATTATTTTTATTCAAAGAATAGACAATCCAATAATCAATGAAGTTCTTTCAATTACCATTAGAATAAAACATGCTAAAGTTACATTTGTTTTTGAAGACCTTTAATTAAATATCTTAAAATAATGGTAACATTACACATAATTACACATATAGAGTTTATCTCAACGGGTATGTACTAATTACTATGTAATTTTATTTATTTATTTTAAACAGAAACTGAAACAGAGATTGTATTAAAAAGGTCGTGCACAACTAACCATATACATATATAAAACTAGTCTAAGAGCTAAAACTGCATGGATTGGAATAACTAGAGAAGGAGCAACACCAAAATTACAAAAAATTCAAATAGGTCTTTTAGACTTGACCATATTGCTTGAGGAATAAACCCTAAGATACTAGATACACCAAAAAACATTCAAATATTTAGATGATTGAAGTAGTCTTCTATTCATTCTTTCGTGAGAGGCTGTGAACTGGTTGCTGAACCAAAGCTTCCTCCATAGGGCAGTCTCCTTCATCAGGAGTTTCTTGGCAGTGACTACACTGATTCATCTTAGCCATTTTTAGTATTTCTTCTTTAATGATATCCACTATACCCATTAACTCGCACAGGTTCCCTTGCAGATCTTTAATCTTTGAGTCAAAATAGGTCAACTAGTTCAAGATGTATCTAGTATCCTCTAAAACTCCCGCTATCTCCTGAATTCCTCTACACACTGCTTTGTAAAACTCTTGAGGTTCTTTTTGAAATATTCCATATTGCCTTCAAAATTAGCATAGACCGATGCCCAACCATCCATATCTTTTTCTAAAGAAAATGACTATAAACTAAACTCATGTGAATATGGAGAAACCACAACGACAAAGTGGAAATGGTGAACCAAAGATTCACGGTCTTCCCATTGCATCTTCTGAAAAAGCTCTGTGACATCCCCAATATGTTTATGCATCTGCCTCCACTCACACCCTTTTATTCTTCTCGATGCTTCTGTCAATGCAGCATAAATACAACTTGTGTGAAGAGTTGAGGATGGGATGGCTACTGGCATGCAACAATAAAGGCTCTAGTAGAAGGCCCCCCTTTCAAGAAGCTAACGACCGCCCCCTTCATGCATAACTCCATGCGTCCCCCACGAGGAAGTAGAATGCCTCATATTCTTATCCAATCTTTTCCCATTTGATATGTTAGGACCTTGCAAGGTCTTGTTAGGGTAGATTAGGGTATACATTTAAAATTTTTGTCTTTGTTTGCTAGAACCACCATTCCTATAGTGTTACTTACTCCTTAGTTGGAAAGTTTGTTAGAAGCACCATTATTAACCCTCAAGACATGGTAATAAGTGATAGAGGATGGCTTGGGGATATGCTTTACATGTTCATATATTCAACGGCATATTTGTGAGCCTACTTCATAAACTGGCCTCATTTTTTGAATTACCTACCTGGAATCTCCAAAGACTATCAACCTTGGGATTTTTAGAGTTGAGATAAGCTTGAACCCAAGTAGGAGGGCAAGCCATTCAACTTCATTATTGGTTTTGGTTCCTGTTCCCCAAGCAAAAGAGTTGACAATTTTTCCTCCTATATCAAAGATGATCCCTCTTGCACCTGCCTCCCCTGGGTTTCCTTTTGAGGCCCCATAAAAAAACAGAGAATAACAATGCTGATTGCTCCACCAGAGTTTGAAGTCTTGCTTATTTTTCTTGATTTCCCAATCTGAAGAGTTCATTACACTTATACTTATTTTGGACTAAAGCGAGCTCAAAATCAGGGATAGAGAGACTACGAGAAGCCAAAATTTCAACAATTAAATTTGTTGCCCTGTAACCTGCCCTGTTGTGGTCTAATTTTTTGTCTTCGAAGATTAATTTATTCATGTTGTGGTCAATTTTTTTTCAGAATGGTTCTCTTGGTGAAAAGTGCAAAAGTGATCCATGCCAACTTCATTCAAAATAAACACAACATAATTATTTGATGGTGGTTGTGGTTGTGTGCTTTCTTCCCTCCGTTTATAAAAAGGTTTAAATGGTTTCCTTATTAAAGAACTAGCACCCTTGTCTTTTTCCAAATCTACTATTTTATTGGACAACTTTTGAACCATTTTGACCACATTTTCTAATTCATTTGAAGGATCTTCTTTAGGTCTCGGAAATATTAAAGGCTTCTTATTTATTGTAGGTTTTACTTCCAAATCCAAAGAATGTTTTATAATACTATCTATGTCTCCTTCTACTTTCTTCACCTCTTCATAATTTTCTTCTAAAGTAGTTTTAAGAGATATTTTGCAAACATGGCTATGGATGGGAGTATCGTTGTAGGTTAATATTCTACCAATGATTCTTCAAAAGTTTTTGTTATAGCATTGGAACTATTCAAAACTGTGGTAAATATCTAATTGAATTCTTGTACCTTCTCCTTCTTTTCCATCTGCATAGACAATAATTCTTTCATAAGTGTAGCCACATTTTTTTGGTTACCAAACTTATTCAAAAAAACCCTTTCAAAATTGTCCCAATCTGCTATAGAATTAGTCTGCAAGATAAAATACGAGGATGACGCTCTAGGTTCAAAGTTATAATGACATAACCTGCACACTACATCCTTATGTTCCACATTTAACATATTCAAGGCTAAGTAAAATCTCTTTAGGTGATCTTCAGTAGAGATTCCTTTTCCAAGGTTAAACTTAGGTAGTTCTCACTCCGGATGCTTAGGTAAATCATGTAAAGGAACCGCTAGGTTGAGTGGTCCTATGGCTCTCCAAGCAGGTGGTTCATTGTCATTGTGAGCCATATTAGCAATACGCCCTGGAGATGTTGATGTATTTGTAACTTCGGAATGTATTTCATATATGTATATTGTATTCCTATAGAGATGTTATTATTCCTCTATATGGAAGTGTTTGTATTCCTATAGAGATGTTATTATTCCTCTATACGGAAGTGTCGTCATTTATATTGTAAGTGTCGTAACTTATAATTGATGGGTTATTAGACCACCTTGTTGGGGTTGGAACTGTATAAATCATGTGGGTTAAAGGGTTATTAGACCACCCTATTGGGGGTCGGCCCTGTCAGCATTATGTTATGTGGTTAAGTTAAGGCCGACCTAGTAAAGGTTATTAAGCAAGTCAAGTCAAGTATAAATAGAGTGCGGAAGTAACTCTATTTGATCATTCACTTTCTCACTCACACACTCATTGGAGAGTGGCGCACTAGTGGAGGAGGAGAAGCTGCTGCTAGGAGGACTATCTTTTTTACATGGGTTGTATCATAACTCTATCTATCTCTGAGGAAGTTGCAGGGTTTTTCACCTTCTTGGTTTTCCCCGGTGAATCTTTGTGTCTCTTGTGTGCTTGCATTATTGTGTCCATGATTGATATGTTGTAGATATGCTGTACATGTTATTCTCTCAGTTAAGATTCTAGATCAGATTGAAATTTCTGAAAAATTAACATGGTATCAGAGCTAGCCTAAAAGAAGGCATGGTATGGCATTTATGACACTTGTTGCACTTGCGAAGCTAGGGCCTGATATAGCAAAAACCAGTCATCGTAGCACTTTCGCTATAAATCCATTTTGGCGAATTTTCAGGATATGAAACTTTTACAGGTAGAAGATAAGATCCCAATGTACCTTGTGTCCGAAGAACAAATTATAATTCATTGTACTTTGTGTTTTATTATCTGTACAATCTAGGGTTTCTACCTCTTCCAGATCTCAGTCATAAACAGGTGACCTAGGAAAAAAGGTCACAACATGGGCTAGGAATCCCCAAATGAAATTTTGTAAAAAGTGATAGGTAGGGAACGGACTCTAGTTTCCCAGGTAAGGTTTTCAGAGGCCGAAGTTGAACCAATGAGACATGGCATGCCGTACAAGTTTTCTCTCCTGTTTTATCCCATAAAAAGGTCATGTTGTGACACTTGGAATAAATCTCTCTAAGAGAATCCATTTGAGGTCAGAGTTGTGGGGTTGGAAATTTAACAGGTTAGGCTACCACATGTAGAATTTTCAGACCCTATAGATCTGAAATTTAGGAGTGACACCAGAAACAATCAGGTGCATATTTTTGTCAAAACAGAATTGGATTTTGAGCACCTTCATTCATGGCTCCAGGAATTTAGGGTTTCGAAGAATGTTGGAATTTTTGTATCGGAGACCATGGCTAGATACTCCTCATCATAATAGAAATTTAGAGACCAAGATCAAATTTTTTGGCTCGGTAGAAGGTCGGGTTTGATCAAACCTTAGTTCGGGACTTTGATCGGAAAAGTGAAAAATTAGGAAGTCTGCAAAAATGAGAATTTTTGACATCTGTGACCATAGCTAGAAGCTCCTTGGGTAAATCAAAGTTTAGAGATTTGGATCAAACTATTTGGTTGGATGAAGCTCCGGAAAACTCAAACCCTAATTCAGGGTCCTCCTTAGTGAATCCAGAAGATTGAAAAACAAATGAGGGGTGAAACTTTGCAGTTTTCAAATTCTAAGTATACCAGGTTGATCAACTCATCAAGATGCATCTTTCTATCCTTTCAGAAGTTTGAAATTCAAAGTTTGAATTTTTAAGGATTTCTGTGACAAACCCTAATGCAGCTCGAGATCGAGTTTCAGCAAATCAAAGTGGATTGGGTTAATCCTAGAAGATAATGGATTGGTCACCTGCATAAGTGAACAAGTTCCTGTTTCAGAGCGAGATGAGGATAAGGCCTTGCATAAGAAGATTGCAAGCAATCTCGACAGGTATGACTTATCCAGGTATGTTTTGAGATTTGTTCATGATTAATGTATGTTTGTCTTCATTAAGGTTAGTACAATCTTGATTAACTTTAGACTTGTCGTATCACCTTAATAAAATTATGAATGTAGATATTCATTGATTAGGGTTTTGACACGTGTGATTGTACTAATGCATTATGGTGTTATATGAGGTTGATGTTGTCTGCTAACATGAAAGGTACATCAAGAAAGACAAATCATGTTCTAGTTCAGGAACATATGACCATGGTGACATGAAGACAAAGATTCATCCATTGTCATGGATCACATAAAATCTCTACTTACAAGGTATGTATAATTTGGTTCTACAATGCTTAACCTATGATATATGCAGGTTACTAGCACAAGTCATTGAAGAAAACAAGAAGACATCATGTGGGTATGTTAGACATAACTAACTAACACATTAATCCAAGTATGTTTTTCCTATATCAAGTTAGAATCCTACCTTGTGATAGGATCTCTTATATAAGTATACTTGGTATGGTTGATAATGATTATTCATGAAGTTAGAAATGTGAGTAATCAAGGGTTTATGCATATTATGTCTCTTACCTTGACTGATGATATGACTAACCAGAAAATTCCTTTGGTCAAATAAAGAATATGCATGAGTTAAAGAAGTATTCCCTGAAACCTTGAATACTAATGTTTATTATCTTTGTTTGAAATGATCATGACTATACATGTTTAAGATTATTGTGTTTTGATAGTATTGAGATTATACTAATGAATGTATGTATGAGACCTCGAGGATAACATAATGGTGATACTAGTAAGTATGCATAAGTGATCGAGGATGAGGATAGGTAATCCAGGAAGCAAAGATCAAGAGGAAGCACACTCCAGTAGTTCCTGCAAGGAAGCAAATATTAAGAGGGAGTCCACCCTAAAAACCAAACAAAGATAAGTATTTGAATTGTCATTTCTTGCATATTTGTTTGTTTAAATAATATTGTTCAATGATGTATATGCTTATGTTCCTAGACTTAGGGTGTGTATTATGAGTATTAGAATAATGGGTAAGTGGCCTATGGCACTGTACAACATTCCATTGCTACTTATCTAAAATGAAACCTCTTTGTTGACATGTTGGGAGTTGTGCACACTCTTAACAATGTTCTGGCAGATATTGGAAGGCATCTAGAAAGTTACAGGATATGGATAAATGTTGCATTGAAGCATTGGCTAAGATAATTGCATGAATGTATGACATATTTCTTTATGTGTAAGAATTTGTTCAAAAAACTGTGAGATGTTTCTAATCATGCAATTTAACTTGTCTTGTAGGAAAGATCGTATACCATCACCTACAAAAGAAGGACTATAACATTTGTTCCAGCAACGAAGTTCAAACTATCTATTGAAGATATTGAAGAATCTAAAGTTCCCAGGATACGAGATACAGTAATGGAAGAATGCCATGATCAAGGAATATCAGTCGATCATGAAGAATGATGTTTGGGATGCGGTCCCAAGACTTGAAGGGAATTCTGTTGTGACTTCCAAATGGATCTACAAGATCAAGCATGTTGCAGATGACATCATAGAGAAATACAAGCAAGGTTTGTGGCTCGTGGCTTCTCCCAGAAAGAGGGGATAGAATATGAAGAGACTTTTGCTCTTGTAGATAGATACACTTCCATCATATCAGTACTTGCTTTGGCTGCAGTGATGAAATGGAAGATGCACCAGATGGATGTCAAGACAACTTTCTTGAATGGTGTAGTCAAAGAGGAAGTGTATGTGGAGCAGTCACTCGGTTTTGAGACATATGACAGGGAGTCATATGTGTGCAAGTTGAAGAAAGTCTTGTATGGCTTGAAGCAAGCTCCTAGGACTTGGTATGGTAGGATAGATAGCTTTCTATCCAGTTTAGGCTTTACTAAGAGTAAAGCTGATTCCAACCTTTACTACAAGGTTAAGGAAGGCAATCCTATGATACTACTATTGTATGTGGATGGCTTGTTTGTAACAGGTGAGTATGGGTTGATTGTCGATACGAAGAGGAAGCTTGCGACCGAGTTCGAGATGAAGGACTTGGGTATGATGCACTACTTTCTAGGTATGGAGGTGTGGCAGAGCACAGATGGAATCTTCCTTGGACAAGGGAAGTATGTAGTAGAGATCCTAAAGAGGTTCCAGATGATGGATTGCAAAGCCATGGCCACACCTATGGCATCGAACCTGAAGCTTCTGTGAGATGCTTCATCTGAGCCGGTTGATGTCATGATGTATTGTCAGATGATTGGGTCCTTGATGTACCTGACGAATACGAGATTAGATATTTGCTTTGCGGTGAACACATTGATCCAGTACTTGACGGATCCGAGAGGTGTTCACCTAGTTGTTGTAAAGCATATTCTGGGGTACCTAAATGGTATAGTTGATTATGGGCTCAAGTATTATGCGAATCAAAAGTTTAACCTGGAGGGTTATGTTGATTTAGATTGGGCAGGCAGTGATGCAGATAGGAAGAGCACTTTTGGGTGTTGCTTCAGTATGGGATCAGGTGTGATCTCTCGGTTTAGTAGGAAGCAGTCCCGTGTAGCACTGAGTACAGCCGAAACAGAGTATGTTGTAGCTTGTTCGGCTAGTTGTGAGGTAGTATGGCTTCGGAAGCTACTGTCTGAGCTATTTGATCTCTCGTTGGAGGCTATTGGTATTTTTTGTGACAACCAAAGTTTTGTGAAGCTGTCTGAGAACCCGGTGTTCCACGACAGGTCGAAGCACATTGAGATCAAATATCACTATATCAGGGATATGGTGCAGAGAGGAGCAGCAAAGCTCCTGTATGTTGCGACGGATGAGCATGTTGCGGATGTGTTGAGGAAACCACTAGCCAGAGTGAATTTCGAGTACTTCAGAGAGTGGCTTGGTGTTCTTCAGATTGACGACACTTCGAGGAAGAAGTGATGGACAAATTTGCAGGAGCCATTCCAAGCATGGTGAGAGGAGGATCCTTCCCATGGCTGTGGATATAAGCGTTGTGTGATGAGCATCAAGATGATGCTCTAGTTACTGCTCTATATGCATCATGTTGGATGCTTGTTATGATTAGTTGGATCATGTATTTGTATATGTATCATGTTGGATTCTTTGTATGATCAATTGCATCTTGTATTTGTGTATGCATCATGTTGGATGCTTGTTATGATTAGTTGGATCATGTATTTGTATATGCATCATGTTGGATGCTTGGTATGATCAGTTGGATCATGGATTTGTATATGTATCAGGTGGATACATTGTATGATTAGGTGGATCATGTATTTATATATGTATCGGGTGGATACATTGTATGATTAGGTGGATCATGTATTTGTGTATGTATCAGGTAGATACTTGGTATGCATCAGGTGGATGCATTGTATGATCAGGATGATCATGGATGATGACCTTTAGGATGTTGCTCCAGATAATATACATCAGGATGATACTATGATGATGATCAGGATAATCATGTACATCAGGACGATGTATGGTGAGTATCAGGTCGTGGACAGGTTGTGCAGATGAGCATATAAGTAGACCTGGGAGATCTGATAGGTTGGGTTGTGTGCCCGTAATAAGTCCTGGGATTCTCTTTCGAGGCATTGCCATGACCACATGTAATATGTCTTGGAGATCCAGACAGGTTGTGCTAGTCATGTAAAAGGCCTCGGATGCTCTTTAGAGTTCTTTCTAGTCAAGACACTCTTTTAAGGTTTTGTGGTGGGTGTCATATGTAATACGTCCTAGAGATCCAGACAGGTTGTGCTAGTCACATAAAAGGCCTCGGATGCTCTTTAGAGTTCTTGCTAGTCAAGACACTCTTTTAAGGTTTTGTGACAGTCACATGTAAGTGGACCTGGGAGATCTTGCCGGTCGTGCTTCGACACATAAAGGATCCTGGGATACTCTTTCGAGGCATTGTGACGCACATAATAAGTCCTGAGGATTCCATAGTATGGCCAGTGATGATGAAGACTTGCAGGTGGTGGGCCTACATCCAGCATGAAAAAGCGTTGGCTCTGTAGAACTTCCTATGATGAGTAGATTAGCGATTGATTGAGATAGTAGCAGCTGTGACGATGACGATGATTCGATGCCAATGATCCAGTGACATTCATCCAGATAAGAAGACTTGTGCTAGAAAATCTGTGTCGAGAAATACCTTCCTAGTGAAGAGGGAGTGTTGATGTATTTGTAACTTCGGAATGTATTTCATATATGTATATTGTATTCCTATAGAGATGTTATTATTCATCTATACGGAAGTGTTTGTATTCCTATAGATATGTTATTATTCCTCTATACGGAAGTGTCATCATTTATATTATAAGTGTCGTAACTTATACTTGATGGGTTATTAGATCACCTTGTTGGGGTCGGCCCTGTATAAGTCATGTGGGTCAAAGGGTTATTAGACCACCCTATTGGGGATCGGCCCTGTCAGCATTATGTTATATGGTTAAGTTAAGGCCGACCTAGTAAAGGTTATTGGGCAAGTCAAGTCAAGTATAAATAGAGTGCGGGATGCACTCTATTTGATCATTCACTTTCTCACTCACACATTCATTGGAGAGTGGTGCACTAGTGGAGGAGGAGAAGCTGTTGCTAGGAGGACTATCTCTTGTACATGGGTTGTATCATTGCTCTATCTATCTCTGAGGAAGTTGCAGGGTTTTTCACCTTCTTGGTTTTCACCAGTGAAACTCTATGTCTGTTGTGTGCTTGCATTACCATGATTGATATGCTGTAGATATGCTGTACATGTTATTCTCTCAGTTAAGATCCTAGATCAGATTGAAATTTCTGAAAAATTAACAAGAGAATGTGGAGGTGTATGAGGTGATGTAAGAGTCTGTACATGTGGAGAAGAGATTGAATCCAGATAATTAGGCCTCAATTGATTGATGGGATCTGGTATATCTTGTAAGGATAAATCAACTAATTCTCCCAAAGATTCCAATAGCACCTAATCCCTAGTTTGCACAACTTGTCTTCTAGGAACTTGCCTTCTAGGAAGTAAAGGTACCCCTAATAATCCACCAAGTTTCCTCATGTATGATCTAGTATGTTTCCTAAAATTGTCTACTTCTGTGTGACGGACAACATATAAATGCTCAGTATGATCAGTTTCAGAGTCCAACTTTTCTTGATAATCGGTTTCATAAATTAATTCTTCTGGTTGGGTTGTTTCAAATGGAGACCCAGAGAAATTTCCTTGTGAAAACGGATTTCCTCTACAATCCATGCACTGGAGGCCCCCCTTCTAGCACTAAAACTATTGATTCTAGGAATATCTTAGCATCGACAATAGGGATTCTTCCCAATGAATAATCCCCTAAAGGTGTGTATGTTTAATTTATGTACCAGTTGCGGTGGCCCACCGTTTATATTTTATGTTTAAAGTATGATTATGCAAGTGCTTCTAATCTAACTAATGCATCTATCTTAAAATTGATAGGAAGAAACCTCACAAGTGATGCATAAGTTCTTACCTCCCATCTTTCACTTCTACCTTATCAATTATCTAACCCTATTCTACACTAACTAATCTATCCTTGCAAGGAGCGAGTTTAAATAAGAGTAATAATATGAGAATGCTTATACAAATCCAACATATAGTTATTAAGATAAAGTATGCACACTCACAACAGAAAATTACAAATATAGCTTTGACTATGATTAAACCAATTTATTACTCTTTTATTACACATAAATTTACATAGATAAGAAAATCATTCATCACCATTGAAATAGTTCAACAAAATTAGAAATATCTCACAGCATTAACATGAACAAAAGAAGAAATAGTTCTGATCTGTTAGTCACACATTCCACGCAAAAATATGTGCAAACGTTTCCCAACGAATAGGTCTTTCCTCATTAGCAGAAAATAGTTCTCTTACAAAATGTATCCATTATCTATTTCACTAGAAAAATTCCTCTCTCTAGTACCCTTTCCCCTCTATTTATATTACAAGATAAATTGTCTTTACATGATTGATCACTTTGGCTTCCTCTGTGTCTTTTGGATTGCCCAATTTGTCTCGCATGCCTGCGCTTTTTCTGCCTGCAGCCTTTCATCTTCCTTCGCATCATGACTGATCACTTTGGCTTCCTCTGCGTATTTTGGATCGCTTAATTTGTATTTTGTGCTTGCCGTTCCTTCTGCCTGTAGCCTTTCAGCTTCCTCTACGTCCTTGGGACACAAAAAAATCAATGCATAAGAATAATTCATTGTTAAGCAAAGTGATAATGAATATAATACAAATTACAGAGGTATGATTTATCAATATTGTTTACAAAATAGAAGATTCATACTTTCACGATCTTGTTTCATCGTGAAAAATGATAACTGATGTGGAGGCGGAAAGTCGGAAATTATTTTCGACAATGACTAGTTTCATCCTTCTGTAATCCGCAATGCAGGAATGCAGGAGTGCGGAATTGCAGATTACAATTTCAGACAATCAGAAATGCCATACGCAATTGGAAATGTGGGATGCAGAACTGCGGAAATGCGGGAGACAATTTCAAAAGTAGGAAATGCGGAAACAATTTCAGAAAGTCAGAAATACAATCCGCAATCGACAACCCACAATTGGAAATGCGGGATGCGGAATGCAAAATTGTAGGATTGTAGAAACAATTTTAGAAATTCGGAAATACAATTTGCAATCCGAAATTGGAAATGCGAGAAATGCAGGAATGCAGAAACGTGGGATTGCAGACATGTGGGATTGCGGAAACCATTTCGGAAGGTCAGAAATGCAATCCACAATCCGCAATTGGAACTATAGGAAGGCCTTATATTTTGTTTAAAAATAAATAAATTAAGTGTCAAAGGTAAGTATGTCCAGGATGAAAAAATTTGGGGATCATGTTGTGGCTGCAACAGAACTGAACATAACACTCATTAAGATATTTATGTTTATAGTTTGAACAGAGTATTTACTCTTGATAATTATGAATGGAATTACCTGTTTATTTCGATATGTCTACTGTGTTTCGAACATAGTATTTACTCTTGATGTTCATAATGGAATTATTTATTTGTTTCGATTTATCTATGGTGTTCGAACACAGTATTTACTCTTGAATGCTTGAAACTTATTTTGTATTCTATTGAGATGTTATTTAATCCATTAAAGTTAATCTAATATGTATAAAATCAGTTCTGTATAAATGAGGCCTCTTGGCTATACCTAATTTATAACTATCTTAGATTATATGAAATATTAAAACATGAAACTATTAAATGTATATACTGAATATTTATTAACCTAGAAATAATATACACATATGAATTCTGAATAATGGGTTTTTCTCATTATGATTTTATTAAGCAATATTTCCATAATGGGTTTTTCTCTTGACACTTGTCATTTCTCCTTGTGGGTCAGCAAACACTCTTCAACAACTATTTCAGTTTTGATTCCCTCAGCTATTTAATAATGTAAAATTAATAATTCATTTACAAATGTCTTGACCTCACATGGTCAATAATGTCAAATCAAATAATAACATATAGTCCTTAATAAAATAAATGTTTGGGTTCTTCGGTGTATTACAGATATCAAACCAATGTGGTCAATTTCAACCTCAAACTTGTCCATTTTGAAGCATTGTTTTATCTTAGCCAATACATGTATAATGGCTAACACCTCCATGAATTTGATTGAACAATTTATTTGATATGGATGCAACTTCATGAGATTTATTTTTGGTAACATAACCATTCTTATGTCCTATTTGGAAGCATCTCTCTTAAGCACACATAGTGGAGTGAAACCTAGTGGGGTAAGTTTAAAACATTGATGTAACTTTTCTTTATCCCTTTGATAACTCTTTGAAGATTCTCATCCCCATAGGAGAATCCTTTCCTTAGTTGGGAAGCCACACATGTTATGAAATTAAAGGTTCCTCCACATGGTACACCATCCTTACCATGTTCAATCATAGCATCAAAATGCAATATCTCTATCCTTCCAATTTCATGTTCAAACAAATTGATATCCAATGATTTCTCTACCCAAGTACATGATATAGCTTCCAAATCAAGAATATAATTCTCCAACATCCTACTGTGAACCAAAATGTAATAAAAGAAAACCAACACAAGTTTACCAAAGTGCTTGATGTATGTTCTTCTCATGTAGGAAGGTGAAGTCATAGGTGCATTATCCAAATCAATGCTCATGGATGAAAGTACCAAGTAGGAAGATTGGACACAAGGAGATGTCACTTGCAAAATTTCTTCATCCATACCAATCTGATGATTAGGATTGAGGTGGAGATCAATTTTGGGAAGGTACTTGACCTTCTGCATCTCATTCCTCTTGATAGGTTTATATGTCCCCCATACAATGGTGTGAATTCTCCAGCTAAAACAATGGAATCCAGAGCTGATTCTAGGGTCCCAAATGAACCTTAGGAGTTGGAAGTGTCTAATACATCCAAACCAATCAATATTGGGATCCTATAGTCTGTGTTGCACTCCCTTGTCCATCACTAACATCTGAAACAATCTGTCATTTAGAAGAATGCTAGGATCCAAAAACCAAATTGAAAGTTCACCACTTCCAATGCCTTTGAAAACATTTTCTATTAGATCCAACAAGGTTTGGATCTCCTCATGTTCCATTTGATTTCTTGCATGCAACGTTTTCCTCAACATGCCATGGGTGCAAACTGAACTTCTCTTACATGGTGATTCGAAATATTCCATGTAGTTTCTCACCAAATCCATGGATGCATGAAGAACAAAGATATCTAATGGCTGCAAAACATGTCTTTGTTGCTCCTCACTTGTCAAAACAATGTCAGGAACAACAAATATTTCATTGCAGAAATAATAGCAACATTTACCTCCCAAATTCTTCATCTCAATGGTGCATCTATCCACTCAATGAATTTATGAATGAACACCTTTTTTCTGATCGATATGGGATGTGATCATCCACCCCTTCTAGAGAAAAATATACCTCCCATAAAGGCATCTAATGATGCTTATCCTTCAAGGAATGGATGTTGAACACTCTCCTACTGATGCGAGAAAGGTTGGTGCATCCTTGATCCTCCATATTGGTGATGTACTTGTCTAACCAATCCTTCGATAAAAAAATACCACTGCTTGTATATTCAAATGGTATGTCCTCAACTATATTTCTCATAGCTAAGTTCACCTCTATGTCCTTTTGCATATCAACAAGTTCTTGGACAAAATCTTCTACATATTTTCTCTTCATAAGCATCTGCAAATCAGAATTTTACTCATGTTCAATCTCCACATGAGATTCCTCCATAAAACCAATATTTTTTCCTTCCTACCATGTGCATATGATCATTTTTCATGTTGGATGGAGGATGTGGTTTACTCAACTCCGTGCGAAGATGATCAATTTTCTTTCATGATTCTTGAACGACCACTTCTACACTCTTCAAAGAATCATTGGTGGTTTCCAACTCATTGGTGAGATTTTATGTTCCTTCTTCTCTTTTCTTATGTGAATGGTGGTACATGTTTGCAACCTAAAGAAGTTGGTTTCAATCTGAGAGTAGGTTCAAGTAACTCTCTTTCACCTTGTCCACTACTTCTCTAAGTGATTTGAAATATTCCAAGAAGGATTCTCCTTCTAAGTCTTCTCTTGAAGCTCTCCAACATTATCTTGTTATCAAGAAAGTTCTTCAAGGCTTCCATGATATTCTCTTTGTTATCCTTTAGTGTCCCATTCAAATGATGTGGTTCACAAGGAAGATCCTCCACCAAGTTTGCTTCACCTAATGATTGGTGTACAAGATCAACTTGTTTGTGGAATAGATCCATAGAACATGTTTCATACCTTTGTGTCACATTTTCATCTTATAGTGAGGCACTATCATACATCTTCACAAGCTCAAGAAGATGATATGTATCCAAATGCAGCTGCAAAAATGCACTTCTTATGTCTATCATTGTTCTTTGAATCTTAGCCAAGTATTCAATGGAATATTCCTCCTCCATTTTCCAACAACAGTGTGCCATGCAAGGTGCTCAGGGCCTTCCCAATATTCCTTTCACTCATCTTCAATGTCCCTACAAGGAGGTGTGTATCTAGAATACAAACATCGTCTCCTTCTTCTTCTACACAACTTTCTTCCCTCTTGTAGTCACTTTGCAGTGACTTGTGCTCCACCTCATGGATCTCAGCTTATGTTTCTATGCTATCCTCCTCCATGCATCTTGAGGCTTCTACATCTTGAGTGGCATGAGGATTTGCATCAATAGTAGGCTCCACCATGATATTGGTTTCACTTTCTTCATAGAGATCTGATGTAGAACACTTTAATGGTAAAACTTCATTTTGCTGCAACATTTGCTCCACTTCTCTCTACACGTTGTTGACAATGTGGTTTATTGGATTTTGATGTGGGTTTCCAAAAGGATCCCTTGTCCCAAATGGTATTTTAACCTTGTATTCACATAAATATTGAAAATACAATAATTCATGGATCTCTTTGGTTAAAGGTTGGTATATTCGGAGATACTCAAAAGGATCAACTCTTAATGGTTTCCCTCTAAAGAACACTCTGCAATCAACAATGCTCAACATGGGTGGATCAGGACTTATATCTTATCTGGATGTTTGGTTACAAAAGTAACCATATTCATCTCTTGACATACACAAACCTCCATCTACATAGATCACCTCTTCTTCCTCAT
Source organism: Larix kaempferi (assembly GCA_027924585.1). Classification (NCBI taxonomy): domain Eukaryota; kingdom Viridiplantae; phylum Streptophyta; class Pinopsida; order Pinales; family Pinaceae; genus Larix; species Larix kaempferi. Next base: position 4,839,222 of record BSBM01000666.1, on the reverse strand, counting down.
ACCAATCAGAATCTTATTCACTGAACAAGGACATGGATGCAATTCTTCCTTCAACTGAGTAATGAATATTGTTATTGTTGATCACAGGTGCATAGGACCATGCTTTGATACCACTATAATGTACTAAATTTAATACAGGCACACTACCTCAAAATTTGGAAATTTAAACACACAGTGGATGGGCTAGATACAAAAGAACTAGCTAGTTTGACTAGAATTAAAAAATGAAACCCCAAATACTTGTAGACGCTCCCAAATTATCCCAAGATGGATTTCAGGACCTACAAAATCTCAAGGATAACCTAAAACATCCTAAACATACTCCCAACTTCAACATCTGCACATTTTTTGGGTGCATCACACTGTTGTGGGCACAACAGATCCCATGCTTCGCTTAAGCAAGGGAACCCCATTTATTAATAAATGCAAAGGTATTTGAGGTGAGTTATCTTGTAAATATTAAAATCTTGATTCTACTTTCAAAGAATTCTTCACCCATGCCTTTGATTTCCTTGGTTTCAACCGATTGATTTTTCTTCTCAAAACGTTTCGGTTTGAAAAGGCCAAATTTTTGAGTATTTTGTTCACTGATAAAGTCATCTCGAAACCTGACGTTTGAAGAATCTGCAATCCGCAATCTAACAATTGAGGCTTGCGGGATTGTTGTTTTAGGTTTTGGGTTTTGGTGATTCCGAAACCCGCAACCCGACGGTTGTGGACTATGGAATCACTCTGTAATAAGATTGGAAAACAGTTACCCCGAAACCCGAATCCCGCAATGGTGGCATTCGGCCTTCAGGATTGTTTTTTTTTTTTGTCCACTTCATGTTTTCCCCCGCAACCCGTAATTTCGGGATGCGGCTTTTGGGATTGTGTCTTTATGATTATTTTGCGTGCGCTCCCGCAGCCTGCAATCCGCATTGCGAAATGCGGCTTTCGTAGTAGTTTTTATTTTTCACTTTGACATTTATGCTTCCCGAAACCCGCCACCCCTGGTCGGTTGTTGGATTTCGGGAGTCCTTTTCATTGTTCACTATTTTTAACAACCCGCAACCCGCAAATCCATATTTTTGGGTTTCGGCTTGCGGGGTTTCTAATAAAGAGTTTCATGAGCGTACCTGAACTCGACTCCACGTCGTCCATTTGTTATGATCGCACGGTTGGTTTTATTTCACTGAATGTATTTAATACGGTTTCTTTTTACTGTTAGTTTTACATTTTTACTGCTGAAGAAAATACGCTGTTGCATTTTTATTTTAGTGAGGATTGTGTGTCAGGTGCAGTTGTTCAGTCTGTTCATTATTTCAGGTAAGTCCACTGTTATCCTTACGTTATTAGCCTGTATTTTTGCTATTTTTGGGTTGAATTTTATTTAATTTTCTGCATTGATCAGATATTGTAAATTTCCTCCACTATGTAGAAGAATACACGGTATAAAACGTCACTCAAAGACCCCCTAAACAAAGACCCAAATTTTGGTTTTCTTTCTGACACCAGTGGAGGAGTTACTGAGACGTACCAAATGGACTAGTCCAAGTTATACACCATTTTTTATAGTGACGACTTTTCCCATATCGAGAATGGAAGACCAGTCTATGAGAGAATTAGGGCTTCCCAAATCCCCGCCATCGCTGCACGCCCTGTCATTCTACCCTACACAGATGCAGTTAAATGGATATTTCAGAATGCTGATGTTAAGGACCGCTCATTTAATGACAGTGCAGGTTTCCAATTGACAAATTTTCGCCCGGAGGTTTTTCTTCGAGCATTTGCTCTCAAACTCTATGTTCAGATACTCTCTGCTGAGTTCATTCAGTCATCCAAAACCTGGTATAATTTTGAGCAAATGATTAAGTCTTGGATGCTCAAACCCAATGCCTTTGTACCTAAGTCGGATAACCTTTATCCTATTATCTGGTTCAAAGAACCCTATTCTCTACTTGCAGCCATGCTTTTCCGGCTTTTTGGTCAACCCAATTGTTCTCATTTTAAAGTAGAGTGGGCACCCATAGCACATCATGTGTTACTTACAGGTGAATCTTTCATGTGGGCCTCTATTCTATCGGCAGAACTGAAAAACGCCATTCAAGACTATTAGAAGGCACTAGCTCATAAGAAACCACTCTTCTTCCTATCAGCATATGTTTTGGACGTTTTCTGTTCGGAGTTCCAGTATCCCAATTTGGGTTGGCATTGGACTCCTTCAGACCCACCTGTACATATTTACCATTCAGCACTTTGGGAGGGAAATTTTGCACCTTTGATATATGAAATTTGTGATTGTTTTGTGGGTACCATTTATTTCAAGATCTTCCAGTAGCAGCCACCTGCATTCTCAGAAGATGCCAAAGTTTTTATCAACACAATTGTTGATTGGTATGTAGGTGAGTACTTTACATACCTCAGAATCTGGGGAGGTGAAACAGTTCATTTCTTGCCCAGAATAGTCCCAGATAGGATGGTAATACAGGAGGTTTCCTTTCAGACTATCATTAATGGTATGTATCAGAAACTCATGGGACCTAAGAAGAAGAATTGGCCTAAGTTTGCACTGAATCTGGGTCAATTGGTCATCCCAACTTCAACCTGGGCTATAGTTATGGGTGATCAAATAGCTGCTATGAGATTAGGTGTTGCCCCGAAAAGAAAACATGATCCCAAGAAGTTTTTGGATGCACACCTAAAGCAAGTTCACAAGAAGATGGGCTACACACATGAAACAATCCCCGATGATTCCATATACCAAGGGGTGGACACCTTTTCTCAAGTCTTGGCCAAGATAAAGGACCCTCAAGGACAACATGATATTCTACAGTATCATAAACAACTGAAGGACATGATCTTAAGCTATAGGGCCATGCAGATGAATCTTGTTGAAAAAGCAAGAAAGGACAGGGAAGAGAAAGAAGCTCAGAAGTCTACCAATCCTCCTTTGGCCATCAGTCATGATGAAGACAAAGGTAAAGATATTCAAGGGGAACTATCTAAAGAGAAACCTAAGGAAGAAGCTAAAATCATGCTGCAGATAGCCCGTGAATCCAAACATCAAATGGCGCAGCTGTCATCAATGTTATAGACTCAGTTGCTATAACCTACAAGGCCTGCGGACAAAATTCAGCCACTGGGTACACTGGATGATCACCTCCCTACTCCAGATAGTCCAAAAGATGATGAATTGATCATAACCAAGGCTAATCTAGCTAAGAGATAGAAGGTTATGCCTTCCTCATCACAAGTTTCTATTGTAGATGTAATTGACTGTGATGAAGAAATAACTTCACCTTCTCCAGTACCAGTAGTGGAAGAAGTTACTAGATATGCTAAAAATGACACTGAATTGTTGGATGATATTGATATCGACCAGTCTTTCCCTGAACAATTAGTGTTGGAATTTAATGCTACCCCTGGTATCACATCATCAGCAATTGTGTTGCCATCTGTGAAGCCAAATTCTACTGTGCCTCTAGGAGGAACACTTCCATTTTCATTATCCCATTTGTATGATACCCTCAACAACACCACTACTACATCACCAGAGTACTCTGTTCCTTTATCCACTTCACCCCCTGTTATTGCAGAAGTCCAGCCTCTGGCTGTCCCTCTACAGTCATCTACAGTTGATTCGTCAATAACCTCCATCAATGCATCTTCTAAGCTTTCTCCTCCACCTTCTCCTAGCAAAACACAGAGTCCACTTCCACTCCGAGAAGTAGGTAGTCATGTTCAGGTTCTACTTTCTGAAATCTCTGTCTCATTACCCTCCCCAAAAAAAGTTGTGTCAGTTCCTAAAATTAGTATTACATCTCTAGCTACCACTCAAGTTACTTTACCTATCCCTACTTCTGTTGTTACACAGACACCTTCTATGATCTCCACGATTGGCGTCACTTCTATTCCTACACTGTCCATTATTGAGTACACAGATACAGATGTGGTTCCTCTTGGAAATTATTTCTATTGTCAAGATGACAAGGCAGTAGTTAAAAGAAGCAGGAAAAGAGGTCAAGGACCAGGGGGCTTAGAAGTGCATGAGCCAGATCAGGTGTTTTGGGATCCCATAACTAATAACCCAAGAATTGAAGCAGTTGAAACAACAATAGCCTTAGGGGCTTTCGCCACTGCTAACTGGGATTCAGTCGAGGTCTTGGACAAAGAAGTTGACATCAGGGAGGAAGAAATTAGAAACCTGAAAGGAGAATTAGCTAAAACAAGGGAACAACATTTTGTTGATGTGGCTGACCTTAGGAAAACTTGAGCAGACAAAGTACAAGATTTGGAACAGAAGAATGCTACTCTTCTTACTGAATTTAACCTTTTGCATTCTCAACATTCTGCTAGCCTCGTAAAGATAGCCTCTTTAGAAAAGCATATGGAAGATGCAACTGCAAGTGCAACTTCCTCCAATGTTCTCAAGTTCACACCCTTTGACCTCAAAAACCTAGCTCTTGAAGTGAATCAGAGTCAGCATGAATTACTGAAGAAGTTATACATTGCCTTAGACGAGATTAGGGAAAATTTCATTAATTTTTCTAAGATGTCTTCTACTCTTGAGGAATAGAAGGAAAAAAGGCTCCAAGCTTGTAAAGCTAAAGATGAAATTGGTCAATGGCAATTATGTATCAAGAATGTCCCGGAGGACATCCCAATCCTTAATACTTTCCAGATGAAGAAAGTTAAGGCATCCCTGAACTCATGGCTTGATTTGAATGAATCAGCTGAGGAAATCATTACTAAGCCACATGACACCTGCACTAGACGATGGTATGTCGCTGATAATATCATGAATGACTTAGGTTTTCCACTCATGAATCCTTTTCTGGAAGCTCTCCCACCAAAGTGCAGACTTGAGGAACTTGACAACAGATGTGAATAATTCACACAGAAGATTCGGGACTTGGAACAAATCAGCATCCAAGATGTGGATCGTTTGGTTAAAGAACCGGTCATCATGGAAGGAAGGATTCTCATGTACCTGCGTATTTGGCATAAGTTAGCAAAGCATGATATGGAGAACAACGCATGCAATGCTCAGCTGTCCCTCGAATCAGTCGTTTTCCCAAATATAGATGAGCTGTTAGATATTTATGAGAAATGGAAGGATTTTCTGGATCTTTAATTATATCTGATTTTGTAATCCCTATTTTGTAGAGCTTCTCCTTTTAGAACTCTGATGTAAATTTAGTATATAAGGAGGAGGTTTTTTCCTTAGCAGGGTGTTGGGAATTTTGGAATTTTGATTCAGCAGGAGTATGGATTGAAGATGCTCTATCTATTCGAACCATTGTAATTTTTTGTACAAGACTTTTATATGCAGTAAAGTTATCTTTTCTCCACCTTCTTGATTTCTTCAAATTTCTTTGAGGATCGCTGAGTTAAATGTTTCAAGTTTTCATCAGTTATGCGTTCAATCTATTACAGGTTACTTATTGATGTACATGGTCTTTCATATTGATTTTTATGTATGTTTTGACTCATGTTTTGAATTGTTCTATTAAATTTCTGTAATTGAACAGTTCTCACTTTTATATTTCTGCAAATGATTCGATGCATTTAAATATGCATAATCAATTGTTAATTTTTCAATTAACACGAAGATTACAGATCAGTTGTTTGAATAGGCTTAAAGCACGTTGAAGAATTGTCTCTTAATTTTTATTGATTGATGATCCTTCAAGCTACAAGTGGAGGAACCCGAAGACATTTTTGTTTAAGGTATCTAATACTTGTTAATCATATTTCAAACCTGATTTGCACAATATCAACTTTCCCTCTTTAGGTTAGATATGACTTAGGATAGATTCTTTCCTTAGGTAGATTAGGTTAGGTTTGTTAATCAGCTATCACACTTTGTTTTCCTTAATAGGAAAACTGATCTTCGAAAGATCAAACCTTTTACTCTTAGAGTGCCAACAGAGGCCAAATATCCGTGGGTGATTACCACACCAAACAGCTCAAGGATAGGGTAACTCTTGCGTAGGGTTAACTGAAGCCTTTGGCTGGGTTTTCATCCCCTTTTGTGTGCCTTGGAACCCATTCCAACACTTTTCACTTACCCTACACCCCCGAGGCATCAACACACACTTGAGAAGACTCCTTTGGATAAACCAAAGGAATCAAGGAAATATCCCCAGGATTTCTGTGGAAACCCAATGGATTCTGGTGCAGATATGGAGGTGGATGGCCTTAAAGCTACCCAAAATAGCTATAGCAACCTTAATAATATCAATTAGGAACAATTGGACTCAGTTTGGAAGACAAGAAAATCGAACTAGTTTTTGGACTACTCGACTAGGGAATTTCCAACTTAATTTGAATGGCCTCTGAGGGTTTTAAATTTCTTTTTCTGAAGGATTATATGGGTCCATTAACATGAATACTAACTGAATCAACTTATAGACATAGAATTGGTTACATGGAAGTCAGTCTAATGCAAAATTATGGAAAACTAGTTAAATCTAGCATCACAACGAGCATAGGGACAAGTATTCATTAAAGGTGAGAGATAAAATTTGAATAATGGGAGGAAAATTTATTATATTTATTTTCAGAATATATTTTTACAGTAAATAACTATATAAAAACAACAAATATCCACAAGCTCACTATATCCCATCAATAAATTGGCAATTATAGGACACTGTAAAAAATGCCCTAACAGGCGAAATATTCAACATTGAGCAACATAGAAATTGACTATAAATGGAATGGACCATCATGAACATTCATGGATGTATTATCAAATGCAAATTAAAATAAATTCAGATATGATATGATCCACGGGACATCATAAGAATTATAGACAAGAGATGATAGAAAGCTGCTCCTGGAAGTGATTTCTTCTTCTCAATCCATGAACTCCCAAGAAGTAATTCGAACCAGGCTCAAGATCATACCTGAAAATGACATGAGAAACCTGCAATATCCTCAATTATCAAGGATTAATGCATTACTTCTCATGGTCTAGTTGAATCCTCAACTAGGATGATGAACATAAGGGGCACATCTCCCAAGTCTTGAGAAGCTTAGAGCTTTCGATTCAATAATAAAACTGGAAAAATATGTGAGTGGGTGCTCCCTTCCTTCTTTTATAAGTTGATTTGGATTCAAGATGAAATGTATGTGGTCACTTGCCTCATCCAATGCACCCTCACTGTCTAATTTTTGGACTGGCATCTTTATCCTGCTTTTTCCTTGATTTCTTTCCTTTTTGCTTTAATATACTTTTCCTTCTTTTGAAAACTCACGTTTTTCCTTGATTTTCTTTGATTTCCTAATTTTCCAGTGCTTTACTGCTTTTGTGATGCTTTCTACTTTTCCAGTGTTTTTCCTTCTTTTTTGCCACCTTCCTACTTTTCACTGCTTTTCTGCCACCTTCCTGCTTTTCCTGCTTTTTTACCACCTTCCTACTTTTCAATGCTTTCTTGATTTTTTACTGCTTTTCTTCCATATATATTTTTGGAAGGAAATTCATTGGGTCCAACTAATCTCCTATGCGCTCTCCTAGGCCACCCTAGCATTTACAACTCATAAAATAATTAATTAATAATTAAATATTCTAAACTATGGATTACATTCTTGTGCATGATTTAATTTATTTACATTAGATAAACATAGGCTAAAATTAACCCTTAACTAATTTATTTAATTTTACACCAGGGCCCATGGGGGTCTATTGGACTTGTGGTTTCTCCCTTGTGCTCTAAAAAATGGGGACATTACATTAAGGACGCTAGAAAACAAATCCATGTTGTTGATTTTCCATAGGATGCCTGTAGGTATGATAAAATTGGAGGCAGGTTACTGGAACTTAGCTGCGTTACCATATCTGAACTATCAATACTATCATTAGCAAGAACAATGTCTAAATCCTTTTTACTTTATTAAAAAAAAGGTAAAATAATGAAATTAACAACTAGAATATCTTCTTATCTTGTAATATCATTTCCTTGGATAAATGTAAGAGGACATGTTATAAGGATTAGTAGCAGAGTAAAAGGATAGCCAAAATGGGGCTCATCTAATGGTGAAAAAGGTGTCAAAATGACATGCCAAAATCTCCCCCACACTTCTCTCTTTGCATGTCCCCATGCAACTAACGTAGGTAGTTTTTGAACCTTCAAAATTGTCAAAACCATGTAATCTCCTATCATCAACAATACGTGGAAGCATCTATTAAGATAATTAGGTTGGATCCAGACTTGTCCCTTTTTCCTTTGAGTTTATTCTTCATTGTGATGTTCTGCACAACTAACACTTTAATCGTTCTTGCACCATCTCCATGTAAGCTTACATAGATTCTGGTTCTTGGATGACAGTTTTTCATGGACCTTCTATAGCTTCTCATGTTGCTTCTTTAAACTTTCATTTCCATTATTTACATAGAGATCTAACATAGTGAACTCCTTGAGTTCTACCTTTAGTCTCTTGATATTTCTATTCCTCCTCTTCGATTTCGAAGAGACTACATCATCGGAGTTAGAGGACATAGATGGTTTGAATTGATCTAGATACTCTATGTGGTCAAATTTATTGAATGCTAGGGAAATTGGTTTGATTATTTGAACATGTTCTATCTACTCAAGCTGAAAAGGTGGGGTACCTTGAGACTCGGAGAACCATGTTATCTTCCTCTTGATCATCTTTCTTCTCCTTTCGCCTCAGATATTTCTTTTTAGGGTCTCCTTTGTGCATTATGAAACCCTCACCTCTAAGAGAGCTGATGTTTTTGTGCTCATCTTTATCATTGTCATCATAAATGTTAACATCTATATGCCCTAAACCCCTACGTCAGCCACAATAATCCCCTTATGAAACCCATTTCGGTGTAATACATTATCCTAGGTATCATTTTTTATCCTCGATTCTTCCATAATTAAAATTTTGATAAATTCATGGAGATATAGACTATGACATGTGTTTCTATGGTTTTTCTAAATGTTCTTGGACATCTTATATAAAATTTTCTAGAGGTAGAAATGAAAATTAATCTTATCATCAGCTTCAAAATGTAAGAGGAGATGTATTTGATGTAGAAAAGTGATCCCATACCTTGCTTCATAGGTCAAGTACTTCTGAAGAACAAATAAGGGGTTCCACAATTTTTATTTTATCCATGTCTTTGGCATGCCTTTTTCCCAATTTGGACTTTATTGATTTGGGAAAGAAATCAGGCCCAAATACCCTGTTCAATATACTTGTTTTTGAACATTTTCTCACCTATTTGTGGAAATACGGTTTCTTGGGATATATATATTTCAGAGACCATCATGATTACATCACTTACCTGAGTGACCTTACCATCAAATTTATCTTCAAAATATTGGGTGACTCGATCGTTATGGCCCTGAAACTTTCGAAAACATGGATACTATCTTGCCTCTTTGAATATTGACTTACATGGATCGAATTTTGGAAAACCTTTCAATACTTCCATTGAAGAAATATCATGCATGACGAAACCTAACTTCCCCATGGCGTTGAATTCTTAATGTGGAATCTTTGTGTGAACCTGCTACTTTGGCCTTGGCACCATTGATGATATGGTTTGAGTGAATGGTAAGTGAGTGATTGAAAGAGATTCGAACATAATATGGACATGAGATAACTCAAGCAGCTATAGAAGGAGATATTATTGGATAACAAGTAGTAGAAAGGCTCAAAGGTGACTTTGAAATTTGTTTTTCACTAAAAGCTGATGCTAAGAAGCTATGGCCAATCTCATATGAAAAAACCACCAATACTGAAATATCCCTAGAAGCATTAAAGAAACATAGGATTCCCATGGGAAAATAATGGCAATCAGTAGTGCAATGCCATAAATTAATTATGCCACCTAAAGTGCCAACATGACAGTCTTCAGGACAACAAACTAGTCAATGTTCTAGTCAAGCAGCAGGAGAGTCTACTACATAGATTCCAACACAATTTTACAATCAGCCCACTCTACTTGATTTCATGTCACCTATAGGACAAGAAAATATACAAATGATGCATCAAATGAATCAAGAAGGCATTCCTCAAGTGGGCCAAGCATGAAACTAGCCAGTAAGTTAGCCATCTGTTTGACCAAATATCTACATGAGGGGGGATACCACATCAACGAAAGGAAAGAAGAAAGTTTCACGTCAGAGAAACTAAAATTTGAAGTGATGTTAAATCAAAAGTGAAAAATAAATGTAAAGGTAACCAAACTAAAACTTTGTTACAAATTAGTTACAAGAAAATTGAATTTAGTTACTCAAAAGAGTATATATAATGTAACTCGAATTCACTTGTAAGGGGATGGAAAAATTGTATAAGGATTCTATCATTTTTTTAAGTCGGATGAACTATTTTATATTGTGATCTCCATTGTTGGAGACTAAGATTACAGAGTGCTACATATATTTGTATATCATACTTCTTTTCGGCCCTATCTGTTTTCATGAGATGATCATAATGATTAAGAGTTAACTTTTAGCGCCATATTGTGTCATAGATATTGTATGCTGATGAATGATTGATACTATTGTTAGATATTTCAAATTGTTTTGACCTCCAGACTAGTTTAATGGTGTTTGTGTTGATTAGTAGTGTATGGATGTCTTCTGTTATTTATCGTGATTGTATTGTTCCCTTACAATTCCACATAATATAGCTCATGAAATGCATGTCTTATTAGAAACAATTGAATTATTTTAAAGAAGCTCAGTACATCTATGCATTCAGTCATATTTACAAGATTCATCCTTCATGCAACTCTTTAGTCAGTTTGTGTTTCCATTTGTCAAAGTCCACCTTCATTGAATCCAAAGTACTGGAATACTTTGTAAAATTCCTCCACAGTTGTGTTATACTATCCAAATTGTTCATTCAAATTAATATATTAGACATTTGAGAGATAAGTATCCATTTAATATCAAACTTCACATAGATTTAGCTTGAAAAAGTTTAAAAGCCGAGCTCTATCATGACATGGATAGTACTGTTTCAATCTAGTAATACTCAGGTACAAACATGAGAATTGGCGACATTGCTAGGGAATTTAATTGAAAGATATTTTCCCTAGGGTATGACATTGTTGAGATTTGGTCCAGATTGGTGAGCTTGGATTGGAAAAAGTTGACTGATTTTTTCACCGTGGAAACTCCCTTGTCTCGAATATGGATTTTGGAACGAGACACACTAGACAAAATCCTTCTTTTGCTGAGTTCTTGAGTCTCCCCTATTCATGAAACCACTGGAGAAAAATTCAAGCTAATCAAAGCAATTTGGAGAAATCTATTCCTCAAATTTACTCTCCTTTAACTTCTCTTGCTTTTAGAAATAAAGAAAGTTGCTCGAGTCTAAATAATAAACTAAACCCTGGGATTCATTTGAATACTGTATGTGAGCCTTAGGTTTCTCCATTATCTCCTTCTACAAGTACTTATAGTCCCGAACAAAGACCACATAGGCATCCTATAACACCTTTATCCAGGAATATAATCTTACAACATTTAAATATGGTAGGAATATGAGGTGGACCATCACCACCACCTGTGAAACCTTGGCTGGTTGTTAGGTATGGCCCTTTGGCCCTCCTTAATAACCTTAATGACCTCCCCGATGGTTACCTAAATATTTTTCCAAAATTTTATGGTGAGAAGGATATAACAATTGAAGAACACATGGCTATATTCCAATATTTTATTGATAATCTTTATATAGAACATGATGATCTGTATATGAGATTTTGTGTGCAAACTTTAAGAGGAGAATTAAGGAAATGGTTCAGAGCCTTAACAACAAACTCTTTAAATTCTTGGCATGCTTTAGAAGTAGTTTTCATCAGGCAATGGAGGGAAAAGAGATATCACTTGTACTACCTAACAAAATTTGCTTCCTTAAGAAAGAAGAATGGGGAAACTGTTGGGGAATTCAATAAAATATTTACAATAAAATACCTTAGGACATTAATCCTTCACAATCTACATGTAAATCTTCATATGAAGGAGATTTTGAATCATATTTTGTTATTATACTTAGGGAAATAAGATCTACAAATCTTCTAAACATGCAGGATGATGTTGTAGATGTAAAAGGAAATATGACTATCTCAGGAAGGATAAGATACATACACGATTCAGACAAGAAGAATCCTGAAGATGAGGTTGGTACTTCTAGTAACAATACAAAAAATAAAAATGAAAAGATGGAAGAAATTTCAATATTACCCAAAGGCCTTTCAACTAAGATCGCCAGGATGGAAATGGAAGGGAATAACCATAACATAAATCCTTGGGATTTTGGACAGAGAAATCCAAATCAATATAGAAGACCATTTAATCCTCAAATGATGAAAAAACAAAGTATAAATGAGGATCCAACCATACAACCTCCTATCAGAGAAGGTAACATTGATAACCACATAGTTGACATACCTCCAGATGAAGAAGAAATGAAACCTCGTGAAGATATTTTATGGATGCATGATGATGATGATGCTATTCACCTGACTGAGCAAGAGTATCTAAGATACTTGCATGAGGATGTGTATAAAAATGAGCTAGACACATAGAATAAGTAGTTTCTAAGACCTAGAAATTACTTTGAAAGTCAAAATCAAAGGGTTGTTCCAAAGAAGGTGTTTGGAGATCCTAAATTAGCTAAATTCATAGATAGCTCAACCTCTCCTAAAAAGAATGCTTCTTCAAAAGAAAAATTATCAAACCTTCAAAACTTGTTGAATAGTGTGAGTGATGTGAGGCCAATTGTAAGAAGTATACTAGTATTTAAATAATAAAGTTAATTTTTTTTTGTCACAAATAAAGTACTTCGATTTTTGTATATTCAGATGCGCAATCACATTACTAGTAAAGTGTGAGTTTGGTTTCAAAAGTGCAAAATTAGAACTTGAAAGTGCCAAAATATGTTTTCAAATTCATAAATTTAAGTTTTGAAAGTTTCAAAAACAACCTTTCAAAAGTGAAGATTCAGGTTTTAAAAGTGCCATTATCAAATTGGAAAAGTGCAAAAACCGGTTTCAAAAGTGGCAATATCAAAGGCAAAATACACACTTTTGGAACCTAAAATTGGCACTATAGGAACCCTATTTTGCAATTTAGAAACACTGATTTTGGGGTTTAGAAAGGATGTTTTTGGTCTTCAAAGGGACTTGTACTAGAACAAGTCCAAGTTTAATGAAATAAGTGTTCATTTGAAGAAGGATCTCCTATGTTTATATTAACATACATGGTGTGTACTCTTGTCTCTAATGATAATTTTAAGGATTTGGTTCATAACATTTGGTGATAGAGCTGGATGCTTCTAAAACTAGTCATCTTGGAATTTTCATTATAACTATTTTTGGGGACTTTTAAGATAGAGAAACTTAGAGGGAAGTCATATGACATATTGGACTATTTGTAGTAAAAAATTCAAGTCCTAATTAATCACAAATTTGGATTTATACCCCGTGGAATTTAAGGATTATTACTAGTAAAAAAACTAGTCTCAAACATGTGTTTTGTGTAAAACTATTGTATCTTAAGCCAGGGAAATTTTTAGGGGCAAAATTTCACCAATTGGCTATTTTTTGGGTTTTTTTCCAAAAAATAAATTTTCTATTTGGTCATTTTTAGTCTCTAATATTGCATATATTTACATAAAATATGTTTTTTAATCATAATATTCGCCAAAATGTACAAGTTTCAATAGTAAATTGTATGTTTCATATTTAATATTCGCCTACCAATCTATGTATGTTTTTTCAATCCAAAATAATCATCTAGAATACTATACTTAAGTATAGTTTTATAATCCTTAAAAAATAACCCGTCTTAAGATTGAAATATCCAAATTGAGTGAGACTTGTTGCAAAAAAAAGGAGATAGACAACTTTAGGTTTTGTGGTACAAATTTTAGGTTTTGATTCATTACAGTTTTGGAGTTATACCCTGTGGAATCTAGGGTTTTTGGCTAGTCCAAAAACTATTCTCAAATAGGTCTTCTAGGTAAAATTGTTATACATGGAACTTGAGAGATCTAAATTAAGTGATACCTACATAAAAGAAACCATGGACCATAGTATTTGCAGTAGAAATTTCAAAATTAGATCTCAAAAATTGGACACATGGAAGTCTATACACTTTTTCTCTCCTGAAAGGGGGAAAACATCAAGTTTTGGGAACATTAGCATAACTTTTTCTTGCTCGTTATAATTAGGTCAAACACATGGAAGTGTAGAGAAGACATATCAAGCTAATATAGGACACAAATTTAGACTCAAAGAGGTTAAAATTACAAAGTTATCTAAGTTGGAAGGTCGACAAGAAAAAGTCTCAAAATTAGGGTTTTAAAAAGTATGTTGATTTTGAAAATTGCATAGCCTTTTATTGCAAGGTCCATTTTAGATGATTCAAAAACCACGGGAAAGAGGAAACATATTATAATATATTGAAAAAATCATATTATCAATTTATGATACCATTTTCAATATATTGAGGTGGGAAGTTGAGGGTTTTGTTTATACCTCAATTAAGAAAAATAATAATACCTACAATTAATGGAAATGAACATCAACATGAAACAAATCTCATGAAATTGTTCAAGATGATGAAAGAATATCTTTCCATTAGTAAATTATTAATGAATCAAGTTGGTACTTTACAAAAATAAAAGGTTGAGCCTATGGAAGAATTGAAAAATAAAGATGAAGAAATATGTATATTAAGAAACCGTAATAAAAAGTTATTGGATGAGGTCAAGAGATTGAAAGAAAAATAAACGCATGGTGGAAATCAAGAAAAAACAAGGATCTTGGATGAATATACTAGTAAAAGACTTGAAGAGGAAATTTGCAAGAAAAAAATGTTGAAGAAGCTCTAAATACATATGGTGTAAAAGAAAAAATGCAATCCAAAATTGAAAAATGACATACTAATTGTGAATGAAATCACATTGCAGCTTCAAAAGGAGAAGGAAGACAATATTCTAGAAGGACACAAGAAAATAATTGAAGAATTTGAGCTCAAACATGAAGATTTACATGTCAAATATGAGGGTATTATCTCAAAGGCAAGAGTAATCAAAGACAAAGCACAAAGGATAGATGACTTGAAAATAAGATTAATTATATGGGTATGCAGAAGGAAGAGAAACCATCACATGTGAAACCATATCGACATCCTCATTACCAAGAAAGATTCCAGAAAAGACAAGAAGATATACAGTGTCAATAGAAAGGAAGAATATAGAATACTCGATAATATTCATGGAACAATGCATCAAAAAACTATTATTCAACAAGACATTATAAGAGGAAATATACTATAACAAATTGGAGAACTCATAACTACAACACATGGAGTCCAAATGATGCAACAACCAACTATCAAGGATTGAGATAAAAAAGTTTCAAATATTGATGGATGATCATCATCAACGACAGTAAGAAAAAATAAATATAAGGAAATCCTATTACTTGGTTTCATCATATGTAAAATCATTAACTGGAAAGCTTTGAGGATAAATATTTTTGAAGGAGGGTACTATGATATGACTCAAGGGGGAAATATATGGGGTTAAATGTATACGATATGACCCCAGGGGGCATATATGGGGCTAAATGTATATATGTAATAGGGTCGGCCTAACGAAAGGGCCTCGCGTGCAATGAGTAAATATGTATATATAAAGGTAATGTAGTCATTGTTGAGGAACATGTGAAATGATTATGGGATGCCGTGGGGTATTTGGAGAAGGATCACATATTATTTAAGGAATTATTATGTAATTCATATTTCTATCTATATTGGAATTGTGTTCCATGTTTACATTTCTAGACATGGTGTGTACTCTTGGATCTTATGACAATTTTAAGGATTTAGTTCATAGCAATACCCATAGGAAGCATCTATTCATTTATTCAATATAAAATCCCACTAGATTTTCCAAGAGTAACATTCTTAAATTTCCTTCCACTCTTTGACATCCCAATTTTTTTTGCGAGACTATAAATTCCCTTCCTTATGCACATAAAAGGTAAGCCTTGCCCATAGGAATGACATCCTAAAAATGGTCTTCCATAGATGACATATAAAAAATTTGAATTCCCTACCTTAAGATCATGTGCCTCACATAGGAGGTAAACCCTACCAATATGAAATAAATATGGAACTAAGTTGCTAAATAAATTGAGTGAGTTAATAAGTGGACAAGCTCAACATTTTGGGTGGGTTTATTTTTCTTCAGCTAGGCAAAATTTTCCCTAGATGTACTCATTCTTTCGAAATTCCAACTATCTCAATTTTGTTAAAAATGAGCCAAAATGATGAGGGAAAATTTCCATTGTCAAAGATCTCACTAATTAGTGGAGCTAAAAATTTGGACTGAAATTTTACCCATGGAAGAATTACAACGAAAAAGAGGTTGATTTTGTCCACTATTTAGTTTTCTCTATAAATTAATAGTCTTCATGATAATATTTTGTTCACTATAAAAAATAAAAATGTTTTGAATATTTGATATGAAAAATTGACTTAAAATGTGGACAATATCAATTTTTATAGTGAAACAACCTTTATGGTGAAACAAACTTTCAATATGATGTATTCATTTTTTAAAATTCAAACCTTCTTGCTCTTTTTAAACAAAGCTAATAACCTTAAAAGGGAAAAATCCATGGTTAAAGTTCACATATAACTTTTATCAAAATTCCTCATGTTTGAAAGGAAATTAGTAAAGTTGGTTCACTTTTTAAGTCATTCTTTTTAAAATAATATATACTTATTTAAAATTTAAAAATTTATCATAATATTGTATTTGTCATCATAAAAATAAATTAATTGAGTATTTATTATATTTGTACATCTATAGGTGTTTATATTTTAGAATTTGGGGTGGATTAGCAAGTATATTTTTCCTAAATTGCAGGAAGGAAGCTGAGAGGTAGGTGATGCATGGATAACTTGTAGATAACTCATAAGTGATACATGGATAATGGGCACTTTGCTTCTTGTTTAACTAGAACAAGACGTGTGATAAGAGGTAGAAGTAATTGAGACATACACAATATATAAAACTAAGCATGACGAAGAAATAATAGATAACTTGTTCAGTGTGCTAGTACAATTTAGGGTGGATGAGAAATGGTTATTTTCTTAGATTGCATGAATTAAAATAAGCAATTATATAAAAAATATATATAGAAAAATATTTCAATTTACATGATAATTGGTAGGTGAAGGGGTTAACTTTAGTTGCATGAAAGCCACTTTCTGTCTTATAGGAATGTTATCGGTAAACCAGCTTGTTGCAGTCTATGTCACCTCTTTGAAAGTCTACCTCAAGTATCTTCGGTCTCTTAGGTTAGATCTTCGGTCTCTTTTCAAGGTTTACTCATGAAGTCCAGTCGTGATGTGCAGTCTCTTAGTTATTCTAGCTCGATCACCTATTTGAAAGTCTATTCCTGAGTAGTTCGGATCACTGCAGTGCACAAATAAAGCTAGGTCCTCCGCAGATCGGGACACTCCTTGAAGGTTAGGTCCTCCGCAGATCGGGTTTTTTTCAGTCAGGCTACTCACCCTTAGATCTTCTCAGCATTTGGAGGCCTCCCGTCGGTGGATCGTAGCATCAGGAAGCTCTTCAGTAGTGATCCTCATTCCGAGGGCTCTTCTTCAGTAGAGATCCATCGCTACGTGGCCTACTGAGCTGTGGGTGCAGCGAGAAGACCACGTTTGCTGGATGTATTTTAGCCAATCTGGATTACTGAATAAAAGCCGTGGGCCCTCGCAAGGCACCCTAAGAATGAGGATCACTACTGGAGAGCTTCCTGATGCTACGATCCATCGACGGAAGGCCTCCAAATGCTGAGAAGAGGTAAGGGTGAGTAGCTTAGAAACCAGATTTGCTACGGGGGTCTTTGCTGAAAATGGTGCTTGTAATGATCTGAACTACGAAGAGAGGATATGTGCTTTATTTGTGCACCACAGCGATCCGATTTACTCAGGAGTAGAATTTCAAAGAGATGTTGATCGAGCTAGCATAACTAAGAGACCGTAGATCTACTCCTCAGTAGACCTTCACAGAGATGTAGATTGAGCTAGAGTAATTGAGACTGCAACAAACTAATTTACTGATGAACGGGCCTCTAAGATAAGAAGAAAGTGATTTATATGTAAACTGATATATTCTTTATATAATTGTTTATTTTGAAAACTGTAATTTAGGAAGAGGAACCTTCCTTGTCCACTCCAATTGTACTAGTACAGCCACCTACAAGTTAAGTATAAGGAACAAGTTATATGTTACTCATTATCCATGCATGAGCTACTAGTTATTTTTTATATTCTTTTTTTCTTTAGCTATTCTTTTTTTTCATGAGCTATCTAGAAAAAACATACTTACTAGTCCACCCCAAATTCTACTAGTTATTTTTTATATTCTTTTTTTCTTTAGCTATTCTTTTTTTTCATGAGCTATCTAGAAAAAACATACTTACTAGTCCACCCCAAATTCTAAAATATAAACACCTATATATATATATAAGTATAATAAACACCTATACTAGCACAACCACTTAACTTGTGGCGAGTGAACAACACCAATAGATCACAAGTTTAAGTGTTATGTGTTACTTGTTCTCCATGCTTAGTTACAATCACCGATTTTCTCTTAGGTTCTTTAGTTAAATGGGTTGTGTGCCACTACCTATTATCCATTCATGAGCTATGAGTTATCCATGCATTAGCTACCAATTATTTTTTATATTTCTTTTTCTGTATAATTGTTTATTTGGAATTTTGAACTACGACCATAAAATCAATCAATCCACCCCAAATTCTAAGATATAAACATATATCAGTGTAATAATAGATGCTTGATGGGTTTACTTTTATGATGAAAAATACAATATTATAATAATTTTTTTTCATTTTTAAATAAATATATATTATTTTAAAGAGAATGAGTTTTTTTTTGTAAGTTAGGGTAGTTCCTCATATTACCTTTTGAAAAATATACAGAGTTTTGCAAAGCCCTCCCAAGACTAGGAAAACAGACCCGAAATAAAAAAATATACCGAGTTTTGCAGGGCCCTCCCAAAACTGGGAAAACAGACCCGGAATAAAATATATATAGAGTTTTGCAGGGCCCTCCCAAGGCTGGGAAAACATACCCGAAAGGAAACAAGACTGTACTAAAGAGTTTGAGAATTGCTATAAGTCTAGAAATGTAGGTTTCCAAGAAACCAAAAACAAGTGCAGAGACTATAAAGACAAAACGAAACCAAAATAAAAACATAGGCTAAACAAAACCAAGTTAGATGGTGGGGCCTTCCTAGGAAACTGGCTCCTTGGCAAGTTCGATGCCTAGTCGGTGGGCAATTTGATGTTGGTTGTGGATAATCTTCCTGATATACCCAACCATTTCGTGTTGTTGCAAAAGAATTTCTGTGTGAGATTCTCCTTTTTCTGCTAGGGTTTTGCCGAGAACCGATTTCTGCATCCAATGGTAGTCCAGGGTCTGCTGGTAAAGGGTGGTGCGACCTCTGGTGTTCCTTGGGTCCGGAATGAGAGCTTCAAATTCAGTCTTGATTTCTATGTCTGAGAGACAGCCTCGAGACACTTGAGCATCCTCTTCTGCTTCCTGAATTTCCTCCTGATCCTGCTTCGGGATTTCTTCCTTGAAACAACGATCCTTCCCCACATTGCCACGCATAAACCGCACTGGCGAGCCGGGAGAAGGGCCTGTCAGTTTGGTCTTGCACCGGAGATGACCTTTCTTAACGGGCAACATTATTGTAGCAACTGCAATCGAAACAGACGATCGACTTCCACGTACAATGATTGTGCTGCGGAGGGAGAATCGCAAGCCTGTGATCCAGGCTCCGTCTAAAATTTTGTCACATCTCTTATCTCCCTGAGATGTATAGACTCGCTTCCTCCTCCTTCCATCACTTACCATGAGTGCAGGTGTACCTCCCATAACTTAGAGCCGGACGACGACGCAGATACGAGACCCAGCGCACCCAGGAGCAGCTAAATTGTGGCATGCAGGGTTCGACTTATGATGTTTCCTGGGGACGTGTGTAGGACATGGGCGGGCATGTGTCCATCCTCGTGATTGGCGCGAGCAGGCATGTGTCATGCCTCATGTCTTTTCACTATTTCCCTAGGTTGTCCCTCACTCGGCACTTGCTGTGGGTGAACATAATCTTGAGTGGCTAACTCCTCTAGATGTTTTCTGAGAGGTTGATCCTTGATGTTGTACCAGGGGGAGTCTATCCTGGTATGTGATGGGATAGTTCCTTGATTGGCTAGATGACCAGTTAGCTTGTTGGCTGTGTGACGAACATGGCTAGTGTTGAACACTTGAATGTGGTGTATGTGTTCTTGCAATTTTTCCTTTAGCTACTCCAATCGCCAATGTTTGGTTAACTTGGCTGGAGTGGTGCCACAATGGATTCTGTGAGCAGTGTTGATGATGATTTGAGAATCCCCTTCAATAGTTAAAGTTGTCTAGCCTTCTCTACGAGCAATTTTTAATCCTGTATTGAGAGTAGTCACTTCAGCCACATTGTTGGTAGTGTTCCCTATATAATCTATGTAGATGTGGATGATCTCTCCTTTGACATTTTTGAAGACTACTCCAACTCTAGCGGGCCCAGAATTTCCCTTTGAAGCGCCATCAAAATTGAGTTTGATGGGGGGGTTCAGGGGCGGGGACCAAGAGGAGGGGATGAGTTTGGAAGCAGTGGGGATGGAAGTTCAGGGGCGGTGAGAGGTGAGGTTCAAATTCCAATCCTTCATGATAATTCTTTCCAAGTGTAAGAAAAAGTTATCAGAGTCGGACCAAGCTCCCAACAGCAAGGTTTCCTGAAGGATGGAATGTATGCATTCTTGGATGAGTTCCAGGAGAAGAGTGGTACTTTGGAATATTCTTCTGTGGTGCTCTTTCCAAATGTTCCAGAGAACGAGGCCAGGTAAGAGTAGTCAGATGCGGTTCAAGATGGGATTGGAGAATGGTTCAGTTTTCCACTCGCGAATGGTGGAGTTGATGTCTTCCCTGTTCCGTTTGGAGCGGCGAAAAATGGTTGCGCCCCAATCCCATATGGTGGAGGAAAAGTTGCAGGTGTTGAGGAGGTGCTCCCAGTTTTCTCCATTTTGGTTACATAAAACGCAGACATATGGTCCTTCGAAACCCCGTCTGAGAAGCTGATCCCAAGTAAGGATTTTTTTCCTTGCAACCAGCCAAAGGAATGTCTTGACTTTTGACCATAAGTGAGAGTCCCATATTTTTGTCCAAATAGTATCTTTGGGTTGGAGAGAATTGGGGTGAGCTAGGTTGTAGGCTTCTTTGATGGTAAAATAGCCTTTCTGTTGATATCCCCACTTGAGATTGTCCGGTTTGTCTAAGATTAAAATATTTCTACAGTTGAGAGCTTCCCAGAAGGCTTTTCCTTCCTCACTATTGAATTTCCAGTTCTAGGTTTCTTCAGAGGCCCATGATCTCTAGGTGTCACTATTGTTTTGAGGCTCTTGATACTAAGCAATTAGGTGATTTCCCTGATGATGGGAGTGTATCTACAACTCTTCTATGCCATTGAGGTGTTGCAAGGAGGGCAGTTGATTCTAGGCATCCTCCCAAGAGAGAGCCATGTTCCCATCCTTGACCTTCTAGAAGCTGTGTTTGTGAATTAGATCTCATTGAGCCCAAACCGAATTCCAAATGAGGGATCCTGTCGGAAGAGTTTCTTGTGTAATGAGATCATGATGCTGCATATTGTCTGCATATTTGTGCACCCAAATATTCGCCCAAGGCATGTAGTCTTCTGTGGAGCATCTCCAGAGAAGCTTGGCACATAGTACTTCATTTAGGGTGATGGGGTCTCTTAGGCCAATGCCTCCTTCAGACTTTGGAATGCAGAGTTTTTCCCAGGCCATCGAGGCCCACTTTCTGTGCTGAGTGGTGTCACCCCAAAGGAATTTTCTCTGAAGGTTGTGAATGGCTTTGAGAATGTACTTGGGGGCTTCCATGACTGAGAAAAGGTAGAGAGGCATGGCTTGGAGGAGAGATTTCAGAAGAGTGAGTCGACTGGGAAAGTTGAGGGCTCTAAAGGTCCAAGAGGAAAGTTTATGCTCCAGGGCAGCTAGAAAGTCTTTCTAGGAAGATTTTTTGATGGCTGAGTCAACAAGGGGGGCACCCAGGAATTTGGACGGAAGGGAGCTCTTTTGAAAACCCGAAATTCTGATGATCTGGGTTTGCGTTTGAAGATGAGTGTTGAAGAAAAATATTTGCGACTTGAGATTATTAATGGTCATTCCTGAGGCAGCGTTGAAGGAGTGAAGAATGTTTCTGAATGCTTTTTCTTCCATGGCAGTGGCTTCCCCCATCAACATTGTGTCATCCACGAACATAGGTGCGACTGGGTGTTGTTGTGCATGCTTACTTTAATGCCCTGAATATTATTCCTTGAGACCATGGATTTTATGCTTCTTCCCATACTTTCAGTGAGAAGGATGAAAAGTTAAGGGGATAAAGGGTCTCCCTGCCTGATGCCTTTGGAAGGGGAGAAGGTGGGTGAACATGAGGCATTGACAAGGATGGAAAAGAAAGCTAAGGAGACAAGGGAGATGATCCAACTGACCCATGAGGGGGAAAAGCGCAAGGCTAAAAGGGTGTCCTTGAGGAAGTTCCAATTGGTTTTGTCAAAGGCTTTGGCCATGTCAAGTTTTTTTAGCATACCAGACAAAGAGGAGGTTTTAAGAGTGTGTATCACCTCATGCGCAGTAATGATTCCATCCAGAATTTGTCTTCCTTCGACATAACCTAATTGCTCTGGAGGGATGAGAATGGGCTTAAGGTGATTGGCTATGACCTTGGTTATGATTTTATAAATGATATTGCATAAGGCTATTGGACGAAAAATTTTCCGAATCAGCTGGTTTGTCAGTTTTGGGTATGAGAGTGAGGAAGGTGGCCTTGAAGGCAGGGAGAATGGAGCCCGTAGCTCTGGAAGCTTCGACCACTTGCCAAATGTCTTCTTTAATGATTTCCCAGCAGGTTTGGAAGAATTCAATTGTGAAGCCATCTGGCCCAGGGTCTTTTCCCGGCTTCATATCCATGACTGTTGATTCAACTTATAAAATGGAGATAGGACTGGAGAGGTCGGTATTTTGCTCCACAATGACGAGATGGGGGATATGCTGAGTGGCTTGCAATTTATCTGGAATTGTGACTATCATGGGATTTTTATAGAAGAGAACCAACTCCTTCTCTGTGTCTTCTTTATTGAGTAAAGTATCTCTAGTACTGGCTTTCATCCTGGTGATCCTGTTAGTTTGTCTGCACTGTATCAGGGCAATGTGGAAGAATTTGGTGTTTTTATCCCCTTCCTTGAGCCATTGGATTCTTGATTTTTGGTGCCAAACAATTTCCTCTTGCCGAATAATAATGTCAATTTGATTCTGGAGATCTTTTTCCTGTTGGTTTAGTTCTTCGGTTTATCCAAAGTGGATGGCCTGGGATTGGATTCCTGCTAGTTCTCCTTCCAGCCTTTGTTTATCCTCTTTGATGTGGCCAAATTCAATTTTGTTCCAATGCTTTAGTTGAGTTTTGATAATTTTTAATCTTTGTTGAAAGAGGTACATGGTGGTTCCCTCAACTTAGTCATAGGTTTGCCACCATTCCTTAATTTTGTCCTTAAAATTTGGGTGGGTTAACCAGAATTGCTCGAATTTGAAAGGTATTCGGGAATTAGGTGCATCCCATTCCAAGTGGAGACAAATGGGCCAATGGTTCGATCCAACAATCGGCAAGATGTGGTAGAGAGGTTGAGTTGATTCTGCAGAAGGGAGTTTGAGATTAGAAAACGGTCAAGACAAGAGGCTACTTGATTTTCTCCTCCCCTCCTATTATTCCAGGTGTAAATTTCATTACTCGTCTCTAGGTATGCTAAAGAAAGATCTCGGATGAGAGATTGAAGCGCAAGGATGTCTCTATCAAGTCTACGTATGACTTCTTTTTTTTCATTGAGAGAAGTGATTATATTAAAATCTCCTCCAATTATCCAGTGAGTGTTCAGAAGCTGTCGGCTAAGCCAAGAGAGATGGCTTAGAAATTGAATTTTTTTCTCCATTAATTGCGGGCCATAAATGTTAGTGATCACTCCGCTGTGTGTGGATCCATGGATATGAAACCACCTAGAAAGAGTATTTGGGATGGAGAAGAAACCTTCCATGCTTATGACGTTGGGATCCCAAGCTATTGTGATGCCTCCATTAGAACCTCTGGCATCTACAACTATTATTTCTTCCTTTTTCCAACACTTTTTTATGAAAGAGTGGAGCTTGTGCTCTGTTGATTTTTTTTCTTACAACATTAAGAGAGCAGGCTTTTCTGTGATAATTTTGGTTTTCAGCATTCTCCTTCTGGAAAAACTTCTGATTCCCCTTATATTTCAGCTGATGAATTTCAATTCCATTAATTCACTAATTGGAAGTGAGTGTCGAGCTTGGCACTCCGGCGAGAATCTATTAAGTGTGCCCCCAATTCCCGAATCAGTTGCTTGTTGGGTTTTCTTCCTTTTTACGGGATGTCATTTTGAATCTTGGGGATATCCTTGCATTTTAACACTTTCAGTACTAGTTGATTGTGAGTTGTGGGGGGTTAAAGCAACATCTGCCAGGGTTGGAAAAATCTATTGCTTGGACAGGGAGTGATAAGCTTCTTCAAAGAGTTCCTTTTGGCACCAAGGAATACTAGAAAGATCATTTTTCTTTTGGGCTTCTTTAATGGCTTCTAAGTCTAGTTCTCCTAACTCCATGTATTCAGGTTCATCGGGGCCTCCTTCTGAGGGAAGCGAGGATGGTGGCTAGAGCATGGTAGGGCAGTTGGGAGAGGTGGGTGATGGGGAGTAGGTTGTGAGTGTAGGACGTCTTTGGATATGGGGTCCTAGAAAATGGATGGGGGGGGGTGATTGCGAGGACGAGAGGTCCTGAGCCTTCGAGGTTTTGTTGTGAGAGGACTTAGAAGCTGTTTTGGTGCTCGGGATCGGAAGGGGCATTCAAAATAGAGGTTTTCTTTCCTTTCTTCTTGCGATTGGTGGCTCTAGTGAATCCCTCCTCATCGGTTTTGCTTTGTGCTGGAGGAGGAGGAGGTTTGACATTCAGAGGACATTCTCGTAAGAGGTGTCCATGTTTGTGGCATTTCCTGCACCTGAAGGGAATATGCTCATAGTATAAGGTTTGGATCCATTCCGAGTTTTGGTGGGTAAGACAAATTGCTTCCGGGAGAGCCCTTGAGATATCCATGTAGATGCAGATGCGGGTATAAGAGGTGTAGCGGGAAACTAGAGTTGCGTCAGAAGCTTGAACAAAGGTACGTAGGGTATTTCCTATGCCAACTAGGGTTTCTAGATTCCAGTACTCCTGAGGTAGAGAATATAATTGTAGCTAGACGGGTACCACCTTGAGGTCTTCCTTCTCTGGGATAAAGTGTTCTTTCTAGTTTCTCATGTACAATCCTGTAGAGTGGAGGAAATACGGTCCTCATTGGAATATTCTGTGCTTGTCCTCGAGGTTTTGGAAGATTACGGTAAAGAATCCTTTGGATCCCAGTTTGAGTTCACATTGTCCTTTTGGTTTCCAGGTATTGGTGACCCACCATGTGAGATTCTTTTCTGTTGGCCATAAGCCTATGAATTTGCATATTACCACATGATACTGCATGTATTGAATTTGTTGGCTTACAAGGCTGAAGTAACCTCATACTTGGGTATTTGCAGTGATTTGGGCTTGCACTTGCTTGTATCATTTTTCTATGTTGTGGCTGGGGCTACCTCTTCTTGAGGTTTATCTGCAGGATTTTGAGTTGAATTTAAATGGGTCGCCCTTCCCTCTCCTCATTTTCCTTTCTGAGACGTTGTTTTCACTGTTTGAGGTGTTGTACCCATTAAGAGGAGAGCCTTGGTGTTAGGAGTCCGTTGGGCTACTACTTGGTTGAAGGAATGGTTGGAGCATCCTCCACTGGAGGCCACCATGGCAGTGGCAGAAGGTTGTAGGCGACTAGGTTCTTAAAACTTAAACCCTAGGTTCTCAGAAGCATTGGAGCTAGTTCTACAGTACGTGGGCTATCTCCATTATTCAGAGGTGCATTGCATCAAAGAGAATAAGTTAAAACATGAACGAAATTTACTATTTTCTTTTGAAAGAATGGGAATTTTGCTAAAAGTTATCTGGGAACTTTAGCCATTGAGTTTTTCCATTAGGGATATTAGCTTAGTTTATGAAGTGCAAGATGGTTTGAATAAAAAAAATGAATGGATCATATTGAAAGTTTGTTTCACTATAAAGGTTGATATTGTCCACATTTTAACTCACTCATTTTTTCAAATCAAATGCTCAAAACAATTTTTTTTTTTATAGTGAACAAAATATTATCATGAAGACTATTAATTTATAGAGTAAATTAAATAGTGTACAAAATCAACCTCTTTTCATTGTAATTCTTCCATGCGTAAAAAAATTGTCCAAAATTTTAGTTCCACTAGTTAGTGATTACTTTGACTATGGAACTTTGCCCTTAGAGTTTTGGCTCATTTTTAACAAAATCAAGATAGTTGGAGATTTTTGAAAGAATGTGTACATCAAGGCTAGTTGAAAAAAAATAAACCCACCAAAAATGTAAAGTTTGTCCACTTATTAACTCACTCAATTTATTTAGCAACTTAGTTCCATATTGATAAAAATGATAGTTTTAGGAGCATCCAAGCTCTGATACCAAATGTTATGAACTGAATCCTTAAAATCATCATAAGAGACAAGAGTACACACCATGCATATTAATATAAACATGGAGTACAACTCTAATACAGATAAAAAATATGAGTTACACAATAAATCCTTAAAGAATCGGAGATCCTTCTCCAAATGAATGCCCATTTCATTAAACTTGGACTTATTCTAGTCCAATTCCCTTTGAAGACAAGTAAAAAACAACCTTTCTAAACCCCCAAAATGAAAGTTTCTAAAGTGCAAAATCCAGTTCCAAAAGTGTACTTTTTCCTTTGATATTACCACTTTTGAAACTGGGTTTTGCACTTTTCCAATTTGATAATGGCACTTTTAGAACCTGAATCTGCACTTTTGAAAGGTTGTTTTTGTCCCTTTCAAAACTTAAATTTACGAATTTGAAAACAAATTTTGGCACTTTCAAGTTCTAATTTTGCACTTTTGAAAACCAAACTCACTAAATACTAGTACTGTGATTGCACAATTGAATAAACAAAAATCAAAGTACTTTATTTGTGACAAACAAAATTTAACTATATTATTTAAATACTAGTTCTATACTTCTTACAATTGTCCTCACATCGCTCACACCATTTAGGTGAAGCAAGCAAGGCCTTAATCATATCTAACAAGAACGTGTCATTGACATGATGGCAAGTATAGCTTTTTGTTATAATACAATTCCCTTCCTTGTTACAAACATGTTTTTCTTTTAAGTCATCTACAATCATTGTATTTCTAGCATTATAACCATGGATCAAAATCTCCCAAACTTTATTCAAAGGTTTGAGATATACATAAGTATTTCCAACACCATCATAACCCTCTCTTCCTTTCTCAGAACAATCATCTTGTGTTAAAATAACTCTAAATTGTTTAATTTTCAATCATGTTATTTCGAATAATAATGGAAAATCCCATCCACGTTTTTTTATTGTGTCGACGTCCATATGCCAACTTCGAACATACTAAATCACTTTTCAAAAAATACTCTAAATCCTGGACGTATAAAGTAAATCTTTGTTTTTGTTTCGATGTTTGGTTTTCCTCGCAATCTAAATTTATTAGGTAATACATTTCTATGTATTTAATGTAACAAAACTCCATTGAAATCGAACATAATCAATGGTTTACCTACTAATCCTCTAGTACTATTTGCAAACAAAAAAAAACACACACAACCCAATCAATACTTTTTTTGTTACAATGTCTCTAATATTTGTGATTAATAGACCTATAGTTGTATGATATGAAACTTTTGAAACACATCACCACATATATGATATCAGGTCCATTCTTGAATCAACATCCGAAGATTGAGAACTGTCAAAATATACAAAAAAAATTCATTGCCGAAGTTGTCAAAACGTACAAAACCTATAGAAAGAACCATTAACTGTTGACTTCTCTTACCAAATCAATTGTTGTCTTTCTAATGCTCATATTAAGTTGAACGTTTTTAAGCAATGACCCATTTTTTCAAACAAGGCCTAAGATGATTAAATGGAGAAGAAAACATTTTTTTATAGTTATTTCTCTCTCTTGTGAACAGTTAAATGTCCAACTAGTTGGCATTTTCGAGCCGTTTTCTTTGATATTATCTTATGAATGATATTGTCCTTCATCTATAAACAACATGTCTTATATATATATATATATATTGAATAAATACATCCTTGAACGAATTTTTGTATATGTACAGTACTTCACCAACAGTATATGCATACATTGAGGAATTATAAATCGTACTAGGTTTACATTGCTCTCGACCCCAAATAAATACAAAGTCCTCATTATTCAACCATTCAAATCTATCAATGAATTTTTTAATTTCCATGTTGTTGAGCAAAAAAAACCATAGAGCAATGTCAAATTGTTCTCTTGCAGCATTTATAATATCAAGATTGAACATCCTCGCATAATAATGATAGCAATTATGGAAAAAATGAGGTTGTTTGATAAATGCTTCTCTTTTGGATAAAATATGAACTCCAAAAAGCAATCCATCTACTCCCAAGACCAATAGTTTCTTTTGCGGTGATCTTTGGACTACATACAAAAACTGTGACTATATATGTGTGTGTGTGTGTGTGTGTGTGTGTGTGTGTGTGTAACCCATGCTACCCACTAATGCTAATAATAAGTCTTTCCCTGCTTCTATTAATACATTTCTGCAGCACTAAATCATCCCACCAAAGAACAATAAATCCAAATGTCGTAAATTGAAAAAATTGAAAATGGGTAGATGTTATATAAGTACTAATATCTTTTCCTTAGAAGGAATGTGCAGGAAGAGTCGAGAGTGGATAGAGGGAGCTTAAAGGGAGCCATGTGTAATAAAAAAGGATATTTTGAATAAAAATATTAGGTTGCAGAGTCTGAGACAAAGTCCAGTTATCCAAATATATGAGTGTTTATACAATATTTTAAAGGTTCAAGTCTAGATATTAGAAATCCGAATACAAACTTCCATTTAATTTGAAGTAAAAATACTGGATAAATGGATGCATGGGTTCCGAGACACTGCAGATTTGTCATTTTCACTATTATTTCCATCACACAAAGGGTTACAAAGAATGAGTTTTTGAATTGGTATTGGTTAATTAAAAACAAAAGAAAGAAAAGCATGATTGGGTTTAGCTGCACTAGATTCTTAAGTTGGGCATAAACTATTTACAAGCAAAGATTCCTAAGTTGGACACCAATGATTTCTAAGCAAGGATTCAAGGTAGATGTGTATCTCCCTTCCAATTTTTTTTTGTGTTTTTGTCTTTGTTATTGAAACACTATTTCTTGTAGATGTGATAATTATGGATTTATTGATTTATTTAGTGCCATACATTTGATTGAAAATATAATATTTTATTTGGCACTTTTCTTTTATGAAGTGTGTAATTAATTTATTATTGTGAAATAAAATGTGATTTTTTTTAAGGTTTTCATCCTAGAAGTGCCACACGAATATATACCCTTCTAACTGAAATTAAGACCAATCCTTAAAATTTGAACCCTGGTTGCGGGATGATAATTGAATGGCCAAAGCACACTTCTCTACATCTGTGTTTGTGTATGCGACTTGAGAAAACTCTGCAAAATCCATACGCATGTAAGAATGCAGATTTTCAGATCTACATACAATCTCATACAACGCTGGCAACAGATGATCTCAATTCAAAGTTAGGAACTTTATAGATGATTTTTTCTAAATTTCAATTCGAAAATTTATCTTCATCAGTTACAATTTACGGGCTTAAGACTACCCTGGTAAAGAAAGGTTTTCAATAGCACTCTCAAACTAGATTATTTTCACTATATGAATTTTTAATAGTGTATGAAGTGTCATATTTAACTTTTTGAGCGATAGAGGAGACTCTATTTGAGTCAATCTATCTCAAAATTACTAGTTTCATTGCTTGCCATAAAAGCTACATGTAATAAAGCCTTTGTCGGTAATTTAACCCAAATTACAATCTTGGCATCGAGTTTCACAACAAAGAACCTCTCCTCATGGACTCCACCTGACGCCTTCTAACATGTCAGTAAATGCAATCCATAATTTCGAGGTGCCTCACTACCTATCATTTGCATCCCGCATCCCGCAGGTACTTCGACACCCTAACCAACTAAGTAGTGGGCCAATTGCAAAACAATTGTGTAGAGACTCATAGTCAAAGTGTTCATACAATGAAATGAAAGATCATAAAAATTACTGTTTACAATTAAGGTGTATAAGTATTTTTTTATATTTTTTCACCATTTACAAACGATGATAAAAATAGTCAAATCATAGTCTATGATTCAATAAAAATATAAAACATTTGAAAATAATTAATATTAAAAAAACCACTAATCTTTAATTTTTAAAAACTTTACTGAATTATATAGTCATTTAATATCACCCTAGAAATTAATAAAGTAGAGCTCATCATATAGTCATTGCCGCACGCAAAGACTAAAAATGGAAAGAAAAATTGTGAATGTAAGTAGAGCTCATCATATAGTCTTTGATTAATATTGAAATTCGTTGAAAGCCGAATAAGTAATGGTGTCAATATCCCAGTATGTTGGTGAATTTAGAAGTTTATAAACAATAAATCCTGGACTCTTTGCTTATTACTATCATAGTAATGATTATTTCATTATAACACTTTAAAAAATGACATTTTGTTTGAGTTTTAATTAAGATTATATATTTTTTTATTTAAAATATTGTTGCTTTGAATTTTATTTTGAAAACATGCCTTCATTGTAGTGTAATACTATTATGAATTGTATCGCATCCATGGAAGAGATTTATTCTTGATTTTTTTTATAATAATTGTTATTTTATTATTTTGAATGAAATATTTTTAATTTTTTGGTTTATATTACAATTTAGATTATATTAACTCTTTTTATTTAGAATATTGATCTTAATTTAAAATTAAGAATATTTTTCAATTGTTGTAATATATATATATTATAGCAAATAATAAATTGTATTTAAAATGTGTATTTATTTTTGTTTTAATTAAGATTATATAAAAAATTACTTAAAAAATTATTGCTAATTTTCATATTAACAACATGTCTTAATTATAGCATAACAAGATTTATATTTGAAAAAAAAAAAAAACTTAAATATTTCAATAAAATATATATTTATGTCATGAAATAATGAATTTATTTAAAAGTAAATATTAACTTCTTTTTTCAGCCGAAAAAAAAACGTATTATTGCTATTTCTTGAATCAAATAGTACAAAGATTTTCACCTTTTTTGAAAAAAGGTATATTCATCATGTTCAAGACAGTAAGTCCCAAGGACCCCAAACTACCATCATCAAAAGATTGTCCATGATAGACTATACAAAGCTGATTAGACTATGACATATTACAAAAGTAAACTATTCAACAAAAATCCTTGACTTCGAACTTTCTAAAAGAAAAGGAGTTCGCCACATTCCAGCAAGCTGGAATCCATCCATTCTTCCCAAACAAGAAATCCTTCAGAGCCCAATAAAGCTTGCTTTGATAAGCCATCAGCCTAACCATTGTGTTCACAGAAGATGTGGGAAAAGGAGATGTGTTCCTGCAAAACTATCTCCTCTCTAACACGCATACACCAGTGGGAAAGAGCTAAAACATTAAGATCAAATTCTTTAGCTGCCCATTTGATAGTAACACACGAATCTCCAAAGACCTTTATATTTACCAACCCAAAGATGTTTGCACATTTCAGAACACACCACAGAGCTAAAAGCTCTGCTTTCATATTACTACCAATACCACAATTGAGGCAGAGAGTGTAAAAATGACCCTCATTCAGATAAATAACTCCTCCAGCAGCACAAAAACCGTTCTGTCCAGCCCCATCAAAAAATAGAATGGGCTGATCCACTTTAAAAGTAAACTGACCAATCCTTCTCTCCACCACTTTTTTGGTAACAGGGTAACAGCAGTATAATGTTGTGCTAAATTTATGACAATAAGTCCACAGGCCGCAACATCAGGCAATTTATCTTGAAAGGTAACCAAATTCCAGAAGTACCAAAGGGCCCATGATATAAGAATAGGAACCTGTAAAGTCTCGTCTGAAGAACGAAACCAACTCAGCAGAGACTTACCAAAATCATCATATTCCCATACCTTTGTGATTGACAACTTCGAACAACAAAAATCCCATACTTTTTTACCAAAGGAGCAAAAAACAAACAGATGATTGATAGATTCAGATTCCTCCTTACATAAAATACACCAATTTGGACCACACCAGCCATGCTTTGAGAGATTGTCCCAAGTTTTCAAGGTTCCCTATAAAGCATGCCATAAAAAACACTTGTTCTTTAAAGCAAGATTCCACTTCCAAATCTGTTTATACCACTAGTTCTAAGGAAAAATATACTTCTCTTGCATAATTCTGTCATATGCTGATTTGGCTGTAACTATTCCAGATTTTACATTCCCATTCCACACCATCTTATCATCTTGATCTGTTAAAGAACAACCAGCCGAACAAAGAGCACTGACATAGTTGTCCCAAGTGATTGCATCCTCACCATCCAACCCCAAATCATTGGATTTTAACCAATATGAATGACCAGATAGATTCCTGATACTTTTTAAAGTAGTCAACCCATATATATTTAAATAATCCAGGATTTTGTTTGAAAGACAAACAGAACCATCAATACCCAATATAAAGTCTTTCCCACCCTAATGGCATTACCATTTCCAACCTGCCACTTCAAGTCACCAATGATCTAGCCAGAAACCTTAAGTTGCAAAGTATTCTCCACCTCCTCAAGAGTAACCTCCCTACCAAGAGCTTCTACATCATCATCATTAAAGAAACGGGGGAAGAGTTGTGCAATTCTAATCTGTTCCATCAGATTGCACTTACCCTCATCTTTATAAATATTACCAAAATGTTTGACAGCTTCAAACTTCAACACCTCACCTCCCAAGCAGATGTTACCTTCAGAATCATTCAATTCCCAGATTGAATTCAGATTACGACGTGCCGAGGCAAAGGAATGGAAGAACTTAGTGTTTCGATCACCATGATTGATCCACAAAGCCCTACTTTTCAACCTCCATTCCATCTCCTCTTGAAGAAGAATATCCTCTCTTTTCTTCTCAAGCAACTTAACCACCTCAAATTCTTCCCTTCTCAGCACACCAATAAAATTTTCCTTATTAATCTTTTGAATTTCAGCTTCGAGGATAGCCAGATCCTTCTTATCAGATTCCTTCCTATGCTTAACCCATCCAATCACCACTCTTTTAAGACTTCGCATCTTGTTACAGAAAATATCTAACGGGTTATCCCCATCAGCATCAACAGAAACCCAAAAACATTTCACCATTTTGCAGAAATCATCATCTAACAGCCAGGAATTGTTAAATTTGAAAGGTACATTTGTTTTCACCCCATAATCATCAAACTGAAAAAAGATAGGCCAGTGATCGAACACTTTTTGCCCATGGATCCAGGAGCGATATCTCTGAATTTTTTTCGACAAAGAAGCCTTGACCAAGAAACGATCAAGACGCTTATGAACACCATCTTCACCCCCTCTACCGTTACTCCAGGAAGGGCACACTTTAGAAGGAGTTACATCAATTAACTCATGATCCAACAATAGCTTACTGAAATAATCCGCCATGGGATCCATTCTTGCTTTTTTCCCCCAAATTTCCGAAGGTGACTTTGTAAAATTTAAGTCACCTGCAAAAATAAGACTCTCATCATTCAATAGTCCAGAACCCGAAAGAGAATCCCAAAAGGTCTACCTGTTTGAATATGGAGCATAACAGTTGAAAATCGATAAACAAAAGTTCTGGCCAACACAAAATCCCTTCAATAATATCCCCCAAGCAGTCCTGAAAGCTTTGAAAGAAAATAACTGAGGGTTCCAAGCAACCACCAAACCCCCAAAAAGACCAGTAGCATCCACAGCAGAGACCTCCCAGTTAGGCAGGATACTTCCAATTTTAGAAACAGCATCAGGACAAGAACACATAGTTTCTTGAATTAAAACAATACATGGGATAGTAGCAAGGAAACGGTTGGAAAGGGCCCTAGCCCTCAAAGCCCCACCCAACCCACGAACATTCAGAGAGATTAAAGACATTAAGAAATATCCACAATGGGATTATGTGCTCTAAGACCCAAACCAATAGCATCTTCAAACCCACAATCACCATCAAACGACCCTCCATTCTGCATTGGCCCAGGATCAGGAGCTTTTTTCTTTTTCTTCCCCTTTCTAATAGTCACATTCTGAAATTTAGGAGGAATAGCAAGCACAGTTGAATCCCGAGAAGGGTTTTTTGAAAAAATATTAATAGGGATCAAATCAAACCCCCCCCTGGAACCACTATCCTCCAAGCAAGCAGATACCACAACATCCGTAGGTTTATCAGAAAGGTTGACAACCGACGCATTGTAAGAAGAGTCTGAAACATTCGGAACCTCCCCACAAAAAAGGACATCCGAGGAAGAACTAGGGCACATAATAGTAGGGCAAGAATCAACCCCTATGACAGGATCAGGACTAATAACAACCCTAGAGGGCCTAGGATCAGTGACAGGTTTGGACAAACCATGCCTCAACTGTACAACCCCCAATGAAATCCTTCTATCTAAATCTACCTCTTTATCATAAATAAATTCTAACTCCGCTTTAGAAAGCTCAGAATAAGCAGATTCCGGAGGAACTTTCAACTTACCAGAAAATGGAGTCTTCGGGGAAGCCATCTTCGGGGAAGCCGGAGTATAATGCGGAGAGTTAAATGATTTCTGATGACTCGAACCCTTCGGACAAGACAGTATTTTAGGGCATTTAGCTTGAATGTGCCCTACCTCACGACAATGAAAGCAACGAAACGGAATTCTGAAGAAATCCAACTGTTGTGTCCAGCTTCGATCGCCCCAAACACTCTCAATGGCAGCCGGCAAGCCCAAACTCAAATCTAATTCCACTAAAACCTTTGCATAGCGTCTATCAATTCCAAAGATAGAATTTGTGTCCACCTTGATGCACTTACCTATCGAATTTGCCAACCCAGCCACAGTATCCTCCGTCCATATTTCAATAGGGAGGCCGGGGAACAATCATCCAAAGATGACGGATACCTTGACGCTAATGAACAAGGTCAAAAGCGACGTGCTAGCGTTTAATATTCAGTGAGCCATCCTTAAACAACCAGGTCCCCTCAAGAATCTGATCAAAAGCCTCCGAGCTGGGAAAAATGAACAGTATCCATTGGTTAACCAGCATATTAATCCTCAGAGTATTTCCCACAAGAGGCATCCAATTTTTATTGACCCACTCGACAATTTCCGCCTTCGATCCAGAAGCAAACTCTAATCTCCCAACCAAAGCCCTGTCCGCCAGCATTCCGACCCTCTCCAAATTAGCACCCGTGGGAATTACAAACCTCTCAACCTTCTCTCTGGCCTTGAGAGTCTTTGCCCACCACCTATTTTTAGCTTTAGCACCAGTCAAGTTAGGGTTTCTCCCATACCCGCAAGCAGAGGGAAGAATATCAGTAGGATAGTCTCCAGAAGCAAACCCAAGGGAATGACAAGAAAGGGGATCAGACCCACCCTCGCATGAATTCATATCCTGGAAACTGGTTCAGCCAGTAAACATCACCACCTGTCTAGTGCAGAAGGACAACAATGACACCTCCCATAAGTGTAAACAGCTGTCCTTACAAAACAGTAGAAACCCTAGGTGCCAGAACCCAAAGTGGACCCTAGCACATAAAAAGAAAGATAATCCAAACTAAACCATACCATGAAGGACACCCCCACCTCCAAAAACCGGCAGGATTTGCAGGCCAATCCTGCGAAACCCTAGCAGAAACCACCATTCTCCTATTACTATCAAACGTAAATATTAACTTATTATTATCATTATAATGAGAGGGAGGCACTCGCACGAAGGAGTCGAAGCACTTATTGCATGCATGATGATTTTATTTACAAGGTGAATTAATTTATAGACATATATTGTATTTATAGTCCATAGATAGAAATAAAGGTGCACTAACAATTTTGTTTATTTAAATCATGTGTTTATAATGGATAATGAATATGAAATTTTTATTACTTTAAATTTTCAAAAAGGGTTTGAATATCTTTTTAAACACATATTTCTTAAATGTGTAAGGTTTAACACTATTACATTTCCATCACTACTAATATTACCATATACATTTGATTTTCCACCACTACTATTCGTTGAACTGTTGTTAGGAGGTGGTTTTAAAGTAGAAGTATGAGCAAGATACATGGGGTGGTGATTGTTCTGGACTAACTCCATTTCTTGTTGTACTATTTTTTTTTCTCATCCTTCTTATTATTTAAACTACAAGAACACATCACCAAGTTTCTTTTCCAGCTTTGACCAAGTTTATTTTCCTCTTGTGGCTTGACAATCATGCCTTTGTCTATAAGCCTAGCAACATTCTTCACATACAGGGATTCTCATTGAACCATCCATAATATGTCAAATTGAACATGTTTTCTTTCTTGTTTCATTTCTCATGTTGGCTAGATTTATTCTTTGGACATCTCACCCCGATCTAGTTTACTCTAAGGACTCTCTTCAACTACCATTACCCTTTCACTCAAAAACCATCCAAATTTCTATCCTCATCTCTGTATCCCCTCCAACACCTTAAGATGCACTTTTATACTTTCTTTATCCATAGTTATTATCACTACTTCCACTCTCTAGTAAACCTCCCACATTTTGTTCAACCACCACTTCTTGGTTATTGTGTCTCACTTTAAATATTTCTCTACTCTCTCTTGAGCCTATAATTCCTCCATGTTACCTTACTTTCTCAATTATTCATCCTTCTTAGTTCCATCCTAGGTCATCCCCGAGCACAAGTGCTTATGCCACCATGACCAATGAGTAAAAGTAATATAGTCTTTTTCACCAAAAACATCTTCACAAAATTTATAATATCCTTCACCAACCTTCCGCTAACTCCCTTCCTAAATTGTTCCTCTACTCTTGAAAAGGATTGCTGTTGCTTCACTACCAACTAAATAATATATCTTTCAATCGTATTCTTACACCAAAAAATGCTCTACACTAGAATATGTATCCAATATTCTGTCCTTATAATTCAATTCATAGGAACGTCATCTCAGTTCATTATCACGACAAAATGTTTGTTTCTTGAAACTAATACATAGAAAAAATGAAGACATTATCTAACAAGGGATTTGAAGTTATTCAAGGGTTCTTTCCTAATATAATTAAAATCAAGTGACTAAATCTAGTATGGCATGCACATAAAGACAATAGTAAATGCCACTTCGAATTCGGCCACCAAGTAATCAACCAAACAAAAAAAATTCTAGACCCAAATATTTTCCAAACCAATGCACAATAGGTAAACACATTATGCAACAATGATATTGAAGCCATGTAAGGGTTTTGTGCATATAAAAACATAGTAAATTCCACTTCGAATTCACCCACCAAGAAATAAAGCAAACAACAATTGCTCTTTGTTCTTCAAATTGTTCAAAATGCCTCAAATATTTTTTGTAGACCCTAATTTTTTCCAAATCAATACACAGTAGAAAAAGCACACTATGCAACAATGATTTTGAATCTATGCCAACAACTTTTCCTTAATAAAAATAAAATCAGCTGACCGAAGACCATATAGCCTCAAAACGAAAACAAGAGTAAATGCCATTTCGAATTCGGTAACTAAACAAATAAGAAAACAACAACATTGGACAATTTTTGCAAAGAGGTCACACTAGTGGCCAAAACCCACTTGCACAGGGAGAAATCAATATGATACTAGGAAGCAAACACCCACTCATATAAATAAAACAACAGATTAACAATTTGTATAGGAGATTCAATCGAATTACCCATGATAGTTGCACCAACACTTTCGGCCAACCTCTACAACAACCAGCCATGATTATCTCTTCCCTTTGTAAATCTTGCTTCATTCAAGTGCCAATCCAATTAACACACATAAATGCCACTCTCGAAGAAGAACACAACAAAATCCATAACACTAGGGTGAGTGCACAAAGTTGAGGAACCTTTTAGATTCAATGGTAGATTCAAGAAACCCATTCAAGTTCCATAAAAGATAATTGATCCCAAGAAATACCGACCCTACCAAACCTAGTCCCGATCCTACCACATTGAATGCCAAGTAGGATAGTTAAACATAACACATACGTGTTATGTAGTCCTAAAACATGTACACGTTATGAGCTAGTAAACATGTATGTGTTTTCTAAAACATGTTTTATGCTTGAAACGGGCCGAGCCCGTCATTTCCTCCACGACAGTGATAGAGCAGGAACGACGATGGAACAAGTAGTGGTGAATGTTTTGAGGTATAGAGCCCAAATATTCCACCTCGAGCACCAATTTCTTCAACCTCAGGTATTTAAACCAAATTCCACCCTTCTAATTTCTATATTTTTTGTTTTTCTATGCCCTAAAATCAATTGAATCCATAAATTTTTAAATTTGTATGCCCTTGTGAAGAACCTGCAATAATTAATTAATGCAAATACACGAGATATCAGAAATAATAGAACTCAGAATCACTTTTATATTGATCATGGGCCACTTCGAGGGGGCAACCTCCTTTGAGCAAGCTCAATACAATTAACTTCACGGTGCCTTCAATGACCTCAACACACACTTATATACTAAGTCTATGCCCAATACTATGAGTCAAAACCATGGGACATATAATACTATGGGACAACTTACAAAGACTATGCGTCCAATACTATGGGATAATATAAACTATGGATCAACAAATACTACGGGACGACTTACAATGCATATGCGTCCAACACAATATACTAACATAATAAAGAGAAGGGTTGACACGGGTTCCTAACATCCCCTCTCCCTTAGAAAAAGCTTTGTCCTCAAAGCTTTGGTTGGGGAAAATGCTGCAGAATTTGAAGGAGT